>JARFJB010000799.1:3305000-4045000 GCA_036346205.1 Vesta saturnalis
ATAATGCTCGATAATCTTGTAGATAAAACTTTGGAAAAAATTTTATAATCAGTACACAACAGGGAGATGGGTCGCCAGTTACTTATTTCCATTAGGTCGCCACTTTTCGGTAACAGACTGATTACTGCCTTGGTGGACGAACGAGGCAGTTGTTTCATTTCGATTGCTTTTTGCACCATTGAGTGGTATTTATGTTTTAAAATGTCCCAGAAAGAAATATAAAACTGAGCTGTTAAGCCGTCTATGCCAGGTGCGCTGTGTACATTCAGAGACTTAAGCGCTACTGTTAGTTCATCTAGTGTTATCTGTTGGTCTAACGTTCGCCTGTCATTCTCAGATAGAGTACGGAGGTTTTTATATAATGAGTTTGAGTTATTCACTTTTATTTTCTTTTTCTCGAACATTTTACGGAAATGATTATTTACGATTTCACATAACTTTGATGTATCTTCGATGACATCGTTGTTGTGTCTTAAAATGGATAGGGGTTTAAAAATTGATTTTAGCACCTTGTTTACAGTTGGTCGGTCACGTTGAGCAAGTATGTGGTATTTTGTGGTCCTTAATTTCCTCTCACTAGATCTATAGTACGCATTTTTCGTTTTCTCGATTAATTCTAGTAATTTTTCCTTTTCGGTATTGTCACTTTTGTTGTTAGTAAATGCCTGTATCTGTTTCTGTAGTTTGTGTATGTCCTGGTATTTTTTTTGTTTGCTTTGTCTCTGGTACAAAATCACCATGTCTTTAATTTTTAGCTTGAGTTGGTTCCACCACGACGTGATATTGATTGCGTTGTTACAATCAGCATATTCGGACACTAAAAAAGTTCTCATTATATCTAGAAACTGTTTATCTTCGAGTAAAAAATTGTTGAATTTCCAATACGGTGGCAGGTTAACAATTTTAGTTGTTTTGAAAGAAACAGAAACTGCTAAATGGTCTGAAATGGAACTGTGTAAAGCGACCGACTTTAAAAGAGGCACTAAATTATTGGAACAATATATTCTGTCAAGCCGTGAAGCTGTGCTTGGTTTGCCTTTTGTAAAGTATGTGAATCCGCCTTTACCTTTATTGAAAAAATTCCAGCAATCTGACAATCTTGCTGTGTGTGTGTGTTTGTGTGTGTTTGTGTGTGTGTGTGTGTGTGTGTGTGTGTGTGTGTGTGTGTGTGTGTTGTGTGTGTGTGTGTGTGTGTGTGTGTGTGTGTGTGTGTGTGTGTGTTGTGTGTGTGTGTGTGTGTGTGTGTGTGTGTGTGTGTGTGTGTGTGTGTGTGTGTGTGTGTGTGTGTGTGTGTGTGTGTGTGTGTGTGTGTGTGTGTGTGTATGTGTGTGTCTGTATGTGTGCGTGTGCGTCTGTGTGTGTCGGCGTGGGTGTGTGTGTGTGGGTTTGTGTCTTGTGTGTGTGTGTGTGTGTGTGTGTGTGTGTGTGTGTGTGTGTGTGTGTGTTTGCCTGTAATCTTAGCATATCATTAGATAACACATTGATTTGAAAGGTTTTTTTCGTCTGGCCCCATTACAGTGTTCAGTGGGTTAAATGTTGAAAATAGAGCGGTGGGGGGTTATTGAATCGATACCATCTCACCCAGGTCTATACCGATACTTATCGTACAGTGTCAAGGTCGTGTGAGGGGAAACAACGAATAAAACACATCACTGCATTTACGATAGTCACTGTGAACGTAAAATGAACTCGCCGTATTAAGAACCCACAATCGAGGATGTTTTTTGGTAATTTGGTAGATTATTATTTGTCGTAGAGGAAGAAACTGAGCGTGACGTCAAAGTCCATTGAGAAGGAAATAGTTACTGGAGATCTATCAGATAAGGATACTACTGATGCATGAGATGTAATCTCATATCTGTCAACCTTCCAAGACGTTCTCTCAGTATAGCGCTGGTAAGATATTGTTTTTTAATTACCTGTGGAGATTCTTAATGATATGTTATAATTACAGGTATAGATTTATCCACATCAACATACCTTTTAAAGAGTCGGAGTCTGGAATTGAATCTTGGACTCATAGCACCAACGTACGTCGAGACGGTAGTTGTGGAGCTGACTGAATTTAAGCGTTTTCAAAGTCGAGGAACAGCGTATACATCAATTTAACGAGCAGCTGAAGAGTCGGGATCTGTCAATACGTTGACCAACAGTCAAAATAACCAATTTAATATTCAATTAGAAGCTATGATGCTGAGATTGACATGTTGAAGGTTGATTGAAGATTGAAGTAAAAATGGTATTACTTATAATAAAATATTAAAAAACCCTTATCTTTTTATTACCGGTAATAACCAAGGTGCTTTGATAGAACATGATTTTAGATCAATACCTTGAATTTACTTCCCCCAGACTAAATGGCCGAGGACTTTTGACGTATTACAAAATGGCGGAGCGCTTTGCTTATGTCAATTAAAACAACTGAGAACCTTGCTTATGCCTTATAATTAAAAACAAAATGGCCGTCCTATACCTATCGCATGAGACCCTTATTAGTATACAGTTTTTAAATTTCCATCAGGGCCGACGAAATAGTCGACAACCCCAGTACCGTAACCAATCAGAAACCAGGAGTCTCAGTCCATGTACGAATCAGAAACTAGGGGGGCTTGAACCGCCCTCAGACCCTCGAAGCAGAACACACGCCTTTGCCTACCCTCCAGGGGTTGAGGCCACCCCTAAATACTGGGGTGGACTACCAAAAAGGTCTAATTAGGGGCGAAAATTCTATCAAGGGTTGAAAATCGCCCCACAAAAGTCAAAAAGTCACTAATTGGGGTAAAAATAGCATCAAGGGGATGAAAAACGTCCCCGAAAAAAAGCCATAGGTGTGGGAGATAGCCACGATCACGTGAGCGTGCCGGCCACCCTCGGTGATTGCACGAATCTCGGTCGTCGCGACGGCGGGCGTCGTAGTCCCTCAGCTGGCCCCCTTCTACTAGCAGTAATTATGTCAGCAGGGCAGGCGCCTTGGTTTCGTTGGAGCTCACTTTAAATGCCCGTTAATTAATTCATACGCCACTATATAGTTTAGGATACAATCCTGTCCAGTCCCCGCTACGGGAGTGCAAAGGTAATGGGTCGTTAACTAGTCCATGTCTCTTATTGCCGTCTGGACATTCAGACGGACTTCACCCCCTAGCTGGTGTAGTAGCAATAAGGCCTTTGTTTCGTATTAAGTCGACAAGTGGGACTCTTCTTTCAACGGGTCGCGGTCGCTATGCGCTACCGTGACATGAACCCATGCTAATTAAGCATTGACTGACACAAGGGTTCAGGAACATATCCGGATATCTGCTAGGTGTTTTACCAAAATACAATCGAAGCTTATAACAAATACGCCAATAAATACAGTAGGTAGTTATCAAACAATACAAAACGTATTCACTTCAGTAATCAATTTCAACTTACAATAAACACCTTGCAAGAACTTTAGACCAACCCTTGTCAACTTCTATCACACAACTGACGTTATTCTAGACCGTCCTCAGTGACCCTCGCTTTGCCAATGAATTATGGCCGGTCGGCTATGTTTTAAGATTTTGTTAAATAAGGGTGTCAAACATAATGGCCTTTTTTTATGCTTAACATTCACAATTTAAAATATTTATCTTAAACTAGGTTGTATTAAAGTTGAATCTGTTTTTTACTAGGTTACTGTAAATTTGCTACTACGTTCTCAGATTACTGTAGGTTCCGTTTTTTTTTATCTAGGTTAAAGTAGGGTATCCGTGTTTTTGTTTAAATCTTTATTTTAACTTACGTATATAGTCGGGCCGGCGAGAGGTGTCTTATGACTCATCTTTTAGTAAAACATGGTTTAAGATTTTAAAAACGTATGTGGTTATTGGTTCATATAGTTAGTAATTTTGAATATTAACAAAACATTGTCAATGTTTCTAGGTTATTTTGAAATTTAAGCCGCGCTGCCAAACTTAAATAAAATTATTGTTCGAATATCTCGAGATTTAGCATCCTAAAGGTCTTAAAAATCCCCATCCACTCGTATAAATAAAGTTGAATTTCGTTTAAGGTCTGTTCGCACTTATTCTGGCATATAAAGTTCACCGAGTGTGGGTAGTCATATGATAAAATATATTGTACAACTGTAAATGATTATCAGAACCGAGACCGGGTCAACAAAATTTGTTTTTGGATCTGTTTTACAAATTAATTATATCAATAAGAAACGAATTAGCTAGTAGTAGGTAGTGCCCCAATGAAGTGCGAAAAGTTTGGTTAATTGCGGAGGATCGTTTTTAGCCGACAGATCTCACTGCGTCAAAAGAGGCAAGACTGTAATTTGGTTATCGAAGCCACTTATAAATAACTGATTTTGTCATAAATAAATACACTGCATTGGATGTTAAAAATGAGATTTATTATTAGTTAATAATATAACCTATTTTAAAAATCTCAGTTTACAGTTTGTCAATATATATATATATATATATATATATATATATATATATATATATATATATATATATATTAATTACATAAGTACAGCTACAGAGGTATATGTTAAATATAATAATTCTTTACAATTTTTGCTTTAAATTCAAATATTGGACATCTTATAATTAAAAGTCATCACGTTCACTTTCACTAGCATCTTCACTCGGCTCTCCGACATTGATTACTAGAGGTTTTACCATTTCCTCAGCTCTTTTTTGAACGTCCCACCACTGGCTTATTTCCTTTTCAGCATGTAAAATACACTTTTGCCACAGTTCACCAGTTACTTGGTTTAATGAATCCTTCCATAGTGATAAAACATTCTCGTCCGTGAAGCTCTGTCTTCCAACGTTTTTGTTGTAATACTGTTTACAATTTGCCGATATTAACTCGATAGGGTTGAATTGGCAGTGATACGGAGGTAAACGTAAGAATCAAAGATCGATGAGCGATTTCATCAATTACATATATTTTTGGAACTTGTAAATCCTTTGCAATTTTCAGCATATCATTCGAATGAGAAATGTTGTGTTTTCTTAAAAATTGAACATCTTCTTTCTTCCAACTACTTGAAGGTAATTTTTCTACTAATGTAGAATGATAACTGGCATTGTCAAGAATTACCAAACTTGGTTTTTCTAAATTTGGTAAAAGCTGTTCTTGAAACCATTTTTTGAAATAAATCAGCGTTTATATTATCGTGGTAGTCTGCTGTCTTACTTCTACTGGAAAATACCAATGATGAATTAGGTATAAAACCATCCTTGTTGCAGTACGATAAAACTAAAATTTATTCAGTTAAAAATATTTTCAACAAATCGGACTATTTTAATTACCGTTTCCCTTCTCCTAGCAGTTTGTTTTTTGTGCTTTTCAAATCATTATCATGCCATGAGAAATGTCGCATGCGAGAGCAGTTCGCTGCAACATAATATTACATAAATATAAATTTAAATAGTGAAAATCATTAGCGTACCTGGATAATGGAAGTTAAAGGTAAAATTTGGTCACCCGTTATCGCATTCCATCTCGAAATAGTGCAGTATAGTCATTAACATTACTTGAGTTTGGCTTTTCAAAGATTTACCTTTTAATGACATCATTATTTGCTGCAAAATAAATAAATGCATTCAAACAATTGGAAATACATTTTGCATTATAAACTTACCTCGTAATAGTGAATATTAATAATAATAGTTTTGAAAAAAACTGTTGTTTACAAATGCGATGGAAACTAATAAATTACGAAGCGAAAGATAAATAATTTGAGGTTAAATAGTCAAGAAGACATCTGACAGCGTCATGCGCTTTGACTTTAGAATCGACATACGTTTTTAAGTCCTGCATTTGAAATATGGAGAACGTATATTATATAACCCGTCTTTCTTTAAGTAGGAACATCGCACTTTTAAATTGTGCTTCACTTTTGTTGAATAGTCATAATGACCACATTTCTAATTAATACTTAAAGTGCGCTTTAATTGAAGTTGTTTTAAATAGCACTTCAATTTTGATAAATTATCACAATGAAAACATTTGTTATTAGTACTTAAAAGTATGTATTAATTGATGTTTTAAATTGGATCTTCATTTTGATGTATAAACACAGTGACCACATTTATAATTAGCACTTAAAGCATGTATCAATTGAATGTTGTTTTAAATTGACCTTGACTTTTAATGTATAATCACATTGATCACATTTGTAAACTTGAGCATTTCAAGTATGTATCATTAGATGTTTCCTTAGGTATTTCATTCCTTACATTTGAATTTACCACATGAGTATGTATACAAGATGATGCGCGCGCATCGAAGACGAATTGTGACGGAATGAATGGACGCTAATATATCTATCTATATATCTTTGGTGTTGGTGCACGTCAGTGTTGCACACTACATTTGACTAAGCCAATTCTTATTCTTAGAAATGTCTTATGAAGTTGATATGAAACTTATTAAAATCGAACCCAAAGAGGAAAAAGGCATAGATTTACTTGTAACTCAACATCTTGTTGTAAATAATGATCTAATAACAGGTGAGATTAATTACGGTTCAGGTAGACATTACAAAATTTGACATTATTTTTACAGATAATGTGAATATTAAGAAAGAAGACACCTCTTACCAAAGAAACGATGTTAGCTCAAGTGAAGCAGATCATGTAAAGGAAAACAGTGTCGAACATATCACAAATGTACAGGGTGAATGTAATCAATTTGATAGTTTAACAACAGAGGAAGAAAATTTAAAACATGACGTTTTGAGGTTATATTCAAGTTTTAAATATAGATGTGACCAATGCCATTTTGCAACAAATACCAATAAAAACTTAAAAATTCATGTTAAGAAACACTTTTCAAGTTATGAATTTAAATGTGACCAATGTGATTATGCAACAAATACCAAACGAAATTTAAAAAAACATCTTAAAAAACACTCTTCAAGTTATGAATTTAAATGTGACCAGTGTGAGTATGCATCACATTTCAAACGCCCTTTAATAGCTCACCTTAAGATGCACTCTTCAAATTCTGAATTCAAATGTGATCAATGTGATTATGGAACACATCGCAAAAATTGTTTAAAAGTTCATTTTAAGAAACATTCTTCAAATTATGAATTTAAATGTGACCAATGTGATTATGCAACTTATCGTACAGATCATTTTAAAATTCATCTTAAAAAACACTCTTCAAATTATGAATTTAAATGTGACCAATGTGATTATGCAACTTATCGTAAAGATCATTTTAAAATTCATCTTAAAAAACACTTTTCAAGTTATGAATTTAAATGTGACCAGTGTGGGTATGCAACACATATGAAACATCTTTTAATAGCTCACCTTAAGACTCATTCTTCAAATTATGAATTCAAATGCAACCAATGTGAGTATGTGACCCATCACAAAGTTAGTTTAAACACTCATCTTAAAAAACACTCTTCAAGTTATAAATTCAAGTGTGACCAGTGTGAGTATGCATCACATTTGAAACGTCCATTAATAGTTCACCTTAAGATGCACTCTTCAAATTATGAATTCAAATGCAACCAATGTGATTATGCTACACATCACAAATATCACTTAAAAATTCATCTTAAAAACCACTCTTCAAGTTATGAATTCAAATGTGATCAATGTGGTTATGAGACAAATGCCAAGGGTAATTTTAAAATTCATCTTAAAAAACACTTCAAGTAATGAATTCAAATGTGACCAGTGTGGTTATGCAAACCGTCACAAATATAGTTTCATCATTTAAAAATTTGTTCATCTTGGGAAACACTCTCCTAGTTATGTATATAGTAGTGCTCGGGAGAGATGTCTCATGGCGGACTCGAGAATGGAGATATAATTATTACTGTGAAATGCATCTGTTTCCCTTTATCTTAGTGCGAAGTTCTCACTTAAAGAAAGACGTGTTATAATATACAGTGTGTCCCCGGATAGGTGAAACGACTCTTGTAAAAGATAAAAAATTTTCGATATAAAATTTCATTGTTTGGGGTTCAGGCCTGCTTAGTTAAAGACTAATTTCTGGCATAATTTTAGTTTTCTAAAATCATGTATGCCTTGGATCTTTTCAAAAATTTGATTTTTGGTTCTAGCAAACTGCCTTTGTTAGTGAAGATATAACAAAATTTGATTAACAAAAGTTGTTTAGAATCATGAAAGAGTCCTACTTCTAGAATTTCAAGCACCTAGGCCAACGTTGATGTTTTGGCAATTCACAATAATTTTTATCTGATGGTTTAATATTGTTTATCCCCGGATAGGTGATATGACTCTTGAAAAGCAAAAAAATTCTAAATAAAGGAAATAAATAAAAGAATTTCTTTGACACAGTTTATTACTATGAATATTAAAAGATAACACTTAAATTATTAGCTATTACAAGTTACTGGCTTAACACTGATAAGTTATAATGAAATAGTGAGTTAATATTCAGATTAAAAATAAGGCTCTACTAAGCCTCCTCCTAAATTTGCGCAGTTTTCAATACGATTCCGGAATTCTCCAAAAGCTGCCTGTATTTGTTCTCTAGGAATTGATCGAACTGCAACTGTTATTCTGCATTTTAATATTTCAGTGTCATTCGGAATGTGTTCTTTGTAAACTATTTGTTTACCCATCCCCATACAAAAAAATCCAATATCGATAGGTCTGGAGATCTAGCCGGCAAAGATGTCACGCTCATTCTCCCGAACCATCTTTCAACAAACTGATTATTAAGCCAATCAGTAATCATTTGTGTGGAATGGGCAGGGTAGCCATCTTGTTGAAAGTAATGCGAACGTCGAATATTTAATGGAAGTTCGTCAACAAAACTTTGCAGAATTTGTAAGTAAGTTTGCTGATTTAATCTTCCTTCAATAAAAACGGGTCCAATAATTCCTAACTTGTATGAGAGGGCACACCAAACATTTAGTTTTCCAAAATACTGCCTTCTTGAGTTAAATACGTAATGGGGATTGACTCTGCTCCAATATCGACAGTTTTGCGAAGATGGAACACCGTTTGTTGTGAAAGTACATTCGTCAGAAAAAATTATTAGTTTATGGAAATTTCTGTTTTCTAAAATTAGCTCCCCTAAAGACAAACAGAACTGCAATCGCCTTGCTTCATCACCTTCTTCCAAAGTGTGGCAAAATTTGGCTTTATATGGATAAATTTTGTTAGTTTTATAAATTCTCTGTAAATGTGTTTTACTTATGTTTGTATTTACGCGATTTCTTAGAGACATTTTAGGATATGCATCTACGAATTTAAAGCAACTAAAGTACCTGCATCAGTTTCATCGTAGCTTTTTCTCTCTTCTTATAGTGAACGCTTCCTGTTGTGAGAAATCTCTTGATTAAACGCCAAGCAGTAACTTTGTTAATTGCAGTGTTTGGATATTTTCATTAAATAAAGCAATAACCATATTTATCGATCTTTCACCGATTCCGTAACACTGAATCAAGTAAACTTTTTCATCTAATGTTAACATTGTCTTTAAAAATATGTTTCAATTTAATACAATTTAATTGATAAGATTGACAGATAAGTTTTGTTATGGAGACAATTTGTTTTTCCATAGCAATCTTTGTTACAAATACATTTCTTTAGTATAGGAATCGACATAACAGAAGATATGAGAGATTTTGATTCAAAAAAACTGTACTCTGCAGAAAAATATTTGTTAGTAGTACAGAAAGGAATACGATTAATGAAAGTTATTCAGAATCATAAAAAAGTCCTATTTCCAAAATTGTAACGACCTACACCGACTTTGATGTGTTGATAATTATTAATATTATTTTTATTTGATAGTTTAATTTTCTTACACATCTTGTTTTATTTGACAAAGATTGCATAAACCGAGTATTTGAGCTGATTTCAAAGAGATGCAGATGAAAATATGTTAAAAATTGCCAAAACATCAACGTTGGCCTAGGTGCTTGAAATTCTAGAAGTAGGACTCTTTCATGATTCTAAACAACTTTTGTTATATCTTCACTAACAAAGGCAGTTTACTAGAACCAAAAATCAATTTTTTGAAAAGATCCAAGGCATACATGATTTTAGAAAACTAAAATTATGCCAGAAATTAGTCTTTAACTAAGCAGGGCTGAACCCCAAACAATGAAATTTTATATCGAAAATTTTTTATCTTTTACAAGAGTCGTTTCACCTATCTGGGGACACACTGTATACGTGTGCTATATATTTTAAATGCAGGACTTAAAAATGTATGTCGATTCTAAAGTCAAAGTGCATGATGCTGTCAGATGTCTTCTTGGCTGTTTAACCTCAAATTATTCTTCGTATTTCGTTTCGTATAATCGGATCGTGTTTTGTAATTATAATAATTTATCTTTTGCTTGTAATTTATTAGATTCCATTGCATTTGTAAACAACAATTTTTTTCATAACTATTATTATTAATATTCACTACTACGAGGTAAGTTTATGATCCAAAATATATTTCCAATTGTTTGTATGCTTTGTTTTGTTGGTATTCAAAATTACTAACTATATGAACCAATAACGACATATGTTTTTAAAATCTTAAACCATGCTTTACTAAAAGATGAGATAAGACACCTCTCGCCGGCCCAACCATACAAATGAAACCAGTGTGATAATGAAGTATGTTTGTTATTGTACTGTAATGTTAGTTAATTCGTTTAAAAATTCTGGTAAAGATTTGACATTATAGTAATAATATATTTATTATGTTAAGTAATTGAACAAAAATTACTTAGATTAGTCATTCAAATATTAGAAATTTACATTTATCTTCGATTTAATGTAGAAAAATCAAAATGTATAAACTTATTATAAAAATAAAATGCTTTAACTAAAAGAAATTTTTTTATAACTTTAATAAATGTGACAATCTAATGATTTTATCCAAAACAATTACAATGTCGTGTAAACTGGGCCTTTTTGGATTTTGTTTAGTTTCAATTGCAGTAAGGTGCAAACTACTGTTATTCCGAGCCAATATAAATATGCATGGTAACAAGAGGATTCTAAACGAATAAAGTACAATTCGTATCGCTCAGCGTTGGAACTAATAAGACGGCTACAACAAATGGTTCTAACCAAGTTAGAGGTAAAATGCGCATGTCACACCTCATTTTGATCCCTAGGCTACATAACACATATGTTGTACCCCATTGCAATCGGTTCAATTTGGCATCACAGCAGTTATGTCTCGTTATACTGGTTTCTTTATTGGGAATGGAAGAACGTGACCCGGGGAGACAACATATACTCTTGGTCCATGAGATTTTTAGGATGTTTAGTTATTGTGCAACACAGCATATATGTCTCTTTTTTCGTTTGTTTTTCGAATATGGTCTAAAACTAAAAACTACTCTAGAGATAACATTTATTAGAAATAATTCAGAAATAATATGAAAACAAATCCATACTTCTGAAAAATACCACTAATAATAAAAATATAAATGAAAATATATATGCGGGACATTACTTTGGCGCCCTTTATTAATGTACGAAATCCAGTTATAAAAAAAAATATTTTTTTTTATTTATAATAAAACAGAAATTTTTTTTAATTTAATTTTTATTGGAAATAATAATTAATAAATTATTAATTAACCCAGATATGCCCATACGCTTACGCGAGGTATTTATAAATAGTTTTTTAAAACCGTAGTTGTTTAGAGTACAAATAAACACAATTTATCTGAAAAAATAAATTTTATTGAAAAATAATACAAAATTGAAGCCGTACTACACCTAGTACGGTGGGCAAATGTATGGCAACATCAACTATTCTTTGTTATTAAAGAATTTAACATTTTGTGTGGTAGGACAAAAAACACTTTACATGCAGTCCTTTGTTACACTTCGTACATCTAGTTGTGTTTCTCTCATGACAATGCGCGCAACGGGTTTGCTTATCTTGAAGTATTACTAAATGATCTAAACGATCAAAGCGAATATCGATGCCTTCATTACGTGACATGTGACCTTTTGAAGAGTTTTGTTTTTTATTTTGCACTAATCGCGTAGTCGCAATTCGTCTTCTAAATTTTAATTGTTCTAGTTCTCCCCCCTTTTGCCTATGTAACTGCCAAGAGTTGTGTACTGCCATATCGATGCAGTGTAATATGAGTGGAAAATACCACTTTTTACCTCTGATCGATATTCTATAAAGACTTATGTTTTGGTCACTCCTGTCAACACCTCCCATATTGGCATTATATAAGTTAATCAAATGCGGCTGGGATACCTAAAACATTTTCAAAATTACAAGATCTATGGGCAGAATGGTAATCGATTGGACTTACCTGTATGGATTTCTTTTCTTTTTGAGAAAATCTCTTGACAGCGTGGATTGGATTAATTCCTGCGGCATTTGAACATAAAGTAACAATTCTATTATCGTGCCATTTCACGACAATTATGTTACTATCTTTAGAGGGCTGCTAGGTATGCGATTTTCCCGAATAGTACCTGTAGCTTTGAAGTTCTTCTTGGAAAGCAGTTCCAGCAAAGGTAAAGTAGAAAAAAAGTTATCAAAAAATAAATGCATGTACTGCTTATTTGGCCACCTTTTTCTCAAAACATCTGCGTATTCTAGAACTACAGATGGTCCAACTCCATAACTAGCATACTGAACGCTAATATTTGTAGCTGCACCTTGGCAGGGCTCGAAACAATTAACATAGCCCAATCGTGTTGCCCCTACCCACAATTTATAGCCATATCGAATAGGCTTCCCATAAATAAATTGTTTGCAACCATGGCGACCAAAGTATGGAACCATGGCTTCATCAACGCAATGCATTTCCTCGCGTTTACTATATTCTAAGAATTTTTTATTTAGGTTTATAAATAAAGGCCTAACTTTAGCATATTTGTCAGTCGCATCTATTGTATTATTATCTGCTATATGAAGATGAGACAGAATAAATTCGAATTTGTTTCTCGATATTGCCTCGGATACTAATACATTATGAGAGTCTCTCTCGTATTCGCAAAACATTCGTCGCCTAGGTATCTGTATATACCCACTCAGTAATAATACGCCAATGAACGCTTTCAATTCCGACTTTTCTATCAACACATTCTGGTTTCTTTGTTGTGCATACCGATTCGTCTCTGTTACAATTCTCTCTAATATTTCTTCGTCAAAAAATTTAAAAAATAAATCCGCAGGGTTTTCGAGATTCGCTTGTGCTATATCTGTATCATCAAAAATATTGTTGTCAAGTGACAAGTCATTGTCTTCCCATTTATAAATTATTTTTATTTTTTTGGGTTTAGTTACTTTAGTTCGTAATTGACAAAACTGAAAGAGGCATTTCATCTTCAGATGTTTTCATTGTCTGATATATTCCGTAAATTAATTTCATTTCCACAAGCATTTTCTGGCGGAAAAAGGGTTATGCAATACACATTCTCTACTACATCTTCATCGTCTTCCAACATTACTAATGCCTCATTCAGAGAAAATCCCCTAAAACAATAATGAAGTGACTGTATAAGTGCCCACCGTACTACCTATAGTACATTAAAATATAATGGTTATAAAAGTTACTCTAAAATAATTTTGTGAAATTTTTTTTTCATTACGCGAATCTTACATGTTTTGTATATATTATATGATATATAACTAAAATTTTAATTAATTTAAAATTAGCAAAAAGCCTTACCTTGAAAAACGTATTCCTTAATCTGCCATTGTCACAGTTTAACAAATTTCAGCCGCTAATAATAATCACTATGCAGTTACAAACGATAACTTTTACATCCACTCATATGCACTGCAGCTTACTAAATAACCTCAAGCAGTATAGAACGTATTGGGTTGCAGGTTTAAACAGGATTGAACAAGTTGTAAGTGTACTACATGTAGTACGGTGGGCATATCTGGGTTAAGAAAATTTTCAATAGAATGGTACAAAATCATGAACAACTGTTAAAAAACTAGTGAAAATCTATAAATGTTCAAATTGACGGCCGCTTTGTAAAAAACAACTATTAATTCTTCTTCCGTACGTTTATAACATCATATAAAACTTCTAAGGCATAATTCTAATGTGGTGTGTTTTAAAATAATAATCTAATTTGCTGCGGAACAAAGTCGGCTCGTTTCCATGGAGGTAAATAAATTGAAAAAGTTGTCAACTTACTTAATTTTGATTGATGTTGTGTTGTAAAAATTTTTTCTTTCATTAGTTTTGGGTTTCATTGTACCTTATCAGAAATTAGTGCTATCCTTCAAAAATGTCGTATACCAATGCCGAGGCTTACGACATGCTTGCCGTGTATTATGAATGTTTTCAAAATGCAACTATTGCGGAACGACAATACGCTATCAGATATCCTGATCGAAGGCACTACACTAGAAAAGTGTTTCGGCGAATGGCAACACGTTTAAGACAAACAGGAAATGTACGACGTATTCCACTTCCTGTCAGAAGACGTCGCATAAGAAATGAAGACAATAGTATTAATGTTCTTGCGTACGTAGAATCGGAGCCTCACGTAAGCATCAGGGAGATTTTCACAGAACTAGGTGTAGGTGTTGCTTCTGTGTTCAGAATTTTAAGGGATTTTAAGCTGCATCCTTATCATCTAGTTTTACACCAGGCTTTATCAGACACTGATTTTGACAGGCGGCTCTACTATTGCTATTGGCTGAGAGACATGTGTAGTGAAAACCTTCGATTCCTTTCCAAAGTTTTATGGACCGATGAGGCTACTTTTACTAGCTGCGGCAGAGTTAATTTGCACAATATGCATTATTGGTCGCAAACAAATCCTCACTGGATGCGCGAAGTGGATCACCAAAACAGATGGAGTGTAAATTTGTGGTGTGGTGTTTTAGGTGATAGAATTATGGGACCATTTGTTTTTCATGGACACCTAAATGGTGAATCTTATTTAAACTTTTTACAAAATGACTTGCCTAATCTTTTAGAAGACATTCCCCTTGACGTGAGAGCATCCCTGTGGTATCAACATGATGGATGTCCTTCACACTATTCCCGAAGAGTCCGTGATTTCTTAAATGTTAGATACCCAAATCGCTGGATGGGAAGGGGTAGTTTGTTTCCGTGGCCACCTAGATCCCCGGATTTAACTGTATTAGATTTCTACTTGTGGGGAAGAATAAAAGATATTGTTTACGAAACGAGACCAACCACCCGAGAGGACATGATTCACCGAATTGAAATTGCAATACATTCGATTCCACGAGACGAAATCGAAACAGCTGCTTCCAGTACAAGAAGAAGAATTAATAGTTGTATTTTACAAAACGGCCGTCAATTTGAACATTTATAGCTTTTCACTTGTTTTTTAACAGTTGTTCATGATTTTGTACCATTCTATTAAAAAGTTTCTTAAACAAAAATCAATCATTACTTTGATATCGTTATTATGGCCCGTTGGCCTCTAAACACGCTCCAAATTTTGCAATTTGCTTAGTTTGGACTACTCCTAAGCCTAGATAGAGTGTGAAGGGAGGCACAGACTATGACAAATGCAGATTCCTCATTACTAATCCAACCTATACACCTTAAGAAACCATAGCAACAATCAATTATTAAATTAAACGGTTAAAAAGCCTTCTTTTCGCCATAACTCTGGAACAAATAAAGATATCAAATTGCGTTATTTACGTTTTTTGTTACAAATTTAAGCTACTTTCCGCTTATGATGTCATAATTATACCGTATGATTTAATTTTCTGAATAAAATCAAAATACTGGTATTATTACAAATTGCGCCCTCTAACAATTTTATTATGAGCTATCGCGTACCAATGGATGCGACAGTTAAAAGTACTTACCTTTTTCTTCTAAACAAGCCTAGGTTTACTACAATCGGATAAGTCGTTTAAAAATAACAGCGATTTAAATGATTACACATTCAATAGCTTCCCCCACTCTTATTAAGGTCGGTACGCCAATGAGCCTTAGACCAAAATGATGCAGAATTGTCTAAGCTTTCTAACGATGTTACCAAAGGTATGCCTTAATGTGGGAATTTTCGGAGAAATTTATAATTTTATTTTTTAATTTTCAATTGCGCCCCCTTGCGATGAATTACGGAACTTAAAAATAATTTCCAGGATTTTCTCGTGGCGACTTTTATAATGAATTTTTTTTCTCCACTTTTTTGTCCACTAGTTTCTGAAATATGGCCGGTGGCCAGCCTTAATGAAACACCCTGTATATAAATAAATTATAAGTGTATAGATTAGTTGTACATTTTCTTATTTTTTAAAAAATTATAAGCAATATGCCCTTACTTTCATTTGCATTCCAAGGACCATAATTAGAATAAATAAAAATGTTTAGTGCATTAACTATTAGATTTGTAACTGAATGCGCTATATACCAATTATTATTTTAGAAAATTTAGTTAATTTATTTTGCAATAATAACGAAATTAGGAACAAGATTTATTTTAGGACATTATATTAAAGAAATGATTGAATGTAGTACATACTCATTTCGTTAATAATAAATTAATTGACTAATAAACTTATATTATTATGTTTGCAAACGCCTAAGATAGTGCAAATAAACATATCTTAAATTTTTGAATCATTTCAATTATAAATACATTTAACGATTGTAACATTGTAATTCATATTATTTCATGAGAACCGACATTATTCACAAATATTCAATGAAAAATAATTATAAACCTCAGATTCAAATTTGCCGCTCATTGTCTTACGTCAGTGCCATTTTGTGGGGGTGCCGTCAACGCTTTGAAGGTCACCGAAACCGATTGCCTAAATTACATGGGAAAGGGTATCCTATGTCGCTTCTTATTCGTGTATACGCGTATACAGGGTGAATCTTATCTCATCCGCCAAAATTAAAGGAGTACTAGAACTCATCATTATAAACAAAAAAGTTCATATGTACATGGGTCCGGAAATGATTCGTTTCGAGATACAGGGTGTCAAAGTTGAAAAGAAATCGCGTTTTCTCAATATCTTTCGACTTTTCGAAATAATTTCATGAAATTTCGTATACGATGGTTTTTTGAAATGAAATATTCAAATTTGTGGTCCATTTAGTTGTGGTCTCTAGAGGGCACCAGCGGCAACCATTTCGACCCCTTTAAATCGTTGCAATTTTTTTGAGCTACACTGTATACCATTTTGGACTAGAAAAATCGATTCTCCTATCTTTCTGCTAAAAAGGTATATTTTAGTGATGTCGCTAGAGCAACCGTTTCTGAGAAAAACACATTTAAAACTCACAATGTTTATTTATTTAAAACTTGTAAGGAGCACTAAAATATCCAATATTAAAAACAAGAAAAGAAATTAATATTAAAGTAAACATGTTCTTTTGATAACAACTGCTCAAACAACTGTCCCAAAAAAAACCTCGTATACGAAATTTCATGAAATTATTTCGAAACAGTCAAAAAATATTGAAGAAATCGCGATTTCTTTTTTCAACTTTGACACCCTGTATCTCGGAAACGAAGCATTTCCGGACCCATGTACATATGAACTTTTTTCCTTATAATGATGAGTTCTAGTGCTCCTCTAATTTTGGCGGATTAGATAAGACTCACCCTGTATATTCTTTGCTCTCATATAGAAAATGGCTGCCTATTAGAAGTCTCATAAAATCTGGGCGCATCCATAATTGTCGAAGCGCGTTCTTCTTATATGCATATCTTTGGTGCGCGTCAGTGTTGTACACTACTAACTGGTTTTGCATTATTGTTTATTTGGATAAAAGCAATACGCATTCTTAGAAATGTCTTCGGAAATTGATATGAAACTTATTAAAATCGAACCCAAAGAGGAAACAGAAATAGATTTACTTCATCATCTTGTTGTAAATAATGATCTAATTAAAGGTGAAATTAATTATGGTTCAAGTAGTACAAGGTTTGACACTACTTTTATAGATAATGTGAATATCAAGAAAGAAGACACCTCTTACCAAATAAACGATGTTAGCTCAAGTGAAGCAGATCATGTAAAGGAAAGCAGTGTCGAACACATCACAAATGTACAGGGTGAATGTAATCAATTTAATAGTTTAACTACAATAGAAGAAAATTTAAAACATGACATTTTAAAGTTACGTTTAAATTTTAAGTATAAATGTGACCATTGTGATTATGCAACATATACAAATAGAAATTTAAAACAACATCTTAAAAAACACTCTTCAAGTTATGAATTTAAATGTGACCAATGTGATTATGCAACATATCTCAAATATAAATTAAAAATTCATCTTAGAAAACACTCTTTAAGTTATGAATTTAAATGTAACCAATGTGATTATGCAACATATCAGAAATGTTATTTAAAAGTTCATTTGAAAAAACACTCTCTAAATTATGAATACAAATGTGACCTATGTGATTATGCTACAAATGTCAACCAAAATTTAAAAATGCATATTAAAAAACACTCTTCAAGTTATGAATTTAAATGTGACCAATGTGATTATACAACGTATATTAAAAATCGTTTTAAAACTCACCTGAAAACACACTCTTCAAATTATGAATTTAAATGTGACGAATGTTATTATGCAACACATCTTAAATATAAATTAAAAATTCATCTTAAAATACACTCTTTAAGTTATGAATTTAAATGTGATCAATGTGATTATGCAACATATGAGAAACGTTATTTAAGAATTCATTTGGCAAAACACTCTTCAAATTATGAATTTAAATGTGACCAATGTGATTATGAAACATATGAGAAACGTTATTTAAAAATTCATTTGAAAAAACACTCTTCAAGTTATAAATTCAAGTGTGACCAGTGTGAGTATGCATCACACTTGAAACAGTCTTTAATAGTTCACCATAAGACGCACTCTTCAAATTATGAATTCAAATGCAACCATTGTGAGTATGTTTCCCATTATAAAGCTAATTTAAAAGTTCATCTTAAAAATCACTCTTCAAGTTATAAATTCCAATGCGATCAATGTGATTATAAAACAAATGCCAAACATAGTTTTAAAATTCACACCAAGAAACACTTCAAATAATGAATTCAAATGTGATCAGTGTGGTTAATTGTTGCAAATATAGTTTCAAATTTCATTACTTACAAATTTGTTCATCTCCACTCTCCATATTATGTATACAAACGACACCCATGTGATCATGAGGTATGTGTATGTGCATAAATTCTATATCTAAAGGAAGGAGAATGTGTTCTCTTTTTTTATATTCCTGCTATCTTGTATACTGATTAATGTTAGTTACTTTGTTAAAAAATAAAAGAGATTTGACATTGTTATAATAATACATTTATTATGTTGAGTAATTGAACAAAAATTACATACATTAGTCATTAAAATATTAGAAATTTACATTTAGCTTAAATTTACTTAATGTAGAAAAATCAAAATGTATAAACTTATTATACGAATAAAGTGCTTTAACTAAAAGAAATTTTTTATAACTAATAAATGTAATTTTATACATTCGGGCAAACAATTATAAGATTTTAAGTATAGACTGGATCTTTTTGGATTTTGTTTAGCTTCAACTAGAGGAAGGTGAAAACTATTGTTATTCCGAGTATCATAACGATGGATTTCTGACTGTTTTGCGTAATGTAAAGATTATAATAATTGTGTATATATATATATATATATATATATATATATATATATATATATATATATATATATAATTTGTAATCGAAATTGAATAAATAAGCGAATATGGGGCTATAAGTTAATATTAATTATAATGAGGGGATAGGTATTAAATTATTAGGTAAAATAAATTTAAATGTTTGAAATGTTAATTATATTAATAAAGAAATTATTAACTTTGCACCGGACTAGCTCAATCTCAATTGGGGATAGGGATCAAAGGTATTTAATTTGGAAAATTAACTTTATATTTAGATGTGAATGTGTGTATAAGATTTACACTTTATAAAATTATTACAACTGTATAAAATTTATCCTGAATAGAATTTACCTCCAACGCATGCGTTGTCATGTAATTAAGTGAATTTAATAATGTCAAAATTGTCAAATAATTTAGAAATTTACTGTTTAAGTTCAGAATGAAAATAATTTAAAATTTTGTTGGCTTTACAAGTGTTTATACGAGTAATTGTTTGAAATTCTATACAAACACTTATATCTAATGAATAATAAATTGCAGGAAATTTACCAAATAAACGTTCACAATAAAAAAAAAGGTTATATGCAAAAAAAATGTGACTCACATATACAGTCCTCAATGCAGGTGGATGTCTTCGAAAAGTTCCAAATTGATGCAGGAACTTTCCACTTGATTATAGCTGTTACCATACATCCATGTGCAGCTAACCCGTACTTGGATTGTCGAAGATAGCAGCTTCCAATGGCAAATGATGTTTTCTTTCCAAATCGGCCACTCCAGTCACTTATTTTAATTTGGTAAACTTGTTTATTTAGATAAATTAAAACTTAATGATTGTTATCGGTTTAAAAAGAAATGTTTAAATGTTATCCAAACTTTTGTTATTGTCACTTTTATTTTAGGTACCGGATCAAATTTATTTTATTAAGAAGAAATTGTACGTAGAAATAAAACACCAGTAACCAAATAAATATGCTTTTAATTTGGTAGAATGGAATTAAATTAAATACGATAACACGAAAAACTTTGAACAAAATCGTAACACAAATTAACTCGTACAATTATTTTCCGAAAATCAGCAGGTATCGGAGACCGAACTATTTTATTTAACCGCCGGTATAAAAACAATTGCTCTCGAATTATTTTCTTCGTAAAACGTAACTTTCTTTACGATGATTTAATTTGGTTATGAAAACTTACTTTTTTCACAAATGCACAACACTGCTTTAACCTTATTTTAAATTTTAACAAAACTAGAGAGAGATTTTCATTTCTAGGGCAATTCCTTTTATGTCTTTTTGGTTGTTACTAAAAATTCAATTTTTTTTCAGCCATATTACCTAAGTAACTAAGGCTCTGATTGGTCGAAACATTTACAAATTTGGACTAAAATGGAAATTTGGCCATAACTTTCTTATACATTAACGAATTTAAAAATTAACAACAAAAATGAAAACTATATAAAATTTTGAACAAAAAGACACCTAAAAAGCTATGGTTCCTAAAATTAATATACGAAATTACTTGATCTAAACTGAATTTGCTTATAACTATTTAAACTTACAAGCTACACTTAATCTAATTACATAAACGGAATTCTGAGAAAATATTACATAAGAAAACATACTTTTAGTGTTAGAAATATTGAATTTAAAGGAATTTTGAGTTTATGTAAAAATATTCTAGATTTACCTAAGATTTCACGCATTGTTCTTTCTGTTAAACTTAAATCACAATGTTCGTCACTTAGTTGCTTCCAGAAATATTTGCGAAAAATGTCTAAAATGTCCATATTATAACCCTTTTATTAAATTTCTACATTTCCTGCTTTCAAAAACTATTTATACAATATCCTTAACATAATCCTAACTATACAATTTATGTTTAAACACCTGTAAAGTGTTCACTTGCCAAAATACCCTACAAGAATTAACTTTTATTGAAAAAAATGAAATGCTAAATTGACTTTACGAAAATAGGTGTATTTAACATTCTTGACATCTTTGTCGGTAGCACAATGCTTTTTATGATGAAACCAAACTATGTAAATAATATTCAGACTAAATTATACAAAACAAATCTATTTTAACCACATCGTGAACCAGATTTCTATAAAAAAATGTCTCGTACAAGTATCGAGCTTGAAATCATCCATTTTATTACTAAATTGTCATTCAAACTGTCCGATCCTTCTTTTACCTCTTTCTGAACATCTCAATATATATAGGTATATATATTGTAGTGGCTAAATTAAATTATAATGCCAAATTGTACTGGTTAGCGATTAAAAATTATTATTTAGGGGAAGGTGGGGGAATAAGAAACGGGTAATAAGAGATTTTTTTTTGTAATATTTTTGTTTCCGTGGAAAAAAATCTGAAAAAAAATTATAAAATACTTAGACCTTTCTACTATAAGAGACAAAAAGGACTTGGGTTTTGCTGCTCATTTTTCTTGATTTCTTGACAGACAAAGTAAGTCTTCCTAAAACGTTACCAGATCAAAGTAGTGCATTTCAGATAAAATATTTTTGTTTGTCCTAGGAAATATTTTTATTTGTAGTTTTGGTAACTTGTGCTTGTAGACGATTGAAAGACCTTTAATGTGTTTTTCCAATTTTTCTTGTCACAAACACAAACGCTAGAAAAGATATGTTTCTCATTACCCCAATAGTTTAGATCAGGGGGAAATAAGAAACATATAGTTTCTTTGTTGCAGATTGATCCAAGTCCGTGAAAATGCCCAGAAAGTACGAGAAGAAAGGAATTAAGGTTACTTATGACCCCGAACGTATGGCAGAGGCGGCGTCTGCTGTTCGCAGAGGCTTAACATTACGTGTCGCGACAGAACTTTATGAAGTGCCATTTGGGACGCTTAGTAAACAATATAAAAAACCGGGTGATTTGAAAGTGGGTGGGGGACGAAAGCCTGAACTTAGTGATAAAGATGAAGAAGACATTACTCAGTACCTAAGAGTGTGCGCACTGCATGGTGAAGGCTTAACTAGGAAAGGAACATTAACACTTGTGTCAGAGTTTATTGAACAAGAGAAAATAGTGGCGAGATGGAAAGATGAGAAAGGTCCCGGTGAAGATTGGTTTCGCGGCTTCCTGGCTCGTCATCCACAGCTGACAATCAGAAAAGGTGAAGCTCTCAGCTCACAAAGAGTTAGGGAAACTCATTATAAAACGTTTTTATGACGATATTGCCAAAATGTACGAAGACATGGGCATTGGCCCTAAAGATGGTGGCCTCCTATTTAACTGTGATGAAACTTCGTTTTCTCACGATCCGAAGGATATGAAAATCGTGGCAGAAAAGGGGGTAAAAAGAATTTCAAGAAACATTGCGGGAATGGGGAAAACTAACACAACAGTATTAGCCGCTGGAGCAGCTGATGGGACAAAACTTCCGCTCTTCATTATTTTCACTGGAAAACAGATGTGGTCCACATGGATCCCACAACATGAATACCCTGGTACTTGCTATGCAGTTCAGGAAAAAGGTTGGATGGATGGAAATTTATTTGTCAAGTGGTTTACAGAATTGTTTCTGCCATTAATTCCTCCCAAAGAACAAAGACGAAAGAAGGTTTTCTTATTTTTTGATGGAGTCATCTTTCATATTAGTTACAATCTAGTGAAACTTGCACGAGAAAATGACGTCGTGCTCGTTAAATTTCCACCAAACGTCAGTCATTTCATTCAGCCTCTTGACAAGACAGTTTTCAAGACTATGAAAACAGATTGGAATCAGCTTCTTATTGAGCATAACAGAAAGTTTCCTGGGAAATTGTTGACAAAAGCGCAATTTGCTGAACTTATTACTTAGTGCTCTGTGGGAGGAGTCCTTCAAGTCCAGGAACCTGAGGTCACGTTTTGAATCAACAGGACTGTTTCCCATAAACTTTAATAGATTTCCAGAGACAGCTTTTGATCCAATCAAACTAGAAAGATTCAGGAACAATGAAACTAATGATGAGTCTAACCATTCAACCCAAAGACAGTCCTCACATTCTCCACCACCTGTTGCCTCAGCTTCTTCATCTCCAATAATTTCCGAAGATGTTCCTGGTCCTAGTCATAGGCTTACTGCAGCTGAAGCTATTAGGAATTTAGTTTTGATGTTGTTTCACTTTTTACAAAAGTGCCTCTAAAAGAAACTATTGAATACATTGATCATCTTTTTCTAAAGGACATAACCATTCTTTTTCAGCACTATCTTACTACAACTTATTTTCAGTGGAATAGTAAATTTTATGAACAGATTGAAGGTGTAGCAATGGGTAGTCCCCTTAGTCCTGTTATAGCTAATTTTTATATGGAAAAATTTGAAACATTAGCGTTACAAAATACACCTAAACAACCTTCGGTTTAGTATAGATATGTAGATCACACATTTGTTATTTGGAAACATGGAGAAGAAGCACTGCATGAGTTTTTGGTTTTTATAAATGGTATACATCCTAGTATTCAATTTACCATGGAAAAAGAAACTAATGGAAGTTTACCATTTCTTGACATATTAGTATCTAAAAATAATAATTCACTATCTTTTAAGGTTTACAGAAAGCCGACACACACTGCTAGATACCTTCATAAATTATGCAACCACCATCCACGTCAAAAAATTAGTGTAATTAAATCTCTAGTAGATCGAGCAAAATGAATTTGTGGTACTGCTTTTCTTCCTTTTATAGCTACTGTTACAAATAGAATTGAAAAAATCCTAATTAAATATGGCATTAGGACTATTTTTAAACCTACAAGAAAAATTAAAGAGCATTTAAGATCACTTAAAGATGCGTCAAACCCTTTATCATCTTCTGGAGTGTATAAGTTATCTTGTTCACGTGGAAAAGTCTACATCGGAACCACAAAACGTAGCTTTGATACAAGACGCAAAGAACATATGAAATTTTGTAGATTAGGTCAACCAGAGAGGTCTGCTGTGGCTGACCATGCCCTGAATAATCTAAACCATGACATTCAATTTGACAATATGGAAATATTGTCAAGACAATCTCATTATTATGTTCGTTTGCAACGTGAAGCTATTGAAATATACAAACACCCTAATAATTTTAATAGACAAGAAGAAAATCTCCGTTTAAATAGGTTTTGGCATCTTATAATTAAAAAAAAAAGCATAAGGATACATCTTAATTTTGATTTTAATTTTAGCTTTTGGTATGTCTAGGTTTTTTGCTGTTTTTCCTAGACCTTGAAGTAATTAAGGCAGTTTAACAATATTTAATTTTTAATGACCTCTAGTTATTCTTTACTAAAATTTGAAATTTAATTTTTTGAGTTGGCTTTTACGTTTCTCAAACACTTGTATTAATAGCAGACTGATGTTTATGTTTTAATTTTTCAACTTTGACAAAATTGTTTACAACATCTTTAACAATTCTTACAAATATTACTACTGACGAAGATAACTGTAAGTGTCATCGAAACGTTTAGATTGTATAATTTAAATACACCATTAAAAATCCCAAAAAAGATAAGTATTTGATTATGAGTGTTAATGGTGAAAGTTAACATTTTTATATTTCTGAAACTGTTTCCGAAGTTGCAAAAACCTCGACACTTCCGGGAAAACGAAAGAAAGTGTCGCAAGGTGTCGGGGAAATTCTGACATCTGAAACAGTTGCACAGCGCCTGAAAGACGAAGTAGAAGCAAAGAAGTCCAAGATTTCCACAAAAACAAAGGCAAAGGAAGATAAGAAGAGAAAGGACAAAAAGAAAACAAAGTCATAGCCAAAAAAAGGGCAGTTCCCCAAGAATTATCAACATCAGAGGACGAGCTTGACCCAAAATTGTTGGAATCCGATGATACTTCAGATGACTGGAGTGATATGGATGACTGTACCTCGAGCAATCTCCGTGACCATCAGGGACTTATAAATAATCTAATAAATTCGCTTGAAAACTTTAAACATGACTTTTGTTCCCTCCATTTTTATCGCTATTATAAAAAGGTAAAAATTAAAAATATAAATCTGAAAAAATTCAGAGTAATAAGGTACACTTCAATGGTGATTCTAATTACTCCGATGAAATTTAGACTGTTGATATATGAGAAGTAACGTGTCCGTTTCTTATTACCCCCCATGGGGAAATAAGAAACATATTAATGGGGTAATAAGCATCAAATACGGCTTTACAATATATATATATATATATATATATATATATATATATATATATTTGATAAGAATGAATTGCTGCTCTCCAATGTCTATTTTTTTAGTGGGATATATACTAGAAAAAAATAACAGAGCTGTATACTTAAAACCAACTCCTTGACAATTTTTTCTGTTTCTTATTCCCCAAGTGTTTCTTATTCCCCAACCTCCCCTATACTCTAAATTTATTCAATTTTACTAAATGGGGATAAGGTTCTTATCGTAATAATAACTTTATAAAAAAATATATTATGCGCCGTACTAGCTCAAAATCTCTTTTGGTGATATGGTTCAATTGTATTAAACATTGATTGTTGGCAAAATAAATTAAATCTGGGAATATTCATGTAAATGATCAAATTGTATTTTATAATACAGTTACAATGTGAAACCAACTTTGTTGAGATCTGCACAAAATACGCATGCGTTGCGTACTTAATACTGAAATAAATGTAGCCTGTCAAAAATTTCTACAATTGATCTAAAGTATTGAGCACAATTTTAATTTTGTTGAGGTAAACTTACTAATTTTAATATAACGCTGAATCATTTACTTTTCAAAATTGCCACGTGAATTCGTACAAACATTTATACATTATCAAAAAAAAAAAATAAATACAGGACATCAAAAAATATATCAATGCAATAGAGTTATGATAGCGAAATACACTCACATGTGTTGCTGCAAATTCCAAATAATGTTCATGCCGGGTTGGTCCACATTAAACATTGGAGGTAGACTTCCTTCCATAAATCGGTGATACTGCCTTGCTGTCCCAAATATGCTGCTTAACATTCCATAATTTTATCCAAATCAAATAACTGTTGACTGCTCTTCATGTGGTAAATACAATGTACTTACAATGCTCAAATACTTATAGGTAAGCACTTTATTTTATTTGAGTTTTTAAAATGTTGTATTATTTATTTACTAATTTCACGGATTTAATTTGTATTTTAATTTCATATAGATTTTTGTATTCACTTGCACCTTTATTTTAGATTCCGTTATGAAGTGATTTATTTTATGATCTTTATTGCTATCAACAATTAAACATCGAATCCAAAATAATTGAAGAAATTTATTGACATACAAAAAAGTTGCACATCACCCGATGTTTACAATTAAAACATAATTAAAACAATTGTTTTTGATATCTCAAATCAACGTCGATCGCGTTTCAAATTCGATAATGTTTACGAGACTTGTTACTTACATGTAAACACAAATAACACTAACCCTATGACTTGTTGGTCACAAAAATTTTCAAAAAGCAAGAAAGTGAGAAATCAGGAGCAATTCCTTTTATACATTTCTCCTAGATACCAAATTTTCCATTTTTTCTCTACATTACAAACACAAGATTCTAGCTTCTGATTGGTCTAAACAAAATTGTAAACTTAACTAAAACATAAATTATGCTATACCCTCTTTAGTACAGTTCGGATTTAATTTTTAATTACAGATTTGGAATCAGGGCAAAATTCCGCATAAAAGACACCTCAGAAGCCCTATTTTGCTTTCGATAATTTTCGTTCTGACAACTTATAATCCAAATTTACTAATATCAAAAAAATCTCACATCCTACAACTAAACTAATTACATATTCAAATCCCACATAAAAACTGTATCAGAAAACACTTATTTCAACCCATTTTATTTAAATTTTACAACATTTCCACCTTCACATCTATAATTTAGGTTGTTAACCCAACTTTTCTAATTTTATGTTTATATTACATATTTATAGTTAAATTCCTTGTTGAAATGAGGGAAACCTACTACTAAATGTTTTTATAATTTATTTTAAACTTATAAAAACTACAATTTTGTGAAATTCTTACAAATAATACTTAACCTAACTTCATATATAAATTTAGTTTTAATTTGCGTAATAACACTTGAAATGTTCATAAAATGTGTTCTTATATCTGTCTCTAACACCAATACTGTTCAATTGTACTCCATAGTTCTTAATTTTGTCTTTTCACATTGTTTAACTGTTTTGTCAATGTTTGTATAGAATTTGCAATTTTATATTAAATATCACACTGCACAATTGTTGTTCATGTACTTAATTATGTTTTTAAGTCACTATCACTTCTTATGCATGTTTTATATACTTTGTCTTTGAATTACAAATATATAATGTTTACCATACCCTTTCTTTCATATTTCAAATAGTTTATGCATTGTACCTAATACTATACATTCTACATATTATACTTATCATACTCCATGTGATCAATATCTGATATGTGTTCAAAATATTAAAATTCATTCAATAAAATGCGAAATCACATAAATATGTTACACGAGACTAATGGTACCCATTAATATTAATCATGTTGACCTTTCTCACATGTTACTGGTATAGCTCAATGCTTTTATGAAAATATCAGCCTTGTGCAAACCCCACAAAGCCTGTTTTGTCACTTCAAAACCATAATTTTGCTCTCGTAACTATTTTTTCTTTGAAAACGAACTGTATACTTCCACAAATTTATCTAACTTGCCTACTATAGAGAATTTCAAACTCAATAAACTCTAGCCCCTTTATTATGCCTACTTCTAATCATCTCAATATTATATATATATATATATATATATATATATATATAATGTAGAAGGGACACCAAAATTCAACATCAACACATGGAGTGGACGTCATAAAAGTGCACGTCCATCCCTTGCAAGTGATAATTTTAGTCGACCACTTTATACAAAATTCTCCTGGAAGACGAAGCGCTACATTTGTACAATCACTCGAACCATGTGGATTGTCGCTATCAGTATCGACGTCACCAACTAAAGGAAGACTGAAGGATGATTTATTATAGGCTGTTAATAAACGATATTAGTATTGCCCAACAAGTCAAGAAGTTGTTGAAGAAGTATGAGAGTTTGGCACTTTTGGATGGTAGTTGTGCTAAACCTGATGCAACTGGTGGAGAGAACGTGATTTTTAAAAGCTTTAGAAAAGATTCAAAACCTGACAGTATGTGTATGTATATATATATATATATATATATATATATATATATATATATATATATATATATATATAGAGAGAGAGAGAGAGAGAGAGAGAGAGAGAGAGAGAATTCCCGCCCCTATTTTACACAAAGCTTAAAAAGTATGCTTGCTGTTTGTTATTTCACAGATTTAGATCTACAATGTGGTGCTATTTTGAATACAATTTTCTTACCCTTGTCTTTATTAGAGTAGGTTTTTAATACGTTCACGTACTGGTAATATTTCGTAGGCAGTACCTCAAAATTGTTTGACAGGGTACAAATTTCGCATCACTTTTTGAGTACGGGTTGTAAATAAGATTTTTTTCTAGTGTTTAAGATTTGGGGCTATTTTTGAATTATAATGGCTTTGGTTGTATATTAGTAGTTTAGGACTACAAAATGAACATTTTTAGATACTTAGATGGATGATGAGATTATGTTTAAAATTGCCCTAATATTGTTAGTCGTTTAAAAAGGAAAAATTTGTACGATTTGTACATTATTTTGGGATCGAAAACGATAAAAAGAGTAATGCAGCTCAATTTTGTAGTTGTAACGAAATGTAATTGTGAGAAAAATTATTTTTGTGTAAACCTTCCATTTTTGTAGCTTAAAGTAGGTGAAAATTTGTACCATCGATGTGCTACTGATAGTAAAAAAATGGCCTTAGTTGTTACCAATTTTTAATGGTGGATATACCGTGCGCTCACAAATGATTGAAATCGTTTATTTATAAGTGCACTGTATTATTTCGATTATAAGTGTAAAAGTTTGAGAGTTCTTGCTCTTGAACCTAGTTATTGTTTACTAAATACTAATTTTATTTAGTTGTACTAACTCTAAATATAATAAATTTTATGCTGTTTACTTAGTAATAATCATCATGAGAGGGGTAAAACCTATGTTCTCGAGCTCTGAAAACATAAAATGAAAAGTGATCAGTCTTCATTTGAAACTTACTCTTCAAACTTCAGCATTCTTTGATCCAAATTTACACCATCAATCAAATCAATGTCTTCTTGTGCAAGAGAGAAGTCAAAAACATTGAAATTTTCCACAATCCGTCTTTTACTAACAGATTTTGGTATAACAATAATTCTCCTGTCAATTTGGTATCTTATCGCAACTTGTGCAACTGTCTTTTTATACTTTTTAGCAATATCTTTTATCCTTTATAAAGTCACTACCAGGTGACCCTAACGGACTATATGCAGTAACGGCAATTCCCTTGGAGTTACAGAACTCAAACAACCTCTTCTGGTTAAAGTATGGATGACATTCAACCTAATCCAAAGCATTAGACCAATAAGTAGCATAAATCTTAATTTCTTACTTGATTTACTGCTGGCGTAATTTTTGCTGATTCGAGCACACGCTCGATTTGGTGTTTATTAAAATTGCTAATTCCGATTGATTTGACCAAGCCTTTTTTGTAAACTTCTTCCATCGCAGACCATGTTTCCACGTAATCGTAATCTGAAAATTCAAGTCCACCTGGACCTAATGGAAATAAGCTGTCACCTTCCTAAACCAAGTAATTAGAAATGCTTACAAATATGAGCATTACCTTAAATCCTCCAGAAGGCCAATGTATGAGATATAGATCAAAATAATCGAAGTTCATCTCCTTGAGGTTGGATCTTAATATGGGTTCTACAGTACCAAGTCGATTGAAAGTACTCCATAATTTGTTGGTTACGAATAGATCACACCGCTTAACAACACCTTCGGATATTTTGCTGGTGATTGCTTCACCAATTTCTTTTTGATTTTCGTAAATGTGAGCACAGTCGAAATGTCTGTATCCAGCGTCAATTGCATCCTTTACTGCTTGTTTTACTTCTCCAACTGCGGACTACCATAAAATAGGTATGTGCAATCTATGAAACGGTGTTATTACCTGCTATGTTCCTAAGCCCAAAATTGGTATTTCTACTCCGTTATTTAATTTTACAGTTGGTACTGCCGCCATTTTTTATTTTATTTACAGTGGTCAAACAGCAGAACTGTTTTTATATGTATCAGTAAGAAATAACTTATTTTGATGTTTTTGTGGGTAAAACCACAAAATCTGTTTTGTTATTTTTTTTATACGTGAAACATAAGTAATTATTTTCGTGGAACAACTGGTTTTGATCTTAGTATCTGTATCTGTCGGACAATCTGCGTGATACCACTGCAACAACGGATTGTACTGAAACTATAGCGAATTAACAAATTTTGATTAAAATCAGTTTACATGTGAACGTCCTTTATAAATTACGCTAATCAACTTTTTGTGAATGTTTCGACAACTATTAACCTTACAGCAAAAAGTGTACATAAGCTGCTTCACTATAATTTAATTATAAACAAGCATTATATATTGTAATGGCTAAATTGTGGGGATAGGTAATTAGATAATTGAATAATAAATTTAAATGTTAAAATGTTGATTAAATTATTAATGATTTTTAACTTTGCACCGGATTAGCTCAATCTCAATTTGGGGATAGGGATCAAAGGTATTTAGTTTGGAAAATTAACTTTATATTTAGATGTGAATGTGTGTATAAGATTTACACTTTATAAAATTACTACAACTGTATAAAATTTACTCTGAATAGAATTTACTTCCAACGCATGCGTTGTAATGTAATTGAATGAATTTAATAATGTCAAAATTGTCAAATAATTTAGAAATTTACTGTTTAAGTTCAACAATGAAAATAATTTAAAATTTTGTTTACTTTACAAGTGTTTATACAAGTAATTATTTGAAATTATATACCAATACATATATCTAATGAATAATAAATTTGCAGGAAATTTATCAAATAAATGTCCACAATAAAATAGGGTTATATACAAAAAAATGTGACTCACATATAAAGTCCTCAATGCAGGTGGATGTCTTCGAATAGTTCCAAATTGATGCAGGTACTTTCCACTCGATACTAGCTGTTACCATACATCCATGTGCAGCTAACCGGTACTTGGATTGACGAAGACAGCAGCTTCCAATGGCAAATGATGTTTTCTTTCCAAATCGGCCACTCCAGTCACTTATTTTAATTTGGTAAACTTGTTTATTTAGATAAATTAAAACTTAATGATTGTTATCGGTTTAAAAAGAAATGTTTAGATGTTGTCCAAAATTTTGTTATTGTCACTTTTATTTTAGGTACCGGATCAAATTTATTTGATTAAGAAGGAATTGTACGTAGAAATAAAACACCAATAACCAAATAAATATGCTTTTAATTTGGTAGAACGGAATTAAATTAAATACGATAACACGAAAAATTCTTAACAAAAACGTAACACAAATCAACTCGTACAATTATTTTCCGAAAATCAGCAGGTATCGGAGACCGAACTATTTTATTTAACCGCCGGTATAAAAACAATTGCTCTCGAATTATTTTCTTCGTAAAATGTAACTTTCGTTACGATGATTTAATTTGGTTATGAAAACTTACTTTTTTCACAAATGCACAACACTGCTTTAACCTTATTTTAAATTTTAACAAAAACTAGAGAGACCTTAGCATTTCCAGGGCAATTCCTTTTATACCTTTTTGGTTGTTACTAAAAATTCAATTTTTTTTTCAGCCATATTACCTAAGTAACTAAGGCTCTGATTGGTCGAAACATTTACAAATTTGGACTAAAATGGAAATTTGGCCATAACTTTCTTATACTTTATCGAATCTAAAAACTAACAACAAAAATGAAAACTACATAAAATTTCGAACAAAAAGACACCTAACAAGCTATGGTTCCTAAAATTAATATACGAAATCACTTAATATAAACTGAATATGCTTATAACTATTTAAACTTACAAGCTACACTTAATATAATTACATAAACGGAATTCTGAGGCAATTTTACATAAGAAAACATACTTTTAGTGTTAGAAATATTGAATTTAAAGGAATTTTAAGTTTATGTGAAAATATTCTAAATTTACCTAAATTTTCACACAATTTTGCGGTAAAAAGCAAAGTATCCTTATAAAAACAGTAAGATACTGTGAAAGAACGCCTATTAATTGCTTTAAGAGCAAAATTAAAGCCTAATAATATTAAAAAACTATAAAATTATGGAAAACACCTAGAAATTATAACCTAACCAAATTCTAAAATTGGAAATAACACATATTTAAAAATGTTTTTAACACACAAAATGTCATGTTCGAGGTTTGTAATGCTTGTCTTTATTATTTTCACTATATATTTCTAGTGCATTAAAAAAGTCTCTTCGTTTAACACACTTATTGAAATTTTTATTATAAAAATGTATATCACTATGAATGTCTTTGTGCTAAATTGTTTTATGCATTATTCTTGCTCTTAAACTTAAATCACAATGTTCGTCACTGATTTGCTTCCAGAAATATTTGCGAAAAATGTCTAATATGTCTATATGATAACCCTTTTATTAAATTTCTACATTTCCTGCTTTCGAAAACTATTTATACAATATCCTTAACATAATCCTAACTATACAATTTATGTTTAAACACCTGTAAAGTGTTCACTTGCCAAAATACCCTACAAAAATTGACTTTTATTGAAAAAAATGAAATGCTAAATTGACTTTACGAAAATAGGTGTATTTAACATTCTTGACATCTTTGTTGGTAGCACAATGCTTTTTATGAAGAAACCAAACTATGTAAATAATATTCTGACTAATTTATACACAACAAATCTATTTTAAACACATCGTGAACCAGATTTCTATAAAAAAAAGTCTCGCGCATGTATCGAGCTTAAAATCACCCCTTTTTATTACTAAATTGTCATTCAAACTGTACGATCCTTCCTTTACCTCTTTCTGAACATCTCAATATATACCAATTTTTGTACGATAGTAAATACTAGCCCTAAAGTATCGTTAACTTTACAACAAAAAGTGCAGAACTTTTTTAGAAAATATACAATTCAGACAAGCTTTCTTTGTAACATTCATTACTCACGCTGTAACATTAGTGAGCTTTGTCTAATAGCTGTTAAAATATCATTTAACGTTTATTGCTGTTCTATAATATAGCGTTAGGTATTTTCTTAAATTAAACTTCTTCAACTGAGATATATGGTAGTCATTCGTTCGCAGCATTTACTTGTATGATTTGAGATCACTGGTTATGCAGTTGGTAATTTTATTTTTTTATTAGATGAAGTGATTATTTTTAATTAACTGTTTGATACTCGTTCAGCGATTTTGTCAAGGATAAAATGTTACAGGTGGCCCCTGCTGTCTGCCTCTCTTTTGTAAAACGTTTTTTAATTTTAGCCATCAACAACTTAAGAGCTATCTTCGATATAATTAAAACATTTAATATTAACATGCCTTCCGAGTAGTAAACGTTCATATTAACTACTTCGTCTACAAATATAACCTTTATAAGTATCAATTAATCCTTGGAATCACAATTAATCCTTTTCGTTTATAGTATTCTAACTTCGTATCATCATTAATATTCGCTAGCTCTTATGTGTGTATTTAGGGGATTTAACCTTCTGGTTTCGAATGTAAAGTAATTTTACTAAAGTAAAATTTATCTGAATGCTTTTGCTTTTGTTATATTTAAGTGTTTACAGAGTACGTTTCATTCAAATATCAGATACTATTGTTAAAACTCATATAATCGTAAAACTAATCGTGAAACGTAAGCACCACCTTTGTCTAGGGTTTTAACTCGAACACGTAAATATTTTGTAATCACAATAATTTTTCAATCAACTAAGTAGTATACGGTAATCGCGAGTTTTTGAACAGGTTTTATAACACAGCGGTTTGAATATTAATAATAAAAAAAGTAATAATAATCAAACCAGTAGAACTTTAGTGACATGCGAAATGGCTTTATAGATAAATAAAAAAAGGCGAATAAGTAGTAAATAGTATAATAGGATTGCTACAGCATTGAATTTCTACAGGAAGTACGGTTCCTTTGAACCCATGTCAGGTACGATTGTTAAAACGCATATAATCGTAAAGTAATTACTCAAAAGAACAATACAATTGCCTGGGATTGATCTGGATACAAGGGGCGATCATGGTCGAAACAGACAGGCCCCATTGCTGACGACTGTGCAAGGAATGAATAGCGAGTCGGTACGTGGAATGTTAGAGGTATGCATAGCAAAGAATTTGAAATTGCGAATGTAATGTACGAAAAGCAGCTTGATATTTTGTGTTTATCGGAGACAAAGCGCAAAGGAAAGGATGCTGTGGAGATGGAGAATGGCAGCCTAGCACTTTAGTCTGTAACAACCCTTTTTGAGTTGTATTAAAATATACCTTAATTTAAGGTCTTTCATTCGTTCTGTTGTAATGTAAGAAAAATTTTAATTATTTTTACATTATGGATATGTGGTAGGCAACTTAATTTGCATATCTTCTTAAGGGTATATATTTCTTAAAGGTTTATACTCCGACCTCAAATTATTGTTTTCTGATCATTTGCTTTGTGCAACGCGTCATCATCATCATCTGACATCCTCCGACTTTGAAAGCATCCATTTTGCTTACTTCCTGATGAATGTTGAAGCCGGAAGCTTTGTTTTGGTTTTCCACCTAAATTTTAGAGTAAAGTGCCATTAATTTGATGGTAATATATCTTTTAACTCGTAATACTAAAAATTAAAACATTTGCTCTTTTCAGGCACTTTTATTTTAGTTCAGTTTTTTACTGTTACTTTTATTTTTACTTTGATTACATTTTAAATACGCATTTAATTTTACTGTTTCGTACGCTTTCATTTTATGATTGCAAATTTATTGGAAAATTTCAAAGAATGCTTAAACGAATTATTCAATTTAAAGAAGAAAATTCATCACGATAATTGCCAGTGTTGGGTGTGGCTGATAACATAAAAGCATTGTTATTGCAATTTAAGGCTATAACTAGTTTTAAGATATAATTTATATAACCCTAAATTTTAACTGCTAAGATATATTTTATTTAACCCTTTCACTTTATATACTTGTTATTTTTTATTGTTTTACATTTTGATAAGTTTTAGTGTAAAACTCGGTTTAGTTGTTCCGACATTATTAAAAAATAACTTGACGTCCGAGATCATTTTTATGAGTATTACACTACATTTTTATTATTTATATTAAGCGAAAATAACAGCAGAAATTGTGGTAATTAAGTAAATCCAAATAATGAACCCCCCCTACATTAAACTACCGACTGGGACAAAGGCATTATTTTTGGTGAATGGTTAGTATTTCCGTTTAGTTTAACGATTTGTGTTTGGAGAACTTTTTACACTTATTTCTCTATTTCATTATTACATTTATTTTTTATCAAATTTATTACACCATTTACACCTCTTTTTTTATGCCAAGAGGCGAGACTGAAGTGCATGGCGCAAAATGAGTTGGGGTGATCGTAAGTGAAAGAGCGAAAAGATGTGTTCAACAGTACGAATTGTATCTCCCCAGTAATGTGGAGTTTGAAGAATATTTCTTATTGCATGCTATGTACCAGTCAATGGAGAAAGAAACTAAGAGTGTGAGAACTTCTGTAATGATGTAGTGAACGTGTTAAACGTATGTAAGCGAAACGAAAGAGTCAGATATGAACAGATGAGTAGGAGTACAGAGAGAACGTATTGAACGCGTCCTAGGAAAGTTCGGAGACCAAAGAGTCAATGAGAATGGAGAACGCCTGGTGAACATCTGTGTGGAGAGAAGCCTGTTTGTACCTAATACGTGGTTTAAACATAAAAATGTGCATATGGATATATGGCAAAGTGACGAATCTAAAAGTATCATTGATGTGATAGTGTATGATAAACGACTTAGAAATTTGGTGAGAGACACAAAAGTAATGCGCGGATCAGAGTGTGGATTGGGCCACTTTTTGTTTGTATCGAGAGTGTGTTTAGGGCAAAAGTGGGTCTGGAGAGTAAAAGCAAGCGTAGTGCGAACGTCCAGAATTAGAATAGACAAACTAGTAGATCATGGTGCGGGAATGAAATATGCAGCTGTTGTGAGTAAAAAGTGGAATGTGAATGAAACAGTGTGGAACGAACAAATGAAGACACTAACGTTGAAAGTGCATGGATAAGCTTGAAAAACTGTGTTGTCAATTGTGCCGAGCAGAGATGTGGAAGAGCGACAGAAAAAATGTGCCTGGTGAGATGAGTGGGTAAAAAAGGCAGTTTCTAAGAAAAAAGATACGTACATGGCAAAGATTACTGCAAAAAATGAAACTGAGAAAAAGCGATTGTATGAGGTGTACAGATTAAGAAACAAAGAAGCGAAGGGGGCAATGAGAATAAGTAAAGAGGAAGTGATGGCTGTGGAAGGAGAGAAAATGCAGAATGATTTTGAGAGAAACAAAAAACTCTTCTGGAAATGGGTCAAAAATACAAAACGTCGCCCAAAACAGAACGCTGCAGGAGTGATGTATACGAGCAACGAAATAGTATGGGAATAGTATGACGGGAAATGCCGGCACGAATATTTCAGAAAGCTGTGCAGTAGTGAGGAAAATAAGACTGAAGAGTTAAATAAGGAGAGGAATGGTGAGTGGAAGGGGCCCAGCCTAGGGACGTGGCGTCATAATTAATTAAAAGTGTTCGGGGGGGGGCTGGTTGAGGGTGGGTCGGCTTCTTTTCGAGGCCCTTTTCAACCCCTGGACGGGGTTTTAGCCCCTAATTAAGATCCTTTTGGCAGTATTAAGAGCCTTTTTGGCGGTGCGACGGTCTGAATAGGGGTGTTGGATGCCCTTGGGTGTGGTCTAGCGGCCATCTTGGCTGAGTTAGGTGAGGTTGACTAGATAAGGCCCTTATGGTTTGTGGTTGTACGTGTAATCGGCCATTTAGCCGGCCATCTTGTCAACCATCTTATCGGGCTATCTTGTGGGACATCTTATCGATTAAGGCCCTATTGGCATAGGGCTTTCGCCCATTGTTGTGACCCCCTTGGTGGGAGATTTTAGTTTCTATTCTAATAGGTGACCCTAATGCTAACTTGTAAGAGAGGCATGGGGCTTTCCAACTTCTCTCGGGCCTTCGCCCCCCTTGTGGTGACCCCCTTGGCGGAAAATTTGAATTTGTATTTAAGTCTCATAAGGCCCTTTTGGCATAGGTCTTCGGAACTTGCTCGTGGGACGTCGGCCCTTGGCGGGAAATCGAAAATTCGAATTTACTTATGGCGCCATCTAATGGTGTACTAATGTTTTCTGTAATAGTGGTGGCTCCACCTAGCGGTATACTTTAAAAGTACATACAGATACCTGTAATGGTGATGGCGGAAAATTTATAATAAAGGACTCTAACACTAAGTTGTGAGACACGTATAAGACGCATGCATCTGCTCTATGAACTTAGCCCCACTGTTACGCACAATATATTTTGGTTTTAATTATGAGGCATATTGTATCACAGTCCTTTTGTTTTAATTATGAGTCACAATATCAAATTAATCTCACGAAACAAGAGTTTTATTAAAACCTCTGCATTCTGCTTGGTTATGGCGGGAATTTCAAGTTGTATTCTAATAAGGGGGCCTAATTCTAACTTGTAAGGCATGTATAGACCTTCGGAACTTGCGTTCGGGTCTTAGCCCCTTGACCCAAGTTTGAATTTGTTTCTGGCGCAATCTACTTGTGTATAAACTAATGAATGTTTCTGTAATAGAAGTGACTCCACCTAGCGGTATATTTTAAAACTACATCCAGATCACTGTAATGGTTATGGGGGAAATTTGAAATAAAAGGCCCTAGTTCTAACTTGTGAAGAGGTATACGACGTCTACATCAGCTTTAGGGGCTTAGTCCACTGTTACGCACCACTTACTATGGTTTTAATTATGAGTCATAATTAAAATTATAAATAAAAAAGATACAGGGTTTTAATCATTTATTATTTTGAGATTTAAAACTAATGAATGTTTTCTGTAATAGGGGCTGGCGTTATTGGAAATGGAAAAATAATAATTAAAATATTTTAAACATAGGATCTGCCTTAGCGGAAACACCTTGGTCAAAAAGGGCCTTAGATTTATAAGCAAGCCTGAACGTCCTAAGTCGTTATTATTCTGTTTTTAATTTAAATTAAATTTTGAGAGCCAAATCAATCAACCTCGATCAAATCAAACAATTCAATCTAAAATAAATCTCTCGATCACATCAAATCAAACAATCAGATCAATCACAATCAATCAAAACAATTAACCAAATCAGTCAAATCAATCAACCGCAATCAAATCAAGCTTTGTAGATAAGGCTAACCGACACTCAAAGCTGATACTCTACCTAAACGTGAGGACACCGTCGTGGAAAACAGTCGATCATCTGCAAATCAAACTCAATCAAATTATAACTTACGTCTTACAAAACCAGTTTCGATTTCAAAAATACCGCCTTGAATTAAGTTATATCCTATAAAACCAACTCTCATTTCAAAATACCGGTTTGATTTAAGTTACAGCTTGCAAAATACTGCCTTGAATTGTCTTACAACCTGTAAAAATCAACCTTCAATGCTAAAATACCTAGCAAAAAATCATACAAAGCAGTATTTCTAACACTACACACAGACAAGCCAGTTGTACCACAAAGCAAATTAACGTATGCTATTGGCTAGTTTTGCATACAGTGATAAAAACAGTTAAATTAGTAAAAATGTCTATACAATAACGAATACACCCATACTATAGCAGTCCTCTATATGATTTCACACACACAACATCTGTTTTATCGGAAATACTCCCGTCAAAAATGGCCTTAGATTTATAACAAGTTAAGATGTAAGGGTTAAAATATATCCCTTGGCGAAAAAAAAATGAATTTGTTTTTAAGTCTCTGCATTTTGCTTGGTTACGGCGGGCAAGGATTGTCTTATCGGAAATACCACTGGCAAAAAGGGGCCTAGATTTATAAACAAGCTTGAACGCAATATTTAACTTTGAAAATGGGTGATTGCCTGGGGACAAATAAACAAGCTGACTTTCATTTCCAACTTTGATAATACACATGTGATTTGAAACTAACACTGATTTCATTTCGTAAGGCAGCGATAGGACGCTGTTTTATTTTACCCACGCTCATCATTATCATTAGACAATCATAATAACAATAATATCGGTCAAATCAACGTGTACACTATTGTCGAGTTTTGCATACAGTGATAAAAATACGTTTTACAGTTAAATTAGTAAAAACGCCTATACAACAAAAAATATAACCAAACTTGAAATCAGGCCTCTAGCAATAAAATAAAATAAATAAAATAAGGTGTGTATTAATTATTGTTCTTTTAAATTCACTTATGATGATCATATTTATATTAATTGAGTTGTGTATTAATGTTTGTTGCCACTTCAAGTACTAATTACTAGCTCTAAGTGTCGGTTAGCCTTATCTACAAAGTAAGCGCTCACTGATAGGAGTTAGGTATATACAATGGGAGAATCGTTACCTGAAGGTTATGAAGAATTGTTAGCTCAGCTTCTTGCTTGATTTGATTGCGGTTGATTGATTTGACTGTTTAGTTAATTGCTTTGATTGATCTGATTGTTTGATTTGATTTGATCGACAGTGATTTGTTTGAGACTGATTTGCTTAATTGATTTGTTTGATTTGATCTAGGTTGATTGATTTGGTTTGATATGCTTCGGCAAATCGATTGATTTGATTAATTTCTGTCTTTTGACATGGGAGATTTCAAATTTCCCGCCGAAACAAAATGGCTGTTCAAATTTAATTTAGACTCATAATTAAAAGCGAATTAGATTCACTTTTTATAAATCTATTAATGTTCAGCTAACAGATTATAATATTTTAACTATCATTTTCCAATAACGTCGTCCCTATTACAGAAAACATTCATTAGTTCTAAATCTCAAAATGGTATTACTTATAACAAATGATTGAAACCCGTTATCTTATCTAATAATTAATACCATAATAAGTGGTGCGTAACAGTGGACTAAGCCCCGATAGCTGATGTAGACGTCTATACTCGTAAGTTATTTCAAATTTCCCCCGTAACAATTACAATGATCTGTATGTAATTTTAAAATGTACCTTGATACTTTGATTTTACACAAGTAAATGGCGCCACAAACAAACTCAAATTTTGGGGCAAGGGGCTAAGACCCGAAAGCAAGTTCTGAAGGCCTATGCATGGCTTACAGTTAGAAGTAGAGCCCCTTATTAAATACAAATTCAAATTCCCCTCTATAACCATGCAGAATGCAGAGATCTTAATAAATTCTTGTTTGGTATACACGAGATTAATTTGATATCTGACGATTTGAATAACTTGAAATTTAATTATGACTCATAATTGAAACAAAAGGACTGTGATACAATATGCCCCATAATTGAAACCAAAATATGTTGTGAGTAACAGTGGGGCTAAGTTCATAGAGCAGATGCATGCGTCTTATACCTATCTTACAAGTTAGTGTTAGAGTCCCTTATTTCAAATTTTCAGCCATAACCCTTACAGAGACCTGTATGTGCTTTTAAATATACCGCTAGGTGGAGCCACCACTATTACAGAAAACATTAATTAGTACAGCATTAGATGCGCCACATGCAAATTCAAATTTTGCATTTCCCGCCAACGGGGCCACGATAAGGGGCGACGTCCCAGGAGCAAATTCCGAAACCTATGCCAAAAGGGCCTTATGAGACTTAAATACAAATTCCAAGAGGGGGCGAAGGTCCGAAAGCATGCAAGTTGGCGTTAGGTCCCTATTAGCGCCCTCTTATTAGAATACAAACACCGCCTTAACTCAGCCAAAATGACCCCCACTACTTTTAATTAATTATGACGTCACGTCCCTAGGCTGGGCCCCTTCTAGTATGATGAATGAAACAGAAAAGGTTATTGGGATAAATGAGGTAGATAAACGGTAGGAAGGTTGAAAAACGGTATAGAATCAGGCGTAGATGAAATCACTGGTGAAATGCTAAAGTATGGAGGTGCAAAGCTCATACGAGGATTGTGTGAATTTTTCAATGTATGCTTTAAATGTGGAAAAGTACCCAGTGATTGGAAGAGCGCGATCTTTGTACCACTGGGGTAAGGGGACCAAGAGTGATTGCAAGAACTAAAGAGGGATAAGTTTGCTCAGTGTACCTGGTAAAGTATTTGGATGAATATTGATTGATAGAGCACGAGAAACTACACAAAAAACTAAGATTTGCGATGTGCACGGTGGTTGCTCTCCAGCAGGTAAGTGTTAAAGTGTAAAAGGGATACTCTACTGTGCGTTTGTAGATTTGGAGAAAGCATATGACAGTGAATAGGGCAATATTAAATGAATATGGCGTAGTCTAGTATACTGAATAAGAACAGTACGCAAGTGTAGCCGGGCATATGGTAGGGTGAGAGCAGGTGTGAGTGAATACCGTAATATTGAGCAAGGAGTGCGACAAGGCTATGTGATGTCACCGTGGTTGTTCAATGTATACATGTACCGATACACATGATGTAATGGTTGGTGACGTAAATGTACGAGTTCTGGTGTATGCAGATGAGCTACAAACTGCTCTGAGGAAGTTTGATACAGTCTGTAAAAGCATGGATCTAAAGGTAAACGTAAGCAAAACTAAAATTGTGGTGTTTAATCGGGAAGGTGAAAAGGAGAGTAGAGTATTTACTCTGAAAATTACCCGCACACGCACACATATACACACACTCACACACACTCACACACACACACACACACACACACACACACACACACACACACACACACACACACACATACACACACACACACACACACAGGCAGGCAGGCAGACACAAAGACAGACAGACAGATAGACAGACAGGCAGAAATACAGACAGATAGATAGAGAGGCAGGCAGGCAGGGACACAAACAGACAGACAGTCAGTCAGACAGGCAGACAGACAGGCAGGCAGACAGACAGACAGACAGACAGAAAGACATGCGCATGGAAGACTAAGATGCCTCATAAATGCGGTTTTGCATTTTGTACTATCCGTAAATCCGAAAAACCTATCCGTCCTTTTTGCTACATGTTGAAGAGTACGGTGGACTCGAAAAATTTCGGGAAAGACTTCATTTTTGTCTTTTACGACTTTGAGTGCCGCCAAGATACACCTACTAGCAATACTAACACATTTATCCACACTCCCACGTTGGGAGTTGCCCAGTATGTCTGCAATCACTGCATTAATACTGATCCCGATATTGAGCAGGGTTGCGGGCATTGCGGGTAACTCCAACATATATTTACCGATTCACCTGTATCCTATCGTACATTTCCTCACTCTCTAAGAAACAAGCATCCATTATAGCCTTAGCCCACAATTCAGAATCCGATGACTGCCAATTCATCCTTAACGAAATCCTAAAGAATCCCTCTGCAAAATCATATCTAACGGTACTAAAATAATGTCTCTCACCTGCAATAACAAAATAAAATTCATAGACAGCTTGAACTTCGTACCCATGGCCCTATCCAAACTCCCTAGAAATTTTAATTTCCCAGGGTCAAAAGGTCACTTCCCTCACATGTTTGTCAAAATACGAAACCAGGATTATAACGGAGTTTTATCCTGCCGTGCACTTGACGAAATATCTCACGACGCCCGAGCAGACTTTATAAAGTAGTACAATGACGAAATTACTAAGGGCGCTCATCTTAATTTCAAACACGAAACAGTGCGATATTGTGTACAAGACGTGAGTATCCTTAGAAAAGTCAGTCTTGAGTTTTGGAAGAGATTTGTCGGCGAAAACACACTCGATCCCTTTAGGGAATGCTTCATGATGACTGGTGCCTGTAGCCTTGTCTTCCGTTATTTGCGAGAACACTATAGGACTCATCCCAAAGGGTAGATAAAGATTGGGCGACAAGTAGTCGCTATTGCTCTTCAATGGCTTCTCTGGCTCGAACATTCTGAAGGCAGACGTATTCAGCATGCCGGGACCTCGCGTGAAGTACGGTTAAGGGAAAGTAACCTGATTGATGGGTTCTCTGACGATAAAAACATTGCATACCAGTTTCACGTTTGCTGTTTCCGCGGTTTTGAAAGGTATTACCCCGAACAAGCTGGTAGTAGTAAACGCGAACAGAGCGCAGCGTTTTTGCGTCGTGGGAAAACGTTGGCGACATCTCACAGGATACGTTCTTTTAACTATGGTTTAATAGAAATTTGCGATTGTGGATTCAGATCATTTTTAAAGCAAAACAACGTGTTGAATCAGTCACCTCTTAATCCCCGTGATAGCTTCTTCGGAGGTCGTACTAATGCGATTAAGTTGTATTATAAGCCAGAAAAAGATGTGCAAATCAGGTATTTGGATGTTTATTCACTATACCCCTATGTGAACAAATATTCCAAGTACCCGGTGGGGCATCCTACACTTCGCATTGGTGCTGACTGCTTAAACCTCGACTTGCGCACTGTCGAGGGTCTTGTGAAATGTAGCGTGCTCCCGCCATCAGATTTGAACCACTCTGTTCTGCCTCTTAAAATGCACGGTAAATTAATGTTCGTCTCGTGTAGAACATGCGCTGAAACTATGTTCCAGTATGATTCCACCTATACACAGGACGAACGTAAATTTACCACAACTTACGTGAAGGACCAAGCAAGGATGGTATGGCTGCTGAACGAGGTTTTAAACTAGAAACTAAAAAGGGTTTTCCCCAATCACTAACATATAGTGATTATTTTCTGGATTTCCCAATTGTGTAACCATCGGTAACATCCTTTCATTATTCAAATACCTCTATCGTGTCTGAGAAAAACCCATTAATTGCAAAGAAGTTGACCTTAACCTGCAATATTTTCTGTATTCCTCACGGTTATGTAACAGCAATAACAAAGTCGCTATTCAAATATCTCTAATGTGTCTGCGGAAAACCCACTAATTTAATAATTACGTAAAAAGATGTGCTGTGTTTGAAATACAAATACGATGTTTTAAGCCTTGTAACTAGATCGAATTTTATAAAATCCTGCGTAGTATTTTAATAAAATTTATAAAAAGATTTTTAATTGCAATACAATTTTTAAATCCCCAAGTAATATAGAAATAAATTAAGGCGTTGATCTGAAACCAGCTTCTATTAAAATATCTTGGTTATAGAAGCAAGATTAAAATTCATCCCTAAGATATTGATTTGAAAATATTTATATGAAAACATAAACAGTTTTGATATTAAAAAACCCGCAGCTAGTGGGTAGAATCTAATATTGACCATACAACGTGTTAATGCGGTTAAGTTGTGTTATAAGGCGGAACAAGATATGCAAATCAGATATTTGGATGTTTGTTCACTATAACCCGAAACCATCTTCCAGTATGATTGCTCCTATACGCAGGACGAACTTTGAAAAGCAATAGAGTTTTGGAAGTTTTTGAAGCGCCGGAGTATGAAGTTTGCCAATACGACAGAGGTAGTATGAGTTGGGGTCTTTTCTCAGGTTACGTCGATAACTTTCTCAAAATCAAGTGTTCGATACATACGCGAGTATTTGGCAAGGGGGGGGGGGCAATTGGACAAAGACAAAGGTCGAAGGTTTGCGTCTAAGAATTGTACTAGCAGATTATTTGTTTTAGGATGGAATACCAGCTATAATTTTTGTTAATGATAATCATAACCGTAAGTTGAATTCCGCTGAAACACTTTCATATTTGCACGGCAACAGTGTGAGGAATGTTTCGAATGCGGATCTGGGATAAAAGAAGCAATTGACTACCACGAATCGAAACTAGAATTAACGTATGAACCAGAAAGTGCGGAACTTGCCAATGCTCAAATTAATCCAAAGTATCGGTCAGTGCAGTTTTGGTATGAGCAATGGAGAGCCAACATTTAAGGCCGCGTTTAGATGATGGAGTCCTGCACGTAACTCCCACTTATTGTTTAAATACTTTACCTCCTTAGCATATAGTTAAGCTATTGTTTTTTTTTCAGAAAATTGCTGAAACACGTGAAATATTTCAATCGGACGGCATAATCGTAAATTATGCAAAAAATCCATTTGCTCTTACAGTCGTAACCAAGTTAATGCAAGTACATATTTACCATTCTCCAAAGATATTGTATTTGTTGACAGTACATCATCCTGCGATGCCTTAAACCATTGCTCAACTTTTGTACTGGCACCTTGTCACATTGGGGCAGTGCCTTTGGCAGTAATAGTAACTTCGGGTCAATCAGCACCTTACTATCAAGCAGGATTCCGACTTTCGAAAGCCGCGGTGCCAAATTCATTTTGTGGGCAAGGTTTTCCTAAACATTTTCTGACGGATGATTCGGATTCCGAAAGATGCGCTTTAAAATCTAACTGGCCTAATTAGAAAACTCTACTTGGTCGATTCCATGTGTCACAATCTGTGTGGCGGTGGTTGTGGGAGAAAAAACATGATATTCCACCAAATCGTCAATTTTCAAAAGATTTTAGTGGCATCTACGGAAGACAAAGTTACAGAGGAATTCAAGTCAGCAATTCTAAATGCTTGTTCACTGCCGGCATGGTAACAATATTTAACATATAATTGGAATAGAAGGGAATATTGGTGTTTGGTCTACAGAGACACAATAATTCAAAGGCTTCAAAGGAACAATTTTAGTGGGATAAACGTTAGGTTATTCAAGGATATAGTGTACTTTCAAGAAATAATGCATATAACGCAATAGCACTAATTGATTTTTGTTGCATCGCAATGGAAGAGTATTATTTGCGAGGAATAAGAAATTTTATTCATCTAAGAGACGCAACATGTAGGTTTCTTCTAAAGAAGTATTCGGAAAAAATAAAATATTTACAAAATGAAGACATTCGAAAATTGTCTAATGAGATATTTGTGTTCCAAGTGAAACAAATTTGCAGCTGTTTAGTGTAAGCACCAGGCAGGACATAATCAAGGTACTTAATAGCTCAACTACCTTTGGAGAAAATGTACAGCTCCAGGAATTTTACATGCCATTTACAAATCAGAAGTTAAATGAAACTGTGGCGGAAGCTACTGCGAGTGTTCAGATAACATTAGCTCACACATTGGTCTGATACCCAAGAATAATACGGAATACTGTCATGGCTTAAGTGAAATACAGCTAGAGGAACATATTAGTGATACGTCATTTGACTCACTTCTTACTTTGATGAACGAAAACAATACAAAATTTGGAACAACTGCGCAAAGTTTTAAAAGGTTTGTTGCAAGTCTTAATTTAATTAAAATAAAAAATGCATGGGAGAGTTTTCTAAACACTGCTGGAAGCTGCAGCTCGTTAAGGTTTAAAAGGAGATCGGTCGTTCACGTACAAGCAGTATCTATTGTTAGACGAAGACCAGGTGTTATAAAGCAATGCAAGAGAGCTCCTACAGGACGCCCAGTTCAATGATAACCTTTAAAGAAAAGACAGAAGAAGCGACACAACTTGGCAGGAAATGTTAGAGCAAATCGTCGTAATGGTACAAAACATGGTGCTGCGCATTGATTATTAAACAGTCTTTTATTGTATTTAATGATAAATATACGTATGTATATGTAGGTACGAGTAGTGATTAGGGGCCGGGTCTGGACCAGTTCAAGATCACTCTCCCCCTGGTGGTGAGAAATGTAAGCTTTTGGATCTCTTAAAGGTCAAACTTTTAGGCGGGAAATTTAAATTTTTGGAGCTCGCTAAAAATATAAATTACAATGTCATCATCATCCTCATATTATAATGGCACTCTGCGGTCAAACGTTTTGGCGGGAAATTTGTATGTCAAGGTCAAAAGCAAAAAATAGATATTGCAATATCATCATCATATTACAATTCTTAGAAGTCTAAAACTAGAGTGATCAAGGTCAAAGGTTATTGACCTGTAGGGGTATCGTATGACATTTATTAGAAGTATAAAAATAGAATCAATTCATGGAATCAAGAAGAATACGGGTTGTTGCCTATGCTGAAAAGTAGACCAAGGTCAAATGGTGCTTATATTGACTAAATTGAGTCAAGGTGAAATCATTTTCTAAACTAAAAGTAGGTGGGCATTTAACAAGTTTAAACATGTTGTGATAGGTACTCTAGTCAAGGACACATTTTTGTGATATAAACCACAGTGAGGTGTGTTGAGATCAGTCAGTTAGCAACTCGTAATTGTTAAACATGGAATTAGCAGGGTTAAACCAAAACACCTACTGCAAACTTTTTAAAATTGCATGTGACCTCGAAATATCAAAAAAGTATAAAGTGATTAATGTGGCAGTAATTAATACTAAGTATGGTGAATGTATAGTAATGGAAACGGATGATTTTAAATGTATAATTACCTCAACGATTTTATGAGTATTTGGAAGAAGAAACTCGAGTGGAAGAATTTAAAACTCAACTAAACACGAGGGGTGTTTTCATGGGTAGTTTGGGTGCAGTCGGGAAAACAACAAACATCACATTTTGTTTTTAATAGTAATGCCACAACCCCACCACATGATTTAACTAAAACCATTTCTTAAACAGCGTTTAGTCCTAGTGCAATTGCAAGCAAGTACAGTCGTTATAAGCAGACAGCAATAACATCATTTCTGGAACGATCCAGGCTCAGAAGTTCACCGTTATATATGGATACCCCACAGAGTTGCAGTAACAATATGAATAATAATTTTACCTTGCGTTGTTGGTGCTGTCTAAATAGTGATGGTGGTAGTAGCAGTAAAAATGAAAAGAAACATGATGAAGGATATTCTTCTAACACTGATAGACAGCCATATGATTTATCTGAAGTGTATAAACAAGCAGCTAATGAATACTTAATCGATTGTATTTATTATAAACTATCGAACGATACTCATCATGCAAAACATGGAAATTGGATACAGTACGCACCTCAAGCTTGCACCAGTAGTGCGTATGGGGTGTGCTAACTGTGATCAAAGCAATAATATAGTGTTGGATATGAAGGTATGGAATGAGCTTCTAAGATGGCATTCATATGTAGAATTACAATCTTTCCGATTCCAAGAAATTGAAAATAAAATTGATTGGTCAAATGTAAACGAGGATGAAGATATAATCTATGATCAACATTATGAATCTCTATCTAGTAATCTTGGTATTTATTACAATTGGGAATTAATTAAAGGATTTGACAGAATTTTGAAAACTGTTATGATAGAAAACTACAACTGCTGTTCTTGCACATTCAATTTAAAGGATATAATAAGCTATAGATTGGAATTTCTTGAATCTTACATTCTGATGTGTTTCTATGAAAAGTTCATACAAGTCATTGGCTACCGTCGTTTTCGTGAGAAAGAATTCCATAGTAGTGACGATGACATTTATAAACACATTGAAGATGTTATAAATGCTAAGTATAATATTAATTCACATAACACTGTATGCTTAATGGAAATATTGTATTATCGTCCTGCTTATCTAATGTATAGCATTTACTAAATAAAGAAATAACTATAATTTGTTTTTCTCAATTTAGGTTTATCCATCCAGGTAAACAATGTTAGTTAAGAAGCGAAAGAGTGCAGGTGGTTTAGTGAATGCTCTAATCAAAAAAATTCCGTTTGAATTGCATTTACCTGGTTACCAGTATTGCGGTCCTGGTACAAAGTTAGAAAAACGACTCGCACGCGGTGACCCCGGTATTAATCAATTAGATGCTCAGTGCAAACTGCACGATATGAGTTACAGAGATTTAGATAGTAGACGTAAAGCGTACAAAATTTTACAAAGAAACCTTGGGGACGCTTTAAATCATCAGACGCAACATTAGGTGAACGAACTGCAGCGTTAGCAGTCAGTACCGCTATGAAAGCAAATAGAAAATTAGTATTGGGGTGTCAACGTCGATCTAATCTGAAGAAGAAAAAATGCAATGGCGGAAATTTATTGCATTTACGAAAACAATAGCTACAAAAATTAAACCTAACGGAAATTTCACAGACACAATAAAGTCAGCACTTTCAACCGCAAAACGTGTGGTAAAGAGTTTAGGAGGAAAGAAAAACACTAAAGTTCCTAGAGGAATTCCCCTACCTAAACAAGGAGGGTTTTTACCATTTCTTATTCCGTTATTCGCAGGATTATCAGCAATCGGTGGTTTAGCTGGTGAAGCATCAGGAATTGCTAAAGCAGTCAATGATGCTAAAAATGCTAAACCATTGCCAGAAGAGACATCGCGCCATAATCGCAAGATGGAATCGATCGCTATAGGCTCCGTGAATAAGAAAGGCAGTGCACTGTAACTAAAACCAAACAAATCTGGTGGTGGTGCATTATACTTAAAACCGTTTCCAAAAAACTGAATAGATTACCCGAAAGACCGTTAACGGATATTGATTTAAAGAAATACACCAAAAATGTAGCCTACTTTAGGGATATTTTTATGAGAGAGCATGCCTAAATTACCACGGAAAAATGAATCTGGAATTATTAACTTAGATAGCCTAAGAGGACCAGGTACACATTGGGTTTGCTACAAAGAGCGTGGTAAAAGGGTATGGTATTACGATAGTTTCGGTAATCTTCGACCACCAATCGAAGTGATTAATTACTTTCGGGGGTATAAAATATATTATAATTACAACCAAGATCAAGAGTTTAATACAATTATTTGCCGACACCTATACCTACAATTTTTATATAAATAATCAGCACATCAAATGTTCTCAGTTATGTCAATAACATTCAGTTTAGAAGGTGTTGGTAACACAGCTAGCTACAACTTCTGTCCACCGATAGAGCTAGATTTGGGAAAGAAATACGTTATTGGATTGGTTGGACTTTACGGCTGCAACAGCATTAGAAACATTTATACAGACAACGATAGATTTTATTTTAGAACAAATCCGTCCCATTTGCAAGTGATTAACATTCCACACGATGCATATGAGTTAGATGAAATTAGCGAGAATCTAAAATACCCACAGAATAGTTTATCATTAGAACAACAACAATACACTTAAATGTGAGATAAACAGTTCATTTGAGATCGATTTTACTAAAGAAAATTGCATTGGTCGTATGCTAGGGTTTGAGCCTAAAATATTAGAACCAAATATTTTACATACATCTGCGTTAGACATCCAAATACTTAAACACACTAATCTACACGTAGAGTACAACATTGTAAAGGGATCTTATCGTAACGGGAAACCTGCTAAAGTATTATATGAGATTGATGTTTCAGTTCCACCAGTTTATCGTCTAGATAAAACTTCAAGCAATACTCAATATTTAGAAGTGAACACTGACATAATTAGTAATATAACAATTAATTTGACTAATCAAAAGTGTGAATTAATAGACTTTGGTGAAAGTGAACCATTCACAGTACGCTTAGAACTAAAAGAACATGGGTCTGAGATTTAATCCAGGACCAATTCCATCTTTCAAAAATTCATATAAAAGACATCCCTACAGTGTCATTAATTAGTCATCATCCTTCATTGCGGTTAACATCTGCAGAGAACTACTTTTTAACGTCAATTGGTTTAAAAGTTCTCACTCACAATGCCAGAATCGTTAAATGTCTTTCAAAACGTACATTTTGATGATACTATAATTAAATCAGATATTCACACTTATCTTCCGTATGGATCTTCTAAATATGGACCTTCCGAAGAAATACGCATCTTAATTCAAAGTCAAGTTCTAATTACGGCTACTCGTGATAGTTTTCTGTACATAGAAGGTAAACTTGAACTCAAAAAAGAAGAAGAAAGAAAAGCATGCTGCTTAACCAACAATTTCCCGAACTTTCTTTTCGAAGAAATTCGTTATGCTTATGAGTTAGGTGGTCAAAGAGTGGAATGTTTGCAGAAATTCAGGTATAACATCTACGCTTAAGGGATGTATTTCTTATACGGCAAGCAAAAGCAAAGCACTAAGCCATTTGGGATGGTCACCAAAGAATGAAGTACCATTAAAAGTAGAATTCGATGAGCAAAATGGAGAAAAATCTTTTACAGTATGCATACCATTGAACCACATATTTGGAATAATGGAGGATTATCGTCAGGTAATCGTGAATATGCGCCAAGAGTTGGTTTTAATTCGATCTAGAAGCGATATAAACTGTTACTATGGTGAATTTGATGCCGCAATAACCTTAAACAAAATTCAGTGGAAAGGGCCGGAAATTTTGATCACATTAACATCAGAAATCTTAAAGTACATCTTAATTCTGAGTATTATCCGTATGGTGCAATGCATTTGAACTTCAGTGCTAACCAATACATACCTGCCTATTGCAATTTTTTGAAATTTTGATGTGATTACTATGGTGAAGATGATAAAGATGCATTATTCAACTATTACGAATTCAAATCATGTTCAGTATTTGTAATGGACTGCTCTAAACAAATTGAGTCCTTAAAAACTCAACAGTACACATCAAATTGGAAATGGAATCTCTTAAAACCTTTCACTGGGGAAGTGAAAAAGTTATAGTTATTGTAATATAGCCTAGTACATAGATAAAAATGTTGTAATTATGCGTTTAGTTTTATTTCATACAGGAAACCTTACTTCCAATGAAGGACATAAGTTACTTTACCTTCAGTGATAATCACGATGTGATTAGCCCACTTGTGGAAAATCCAACTCTATCTTTATCTTTGATGATATCGCTTGGGAAAAGCAAAATAACATAAGGGTATATTTTCTATGTATAGACATAACGATATTATGAAAATGTGAAAATGTAAACTTTCACCATTAACACTCATAATAAAATACTTATTTTTGGGATTTTTTAATGGTGTACTTTAAATTATACAACTAAACGTTTCGATAACACTACAGTTATCTTCGTCAGTAGTAATGTTTGATAAAAATTGTTAAAGATGTAGTAAACAATTTTGTCAAATTTGAAAAATTCAAACATAAACATAAGCCTGCTATTAATATAACAGTTTGAGAAACGTATAAGCCAACTATAAAATTGTAGTAAAGAATAACTAGGTCATTAAAATTAAATTTTGTTAAACTGCCTCAAAGATGACAAACCAGAACACTTTCTACGACGAAAGCCAACAATGAAATTTGCCAGCCAAAAAACACATTTAACAAAATTTAATCGATATTGATTGTTTCTATTTGGGTCAAGTAAAATTTCGAAGCAATTAATTCGTGACAATGCGAATCTAATTATATTATTTGAGCAAGATGAATTAAACATAAAACATGTGTATGAGGATCACATAAGTCCCGCCATAAGCTCGAACTTATTTCGGAACATGTGTTCACAGTGCTGGGTAGATCCGTTTGGTTTCATGGTCATAAACAAGGTTGCTGAAGTTAATAATGGTCGCTATAGGAAAAGATTTGATGAATATATAATACCTTAAACTGCTTACAGCAGTTTAGTAGGTACTGATCTGTTTAGGTATTAACAGCTATCTGTTTATGTAAACAGCTATCAGTTCGAGGCAAACCGGTATCTGTTCAGTAAACCCGCTTTGCTACAATGGATAACCAGGAAATGATATTAAAGAAAAAAATTATTCAGGCTCGTAAAATAATACAGCAGAAGTATAACAGTAACTGCTCGTATTGATAATGAAAGACCATTTGAAAGTACTTATAAACCACGAATAGAACCTCTAACTGAAATAGTAAATAAAATCAATCCAGATAAAAAAACACCTAACAAGGAGCTCATTGGCGTTAAACCAAAAAAACCACCCCTATTCATATTTCCAGAAAGCAGCTACTACCCCCACTAGCCCGCTAGCTCAAGTTCAACGGACTCCAGGCTTCACTCCATTAGGTGATTCAAGAAAGGGTGCTACCAGCCCACTAGCTCAGCTTCTGTTCTTTCAAGCAAATCCTCCTCCAGATCTTCGTACACCATCTTTCTTAGATACATCTGTTGTAGGAAAGATTAATACTGAGAAAGAAGAAGAACCTCTTAGTGTCACAGATGATTCTACAGTATCATGAATTACCTCGTATATACGTTGAACGTATTATGAGGGATCCTGGAGGTGCTATTAATCATACTTATGGAGTCCACTATGATACCAAAACTGACAAATGGACAATTGGTAATACTCTCGTTACAATTAAAGGAAACGATATGATTATTAAAGGTATCACGTCTAAAGGGGCTCCAGGTTTATATGATTTGCTTATTATGAATGAATCAAATGTAAATCTAGTAAATTCAAAAGATAGCAAAGATTACAGAAGTATTTTAGAAGCTACTAATGTTGCAAGGAGAGATTATGACGTAAGTGGGCAAATTCGAGGAAGCTGCAGCAAAAAGTATACACAAATAATCAAACACTTGCTATCATCATCACCCACAACCAAAGGAGGTGGAGCTGTGTTTTTTAAGGAATTAACAAAACGGCCGATTGAATATAAATATTGGAATGATGTACATGAACTAATTCGTGATCTAGAGGTATTGTGGGTACAAAAATTGGCAGACAATACAGGTGTCGTGAATGGTATAATATCAATTGTAGAAGAACTGTATGAGGATGGGTACATAGCATAACTAAAATAACCCTTGACAAATTGATGATAATCAATTTGGTATCGAGAATAGGAGACTCACCAATGTTGCCAGCCCCATAGATCCTCAAGATGTCATCACTAAGCAATACTATTTATCAACAAGGTTCAATTTGGATGGAAACCGTTTGACACAGTTGGCGGACCCGGAAGAAGATGGTGATGCTATAAGTAAAGGATATCTTGATTTTTGTCTACAAGCAGTTCAGAAAGCTTTTAAAGGAAACTCTAACGCTTATCTAGTGTTGGAGCAAAAACTATATCAACTTAAAGAAATTGTGGATAAATTAGTACCATGTCCAAATTACAACTCGTCAACGAATTGCATAAACCTGCACGTAAAAATTTTAAACGAAGGCAGACAATTCTTAAAAGTTTTGATGGCCTTTGGCAAGCAGATTTAGCTGAACACATATGCCAAACAAAATCAGGGCTATAAGTATATATTAGTGGTTATCAACTGTTATTCGAGATACCTGTGGACTAAAGGATTAAAAACGAAAACAGGCCAAGAAGTTACCAAGGCCATGCAAACAATCTTCAAAAGGCGGAAACCTACCAATTTGCAGACAGATGCAGGAAAAGAATTCTACAATGAGCATTTTACTAAACTAATGCATGTTATGAAGTCAATCATTACTCCACCTATAGCACAAAGAAGGCTGCAATTGCGGAACGTGTTATCAGAACCATTAAAGGTACTCTATATAAGTCATTCAACCTACTAGGTAAATACAAATGGATTGATACAATTGATACCATAACCATGGATTATAACAATCGTAAGCATAGAACTATCGGAATGAAGCCCAAAGATGTCGGTAATCATACAAAGCTAGAGGCTTACACTCACATAAAAATATTCGATAGGAATCGATATTCTGTGGGTGACATAGTACGAATCAGTAAATTTAAAAGTATTTTCGCCAAAGGATACACACCCAATTGGTCTAGTGAACTATTTAAGATTGTGAAAGTTCGCATTACTAACCCCACTACGTACATGCTGGAAGACATGAAGGGAAAACCTGTACTGGAAGGGTTTTATGAACATGAATTACAGAAAACAAAGTATCCTGGTATGCATCTAGTATAAAAAAGTGCTTCGCTCCAAGAATAATAAGTTATTCGTAAAGTGGTGGGGATTGGATGAAAGATCATGGATCAATAAGATGATATTGTTTTATAACATTTATATGTATGTATATATATATATATATATATATATATATATATATATATATATATATATATATATATATATATATATATATATAAGTTACTATTTGGTAATATAGTTCCTAAATCAATAGATTATTAAAATTCAATATGTTACTAATTAAAGAGCTACTTTTAAATTATTTTAGTGTACAGTGCTCCATAAATACGTGGAAAAAAATTTGACATTTTTTAAACAGGAATATCTTGTATATTTTTTCATTTTTAGAAAGAGTTTTTTGTAAGCTTTACAAGGATACCTCGTTTTTAGTCATCGGATGCAGATTTGCCATGTTATTCACGTTTCAGTAAAATTTACGGCAAAATGATATTGGTGAAAAGAATATCAGTGTTATTTTGTTTTTATAATTGGAACGACAAAAATTACCAGTCTAGTAGATAAAATATTAACTAAAACTTTTGTAAGTATTAAGTTTATAAAAAATATACAGGGTGTCCAGAACAGATCATCCAAATGCGTCATTTTCAAATAGCTAAAACTTAATTTTTTCAAATAGAACACCCTGTATGATATGAAAGCTTATTTAATAAGATTTCTAATGATATCATAATTGTGGTAACTAGTATTACTTATTGACAGGTGAAAACCTAAAAATAAAAAATATGTCGTTTTGTTTTCGTTTTCTTATTCATTTCAAGAGAAATCTAAAAATAAACAAAAATTTGTAAACCACTGGTTTACAGAATTAGCACTTTAATCTGAAAAATACCCAATTGTAGTATTAGTAATACTAGTTACCACAATTATGATATCATTAGAAAGCTTATTAAATAAGCTTTCGTATCATGTATTTATATACAGGGTGTTCTATTTGAAAAAAATAAGTTTTAGCTATTTGAAAATGACGCACTTGGATAATCTGTTCTGGATATCCTGTTTAGTTTTTATAAACTTAATGCTTATAAAAGTTTTAGTTAACATTTTATCTACTAGTCTGGTAATTTTTGTTGTTTTGATTATAAACAAACACTGATATTCTTTTACCAATATGATTTTGATTACTAAAACGAATAACTTGCATCTCCAGAGGTGCACTGTGCTGGAACGTCGTTCCGGTACTGGTTTTAGGAAAATTGTTTGTTTTGTTTTAAGCAATACTTTTAGGTTTGTAGTTTAATTAAGTCACGACAACATTTTGCTTTTAATAGTTTTATATAACATTACCATATTACAATAATAAAGTTATGGCGTGCGTTCGGTAATGTATATAAAGCTTTGACATTGCGCTGCCGCAGTGTCCGCAGTTCAGACAGTCTGCTGATTAACAGGCATGAAAGTGCGAACGCGCGCAGCGATTCTATCAGACGACACAACACTCAGTGACTCCACAACTGTGAAACAGCAGTGAGTTTGACGTAGTGCAGAACTGCAACTCTGTTCACGTGTTCCGTGTATTTGCAATTCGTCTTTAATATTTCACAGATAGACTGTTTACTTAAGTGAGTGCACACGAACGTCGTAGTTTTGGTGGTTCGTTATGGAACCTACTAATAAAAAACAAAAAACTCTGATATCATTTTTTAGTAGGCCTACTAAAAGGAAAGACTCCAGTGATGTAAACGTTGACTCCGGCGACAGCTCGGCAGTACAGGTGCAGCCCTCAAACTCAAACAACGAAGGTGAATATGTGCATGTTATTAGCACTTTACCCATTTCCCTGTTCACAATCTGGACGGAGGACATGTGGGAAAGTAAGAAAGCTGCATTTCCCTGGCTCGATTCAATCAGTGGAAAGCTTGGTTGTACTATTTGTAAAAATGTTGTTCATCTCGGCGCTTTTAAACAAGAGCGTGCGAGTATATCTAAAGAATGGACTTCAAGTTTGATTTCTTTCAATGGATCAAACAAAACAGCCCAACTAACATCTTTACGGAAAAAGATATTTGAGCATAAAAAGTCAACAAGTCACGAAGTAGCTGAAGGGATCCTTAAAAAGGCAAAAAAAGAAAATATGTACAAGGTAGTTGATAAATGGAATGAATCTCAATTAGAGACAACAAAAACCGTATTCAGAACAGCTTACTTAATCGCAAAAAACAACAGGCCTTGCACTGACCACTTTGACCTTTTAGAGTTGCAAAAAATGAATGGCTTTGATGTAGCTGTCGGTCTTCATTCTAAGAGAATTGCAATGGAAATAATATGTCATGTTTCTCATGAAATGAAAAAAAAATAGTTGCTGAAATTTTACAAGTAGGTATCGGGCAAAATCTCAGTTTTAATAGATGAATCTACTAGTCTCCTCAGCAAGACTAACTTAATAGTCTATTTAAAGTGTGAAATAAGCAAAGAGGAACCTCCACACTACATATTTTTTGATCTGATTGAACTAGCTGATCAAACTGCTAAGACAGTAACAGAAAATCTTTTACACTGTTTGAGAAAACACGTATTTAAAAGAGAACTTCGTTGGTTTTGTTAGTGATGGTGCAAGCGTAATGTTGGGAAAAAAGTCAGGAGTTTCTGAAAGGCTGCTTGAAAAGTTTCCGAGCCTAATTATTTGGCACTGTATGAATCACCGGTTAGAATTAGCTCTCGGTGATGCAGTTAACGAAGTTGGAGCCGTAAACCATTTTCAAATTTTCATGGATAAAATTTACTCAATCTACAGCAGATCTCCAAAAAACCAGCGAGAGCTGGCAGAGTGTGCTAAGGACCTAAATCAAGAAATAAATAGGATTGGAAAAGTTCTAGGAACTCGCTGGGTGGCCAGTTCATTTAGAGCCGTGCCAGCTACTTGGTACGCATATGGTGCCTTAAACAGACAAAGTTGATAAGGACAGAAGCTCTACAGAGCGGTCTATGTATGCTGGTCTATTAAAACGGTGTTCATCTAATCAGTTCTTGCTAGATTTGGCTATAATGTATGATGTTTTAGCTGAGTTGTCGATGTTATCAGAAGCCCTGCAAAACCAAGATACCACAATAACATACTTATTAGAAGAAGTATTCGTTTTTTCGAAGCCATGAAAGAAAAGCCTGGCACCAAAACGTTAGAAGCAAGAAGCAAAGAAGGATCATTTGACAGCATTGTCCTCACAGAAAGTCCTAAAACTTCATCCATAAACCATCAACAGCTAATAAATAGCGTGATTAGCAACTTGGAAAGAAGAATGTTTACCACTATTTCGAGCCATGAAACCCGTAGATCAAATATGCCATCGTCGTCCAAATTAAACCAAGAAGCTTATGACACACTTTTAGGTGATCTTAAAATGCTAGAGCCGGATCAGTGGCCAATTGAAAAACCAGTGGACTTTGGTGAACCAGAGATTGACAATTTGTGCAAAAGGTTTAAACTGAATTCACAAAAAAATAAAAACAACTGCAGGGACTATTTACAAAATCACTCAAAAATACCCAAAGACTTGAATCCTTTGCTTAACTGTGTGAAACTGATTCCTTGCAGTTCGGCTGATTGTGAACGAGGTTTCAGTCTTATGAACCAAATCGTGACACCTACCCGCACAAGACTAGCAGTTCCCCATGTTGCTGGTCTCATGTTCATTAAACTTCACGGGCCTCCTCTCAGAGATTGGAAACCAGAGCCTTACGTCAAGACATGGCTTCGAGTACATCGTAGTGCAGACGACAGTCGAACAAGTCGAGCCCAACCAGCTGACCGAGAAGTCAACAATCCTTTTGCAAAACTATTGTAAAGCACTTGCTAAGAATAGAGTTAAGATAACAGATTGTTAATGTCAGTGTCAACTAATAAAATTTCTAAATTCAATTTATAAAATTTATTCAACCATAATTCCATCAATCAGTTACAACTAAAAAATAAATTGATAACGTTACAGTGTCAAGGTCAAGTCAATGCAATCTAAAAAGTGTACGAGTAAGTCTAATAATAATAATGATGTGTCTATGATAATATATATTATATACATAATATACATTATTTAGATAATAATTTACAAAAAACTATTATTATTTTTATTAAAATTAGCGTTCCGGTTCTGGATTATTTACGAGTGCACCTCTGCCCATCTCCGAGACATCATGGGCGATTTTGACGAAACTTGGCCAAAAGTTGTAAAATGATAAGTCGATTTAGCGATAGTGAAAAAAAAGTCGATTGCATAACCTTCTATACCTACATATGTATATGTGGGTTGAAAGTTAAAATTAGATATCTCGCTTATCTTTAAAGATAACTATGGACTGTTTCGTATCATTTTAAAGCAAATTTCGCTCCCTTTCAAATAAAGTAAGAATATGTGTATGTTATACCAGCAATTCGAGGAATGTTTTCAATTTCCGGAAAACCCGGAAGTAGTGTTTTCATCCGGATAATATCATTTCATTAGCGTAAATGAACAAAGTTTATTTCCAAAATTCCACATTTGTAACCAAAATAGTTGGAATGTGATAGAAATATCAATATTAAATATTTGAAACTCATATCGCCTTTCAGAAGAAGCAGGTTAGTTGCATTCATAAGAGTGACTGGTTGCCTAGAAAATATAAAAAAATAAAAAAAAAATACTTGGAGAAAATTTTGAATAAATCAATTTCCAATAATTGCTTAAGTTTGACCCCTTAAATGTATGCAAATTTATACCATAATTTATTACGTAAAGAAATCTCTTTAAAGAACCTTTATTTAACCACGCATATCTATTTCCAATTCTTTTATATCATGAACGGTATCAGAAATATATATTTCTACCTGCATGTAGAACTCATTAAAATAAGACAAAATGTTCCTATGAATATGTGCCCTAAAACGCACCCTTAAAAAGTTACAGGCCCTTAAAAGGGTTCGAATTAAACTGATTTTATCCAGTTATTTCAAAAACGATAAAAGATAAAGAGACGAAATAAAGGGAACATACATAACTTTTCACGCCGAGTAACATGAGCTAGGCCATTTTTCGTTATTCGAATCATATGCGTTTTTTTGAAAAGGGTTTGAAAAAGGGTATCAAGTCCCTAAAAAATTTTGTACGACCTTTTTGCAATTTTTTTTGACAAATTCATAAATTTTGGACAGTTTTACGTAAAAAATAATTGAATCAAATCAGTTTCATTCAAACCTTTTCAAGGGCCTGTAACTTTTTAAGGATGCGTTTTAGGGCACATATCTATATGAACATTTTGTCTTATTTTAATGAGTTCTACATGCAGTAGAAATTCGGAACCCTATTTCAGAAACACCCTGTATATGTATATGTGTGTGTGTGTGTGTGTGTGTGTGTGTGTGTGTGTGTGTCTGTGTGTGTGTCTGTCTGTCTGTCTGTCTCTCTGTCTGTCTGTCTGTCTTTGTCTGTCTGTCTGTCTGTTGTCTTCGTCTGTCTGTCTGCCTGTCTGTCGTCTGTCTTCGTCTGGTCTGTCTGTCTGTCTGTCTGTCTGTCTGTCTGTCTGTCTGTCTGTCTGTCTGTCTGTCTGTTCGTCTGTCTGTCTGTCTGTCTGTGTGTCTGTGTGTGTGTGTGTGTGTGTGTGTGTGCGTGGTGCGTGCGTGCGTGCTGTGTGCGTGTGTGTGTGTGTGTGTGTGTGTGTGTGTGTGTGTGTGTGTGTGTGTGTGTGTGTGTCTGTGTGTGTGTGTGTGTGTGTGTGTGTGTGTGTGTGTGTGTTTTGTGCGTTTGCGTGCATTAACATATTGTTGTTCTATTCAAATTTCATCAAAATCGTCCGTACGTAGGCAAACATTTTGCAAAATTTATTTTTTCAGGTTCAGGGTGTCATACATAGAACATCAAAATAACGCAACTTATTTTTTTCAATTTTTTTTTCGACCGCAATACTTTCTTGTTTAGCAAGATGGTAATTAATACTCCTTATTCAATAAATTTCAATTTTTATAAAAAAAGTATAAAACAACGTTTTCTATTATTCAAACAAGTGAAGTTTCATTAACATTAAATTGCAATATTTTACATTTGACCAGAATATCACAAGTATTAATTTTGTATCTCGCAGCTTAATATCCTGTTGGATGCATCTAGTTGCAGTCATATTCTAACAATCATGTCTTAAATATTTTGAGAAGAAAAATGTTAACTAATTTTCTCCCATTTGGAACACGCTTAGGGTGGATTGAATCTGTTAATTTTTTTTCTCAAAAAATTGACACATCCTCTGAAATCCCAAATCCCCATTCTCGATTTATAACAGATCAAAGTGTATGGCTAATTTGATTATTTTTACTCACCTAAAGTAAATTAAATTTTTCCATTTTACTAAAAATAAAAGTGCTGTTTAACTCATACACAATTTATTAGTTAAACAACTATAAATACAGCATTATTTTGGCTACTAATTGCAGATTATTTTAGAAGTATGAAGTTATAGAGTAGTTTCAAAATGTTGTGGCACTTGCCCCTCCATGCGCATATGATTAAAACATGTCGAAAGTATTCGACAAATGTGCTACTATTCAACTTATAAATGTAGACAATTCGCTTAATTTACTTCAGGTTACATTCGTATGTTGCCACTTGAGTTTATTCCCTGTTTTATACAAAATCTGTCTTTTTCAAGACACTTTTTATTATTTCATCGTTATTTGTTGTCCAAACTGCCAAGTAAACGTTTTGAATATGATTGGAGTAGCACGTGAAATTATTTATAAATTGTATGAATTTATGAAGCAAGAAAAAGAATCAAAACTTTTATTTCTGTATGTTAATGAAATTACATTTTAAAATGTTTTATCAATTTGTGATTTATTTTACATATTGGTATTAGAATTTGAAATACTTCTACAAAAATGTTTTCCGATCAAACAAAGAGAGTCTCGTTAAGTTGCACACTGCTATGAAATGTAGTAGTTATTTCAACGTGTTATATCCTCCTATTAGAAGTATTTCAAGTTATATTATAATCACATTGAGAAGCTTTTATGGTACACATTTACACCTACTTACTATTACTTAATCTAAGAATTATCCAACAAATAATTTTTCACATTTTCTAGTCGGCACAATAAACTAATAGACTGAACTAAATAAATACTTGTCATATTTGTAATAACACCTTCTGACACATATTTTAATGTAATGATGCTAATTGATTTATTCCTGTTGTTGGTTCTTAAAAATATAAATATTTAGACATGCAATCAACAATGAATTTTAATGAGTTCGATGATTGCTAAGATTAATTTGCTCTATATTTTTAGGATGGCATTTTTGCTACCAAAGTTTCTCGATTATAACATTTCAGAATTTTTTGTAGAAAATCGTGCCGCGCATCTCGAGTGCCACGATGTTTGGTAGCTACTCTACCTTTTGTGTACTTCCACACGGTATGGGTTAATGACCACATCTCCTAAGACTCCAGTTATCTAATAGTCTTGGTTGTCTTGGCGTTGAATACTTCCGAAAGTTAGACTAAAAACAATCACACTATAATTCACTACCCTTTCGAGACTGGTATATGACTTTTCATACCAGTAGAAAAAACATGCTGCACCTAACTATGTTTAAAGTCAAACTATACGTTCTTTGTCTGCTTGTTCTTTACCATCTCGTTTGTGCCAACGTGCTGAAATTTTGTGTAATTACAATAAGGTCATCTGTTGATATGAGCATATTTTATTTGTATGTGATTAAGTTGTGTATTCACTCACCATAACTTAATGTAACCCTGTTTATTGTTACCATAAAAAAATTAATTAAATTTAATAAGTTGCTAAATTAATATATATTAATAAAAATTTACGATTGTGAATATGAGCTTGCGTATACTGAGTCGGCTGAAAAGTAGGGATTATGGAATCTAATCTACAGCCTACAGGGTGACCACATTAAATAGATTTCTACTTTTTTAGTAGAATTTTGACATAAACTGAAAAAATCTAAAAATTCAGCACTCTGTTTATATCAGCTTATTGGTGTTTTAGCTGGTGCTGCAGGTGAGCAGTTTGCGAGTTTTATTTTTGTTATTTTTTAGTTATTGTTCGGAAACAACATAAGTAGTTTAGATATCTTTGTTTTTCTCATGTTTCTGTTCTTTATTGTTTACTGTTTTAGTTTAATTTTTAATATAGTTCCCCTATCACCATTTGCAGTTAAAACTTTTTATTTTTGTATTCTTTGGTTTTGATAAAATATTTGAATATTTGTATATATGGAAGTAGCGCCATCTATTTGCACAGAACACAAAATAACCCTATCCAATGAAAGAGGGAACTGCTAACTAGCCATGTCGGTAAATCAGTATTATCATTGTGTATAAATGTATAAACAATGGTATTATCATTGAGTAAATTAAATAGCCAATGGTATTATTTAGTAGATTTTCAATGAAAATATAGTAGATTTGTGACATAGATAGGGTGTTTATCTATGGATTTGTAAAATCAAATGTGGTGACCCTGCTAATCTAAGCTCTTGTATAGAAAATGGCTACCTACTAGAAGCACAGAAATATATATTATCTCTTTTCTTTGACTAGAAGTCTCTTAAAATCTGGGCACAATCTCATCGTCGTCGAAGCACCTTCTTCCTACCTACATATCTTTGGTACACATCAGTGTTGTACACTACTGTTGTTTTGAATTATTTATTTGATTAACCAATTCTTAGAAATGTCTTATGAAATTGATATGAAACTTCTTAAAATCGAACCCAAAGAGGAAAAAAGGATAGATTTACTTCTAACTCAACATCTTGTTGTAAATAATGATCTAATAAAAGGTGAAATTAATTACGGTTTGGGTAGTACAATTACAGATAATGTGAATATTAAGAAAGAAGACACCTCTTATGAAACAAACGATGTTAGCTCAAGTGAAGCAGATCATTTAAAGGAAAACAGTGTTGAACACGTCACAAATGTACAGAATGAATGGATTCAATTTAATACTTTAACAACAGTGGAAGAAAATTTAAAAGATGACATTTCTCTCCGTTCAAATTTTAAATATAAATGTGACCAATGTGATTATGCAACAAATACCAACAAAAATTTAAAAATTGATTCTAAAAAACTTTCTTCAAGTTATGAATTTAAATGTGACCTGTGTGAGTATGCTTCACATTTGAAACAATCTTTAATAGCTCACCTTAAGACACACTCCTCAAATTATGAATTCAAATGCAACCAGTGTGAGTATGTGTCCCATCGCAAAGCTAATTTAAAACTTCATCTTAAAAACCACTCTACAAGTTATGAATTCAAATGTGATCATTGTGATTATGAAACAAACGACAAACATTACTATTTTAAAATTCATCTAAAAAAACACTCTTCACATTATGAATTTAAATGTGACCAATGTGACTATGCAACATATCAAAAAGGTTATTTTAAGATTCATTTGACAAAACACTCTTCAAATTATGAATTTAAATGTGACCAATGTGATTATGCAACAAATACCAATAAAAATTTAAAAATTCATCTTAAAAAACACTCTTCAAGTTATGAATTCAAATGTGACCAATGTGATTATTCAACGTATCGTAAAGCTAATTTTAAAATTCATCTTAAAAAACATTCTTCAAGTTATGAATTCAAATGTGTTCAATGTGATTATGAAACATATGCCAAACATAATTTTAAAATTCACCTTAAAAAACACTCTTCAAATTATGAATTCAAATGCGATCATTGTGATTATGCAACAAACGACAAACATTATTTTAAAATTCATCTTAAAAAACACTCTTTAAATTATGAATTTAAATGTAACCAATGTGACTATGCAACATATCAGAAAGGTTATTTAAAAATTCATTTGACAAAACACTCTTCAAATTATGAATTTAAATGTGACCAATGTAATTATGCAACAAATACGAATGAAAATTTAAAAATTCATCTTAAAAAACACTCTTTAAGTTCTAAATTAAAATGTGGCCAATGTGATTATGCAACATATCGTAAAGTTCATTTTAAAATTCATCTTAAAAAACACTCTTCAAGTTATGAATTTAAATGTGACCAATGTGATTATGCAACGTATCGTAAAGATAATTTTAAAATTCATCTTAAAAAACATTCTTCAGTTTATGAATTCAAATGCGATCAATGTGATTATGAAACAAACAACAAACATTATTTTAAAGTTCATTGTAAAAAACACTCTTCAAATTATGAATTCAAATGTGATCAATGTCAATATGCATCACATTTGAAACATCCTTTAATAGCTCACCTTAAGACGCACTCTTCAAATTATGAATTCAAATGCAACCAATGTGAGTATGTGTCCCATCACAAAGCCAAATTAAAAATTCATCTTAAAAACCATTGTTCAAACAATGAATTCAAATGTGATCAATGTGATTATGAAACAAACACCAAACATAGTTTTAAAATTCATCTTAAAAAACACTCTTCAAATTATGAACTTAAATGCGACCAATGTGATTTTGCAACGTATCGTAAAGATCATTTTAAAATTCATCTTAAAAAACACTCTTCAAGTTATGAATTTAAATGTGACCAATGCGATTATGGAACACATCGCAAAGATAGTTTAAAAATTCATCTTAAAAAACACTCTTCAAGTTATGAATTCAAATGTGCCCAATGTAATTTTGTGACACACCGTAAATATAGTTTTAAAATCCATTGCCTAAAAACGCATTCATGTTATAAAATCACTGTTTGATAGTTATTAAGTTTTGTTTGTTGTTAAGTTGTAAGGATTGATGAAATACGTCAGATTTGATAGGAAGTTTGTAATAATCTTAAAATTCTTAATAATTGTTTATTGGTTTAAATAAAAATGGTAGTAGTAGTAGTAACGTTTATTTTAATAGTTATAACAACTATAACAAAACTACAAAGAACAAATATATCTCTTAAAAAATATAAATCTTAATCTACAGCGTGTTCAGCGAGGAATGGGACAGTGCAATATCTCGAGAGCAGATGAAGATTTTTAAATTATGAAAATATTTTTGTAAATATCTTCCAAGGGCGCACATTTGTTGGCACAAAGCTTTGAATTAACGCCCATCACCGCCAGGTGGCGCTATCTCACTTCAATTTTTTAAATGCAATGCCCTATTTTTTATTTCATTTTTGGATTCTATGACATATTTGTGATGACTTTTATTAAGACTCCTACCAACCTATCTTTTGTAGTTTCTGAGAAAAAAAATAATTTTTGGAATTTTATTAATTGAAAGCATACAAATTAAATTAAATGTTCAAATGTTTCTTCAACATTTTCTACACACGTTTGATAACGCCTAATTAATGTAACACTACACTCACTCTTCATACACTACACTCTTTAAATGTCCCCAAAGAAAGTAGTCTAAGGGACTAAGGTCAGGAGAACGAGCTGGCCACATAATGGGACCATTTGTACCTATCCATCGTTGCGGAAACACTCTACTTAGATAATTTCTCACTATTGTGCGCCGGTGCGCCATCCTGTTGAAAGTGCATCACTTGCCGCAGATTTACATTTACATCTTCAAGCAAAGAAGGCAGTTGATTTTTAAGAAAATCCAAATAGCTTTGGCCTGTTAAGGTACCATTAAAAAAATATGGGCCAATCAATTTGTCATCTATCATTCCGCACCATACATTTATGTTCCATCTAACTTGGAAATTGGTTGCTCTTACCCAATGAGGATTTTCTGACGACCAGTAATGGGAATTGTGGCGATTAACGATTCCATTGTTTGAAAAATTACTTTCATTAGACCACACGATACGACCTAGAAAATTAGAGTCTTGCGCATAATGTTCCATAAAAAAATTCCGGTGATAAAATTAAGTCTGCGATCTTGATCTCCTGCATGCAGTCCATGTACCAAATGAATTTTAAATGGTTTGTATTTATTAGATTTTAATATTTTATGGACAGAACCAACTGATACGGTATACTCTTCAGAAATAGATCTCACAGACACATGAGGATTATAAGCTACACATGCTAATACACCGACGGTGTGTGCTTCATCTGTTGCTGTCTTTGTGAGATTCTTGCACTTACGGTGAAGAAAATGTGACCGGTTCCCCTCAAAATATTTGCTACACGTACAAATGTATTTTCTCCGGGATGGCGTCGATCGGGAAACCTGGCAGCATACAATACTTGTGCAGCCCTTGCATTTTTTCTACATTCACCATAAATTATTACCATATCAAAATATTCTTCGTTAGAAAACGTAAACATAATTATGGAATTTGAAGATGCACAGACGATTTTCAAAACTGAAACTGTAAACTGACAGAAACTTGACAGACACTTCATTACGCGTTTGTTTTCATGGCATGATAAATGTTTCACATGATTCTTAATCAACGACTGTGATAAGTTGGTCCCCCTTACAATTTAGTGTACAGCGTATCGCATTATTTCGGCGTTATCTGCATAATTTTTGTGGAAGAACAATCTTTTATCTTTCATTTGGTATAAAATTTGCTATTTTGTCTGTATCACTCAAATGTTATGAGTACTTCCTGAAATTACGTTTTTGTGCTAAAATTCCAAGGATTATTTTTTTCTCAGAAACTACAAAAGATAGGTTGGTAGGAGTCTTAATAAAAGTCATCACAAATATGTCATAGAATCCAAAAATGAAATAAAAAATAGGGCATTGCATTTAAAAAATTGAAGTGAGATAGCGCCACCTGGCGGTGATGGGCGTCGATTCATATCTTTGTGCCAACAAATGTGCGCCCTTGGAAGATATTTACAAAAATATTTTCATAATTTAAAAATCTTCATCCGCTCTCGAGATATTGCAAATAAGTTGTACAAATCTAAGTGTATAAATACATTTGTTTGATTTTATTCTTAAATATAAATATCAATTTAGTCTCCTTTATTTTCTTCGGTAATTTATTGCATTTTTTTAACGCCTTATGCAGCATTGACTCATTTACTCCATTGATAAAAAAGTTTTTTTAGTTGCGAGTATTATGAGGATGCACATCGCTTCCACATTGTGTTAAACCACTAAGATATTTTGGCAGAGCACCTAACTTTAACTTATGATTAAAAATTAGCACATTTTTGTCTATTAATTGTTGCACATTTAACCATTTAAGCTTCTTTAGCATAATTTTTGTCTTTGTATATCTATTTGTTTGCAAAATTTAACATATTGCTCTATTCTGAAGTTTCTGAAATTTTTGAACTTGTCCTTTATTGGCATTTAATAGTAATGACCCTCAATAATTGAATCTTGATAGTTTTAATGAATTATAAAGTAAAATTTTTGCTTTAATATTGAAATGTTTTGCAGCTCTTCCCAAGAAGTATGTTGTTGAAATTTTGTTAATTAATTTTTCTATATGTACTTTAAACTTTAGCTTATTATCTATATACATTCTTAAATACTTGAATTCTGAAACCCAATCAATTTTTTTACTTACTGGCTCAACATATATATCATATTCCGACGCACCTCCTATACACATAGCCTTAGTTTTAGATACATTTAGTATTAAATTATTAGCCTCCATCCAACACATGACATTTTTTAATTCTACATTTGTTTTCTGTATTAGTTCATGTACATCTTTTCCTGCAATGCATGGTAATGTATCATCTGCAAAAAGATGTAAGTTGCAGTCCTTTACTGCACTCTGGATGTCATTAACATATAGGATAAATAGAAGTGGGCCTAACTTACTACCTTGTGGTACGCCAATGTCATTACCTTTCACAACCGATAGTGTCTTTCCGCATTTAACTACGTGTGTTCTATTCTTTAAATAATTATTTATCCATTTCAATACAGTACCCCTAAATCCATACTTGTACAATTTTTGTATAAGTTTGCTTCTGTTAATGGTTTCGAATGCATGTTTAAAGTCTAGAAATACAGCCAAGATTTTGTTATTCATATTTCGTGCTTCTTCCCAATTATTTATTACTAACTGCAGAGATGTTTCTGTAGAATGAGTTTTGCGAAAACCTGATTGTTTTGGAATTAATATATTATTATTTTCAACAAATTCAAGTATCTGGTTGTAAACAGCCTGCTCAATAATTTTTTCTACTGGTGGTATTAATTGGCCTCATATTTGTTTCTTTGTTTATTCCCTTGACTTTATGTATAGGTACAATGATTGCTCTTTTTAAATCATTTGGTAAAACTCCACTATTTAAAGATAAATTAACAATATTTAAGTGGATATCCTAGTGAATCAAAGCATTCTTTAAAGATGTTCACATTTATTTCATCAACCCAACCTTTTTTATTTAAATTTGAAATCATCATTTTTAACTGATTTAGGCTTACTTCCTCAAACTTATCTATTTTATACTATAACTATGTTGTATCCCGTCTAACTTTAATATATTGCTGCTTGTAGGAACATTAATCATTAGGTCATTTATACAACCTACATAATTATTCAACTTATTTGCTATGATACTTTGATCAGTTTCTATTTTTCCATCTATTTCTAACTCTATTAATTCAGTGTTACAGTCTTTGTTGGTAACTTCTTTTAATATACTCCATATTTTTTTTGGATTATTATCACATCTCTTGACTTCTTCATCATAATATTTGATTTTCTCTTCTCTCAAGGTTTTTACACATATATTTCTTAACTCTCGGTACTCATCCCACTTTCTTTGGTCCCCAGTTTGTTTAAATTCAATATATTTGTTGTCCCTATTTAATATGCTTTGCTTTGTCTTCTCGTTAAACCAATTCTTTCCCCTTTTCTTGATAATTACTTTTTTGGTGGTACACTCATTTAGTTTTAACTTAATATTCGATTCAAAAATCTCGTACCGTTCTTCAATGTCTTCATCGACATATTTCCAATCACATGCTATCATTTCACTATTCTGTTTTATTTACTTGTGTTAGATCATACTTTTGTATATTAGGTTCTTTTAATATTATTTTTTTGCCATTTATGATCGCTAACTTTTGGTGTGTCCATTACATCACATTGAATATATTTATTATTGCTACATACTAAGTCTATTAAAGTTTCGGATATATTTGTCACTCTGGTTGCTTCTTTAACTAGCTGACTTATACCATTTTGTCTAAAAACACTTTCCAATTTCTTCTTAATGCTTGTATCATTAAGCCAGTTTATATTAAAATCACCCAGTACAATTATTACATGATTGCCTGCAGCTTCCACCATTTCTTCCCATATGTTGTTAATTATTTCAATAAATTTCTGTAGATCTCCGCTGGGAGATTGATACACTGCTACTATAAAATATTTTTCTTTTTGTAATTTGAATACTACCTTTATTGTCCAGCACCCACTATCATAATGCTTGGCTTTGCTTTCCAATATTTTAATATCATTGCGGATATATGCAATGATGCCACAGGTTCTTCTATTTTCAGAGTTACACCTTACTAATTAGTATCCATCTATATTTATTTCGCTGTTATATCTACTGTCACCCTGGCCTCCGATAAAAAGGTACATATTGCATTCTGATTATTGCACAACATAAAATTTGCTAATTCGTCATAATGAGCATATAAGCTTTGTACATTTAAATGATATATTAGTGAACTATTATTTTTCTTTGATTGCTACCAATTGATTTGTTTATTTGCCACCTGGTTATACGCTTTTTGATAGTATGGATAGTTCGTATAGTCTGCAGTGTGCTCTTCATCTACCACTTTTTTGCCCTCTCTGTAGTTCCATACAGCACAATTTATGCATTTATAACTATTTCCAATACATTGCTTACTATCATGTTCTCCTGCGCAAAATTTACAACATACCTATAGCTCTTGTACAAAACTTTCCAGTGTGACCATAACCCAAGCAATTGTAACATCTTATAATATTTATGTTTATACTAATGTCTCATATTCCATAGCCCAACATTATTTTAGTTAGTTTCAAAACCTGTGACTTTATTCGATTTGTAACTTTGATAAATGCTACTCCTTTATTCTGGTGTATTTCTTTTTTTAAAATCTGTACATCTAAATTTGCATCAATATTATTTTGTTCAATAAACTTTTTAATAAAAAGTTTCATTGTTTACCTGCCCTACATGATGCACCACTTAACTTTATTCAGCCTACCTAATTCAAATAGCACAACGTACTAGACGGCCAATTCTTTTGATCAAATTTGAGGTTTACGAGTAATTAAATATGAGACTTGTAAATAAATTCTAATATTTTAATTATTGTCAGTAAAGTCAAGATAAATCATGTAGCGATTGTTTTGTTCTTGAATTTGCATTCTTGCAAATAAGTTCAAATTACACTTTTCAAGATAGGGTACCTAGGGGACGCTGCAGTGTTATTCCTATATTTCAATTGCGGGAATTCGCCTGTTAGTTCGAGAGCTTGTTGGACATATATCCCCCTCATAACAACCGCAGTTGTATAAGGGGAGGAGGATAATCCGTTTACTAACTCCCGTACTAGGTAGCCCTATTTACAATCTTAGGGTGTCATGAAGACTAAGAACGATTACAAAATTTGAAGTGTAACGTAACCTTTCGGCTACCACAACCTCTTCAATTGCGTTCTCCATACAAATTATGGTGTTCATTCCATGAGGATTAAGAACGATTGCAAAATATGAACGGTTACAACTATGGGACATTAATGGTGGGACCTTGTGCCACGTTGTACGGGTAATCCTCCTCTTCCAAAACTCGCTCAAATTTTGTAAATTAATTTTGAATTCACGCGTTCTATATTTGTATACCCACAATTGCTGACATCGAGGTGGAATTATCGAATTGTGGAGTACGATTCGAAACACCACCTATGGGACATTAAAGGTGGTACCTTGTGTCACGTTGTAACAGTAATCCTACTCTTCCAAAACTCGCTCAAATTTTGTAAATTAATTTTGAATTCACGCCTTCTATATTTGCATACGCGCAATTGTCGACATCTAGGCGGATGTTTCGAATTGACTAGGAATATTACATCACTATATCATATGAGATAAAGGCGTTGATACATTTAAAGAAACAGCGAATGTAATTTCAAGCCCGATTTTTTAGTTATTTTATTATTTTTAATTAGGTTGGTACCATTCCATAAGCGAATGTCCTTGAAAAAAAAAGCGAATCTAACTTCAGGCTGTTTTTGAACCTATTACAATTACTAGTTAATGCTGTAACTTCTTATGTAGACTTAAGTAAATCTTTCTTCTTCTGTTAACAATCTTGAAGTCGATTCCTCCAGTATTTGCTTTTCCATTAGTACAGACCCCCACGCAGACCTGAAGTGCTTTAACCTTTCTGGTAATAACGCCATGAGTATTTTTGTCATGGCCATTTTTTTCAGAAATTTCTTCCCCTGCCTGCTTTAACTTATTTCTAATCTCTTCAATTTGGGATATATACATTGATACTAAATCATGGAGGAATTCAAATTTAAAAAATGTTTACTGACAGTAAGTGCACTCGCCGCCGACTCCTTGTATACTGACATTAATTTCGACATTTCCTTGGAGCTATTGCAAGAAAGTATATGGGTAACGACCCTTGCGCCATTCGAGTTACTATAAACTGTTGTGCTTTCGCATTATCTTTACCCCATTTTCCCACTTCATTTGTTCTGTAGACCTTACCCTTCACCGATCACAATATCCATTAAACCTATTCCTTTTGGAGGTTTGAAATGCCCAAACAATCCAGTTTTCACCGTTTGCTTTTAACGATGGTATTACGGCGTCGTTCATCCTGTAATTTTTACTTTAAACTTTTAATACTCGGCGATTACACCAATTATTTATTTTTATGTGCCTGGATACATAACCCGTGGTAGAAGGTTGTTTCAAAACACTAGTGAATTATTTAAAAAAAAACTTTTATCTATTTATAGTTTTACACACACTTAACTTGTTATCATGTTATTCTTAAACTTTTTAGCTTACTTCACACTAGACAACTATGTAAGCATTATTGCCAAATCTCCTTTTTTTTAACTTAAACTTTACCATTACTGTTTAACATAAATTTTCTTGTCATCAAATGTTATCTGTCCATTTGTGTTGTTGATCGAGTGTAATTAATAGGTTATAACATTAGTATTCAAAATTGAAATATTCCGTGTTATTTCATTAACTTGATGAGGAAAGCAAAGTTAGCAAAAGCCCATTGATGAATAAAATTCAGTTTAAATGTTATTTGGAGGGATACAGGCTCTTACTTACATTTTCTTCGATAATGGTAAAATAAATTTAAAAATTGTTATTAAACCATAAAGCGTGATACACGCTTGAATATAGAATAAGAAGCCTCTAATATTATGTAAAAAAAAAATCATGGTCGTATTTAAAAAACAAAGTTGATGATGGTTATTCGAAAACGAAACGTTGGATTTCAATTTGCTGTGTCCCATGTTAAAGAACGTTAGTGCTTATTCACAATGGACGTAAAACGTAAACCGTCCCGTAATCCATAAAGATAAACTACAGGTGACCAAGTCAAAGTGTTCATAATGGATATACATAAAATTTATGTTTACGAACCAATTGCGTACGTGTGACCGTAAAGAATACGTAAAGTTGAAAGATTTTCGACTTTATGCTGTGTTTACGTTCATAATCTGGTGTTTTTTTTTATTTATCAAGTTGGAGTATTTGGTAATATTATTTAGCGTGATTTTTTTTCTTTGGTTATATGTACTTTTACATTATTACGAATTAAACTGTTGCATTTAAGCGTATAAATAGTAGACAGTTCATTAAATATACAATTACGTGTTTAATTTAGTAAAAGAAGGTACCTGCATATAACTACAGAGTAATCAATCTCAAGTGTATACCACGTGATCAAAATATTTATGTTGGTACCACTGATAGGTTGGTAAGAAGCTGTATTGCTCTAGCTACTCTAGAGCATGGTTCGAGTAAAAATTATGATGTTTCAAATCTGTATGAAGGTCATTAACTTATACATATTATAAAATATTATCTTAATTTAAATAATGACTATTTTGTATTTGATTAGACTGCATCCCTATAAAATACAACAAAATAAATAAAATATTATTTAATGATTGGATTAAATCATTACAAAATAATGAATCTTAAGTATTTAAATGTTATAATTTCATTATAATTAAATAAAATTTACAGTACATGTTTATGGAATGACAATGTCTTTTACAAATTTTGTTTAACACATTAATTATCACACTTTGCTTTACATCATATGTTCAAAATGGCCGCCATTAAATTGTAAACATAAGTTCACCCTACGTTGCATATTCGTAAATACATTTTGTAACATTTCGGCACTAATATTATGAACTTCATGAGTTATAGCATCTCGCAATTCTTGAAGAGTATGCAATTAATAGAAATTATGAAAGAATATAGAAACTCAAAAGATTTTAAGAAACAATTTAAACTACTAGGAAATTGTTCTAAACTTTGCCATCAAGAAAAAGGCACGGGAAAAGAATCGCAATTGAAGTGTGAAAAAAGTGTTAATGGGAAAATTATATTTATCAAGATTTAAGAACTATATTATTTTGTCCTTAAATGTTTATATTTTACAATATATTTATCAAAATTTTACTTACCATATATTTGTATATTGTCATACTATCAAAATAAGTTATCCGTGCCAATACTAACTAAGGTAGATTTTAAAGAAACTAATTGTCTGTATCTTATTAATAGATATCTAATAAATGCGAACATTTTCAAATATTATTCATCAACAATTTATTATCTTGTGACAATAGATAAGCCTTTATAAAGATTGTATCTCATCCTTAATACATCGTGATAATCCCGTCAATGTGCAGTTTCTATACCAAATTTGTCAACAAATTGTAATTCGATAGGTCTTCGAACATATCCCAAATGCGTATGTGCAATATACCAAATACCGAATTTGTTGAAGATTTAAACGAAAATGCGCTAAATTGACATATACCGCTTTTGAGTAATTCAATATAATTCACACAATGTATTTTATGAGCAGATCCTTTGCAAATCAATACCGCTGATTGAAATATATTCCGCAATAATATCGTTTATTAACAATGGGTCGTTTTGAAGTTACAATCGTCTTTCTAGAAATTCCCATGTTTACTAAATGGAATGTCGTAAATAAAGTGCAGACATTCAAACATTTAAATCAATGGTACATTAAAATCCAATACGTAAAAGCAGGAAATCGTACCTTAATAAAGTAGAGATTACAAGGTAAAAGAGAAAGACATTCAATCAATCCGCGATGTAACAAGAAATGTATCAAATAAAAGAACAAGCTCTGAAAATAGAATACTCTAGAATTAAAACTTACATGAAAAGTTAAATTGCAGTACACTGAGATTGAGAATAACGTTAAAAATATGGAAAGTCCTATTCGCTTAGGTAAAAAATTAGGATGCTTATGGTAGTCACCTTAAAAGGCTTAAAAATTATGCTATCAATGTATGAACACTTAAACATTAAACAATGGTATAGCATTCATAAATTTCGACACAGTTTCATATACAGATTACATTGAATCAAATGAGAAATGACATGACAAGGTATAATGCACTATCAGTAGAAAATAACAGATATCCATTTCATACAAACCACATTTAATATCTACAACGAATTGGGCTGATTTCCATATCTAATTATACATGTGATAATTGAACAGACCCTTAACCTAAGGAAAGACTAACTCCCAACATGACCATTTAACTGCGATGGAAGAAAATGGACAATAGCTGTTGTTCTAAAATACTTTGCGAAGTATATTAAAAACATTTGGTTCTAGAAATGATCCTTATTAGAGAATGACATACAATGGGTTCCATGAAAATGTACTATTTGCGATAAACTTTTGCCATGAATACTGTATACTTTACATTTGACTGAAAGTTGTGATTTTGAATTGGATAACATTTTAATGATCATTTAGACTTGATGATAAGACATTAGAATGTAAAATGTATTAAAGGTTGATTTTGTGAAATTTTTAACTGGCTTGAGGCAACAGAGCTTTATATTTAAAAATACATTATGCTCCGTTACGACCGTTACATCCGTACCCACAGAAATACATACACATTTACCCACTGCCTGAGGCATGTTAAATTCCGAAATATCCAATAATAGAACTATTCATTTTCTTTGTTAATATTTCCGTCGGTTGTTTTTGTTTCCCAAAGCTACAAAGGCAGGTAATGACCGCTAAGTGCTAATCTAATGACTTAATGAGTAATGACAATGGGGTCATCCATCCATTAAAGTAGGTACTTAAGTTAAGTGGAACAGGAATTCCCTGTTGCTAATTTAATCGAACAAAAGAGGTATAGAAAACAACAATCTTGTCTTCAGTTCTTAAGAATACGACTTTAAGTAAAGCACATTTGTTAATTGTTAGTTAGATCAACAATGAGTGACGAAGCTGAATTAATGGAAGTTCCGCCAATCTTAAGCGAATTCTCTGATTTTTTAAAAATAAATACTCAATCGCAAACAACATTTGATTCAGAATGCACAAATTATTTTAAAGACACAAGCACTAACTATGAGCAATTAAATATGTACCCTGCTACAAAAGAAATCTTTTTAAAATATAATTCTATACTTCCTTCATCTGCCCCCGTTGAAAGGATATGGTGGACTAATTTTAACTCCTCGTAGGAATAGATTAGGTGTTGATATATTTGAGATGCTATTAATTTTAAAACAAAATAAAATAAAATTAGGTAATAAAATGTAATTATGTAATGTATACTTATAATAATTTAGATACATATCCTTATCCTTATCCTTATAATTGTATAACTATGTGTTAAGTTAAATTAACAATTAACATTGCAACTTGCAAGTGTAAATGTGTATGATAAAATGGGGTAACATTGACACATTTTCAAAATTCCCTCCTAATTTTAGTTGAAAAGAAATTTACGTTCTGTCTTTTGTTGTAAAATTATGTGTATAGTTCCGCCATCTAGTAACCTATACTTCAAACACTTTGTTCTAATTTTATGGTTTGTAGCGTCTGTTTAATGGTTAAGCACAAGAATTTGTTGAGTCACGTCTATAGAAAACTTTGCCGGTGTTAATTGTTTTTTGAAGATTCGACCTATAGTCGGCCAAGTAAGTAATTTCTTATATTACGCGTTAACAAATATTAGTTTATTTCAATTTAAATTCTGTAATTTGATGAAGTTCTACTTTCGTAAGTGAAGGTTAAGATTGACACCTGTGTCAATGTTACACTCTATAAATGTGTCAATGTTTTTCTCTTTGCAGAAATGCCCCGCAAAAGAAGGTTGGCGAAATTCCCAGAAAATATAAAACCTATGATGAAGACAGTATGGTAAACGCCATAAATCAAGTAAAAAATGGAAGTTTAAGTGTCAAGAGAGCTAGTGAAATGTATGGAATTAACCGTTCAACGTTAATAAACCACTTGAAAAACTGTAAATGCAAAGCAGTTGGCCGCCCCACAGTACTCACTTTACAAGAAGAAAAACTCTTGGTAAATGCTATAATAAAAGTAGCTGGGGCTTCGGACCCGATCGTTTTAAATTACGTATTCGTGTTCAGGATTATCTCAAACGAATGGATCGTCCAAATCCATTTAAAAATGGATTACCAGGTATTGACTGGATTAAATCTTTTGAACGTCGTTGGAAGAAAAAATTCAGTAACAGAGTCGCACAAAATCTACCTAAAAATAGGGCAGATGCTTGTTCTTTGGAAGTGCTCAATGATTTTTACGAAAAGCTAAAAGCCGCGATTGAAAGGATGGAATTGTCGAATAAGCCACAGAATGTGTTTAATTGTGATGAATCAGGCTTTCAAACTGACGCTGGTATTCAAAAAATTTTATGTCGCAGAGGTTCACACAACCCACTGAAACTTGTGGGTACTGTAACAAAAACTACTTACACCGTTCTAGCATGTTGTAGTGCAATCGGTGAATATCTTCCCTTATTTGTAAATTACAAAGGTCTACATCTTTACGCAACATGGTGTCAAAATGGACCAGAAAATACTGTGTATAACTGTTCTCCATCCGGCTGGATGGAGGCAGCCCAGTTTGCAGATTGGGTCGAAAATGTTTTTGTGAGAGCTACTGCTGCGTTAAGTGGACCGAAACTACTAATATTTGATGGCCACAATTCCCACATAACACTACAACTTATTGACATGGCTATAAAAAACAATATTGAACTGTTCTGTTTGCCCTCGCACACATCGCATGTTCTACAGCCGTTAGATGTAATTTTGTAATTTGTATTTGTAGTGCGTTAAATAATTAATGTAAGTTTTCAATAAATACCTATAAAAGTTATATTTATATATTATTTTTCTTAATAATTTAACCTTACGGACTAATATTTGTATTACATGAAAAATGATCATGGGAATGGGAGTACTACTCATCAGTAGCAATACTAGCAATTAAAGATAATATTAATAATTAGAAAAATCTCGAAACAATTTTGGGAATGTCGGATCTTTATAAAAGATCTAGATCCCATTTCAAGGATCTTTGATCTTTATCTAGATCCATTTTTACGTACGGATCTTGGATCTTTATCTAGATCAGTTTTTAAAAATGTGTTTGGATCTGTATCTAGATCCTAAATAAATGGCTCTTACCCAACACTGATTGCAACGAATAATGCCATTGCCCATTACCATCTTGGAAGCTGCTACGAAAATGAGCCACAACAATAATGTGTCGTGTTCGATTGAAAACGGCATGACACTTAATTCCATATCACAATTTGAAATTCAGAATATATAAGTCTTGATATAGACAGTTTGTAAATAACTCAAGAAAATACAAAAGTGAAAAACGAAGGTATAATATGACATAAACTAAAACGACTAAAACTACACTAAAAATCCAAAGCAACCAACTGCAAAACACAATATTAACAACTAGGAATTTTTGTCATACCACTACAGTACACTTGAGATTGATCAAGTTGTATATTGGGACTTAATAATTGTTTACACACAATTGTTGCATACCTCCTTTATTACCTTCCTAAATGTATGTATTCTTGTTTATAACAATGATAATAAATGACAACAAACAAATAATTTACACATTTGACAGTTGCTAGACATGTGCGTTGGGCTATTTCTTACGTTCATTATTAACAGTAGCCATAAAAATTAAAGTTATGTACTTTTGATTAACGGTTACGTGCGATATACGCATTACGTCCATTGTGAATGAGCACTTAAAAAGACGAGTGTCTCGCAACAGTAAAATTTGTGACTGTAATCGTGATAATGCAACTTAATTTTTCTAACAAAAAAAAATGGAAATAAGAAAACTAAAATCTACGGTAACCTAGGATCCTCTCAATGGATTCTAGAGTACCGTAGCTTGGATCCTAGGTTATAGAAAATTTTATTTTTTTATCTCAATGGCCCAAAGTTTTACTGTCGCAAGACACTCGTTTAAAACGTACCTGTACAATGTTCGCTTATTTTTTATTTAACATCAACCACAAAATAACAATTTCTCAAAAACGAAATCGTGAAAATTCGCTTTTCGTCGTATAACTACGAAGCGGTTCGAAATTTTGTCAGTTTAAAGATGTCACTTTACTAAATTCCAAAAATGCCTAACTTTTCTCCGGTTTAACCGGAACTATAATCGAGAAGGTGAAAAGGAGTCAAGTGTTTACCCTGCTGCATGATGAAATTGTCAAAAAGTGGAAGAGTTAGTATATCTGGGTAGAATGTTCACTGCAGATGGTACAATGGATGGTGAGATTGGACAATGGGTCAATGTTGGAAGAAAAATGGTTGGAAGTATATGGACGATAATGAAAAACGAAAGCATGAGCGTAGCTACAAAACGAGCAGTATGCCAAAAAAAGCACGAAAGCAAAATAAATGCCGTGGGAATGAGATTCCTGTGAAGCACATGCGGTAAAACGAAAAGGGATAAGAACGGGTGTGTACTGGACTGTGGCGAAGAAAGGACCAAAAGTAATACAGTACATTGGTTTGGTCACATCCAAAGAATGAACAACATGAGGTTAACAAAGCAGATATATTTGAGTGAAGATAGAGGTAAGACAGGGTCTGGTAGGCCGCATAAAACTTGGTTGAATGCAGTAGAGTGTATGATAAAAGAAAGGAAGATAAGGAGTTTTAAAAATAAAAGAGCATGTCAAGAGATAATGTATGAATGTTGCGGAAACTAGGGAGTTAATGCAGGGGTACGAAACCATGAAGAAAGATTGCAAATGAAAAATAAATAAGAGGAAGGTATTGTTTTGCCTACACCACAAGGAAATGGCGTGACTGGTTTATTACATACTCTAAGCAGATGACAACTTTACTGTTTCATGGTAGTGATATTAATCACTTAATTTTGGAAGCAGAGCAGTCCTCCGCACTAACAAATGATAGGTATACTGCAAATCAATCAAAACTTAACAGATCAAAAAGTGAACACTTAATTCTTTCTTTGAGACTTCCATGATATACCGACTTCTTCATGTGTAAAATTTCTGGTTTTATATGCAGATCCCAAATTGCTTTAACTTGTTCGTTTTGCACAGATTGTCTGATAGTGTTTCTAAAGATATTTTAATTAGTTTGTTGTCGTACATAATTATTGCTTGGGGTAGAACAATTTGTTGTAGCCGTCTTATTAAGCTCCAACGTAGAGCGGTACAAATTATTGCCAATCTTCATTCGCTTAGAATTCTCACATTACCATGCATATTTATATTAGCATCATTGCATTACGCAAAACCGTCAGAAATCTATGATCATGATACTCGAAATAACAAGTTTTTAACTTCTTCTATTTGAAGTTAAACAAAATCCAAAAAGGTGCAGTGTATATGTCATTAAGATTTTATAATTGTTTACCCAAATGTATAAAATCCTTTATACATTATAAAAGTTATAAAAAAATGTCTTTTAGTTCACGTATTTTATTATATTTATCAGGCCCGTTTTTCCGCCTAGGCCAGCGAGGCCATGGCCTAGGGCCCGCTTATACAAAAGGCCCGGTCACCTGTCTTAATGTTTATTTTTAAACCATTCGTCTCGTTGGTTGTTCCACTCGTTCCCACGATTGAATAAATCCCACTGGTTTTGGCGCTATACCACGCGCTCTTCTACAACGTCATTTATTTGTTGTTGCTGATGAAGGAGCAGCCTCGCGGGTGCATTCTTGTGAATAAATCCAACGGATTGCGTGTGCAATGGCCGGTGAGTTATTTTTATGATAGTTATGGTCTTATAAAATAATTTAGGCTTCATTATCATTGGAAACTCGTATTATCAAGTGCTTTGAACAAGCGATTTGATGGTGGTTTTCCGGTGACCACTGGGAGTTGTCTTAGTAAAAGTTAATTATTTCAGGAAGGAACAAAAAATTGTTATTTTATGATCTTGAAAAAATAGATGGCGAGTAGTTCAATGGTTTATTCGATTCAATACCTTCGGATCCAGACTCAGAAGTAGAAGACGGTCAAGATGAAGACACGGATAATGAAGAGATTTACGGAAACAATTTGATCCACCCGGTGGGTGACATCTTGAGTAACATACATAATCCAAGAGGAACCTAAAGTAGATTCTGATAAATTCGATAGTGAGGACGAAATACCTCTTTCGGAAGTCTTGAAGAAGTTACCATGCGATACCAGTAATATAAAGTGGAATCAACTGAACACTTACAAAAATCATCTTCCTTTCTCGAAGCAGTCGGGTCCTAAGAATATTCCACCCGAAGCTGCCACACCTCACGACCTTTTCAAATGCCTGTTCCCGATAGAACTTCTCGTATTCATCACCGAGCAGACAAATTTATATGCTCTGCAAAAATATGGGGATCCAGCGAAGTTCAAAAAAACTACTGAGACCGAAATCAGTAATTTCATAGGTAAGTTAATTGGTCTGCGAATGACGAAATTCGTGATGTGTATATATCGAGTGTTATGTCGAGAAATAGGTTCGAATGGCTTCTTGGAAATATTCATCTAAATAACAACAAAAATCAGCCGAAGAAAGGTGATCTGGGAAACGACAAGCTCTACAAAGTGCGTCCTTTTCTCGACAAACTTCTACAGACCAACAAAGAACACTATGAACCAGACGAACATCAATCTGTTGACGAATCGATGATCAAATTCAAAGGTTGAGAATACAGATAGAATACCTTAGATTTATAATTCAATTATTTATTTTTTAGGTCGCTCGTCAATGCGCCAATATATGCCACAAAAACCAATCAAAAGAGGCTATAAAGTTTGGGTTAGAGCCAACAGCTCAGGATATATTTCTGATTTTCAAATATATACTGGGAAACCAGATAGCATCGAGAAACATCTGGGACGCGTGTTGTAAAGGACCTATGCAAAGATATTGAGGGAGAATACCATCAAGTATATTTCGACAATTTCTTCACCTCGTTGGACCTAATGCATGCTCTGAAGCAAAACAAAATTCTTGCTTGCGGCACAGTTCGGAAAGACCGCAAGGGACTGCCATCTGGTCTCACATCTGACAAGAGTATGAATAGGGGAGATTCGGATTGGAGGATGAGCACTGACGGCATAGTTGCTATGAAGTGGATGGACAAGAAACCCATCTATTTCTTGTCAAATTTTCACAATCCCCATGAAACGCATACTGTCAGCCGAAGAGCGAAAGATGGAACCCGAAACGACATTTCTTGTCCAGCATTGGTTAAGGGTTACAAGTAGATCGGCTTTGTTGACAAAGCTGATATGTTGAAGTCTGTATATCAGATAGACCGCAAGAGTAAGCGCTGGTGGCTGCGTATATTCTGGAATTTCATCGACGTCACAATTGTAAATGCATTTGTCTTATTTAAAATGAGGAGTGATGGATCATCGTTACATCTCAAAGAATTTCGGGTTGCAGTCGCGAGAGGGCTAATTGTAATAAGAAAGGTTAAAAAACGTGGCCGTAAAAGCCTGTTTAGCCGTTTAGTGTTTAATTCAGTTTATATTATATTATATTTATTGCTTATGTATAAAATGGTGTTTACCAGTTTACCTTTACCGTAAATAAATAGATTAAAATTTTACAGAAAATATACTTTTGTTTGTTTTTTATAATCTAAAGAACATTGTAAATCTTTAATAACATTATAAATTTATCAGGAAATTTATATTTCAAACGAACTCGCATTCGGCATTATAGAATTTATGTACCTACAACCTACTTAAAATGTAATTTTAGCAAAATTAAATATAGCAGCAAGGAATAATCAAGCTTAAAAATTAGGCCTCAAAATCGATGACAGCTTGTGTTGCACTTTTTTTTAAATTTGACTTCACTTCTGGAAGGGGGATGGGGCCCGTTAAATGCTCATGGCCTAGGGCCCGTACAATACATAAGACGGCACTGATATTTATACATTTTAATTTTTCTATGTTAAATTTAAGCTAAATGTAAATCTCTAATATTTTAATAACTAATGTATGTAAATTTTTGGTCAATTAATATAATAAATATATTATTACAACAATGTCAAATCTCTTACCGAAATCTTAAACAAATTAATCAACATAAATCAGTTTAAAAGATACTAGAAGTATAAAAAATGAGAACATTCTTCCTTCGTTAGATACAGAATCTATGCACACAAACATACTTCATGATCATGTTGGTCTCATAACTTGGAAAGTGGTGTCCTAAGATGAACAAATTTTTAAGTTATGACACAATAACACACTGGTTGCATTTGAATTCATAATTTGAAGTGTTTTTTTAATTACTTTTATTACAATCAATAAGAGTAATACAGACATTGTTTAGTGCAATAACTTTTAATTACCAATAAACAATTATTAAGAACTTTAAGATTATTAGAAACTACCAATCAAATCTGACATTTTTCATCAGACCTTACAATTTAACCCTCGGAGTATGAAGAGTAGGTCAAGTCTGACTTGAAATTCAACTTATTTCGCAATAATTTTTAAAATATTTTTTTTACAAATTTGGCTTTTCATAAGTTCTCCTTATTTATTCCCTTCTATTATTTTTCATATCGTTCGTAAATAGACAAATTTACATAACACGCATTTTGTCGTGTCAGGTCTAACCCGCTTTTTGGACCTTACAATAGGTTTATAAATACACACCGAGCACAAGTTTATACTTCGGTTCCACGAGAAGTTCATATTGTGAAAATTAAATGTGATTATTGTCAAAAAGACGACAATGGTGAACCATCCTAAAAAATGTTAATTAAAAACGATGCAATAAAATGTAATTTAAGTTTATTATTTCATGCGTTTTTTATTTTGTTAAAATATTTAATAAAAATCGCTCTTGTTAGATTTTAACGAATTAAACCAGGATTGACTATATGGGTCATAGTTGATCCATCTTTGGAATCTAAGTAAGTAAAATATTCTCTGTACTCCAAGGGTTAACAAGAAAAAAAAATAGATTTACGGTGTGTCGCATAATTACATTGAGAAACATTTGAATTCATAACTTGAAGTGTTTTTTAAGATGAATTTTTAAACTATCTTTGCGATGTGTTCCATAATCACATTGATCGCATTTGTACTCATAACTTGAAGAGTGTTGTTTAAGATGAATTTTAAAATGATATTTGACATTTGTTTCATAATCACATTGATTGCATTTGAATTCATAACTTGAAGAGTGGTTTTTAAGATGGATTTTTAAATTAGATTTGTGATGGGACACATACTCACATTGGTTGCATTTGAATTCATAATTTGAAGAATGAATCTTAAGGTGAGATATTAAATTACATTTCACATGTGATGCATACTCACACTGGCCACATTTGAATTCATAACTTGAAGAGTGTTTTTTAAGATGAATTTTTAATTTTTGATTGGTATTTGTAGCATAATCGCATTGGTCACATTTAAATTCATACCTTGAAGAGTGTTTTTTAAGATGAATTTTTAAATTAGCTTTGTGATGGGACACATATTCACACTGGTCGCATTTGAATTCATAACTTGAAGAGTGTTTTTTAAGATGAATTTTAAAATGATGTTTGACATTTGTTTCATAATCACATTGATCGCATTTGAATTCATAACTTGAGGAGTGTTTTTTAAGATGGATTTTAAAACGATGTTTGATATTTGTTTCATAATCACATTGATCACATTTAAATTCATAACTTGAAGAATGTTTTTTAAGATGAATTTTAAAATGATGTTTGACATTTGTTTCATAATCACATTGATCACATTTGAACTCGTACTTTGAAGAGTGGTTTTTAAGATGAATTTTAAAATGATGTTTGACATTTGTTTCATAATCACATTGATCGCATTTGAATTCATAACTTGAAGAGTGTTTTTTAAGATGAATTTTAAAATGATGTTTGACATTTGTTTCATAATCACATTGATTGCATTTGAATTCATAACTTGAAGAGTGGTTTTTAACATGAATTTTTAAACTAGCTTTGTGATGTGACACATACTCACATTGGTTGCATTTGAATTCATAATTTGAAAAGTGCGTCTTAAGGTGAGACATTAAATGAGGTTTGATATGTGATGCATATTCACACTGGTCGCACTTAAATTTATAACTTGAAGAGTGTTTTTTAAGATGAATTTTTAATTTTTGATTGGTGTTTGTTGCATAATCACATTGGTCACATTTAAATTCATAACTTGAAGAGTGTTTTTTAAGATGAATTTTTAATTTCTTATTGGTATTTGTTGCATAATCACATTGGTCACATTTGTATTCATAATTTGAAGAGTGTTTTGTCAAATGAATTTTTAAATAACCTTTCTGATATGTTGCATAATCACATTGGTCACATTTAAATTCATAATTTGAAGAGTGTTTTTTAAGATGAATTTTAAAATTATCTTCACGATACGTTGCATAATCACATTGGTCACATTTAAATTCATAACTTGATGAGTGTTTTTTAAAATGTATTTTAAAATTTCTATGGCTATTTGTTGCATAATTACATTGGTCACATTTATATTTAAAATTTGAACGGAACTTTAAAATGTCATGTTTTACATTTTCTTCCACTGTTGTTAAACTATTAAATTGATTACATTCACCCTGTACATTTGTGATGTGTTCGACACTGTTTTCCTTTACATCATCTGCTTCACTTGAGTTAACATCGTTTATTTGGTAAGAGGTGTCTTCTTTCTTAATATTCAGATTATCGGTAAAAATAGTGTCAAATTTTGTTTTATCTGAACCGTAATTAATTTCACCTTTTATTAGATCATTATTTACAAAAAGATGTGTTGTTAGAAGTGAATCTATTCCTTTTTCCTCTTTGGGTTCGATTTTAATAAGTTTCATATCAATTTCATAAGACATTTCTAAGAATACGTATTGATTAATCAAATAATAAATAATTCAAAACCATAGTAGTGTACCAATACTGACGTGCACCAAAGATATGTACGTAGGAAAAACGCATATAATAATATATGCTTCTACTAGGCAACCATTTTCTATATGTGAGCCTAGAACAGTGTTGCCAGGTCAGAATTTAAAAATCATCACTCTCAACCATGCAAAGTTGCCACATGGGGTCATTTTTCACCACAGGTCACGAACTTTCAAAGTTTCACTAACGGCGAAGGGGTTAAATGATTTCACACAGTTATAGATAATAAATAAATTTTATTGAACAAAATAATTAAATAACGCGTTCTGCGCAGTCGCGTGAGATCGCTATTAAAGTTTTATATTTTTAGAAAAAGTATCCTTATTACATTACAATATACTTGATTACCTACCTACGTATGAAAGCTAACTATATTGACATACTTATTAATAAATTAGAATTTAACAAAATACACATACTGGGGGTCCAGCCAAGTTAGGAAAACTTTTCGGCCGGTACCTAAAATAACAATAATTTATTTCTTATTCAAAACGTATTTTACACAGAACATATAATACATTTTATATTATTATTAGTCCGTCGCTTTACCAAACTGAAATGCAATCATTTTATGATATTCCATTTTTTTTCCATGCCAATTACTACCATACTTAATAATCCATACATTCATTTTCTATACTTCCACCATTTTCCTTTGAATTCCATAACCTTATTTAATTTTTCATTTTTCGTTTTCCTTTTTTAGTTTTTGTTTTTTTTTCCATACTAATTGCTTCCATTTTCACATTTCATATTTGAGTTGTCTGTATTTTCATGTTCCATACTTTCAACTGTTTCTCTATGTTAGAATTCTATTTTTTTTCGTTTGCCCATTTTTGTTTCCGTTTTTCATATAGATTCGAATTTTTTTTTTGTATACCATGTGTTGCCATTTACATATTCCATACATTTGTTGTCTATACCTTTATATTCCATATACTCATTATCCATACTTTTCTTTCGCACATTCGGATTACATAGCCTTATTTTTCGTTTTCCATTTTTCCTTGCTTTCGTATTTCTTATACGTCTTATTAATTTTTTGTTCCATACCAGTACTACTAGTTTCTTATTCCATATGTCATTATCTGTACCTTGATACACCATACTTTTATTTTTCTTCTCTGCATTGGAATTCATTTTTTTTTTGTCCATTGTTTTCGTTTTTTTTTCCATATTGACTCCAATATTCTTTTTCGTGTTTCGTATTCCCATTTGTTTATTTATTGTTTTCAGTTTTCATTTATATGCCAGAATTCTTTCATTCCCCATTATCTGTTAACCATTTACGTAATTTTGTTATAACACGCTGATACGTTCTAATTCCAGTATTTCTGTAGGCAATGAATTATATAATAGCGGTACTGCACATTCCATCGTACGCTTTCCATATTTGTTAAAATAAAAAGGCACTGCATAAGTAGTTCTTCTCGTTGAGTAATTGTGGTCTAGTGTGATTTTGTATTCATTGTTGTCATGGTAGGTTAGTATAGTCAGGTATTTATAGAATCCGTTTGGTGTTAGCGTTTTGGTCTTTTCTAGTAATGTTTGTTTACTTAGTTTGCTATTACCTTGGATTAGTCTTAGTATTTTTAGCTGTAGAACTTCAAGCTTCTTCAAGTGAGTAGGATCAGCACAACTCCACACATTTACTGCATATTTTATAATGGATTCAACCAAAGCCTTGTATACAATTTCCATTGTTTTCGAATTTGCCAGTCTATTTAATAAGTAGAAACAACCTGTTACTCTTTTGATTCTATTATGGATGTTTTCTATATGTTTGTTGTAAATAAGTCGTGAATCAATAATAAGTCCCAGGTAATTAATTTCAGTAACGTTCTCAATTGTAACACAATCACATTTACGCTCCTCCTAATTAAACATTCGCAGTTATGCATAACAATATTTACTTCTTCTGTTATTTTCATGTGCGACGTTCTGAATACTATAGTTTTAGTTTTTTACGGGTTAGTATGTAGTTTTTGACTGTGTAACCATTTGCAAATGTATAATAATAATAATAATAATAATAATAATAATAATAATACCTAGGGGTTGGACTACCTACTAGGCGCGTCCCCAGGTGGCGGATAGGGGAATGACCTTGCAAATGATCGTAAGTGATGTAAGGCCAACACCGAAATATGAGCTCGTGGCGTTAAACCGCCACTGTTAGCTCTAGAGAATAAGGTGTCGCGGACCAGTCCACGTGGGGCCTCGTATCTAACGAGAACAGGGATGGCAACCCTGCGTTCCCCCTAGCTGGAAGTTCACTTTTCTTCTACTAGTCTTGAGTGACTTCCCTTACTTTCACTCTTTTCTATCGGAGCACCCTCGCTCCAACTCTTGTTCTCTTCAGGCTCCCAGCGAAAGCTGAGAGACCTTTTCCTTTTTCTCTCTACTCTTCCCAGGGCATGCGCCGTCAAAAGCGTATACGGGTGTGGTTAGCCCGGGATGTCCTAGCTGGGGACGGTTGAACGCTAGCCGTTTCCGAATACCGCAACCGTGAACTGTACTTTAGAGACTCTAGCAGGGCGTGGCTAGGGAACGTCGTACAGGTAGTGATCGGTGGTCTTGGCTTAATCGCCCGGACTGCGAGGAAGTTTTAGGTGCTGAAGGGATTGCGCAAAGGGAAGCCTAAGCGTGGCCAGGGGGAAGCCTGGTCCCTAGCGTTGAAACGCCTGTGGGGAAGAGGCGCCCCCCACAGTATAAATGTCTTCTCGTAGTATCCCGGCTCTGCTACTTGTGACTTTATTACCGAGGGTTCTCGTGGGAACAGGATGAGTGTGTCATTTAATAACAATGAGAGGGCCACCTCTTTAAACATGGAAGTGGTTGAGGATCCACTTCATAATCCCCCTAAAAGCCAGATTTGTGCCATTAGACCTGGCTATGACAGGGAAGATTTTCCCACATTGGCAATCTCGAATGTAAGCAGCAAAAAGGAGGTCGTTCCCCGGTTTCTGCTCATTCAATGTGAAGAAAGGGATTTCTCCTCTATGAGTCCTTTCTTTATAAGTAAAACTTTGTTTGGTTAGAAAAGTTAAAGGTGATTTATTGATAGAAACAAATACAAGTAAACAAGCTAAAAGATTAATGCAACTGACAAGTTTCGGAGACTTGAATGTAGTTATAAAACCTCATGCTACGTTAAATATATCAAAGGGTGTAGTGTACTGTAAGGATTTGCTGAATTGCACAGTTGAAGAAATTAAAGAAAATTTAGAAACTCAAGGCATCATAGACGTTAAAAGAATAAAGTCGAAAATTCGAGGAATATTGGAGGATACTCCTAATCACATTTTAACGTTTAATAGCCCTCAGTTACCAAAAACAGTTCAAGCGGCCTTCTATCCGCTGCGAGTACGACCGTATATCCCAAATCCGCTTCGCTGTTTTAACTGTCAGCGTTTTGGGCATACATCTGTTTCATGTAAACAACCTCAACGGTGCATCTGTGGAAAAGATGTTCACCAAGGCTTACGTTGCGAGGATCCAATTAAGTGTCCAAATTGTGGAGGACCCCATACAGCCTTAGCAAAGGCTTGTCCTATATATAAGGAGGAAATGAGGATTCAAGAAGTAAAGGTTATCCACAAGATATCGTACCAGGAAGCTAAACAAGTAACCAACTTAACCACACCGTCCATATCCTACGCAAACATTGCTTCATCCTCTACCTCGACTATCTCCTTTATACCTGAAATAAAAAAGATAATAAAAGAAGAGTTGTCCACCATTATGCAAGTATTATCTAAACAAAATGCAATCACCCCAATAGTAACAGAAAATAAAGCACCAATATCTCAAATAGAGCAACCAGTAAAACCTACGGAAACACAACAAGCTAAGTTTACTATCACTGAACCAGATCCTTCAATGGAAGAGGAAAGTTTTGGTGAAAAAAGGAAACGTGATGTTATGAGAAGTGTTTCTTCGGAAACTATTGTGTCTATAGAAGAAACTAGGTTAAACACAGAATCTAGTTTAGAATCCATAGACAAAGACTTGATAGACGTAGTCAAGAAAAAAAAAGGGTGGCCCAAAGGTAAACCTAGGGGCACGTCCAAAGAGAGGATCAGAAGTTCTAGTCAAAGAAGTGATAAAAACATCTGTGATATTTTAATTTTCTTGTGTCTGTATTTGTTTTATTTATTTATTCATATTATTTTTAAGATTTTATCTATACCTTTGTTTTTGTCCTTATATATAGATTTTATATTTTTGTCTACACACTTATTGTTATGTATCTTTCATAAAATTTTAAATAACAACAACATTAAAATGGCGCACACAATTATACAAGCAAATTGTAATGGTCTGGTTCATCACTATCCAGAAATAAAAAAGATTATCGTAGACAAATCTCCAGATATATTGTGTTTTCAGGAAACTAGATTTATACATCAACACATTTTTAATCTTCGTGGATTCGTGTGCCATAGAAAGGACGGCCCGTTTCATAGAAGGGCAGCCGGTGGTGTCGCTATATTTGTCCGAGAAGGGATACCTGCGAAAAAAATTGATATTGACACAGATCTTCAAGTAACAGCTATACTCACCTCCGTTCCTACAAAAATGTGTATTTGTAACATATACTTACCAAACAATTCTTGGGCGTGCCAGGATATTCAAGACATAATCGACCAACTTCCCCGGCCATTTCTGGTGGTTGGAGATTTTAATGCACACAATGGTCTTTGGGGCTCTCAAGACACAAATACCGCTGGAAAGATAATTGAAGATATAATTCACAACAATAATATCGTTTTATTGAACAATGGAGATCCGACTTTTATCAATTCCCGTTCTTCTTCGTTTTCTGTGCTAGATTTGTCAATGTGCAGTCCTGCTTTAGTACCTAACATTGAATGGTCCGTATTGAGTGAAGAAGTCTTTTCCGACCACTTCCCTATACTAATCAAATTTCCTAAAAGTGGTTACGATGTTAGTAAACCAATACGCTGGAAAACAAATAAAGCCGACTGGGATAAATTTGGTGACATGCTCCTTTCAAATGAAAGTACAAACGCAGAGGAATTCACAAGAGATGTAATAAATGCAGCAGAATGTACCATTCCAAAATCAAACAACAGAGTAACCACACGATCCGTTCCGTGGTGGAATAAAGAGATATCAAACGCGGTTGAAAAAAAGAAGAAAGCTCTAAATAAATTCCGCAGAATACCTACAATGGAAAATTGTGTAGAATTTAAACGTTGCCGAGCCATTGCAAGAAGGCTTATACTCGTAGCTAGTAACAAAATAGTTGGAGAAGCTACGTCTCCTCATTAGGTAGAAATACTACTTCTAGAGAGCTATGGAACGGTATTAAGAAAATTACTGGACGCTTTCGCATCAATATCCCGGTAGCTCTCAACGCTAACCAAGGCCCTGTAACAAATATAAAGGAAATGGTTGAGTGTATGATGACACATTTCATAAAAGTTAACAGTTCGTCGAGTTATGATGCAGATTTTAAAACCATTAAATCAACACTCGAAGTGCCCCTAAATTTTGGTACAGCCGAGATGTGTTCATATAATGTCACCTTCATAATAGAAGAAATGGAACATGCACTATCAAAGTGTAGAAACACTTCACCAGGTCCAGATAGCATATCATACGAGATGATCCGACATTTTCCATTATCTACAAAGCATACATTGTTGAATATCTACAACGAAATATGGCGCTCGGGGTCTTATCCTGATATCTGGAAAATTGCAACAGTGATCCCCATATTAAAACCTCAAGGAACGACTAACCTCCCCGGCAGCTATAGACCAATCTCCTTAACATGCTGTATGGGGAAGATAATGGAAAAGATGGTTAACAATAGGCTGGTGTGGTTTCTAGAAAAGCATAAACTATTATCTCAATACCAATTTGGGTTCAGGAAAAACTATTCCGCGATAGATTGTATGGCCTTATTAGAGAATGACATACAAATGGGTTTTGCCAATCGACAACACACTGTTGCCGTATTTTTTGACTTGATAAAAGCTTTTGACATGACATGGCGGTATAACATATTAAACACTTTGCACGAGTGGGGAGTTAGAGGAGAAATGGCGAATTTTATTCAAAGTTTTTTGCTAAGTAGAACCATTCAGGTGAGGCTAAGTGATGTATATTCAAGAACTGGAACACTGAAAAACGGCATCCCTCAGGGTTCTACTCTGAGCGTTACCTTATTTATTGTTGCTGTTAACAAACTTTTGATGGCGGTTGGTGACTCAGTAGGAAGAACAATGTATGTAGATGATGTATGCATTTTTAAGTCCTCCTCTTCCATGGATGACATAAATAAATGCCTACAAGATGTCATTAATAAACTTAGTAAAACTGCACAAAGTATTGGTTTTTCTTTTTCTCCTACAAAAACAGAATATACTCATTTTTGTCGATTACGGTCAAGGCACAATGAACCTATATTAATGCTAAATGGAATACAGATTAAGGCCCAAAGGGTAACAAAGTTCCTAGGTGTACTTTTCGATCAAAAGCTCCGCTGGAAAGACCATATTCATGAATTAACTGATCGTAGTAAAAAATGTTTAAATCTCATAACTTGTCTAGCTAACATAAACTGGAGAAGTAATAGTAATACACTTCTCCAGATTTACCGCAGCACAGCTCTGGCTAAGATCGATTATGGGGCACCAATTTACGCTGCAGCTCGAAAATCTTGGATAGCTCCTCTCGAATTAATACATTACAACATCCTAAGGAAGGCACTAGAAGCATACAGAACAAGCCCAAGATTAGCGGTTTACAGAGAAAGTTTTTTTATGTCATTGTTGTACCGATATGATATGGTAACCCTAAAATATTGCAATAGGGTGATATCAAACCCAGAAAATCCATTTCAAAATATTTTACTCAACGACAATTCTGAAACCATATTTAATGAAAGACCAACCATTACGCGTCCGTTAGCCGTTAGGGTGAGAAAAATAAAGGATAAATATCGACTCCCGGAAATCCAAATTACTAAGAGATGCTTATATGAAGTACCAGCTTGGTTAATGATTAAACCAACACTTGCAATAGAATTAAGCCAATTTCTGAAACGGGATGTCTCCAGAAGTGTATTTTTAAAACTTTACGCCGAATTGAAAGAAAAATACAAAGATCACATATTCATTCATACCGATGGATCAAAAACACCAGAAGGGGTGGGAGCTTCTTTTATCTGTGAAGGTATAAACCATGCTGTATCATTGCATATGAATACAAGTGTATACACGGCAGAATTGATAGGGCTTAAGCACGCAATCTTGTACATACTTAGTTGTACAGAAAATCAAAGGTTTATAATTTGCACGGACTGATTAAATGCTACTCAGTCTGTAAATAACGCTTATAATCAAAATGGTCTTGTACAAGAAATACAATCCCTATTGAATAATATAATGGAAACAAACAAGCAAATTGTAATTGCATGGATACCTAGTCATGTAGGAATCAGGGAAAATGAACTAGCCGATGAGTCAGCGAAATTCATGGCTAACAGTGGAAGATCTGACGAAATAGCATTGCCTGTCGAAGAAGTAAACCGCATCCATAAAAATTTAATCATCCAAATGTGGTTAACTAATCATAATACACCAGACCATTACAGACAAGATCCAAATGTTAAAAAATTAAAGTACATGGGCCACAAGAATAGAAGAGAGCAAGTAGTCTTCTCCAGGTTACGAATAGGTCATACAAACCTAACATCTGAGTTCATGCTAACAGGCCGAAGACCAACTATATGTGATAGATGTCAACAAGTCCTAACAGTTAAACATATTCTTATAGAGTGCAACAAATACGTATTGGAGCGTCAAACAAGTCTACTGCCACAAACGTTTGAGCAATGTTTAATTTACGAAAATATTGATAAGGTTATCAATTATTTAAAATATACAGACCTGTTTGGTAAAATTTAGATATGAATACAGAAAATAAGGGCTAATAGCCTAAGATGCTGAAGCCCATTTAGGCAAAAAAAAAAAATAAAAATAATAATAATAATAACGTTTATTTACAACAAAACTACAGAAAAAAAGCAAGTATATCCGTTAAAAAAAATATAAATCTTAATCATAATGGTAAATAAGTTGTACAAATTTAAGTTTATAAATACGTTTGTTTGATTTTATTCTTAAATATAAATATCGATTTAGTCTCCTTTATTTTCTTAGGTAATTTATTGCATTTTTTTTAACTCCTTATGCAGCATTGACTCATTTATACTCCATTGATAAAAAAGTTTTTTTTGTTGCCAGTATTATGAGGATGCACATCACTTCCACATTGTGTTAAACCACTAAGATATTTTGGCAGAGCACCTAACTGTAACTTATGAATAAAAATTGGCACATTTTTGTCTATTAATTGTTGCACATTTAACCATTTAAGCTTCTTTAACATAATTTCTATCTTTGTATACCTATCTATTTGTTCGCAGAATTGAACGCATTGCTCTATTCTGAAGTTTCTGCAATTTTTGAACTTGTCCTTTATTGGCATTTAATAGTAATGACCCGCAATAATTGAATCTTGATAGTATTAATGAATTATAAAGTAAAATTTTTGCTTTAATATTGAAACGTTTTGCCGCTCTTCCCAAGAAGTATGTTGTTGTTGAAATTTTGTCAATTAATTTTTGTATATGTACTTTAAACTTTAGCTTATTATCTACACATACTCCTAAATACTTGAATTCTGAAACCCAATCAATTTTTTTACTTGCTGCCTCAACATATATATCATATTCCGACGGACCTCCTATGCACATAGCCTTAGTTTTAGACACATTTAGTATTAAATTATTAGCCTTCATCCAACACATGACATTTTTTAATTCTGCATTTGTTTTCTGTATTAGTTCATGTACATCTTTTCCTGCAATGTATAGTAATGTATCATCTGCAAAGAGATGTAAGTTGCAGTCCTTTACTGCACTCTGGATGTCATTAACATATAGGATAAATAGAAGTGGGCCTAACTTACTACCTTGTGGTACGCCAATGTCATTAATTTTAACATCCGATAGTGTCTTTCCGCATTTAACTATTTGTGTTCTATTCTTTAAATAATTATTTATCCATTTCAATACAGTACCCCTAAATCCATACTTGTACAATTGTTGTATAAGTTTGCTTCTGTTAATGGTTTTGAATGCTCGTTTAAAGTCTAGAAATACAGCCAAGATTTTGTTATTCATATTTCGTGCTTCTTCCCAATTATTTATTACTAACTGCAGAGCTGTTTCTGTAGAATGAGTTTTGCGAAAACCTGATTGTTTCGGAATTAATATATTATTATTTTCAACAAATTCAAGTATCTGGTTGTAAACAGCCTGCTCCATAATTTTTTCTACTGATGCTAACATATTGATTGGCCTCATATTTGTTTCTTTGTTTATTCCCTTGACTTTATGTATAGGTACAATGGTTGCTCTTTTTAAATCATTTGCTAATACTCAATTATTTAAAGATAACAATAGAGAGTGGATACCCTAGTGAATCAAAACATTCTTTAAAGATGTTCATATATATTTCATCAACCCAACCTTTCTTATTTAAATTTGAAATCATCCTTTTTAACTGATTTAAGCTTACTTCCTTAAACTTATCTATTATACTATAACTATATTGTATCCCATCTAACTTTAATATATTGCTGTTTGTAGGAACATTAATCATTAGGTCATTTATACTATCTACATAATAATTATTTAACTTATTTGCTATAATACTTTTATCAGTTTCTATTTTTCCATTAATTCAGTGTTACAGCTTTGTTGGTAACTTCTTTTAATATATGCCATAATTTTTTTGGATTATTATCACATCTCTTGACTTCTTCATCATAATATTTCATTTTCTCTCCTCTCAAGGTTTTTACACATATATTTCTTAACTCTCTGTATTCATCCCACTTTCTTTGAGGTCTATTAACCTGGCACCCCCACCATGTCAAAAATTTTTGGGCTTCGTATAGAAATTACAGGCTTTCAAATTTTGTCAATTAAATTTTTTGGGCTCTTTTCATTCCCGAGGAAATCGATATTTAAGTGTGGGGGTGCTGATATCAACCCTTAAAAATTAAAAGAACAAAAATATTTTTTAAAATAAATATTCTTATCAGATAATTACGGGCTATTTATGGGCTCTTCGAGAATGCAACTCTTGATTGCCCCGGATTAACCTCAATAACAGTACCAACCCTTAAAGAAAGAAAAGATTGAAATATTTTAAAAAATAAAAATTCTTTTCATATAAATATGGGCTGTTTATTGGCTCTTCGAATATGTAACTCCCGATTTTCCTGGATCAATCCTTACAAAGATATCAACCCTTAAAGATAAAAAAAAATTTATATTTAAAAAAAAATTCCTGTCAGATAATCATGGGTTATTTATGAGCTCTTCAAATATGTAACTCCTGATTATCCCAGTTTAAGCCTAATAAAAATATCAACACTTAAAGGATGATAAAAATAAAAATATGTTCAAAAATAAAAGTTCGTGTGGGTATTTATGGGTTATTTGCGGGTTCTCCGTATATATTATCGCCCATGTGTCTGGATCAAACCTATCCAAGATATAACCACTTAAAAACAATGTTTTGATAGCAACTCCGAACTGGTAGACTATAGAAAGATTGAGTTCATAAATAAATAATAAATTTATTAGTTTATGTGATTGTTGGGTGTTGCTTCCTCAGGTATTGATATATAATGGATTTGGGAGTAGATTTTTTCGTCCAGGACTGCAGCGCAAAAATCACGGGCCACAGACACACGGGTTAGATCTATAAAGAAATAAAGATTTTATCATATTTTTTATAATAATACGTTGTACTTTCGTTTACTTGGTTGAAACTTCATTCAGTGGTAGTTTTTTTTAACCTGGACGGCAGCCCAAAACTCATGAGTAACAGAAGTGTTAAGCCCATAAATGAATATTAATTTTAAGCCAGTTTACATGACTACTGTGAGACGTTGATCATCCCAGATATCGCTTATAACCAATATACGGGTAATTTTTTTGACGGGGGAGGGCAGCCCAAAAATCATGAACGGCAGAAATGTTGAGCCCATAAATAAAAATTTTCTGATAACATTTGCGATTTTAAAGCGCTGCTATGCTTCGCTACTTGAAATACTTTTATGTTTTTATTTTTATAATAGTAACTAATTAATACGTACACACGGTAATCACTTTTATAGGACACACTCAAATGGATATAGGCGGCAGTAGGCTGTTAAAATATAACTACAAATTTCAAATTTGTATACACTCGCAAAACTTATTGCGACACGGATTATCTACTCAACGATAGTCGGCTACAAACTAAAAGTTATTTACGCATTATGCGTACGTATGATGCGTCTTGCAGGCGCCAATATTTTATTAGCAAGATTAGGGACCGATGTTTCCTGTAACGCAAAGCTCAGCAGGATAGCAATAATACATCATTTTATCAAAATATTTGACACTTTTACGACGTTTTTCTGCAGTTTGAATAATCATTGATGCGATATGAATGTTTATTTTTTAAAATATTTCAATCTTTTCTTTCTTTAAGGGTTGATACTGTTATTGAGGTTAAGAGTTGCATTCTCGAAGAGCGCATAAATAGCCCGTAATTATCTGACAAGAATATTTATTTTGAAAAATATTTTTGTTCTTTTAATTTTTAAGGGTTGATATCTTTGTTAGGGTTGATTAAAGTAAATCGGGAGTTGCATATTCGAAAAGCCCATAAATCTGAGACAAACGGGAAAATTTTAAGTATCCCAGGAAAAAAGTTGGCGCTAGCTTAACGGCAAATCAGCACCCCCACACTTAAATATCTTTTTCCTCGGGAATGAAAAGAGCCCAAAAAATTTAATTGGTAAAATTTGTAAGCCCATAAAAAGCCTGTAATTTCTATATGAAGCCCAAAAACTTTTGACATGGTGGGGGTGCCAGTTTGTTTAAATTCAATATATTTGTTGTCCCTATTTAATATGCTTTGCTTTGTCTTCTCGTTAAACCAATTCTTTCCCCTTTTCTTGATAATTACTTTTTTGGTGGTACACTCATTTAGTTTTAACTTAATATTCGATTCAAAAACCTCGTACCGTTCTTCAATGTCTTCATCGGCATATTTCCAATCACATGCTATCATTTCACTATTCAACAGATCGTAATGTTTTATTTACTTGGATTAGATCATACTTTTGTATATTAGGTTCTTTTAATATTATTTTTTTGCCATTTATGATCGCTAACTTTTGGTGTGTCCATTACATCACATTGAATATACTTATTATTGCTACATTCTAAGTCTATTAAAGTTTCGGATATTTTTGTCACTCTGGTTGCTTCTTTGACTAGCTCACTTATACCATTTTGTCTAAAAACACTTTCCAATCTCTTCTTAATGCTTGTATTATTAAGCCAGTTTATATTAAAATCACCCAGCACAATTATTATATGATTGCCTGCAGCTTCTACCATTTCTTCCAATATGTTGTTAATTATTTCAATAAATTTCTGTAGATCTCCGCTGGGAGATTGATACACTGCTACTATAAAATATTTTTCTTTTTGTAATTTGAATACTACATTTATTGTCCAGCACCCACTATCATAATGCTTGACTTTGCTTTACAATATTTTAATATCATTGCAGATATATGCAATGATGCCACCAGTTCTTCTATTTTCAGAGTTACATCTAATTATTGAGTATCCATCTATATTTATTTCGCTATCTGTTATATCTACTGTCACCCTGGCCTCCGACAAAAAGATGCATATTGCATGCTGATTATTGCACAACATAAAATTTGCTAATTCGTCATAACGAGCATATACACTTTGTACATTTAAATGATATATTAGTGAACTATTATTTTTCTTTGATTGCTACCAATTGATTTGTTTATTTGCCACCTGGTTATACACTTTTTGATAGTATGGACAGTTTGTATAGTTTGCAGTGTGCTCTTCGTCTACCACTTTTTTGCCCTCTCTGTAGTTCCATACAGCAGAATTTATGCATTTATAACTATTTCCAATACATTGATTACTATCATGTTCTCCTGCGCAAAATTTACAACATATAGCTCTTGTACAATTTATGTTTATACTAGTGTCACATATTCCATAGCCCAACATTATTTTATTTAGTTTCAAAACCTGTGACTTTATTTGATTTGTAACTTTGATAAATGCTACTCCTTTATTCTGGTTTATTTCTTTTTTTAAAATCTATACATCTTTCTAAATTTGCATCAATATTATTTTGCTCGATAAACTTTTTAATAAAAATTTTGTTTTCAGCCCAAACATGATCCACTACACCATTTATTTTCATACTAAACAATCTACCCTTGGACTGTGTAACACTTATTCCATTAGGGGAAGGTGACCTGTGACGACCCCCCTAACTCCAAATAGCTGTAGTTCTGAAACCAGTTAAGATTTTAGAACATGCTTTGGCTTAAAAGCAGGCAGCCATGAGCCTCTTTAATAACCAATGATTAAAATTTTTAAATGTTTTAATTTTTCCAGTAAATCAATTTTTAAAGAAAAAACGACCTGGGGGCCGTCATATGCACACAGTCTCCTATGATGGCCCTCCTTGAAAAAAGGGGCAGGAAATTAACATTTCTCAAAAAAACTATTTAATTTCTTAATAAATGCACACCAAGACCATATAAAATAAAAGAATAAACATTTATTATGAAACAAACATTTTTCTTATCAACACCAACTACAACTTCAAATAAACTTATTTTCTTATAAAATACATATATAAAAAAGAAGTTTAAAAAACATAATTTTAATGAGGGCACTACTTGCAAACGTCGCAAACAAACATTTTAGTGAATCTTGGAACACCAGCACATTCAGTGTGACACCAATTTGAGCATGCTTGACACCTTATCCATATTGCTTTAGGACGAGATTGAGAATAAAGTTCATTGCAGTACAAACAGGCACTATCTGATCCGTCACTAAAATCTTGCTCAATACTCTCATTGTCGCTGTTATCTTCCATTACTAGTTCTTTAATTTTGCGTTTAGCTGCTTTTGCTGTTTTTCTTCGTTCTTTCAGCAATGCTTCTTGCTTCTTTGCTTTAAGGTCTTCTAAATCTGGAGTGGAGTTGATAACACCTGTTTTACCACGCTTTCTTTTTCTTTGGGTATCTCGTTTTGGTGCTTTAGGAAAAGGAGATAATATTTCAATTTGCTCCGTGCTTATATTTGGTCCCAATGTAATATTTATTGCGTTCTGATCGACTTCAATTTCATGAGGAGTTTCTGGATTCATTTCGTTTGGCACGTCTCTTTTATTTTCATCATGTTCTTCAATCACATTACCAATTGCAGGTTCAGGTTGTTCCTGGTCAGTTGTTGATGCAGGAGCAAACTCCCAATCTTCAAAGACATCTGGATCAAGAGGCGAGATTCCGGTTTTCTTAAAAGAGTTTATTGCATTGGAGGGTGTAGCAGCCTTCAAGTAAGCATTTTTGAAAAGTTGTGTCACTTGAAAGTGGGTGACCGTTCGGGCTCGGTTTTGTTTGAGCCATTTTTGAAGTTCCCGATTGTAGTAAGTTTGGAGTGGTGAAAAAAAGCCCACGTCGAGTGGTTGTACTCGGTGTTTTTTTTAGTGTACTCTAATACTTCCAATCCCTTGTGGCTACTATGGCCGTCTAGAATTAAAAGAACTTTATTTTCATTCGAAGGTTTAACATGTTGGGTAAAGTGATTCAACCATTTCAGAAAAGTTTGAGTATTCATCCACCCATTTTCTTGGCAAAATGCAACACTGCTTATCGGTGCGTTATCCATCAACTCGGCCTTAAAACGTTTGCGTGGAAAGATGAACGCAGCAGGAACAAATGTTCCTATCGCATTCACACAACATACGGCAGTGTAATGCATTCCACGTTCAGCACTACTGGCGATTCCAATTTGTTTGCGTCCCTTTGTTGCGAGAATTTTTGGAGCCTTGGTAGGGACTGTGCTTATACCAGTCTCATCGACATTGAAAATGTTCTCGGGAGCAAAATTATATATATATATATATATATATATATATATATATATATATATATCCATAACTTCTTGCAGAGATTGGAAAAATGATTGTATATTTACTTTATTAAATGCCAGAGATGTGTGTTCAGGAGTTCTAATCGTTATTGTTGGATTTCTTGCAAGAAAACCCCTTAACCATTTTCTATCGGCTATACCTTTTTCTCTATTGAATCGATGGAGTATTTGGTGTTTTTCTGCTATCTGGAAAACAAGTGTTCTCACTTCTTCACTGGTGAATCCAAAGAATCTTGTTTCTAAATTAACAATATGCTTCGCAATTTCGGCTTCAGTGTTAGGATGAAATGTAGGCTTATAACCACCTAGGTACCCCTTCTTACTACCCTGATTTTGACGGAGTCTTCTACGTAGTGTACTTCTAAGGACATTAAACGTTTTCCCAGCCTTGGTATAACCCATTGTTGCATTTTGTACAGCTTCTATTGCGGAAGCCATATCCTCCTCCTTCCACTGCTGCCTTTCTCGCTTTTTACTCTAAAACAAAAACAAGCCACGAATATCCATGAACAGGTGCCAATGATGGCCCTCAGGCCGTCACAGGGATACCTTTAGAAGGCCATCATAGGCAAACGCGTACCTCCCACTTCTATGAAGATATTTTTTCGTAGGACACTCTAACCTCAAAACTGATATTGCACGTGAATGTCACTTCTATATCTGATTCGATTGTCGTGCAATATGCATTTAAAATTACATTATTATTACATCAGTACTCACCAAATTCATTTTTATTCGACGGCAAAGAAACAAAACGACACTAACTCTTGTAAATTCATATACGTACTAAATCTTACATGCGCAGCACATATTAGTGACGAAAGCAGCCACCCCACCATGCGTTTACTGGATACAGCCATAGGGCCATCATAGGCACAGGTCACTTTCCCCTACTTAATTTATTATTAATTTCTCCTTGAAGGCGTTGTAGATCTTCCTCTTTTTCACATCCTAATACTAGATCTCCTTTTCTATAAAATTTGCATTCTGTTAAACCAATGTTTAAGTCTTCTAGTACTACATTGGTCTTAAATTGATGTAGTACTTCATCCTGAGTAACCTTTTCATCTTTAGGTTTTAAAATTAAAACTTTATTTTGTTTAGGACCTTTATTCTTCTTTAGATTGCCCTTTACACAGTCACTATAAGACATGACCTGTATAGAGGGATTTACGTGAGCATCTGTTTTATTTTGATTCGTATTCAATTGTGTTGGTTCAATCAACTTATTGCGTATGCATTTGTTGTCTTTACTAACTATTATTTCATTTAATAACTTTACTTGCGACTTCAGTACTTCTCTTCATTATTTAAACTCATCATATAACTATGTACTACTATTTTAATTTCATTGGCCATATTATTCTGATTATTAGATGTATTATTACTACAACTAACCTCACTTTTTATGCATTCCGTACAATACCATTTTGCCTGATCACATTTACTTAAAAATTCAAAGTTTTCTTTTTTTATATTAGCACACTTAATATGATACCATTTCTCACATTTATTATCACAACCAATAACTTTATCTCCGTTAAATTCAATGTTACAATGGGAACATTTATTGTCTACACTATCCGCCATTTCTTGTGATATGGTATATGAGTTAGTATAATAGAGCAAAATAGAATTTGGAAAAGGTATCCGCTATACTTATTTGTCTTAACAAATTATCAAAATTTATGTACCTACATGTTGCCAAAGGGTGCAGAATAAATCAATCGAGAACTTGCCGTACTTTATATATTCTGTAATTTGTATAACCTTTAACTAGTATAACTTATAAACAGTATTTTTAACATGTACTCAAATTCCTAAAACAAATAGGGGGATAGATAGCCTAAGTCTGACGTCACAGCTGTGGGTGGAGCCTACTACGGTTCCAAACACATACCACTATACTCATTCTCATATACTAATGTATACTTACAAAGTAATGAATTATTTATGATTCTTTTTAAAGTCATGAATGATGTCAAATTAAAATATTATGCTGGGTGGAATGTTCAACTTATTCAATAAGTTGATCAACTTTTGATGACTCTGATTAAATTGAGACTAAATCTGTTACATGAAGATCTAAGTATCAGGTTCAATTGCACTAGTGTGACAGTAACCAATATTATCGTGATTTGATTTGATTCCTTATATGAGGTACTATTCAAAAACCTACTGAAGACGATACCATCTAGGCAAAGGAATCAGGCTTGTTTTCTTGATGCGTTTGCAATTTTTAAAAGTTGCAGAATAATTTTGGACTGCACTGAAATTTACTCTGCCGTTCCAACAAGCATGGAAAGGCAGAGGCTAACTTATAATTCGTATAAACATAGAAATACCTAGAAAATATTGGTTGATATTGCACCAAATGTGGTCAGTACATTTGTCAGTAAGGTGTATCCAGGATCAACATCTGATAAGAAGGTTGTTGAACAGAGTAAAGTTCCAGAGGACCTTATCTTAGCAGATAAAAGCTTTTTAATTCTTAGAGACCTTCATTATGCAGGAGTATTATTAACACCTTGGCTGCCATGAACATCACCGATGATGCTCACTTACAGTCCACCTTGGTGCCGTGAGCATCACCCGTGTTCCATGCTCGGCGCTGTCTTTCATTGAATGTAATAATCGTGGCTTGTAAGTTATGTCTATAAGGAAATATGTGGCCTATAATGAATGTACAGAACTCAAGTTGGCACACATATCAACCCACTAGCGATATCTGTTAGAGAGTAGTACAACTTTGAATACAGGAGCTCAATTGACTCTTTGGGTAATATAATTCATCATTGAAACATTTAAAAGTTTATAGACGTCTGATAGATGACCATAAACTATTGAAGGTTTGATATTATACCGACTGTGGCTTTGTACACACGTTGTATTTGATAATAATCGTTGTTAATTCATTTTGATTTATGGACGTATAAATATAAAAGAGTTGATAAGTTTTTGCGTTTTTAATCTTTTATTATTTTGTAAAGACTCAATAAAAATGAATTCGTTGCCGTCAAATAGCAAAGATAATAAATAGAAAGAGATGTAATAATCCTGTAAATAAAAATCAGAGTGCTAAAAAAAAACTGCTGACTAGACCGAAATATTTTTTTTATTGAGCACATTGTGCCTGCAATTAAAACTAGTCTATGAAGACTAACCATTAATTTTAATCTGATAAATCTTAAGCTAAGTACTTATCTACTAGAGTTCATCCAATGATGTCTTGTAGGTTTCTTCTGAACTATTTACACTTTACTTCACTCACACACTGTGCTCTGCTTTTACACAACACACTACACAAGGTCAACAGGTTTTATCCTCTTTTTTCTTCGGACATGGTGTTGGTTGTCCAGTAGTTGTAGAGCTTCTGGATTGACGTGAAGATCGAGCCTATCCTCATGCTTTCCAGCGAACCTTTTTATTTCTTCCTTGACGGTTGGAATTCGGAGATCTGTGGATGTCAGAGTTGCGTACATACCAAGGGGCGTCTACTATATTACGCAACACTTTATTCTGGAAAGTTTGTATACACTTAACATTAGAGACACTGGCACAGCCCCACAGCTGAATTCCACACTGGTTTTAAAATTTGGTTGTAGATTAGTACTTTGTTGGAGATTGAAAGTTTTGAGTTTCTTCCAATCAACCAATAGTGCTATTTGTATTTTAGATTTTCTTTACATGCTCTTTCCATGTGAGTTTGACGTCCAGATTCATGCCGAGGTATTTTGTATTAGTTCAATATGGTATAGTTGTTCCATTAATATCTAACAGATGTGGGTCTGCTATTTTCTTGTTAGTGTAGTTTACCTGTGCAGATTTAAGCTCGTTAAGTTTGATCTTCCATTGTCTGGTCCAATCAACTACTGCATCGCTCGCTATCTGAAGTTTTCTAGCTGCTCTTTCCTGGTCTTGGTCCACTGCGAGTAGAGCAGTGTCATCAGCAAATGTGGCAATGACTGCTTCTTCTAGCACTGGTAAGTCGCTGGTATACAATAGGTATAGAATAGGCCCAAGCACACTGTCTTGTGGCACACCCGCTTTTATCTCCTTTAGGTCAGAATATTCGTCCTCTTGTTTGATTCTGAATAATCTATCTGATATGTATGATGTTAGTATGTCAGCATGTTGTTTGGTAACAATTTGTTTAATTTGTGTATTAGTCCTTCGTGTCACACCTTATCGAAGGCTTGTGCCACATCTAAGAAGATTGCTGAACAAACTTGCTTTTCTTCTAGCGCATGTTCGATGACGCCAGTTATTCTATGCACTTGGTTTATTGTAGAGTGCTTTTGCCTGAATCCAAATTAGTAATCTGGGATTAGGTTGTTTTTTTCTATTATTGGCCTCAATCTCTTGAGCAACAGCTTTTCAAAGAGTTTTGAGATTGTGGGCAGGAGAGAGATTGGTCTATATGATTTAACATCATTAGGTTGCTTTCCTGGCTTTGATAACATGATCACTTCTGCAACTTTCCAGCATGCAGGCACATGTTTTAATCTAAAGGCTGCATTGAATAGGTAAGTCAACATGACTATACCCTTTCTAGGCAGGTGCTTTAAAATTTCTCCAGTTATGAGATCGAATCCTGGAGCTTTCTTCGGGTTCAGGTTGGTTTTTATCTCATTTGCTACTTCTTTAGGAGTAACCGGTGTGATATTTCCAATTCTTTGATTTTCGATGTAAGTGATGTCTTGATTTACTTGCCCTGGGTTGGGAGTAAGAACCGAAATTGAGGAAGAGGCTATTGGGTGTCTAGAAACAGTGACAGTTCAATAGTTTATTTCAACGAGTCAGGCTCTGAATGGGATAGTGAATGTGAAGAATCGAACAGTAGTGATGATGGATTGAATGAAGTGGAAGAAAATGATTATAATAATACTATAATGTTAACGACAATTCCGTACTTAATGGAGCAGTTAACGAATGGTTTGAAGTCGATTCCTCACTTCTTAGATGGGATATTATTGTTTCCACAGTTTCTAGTTATAATGATACTGTTAGCAAATATCCAGAAAATAAAAATGAGCTTACTCCTGTTCAAGTGTATAATGCCTTACTTAATGACGATGTATTTGAATTATTAGTTCGCGAAACTAATAAAAATACAGATGAACAAAAAAACAACAAGGTTCACACCCGGCATGCTAGGATCCAAAAATGGAAACCTACGAATAAGGAAGAAATGCGTAAGTTTTTGGCAATTGTCCTTTATATGAATCTAGTAAAGTACCCAAAAATTTCCGATTACTGGAGTAAATCCATTTTGTATAGAAACGCATTCGTTCCTGATCATATGGGAAGGAACAGGTTTCAACTATTATTGCGATATATTCATTTTTCGGATAATAAAACTGCCCAGCCAAATGATCGTTTACACAAAATTCAAAATATTTTTATAGCGATGGAAACAAGATTTGCTAATAACTGTGTCCCTGGTGAAATTTTAGTGGTGGATGAATCGATGATTCCCTTTAGTGGACGTCGTCTGTTTCGGCAGTACACTCCAAGTAAAAGACATAAGTATGATTTGAAAATGTTCAAACTTTGTGATACAACAGGTTACACTTTTAGAATGTTACTGTATTGAGGTAAAAACTTCCAAGATGGTTTCCAAGGTTTAGACGAAAAAGTTGTAATGGAACTTTGCGACAAATATCTAGATACAGGAAGAGCAGTGTTTACCGATGATTATTATACAAGCGTGCCATTAGCTGTAAAATTATTAGATCGTGATACACATCTTCTAGGTACATTGCGAAAAAATCGCAAAGGATTGCCAGAAGAAGTTACAAAATCCAAACTAAAAAAAGGAGAAATTACCGGCAAGTAAAGTGGTGCAGGATTTGTTGTTGGAAAATGGATGGATAAAAGAGAAGTGTGTTTCCTGACAACAAAACATGGAATTGATATGAAAGCTACTGAGAAGAAAAACCGTAATAATGAAGAAATTAGAAAGCCTGATGCCATTATTGACTATAATTGTGGAAAGGAAGGTGTGGATATTTCTGACCAAATGGCAAGCTATTTTTCACCTCTTAAGATGACAATAAGGTGGTATCATAAAGCGGTGTTCGAACTGTTGCTAAACACGAGTGTAGTCAATGCTTGGACCACATGGAAAAATCTTACAAAGAAAAAAATCCAAATCACAGAATTCAGAGAACAATTGATTCTTGGACTTGCAGCAGTTCCTAGTCGGATCAAAAATACATTAGACGCCGAAAAACATAAACTGGTAGAGGAAAAGGAAAAAAAGAAACAGGTGCTTTGGATGCTACAAGAAAATAAAAAACGAACAAGGTCGTAAAATAGCTCAAAAAACAACGAAAAAGGTTTATACAAAGTGCGATAAATGTGCAATATTTTTATGTTTTGAGTTGTTTTACTGAAAAACATTAGGTACGTTTTTATATGTATTTTTATTTGCCGATATCACCGGTGATGCTCATGGCTTCCTAAGAATGTTGTTTTACCTAAGTGCCGTGAGCATCACCGGTGATCTCAGTTTTTTTTTTGTAAAAAAAGTATGATTTCATTTTTTATAAGCCTAAAATTAATAAAAATTCAGTTACCTTATATTTATTTATATCGCGGCGCAGAGGAGAATGTTGTATATCTCTTATGACAGCAGCCAACGTGTTAAACATTCCACCACTCTAATTCACAGCATCCCAAGCATATGAAACAACAAATTGCGAAAGCAAGAATTCATGTTGAGAGAGCCATTACGAGAATAAAATGTTTTAATATTCTTTAACAAGTTCCGGCACCTTATATTTCAGAAATTTCAGTCATTTTTGAATATATGCAGTTCTAACAAACTTTCAATGTCCCCTGATCAAAGAAGTTGAGGATTAAAGACCTTAAAAAATATAACTTTTGTAAAATAACGGATAGTCTGGCAATGTAACCGCCAGTAAATTTCTGTTTAGGAAAATTATTATTTTTGAATATTTATTTGCATATTTTACAGTAGAGGGGAAGGTCCTAATACGGGCCCCCTTTTATATTTTGTTAATAACTCGGAAAAATATATCTGTAATAATGCCAAAATTTTCATGAATATACTTCAGAGGTTTATTGTCGATGCTTGATAGAGTATTTTGTGTTTAAAATAATAAAAGACCTCATCTTAAAAAAATTATGTAAAATTGTAAATTTTTCAATCTAGGCTAGGGTGCATGGAATATGGGCCATAAATAAAAATATCTAATATAATTTATTAAATGCAAAATAAAAACTTTATTTCTAAACAAATCACCGAGTAAAATATAGCTAAATCAAAAAAAATAAAAAATTAAAGACAAAAATCGCAAACATACGTATCTTTTTCAGCTCCTGAACACTGCTCATGTGCCCACATGGTGCACATCAGACATTGAACCCATATTCCCCCTTTGTATCATACTTGAAGTGACCATCGCAGAACATGCATACCGCATGATCATTATTATTTGGAACCTGACCAATTTCTTCCATGTCATTGTCTTCATCAGCTGGAAGAAATTCTTCATCATTGTCTTCTTCTGATTAATAGATACATTCAGGTGAGCTAAGTGATGTATATTCAAGAACTGGAACACTGAAAACGTCCTGTTATCTCTGGCGTTACCTTACTTGTGATGTAACATTTGTGATGTGTAGAAGAACATGTTGATGCGTTGGTGACTTAATGAACATTAATGATGTATATTAATCCTCTCAAGTATGCATAATAAATGCCTACAAGACATATAATAATCTTCAGTAAAACTGCACAAATATTGTTAATTCTTTCCTACAAAAAATATCATTTTTGTCGATTACGGTCAAGGCACAATCTATATCTAATGCAAATGAATAAATAAGCCGTAAAGGCAATTACAGATTACCAGGTAGTAAAAGCTCGCTAAATACTTCATGAACTTAACGATCAGTAAAAATATTTAATATAATAACTGTAAATGTTAAACTAATGTATACATTCTCCGATTTACGACAGCCGGCGAGATTATGGGACCAATTTACGCTGCAGCTCGAAAATCATTGGATAGCTCTCTCGAAAATAATACATTCCTAAAGCACTAAGGAAAACAGAACAAGTAGTACGGATAAGTAGATAGTTTAGCATAGTGAATATGTATTAACCCTAAAATATTGAAGGGATATCAAACCGAACATATTTCATCAATTCTCAAACCTATTTATGAAAGACCAACCTTACAATTTATATAAAACAAACCATAGGTAGTATGAAACCGAATCCAAATACTAATAGTCGTTTATGAAACCAATATTAATGATTTAATACACACTTGCAATATTAAACATTTGAATGATGTTACCAAGCTGTAATTTTAAAATTAGCAATTAGATTAAAGATAAAATCTTACGGATTGACAAATACAAAACCGAATTGATTCAAACACTTCATACGAACCATGGTCTTATCTGAAGTACCAAGCTGTATAGCATTCGATAGCTAGGTATAACGCAAATGTGTACTTACACCGCAATCAATTGTAAACATTGTACAAGGTCAATATTATAACTATTGCAGACTGATTAAATGCTACTCAGTCTGTACAATCAATCGCTTTAAAAAGTTGACAACAATACAACTATTGAATGAATGAAACAAACAAGAAATTGAATAGATACTGCATGTAGGAATGGAATCAGCCGTGAGTCACAGAGAATTCAGGTAATCAGTGCGAAAGTCATGGAACATGTGGAAGATAGTAAGCATTGCCTGCGAAGAAGTAAACCGCATCCAATATCAAAGGTTAACTATATACACAGACATACAGTTAGACTAATTCAAAAATCAAAGAACATTAGACATGCCACAAGTAAATTAAAGTAAGACAAGGTAGATCAGGTAGTACAAAAAGGTCTACAAACACTAACATGATCAACTAGTAACAGTCCGAACACTAACTATATGTAAGATCAACAATTAACGATTGACTAATCATAATGACAGTTAACAATCTAACGAATTGATGCTTAAGTCAACATGTTATCAAAATTTGAGAAGTTTAATTTAGATAAAATAAGATAAGGTAAATTGATTTAAAATATACGGAACTGAATTAAAGAAAGATTATAGAAAATAGAAAATAAAATAAAATAAACTAAGTATTTACCATAAATAAGAAAAACAATATATCGTAAATAATAATAAATTTATTAAATCAAATAGTGTAAATAATCATACGTTAATATTTAATCTATAAATTACGTAATTTTGTTAATCATTAATTTAAATTACGATTTGTATATTTTAAGTATAAATATTTTGTTTATTTATGAGTACATTACTTCCATTGTTAAATCACTAATATTTGGATGCACTACTGTAACTATTGAATATAAAATATTTTGCACATTATGTTATAATGCATTATAACCATTTATTCTTTAACATAATATTCACTTTGATCACTACATTTGTCAAGAATAACATTTGCTATCTGACTTACCTATTCAATTTTTGAACATTGCCATTTTATTTGAATTTTAATTTAAATTTCTTTAAAATTTAAAATTTTTTGGGAAAATTTAATTTTTAGAAATTAAGTTTTATAAAATTTTTAATTTAAAAATTTTTTAAAAAATTTTTTAAAAAATTTGAAAAAAGTTATTTTTAAAAATTTAAAATTTTTCTAAATAAAATTTTCTTTTTAAAAAAATTTTTTTATTTTTCTTAAATTTTTTTCAATTTCCCTTATTTCTTATTTAAATTATTTAAAATCCTTTCCCTTGCCCTAAATTTTTTATTTTTTTTTTCCTAATTTTTTCCCATAACCAATAGGAAATTGTTTTATTGAACATAAATCTAATAGATCAAAATTCAGTTTTGATAACAAAATTTTCACTTTCTTCTCGGCCATTTTGTGACGCTACGGAAATTTTGTGATTTCTTTTACACTTTCTCTACTAAACGAAATTATTTCGGATTCTGGTAAAAGATTTCAAAACAATAGGAATTCCTACCAAATTTGCTAATCCTATTGATCGCAAGCTTTGCGGATTTCAAACAAAATTTGGTCGTGTCCAATAAGGGTAAGGTACAGTTCTCTCATTTGGTACTAATTTAAAATCTTTCTTCTTAGGGAACGGAACAACAATCTACAAATATAAAGCTTTAGATTCGAACCTATCAGGCTCGTCTTAACATTTATTGCACGCCTTACAACGTAGTGGTAAGTTCATAAACCTTTCTATCTTCGTGCTTACCTACCTTTACTTTTTTAGCGGTTTTGTGTTGGTTCTGCGCTGGTTGTATGTTGGTGTTGTGTTGGTTTTGCGGTGGATTAGTTTTGTATTAGCTTTAATTAGAAGGAAAAATTACTTTTCTTGGAACCTACTTTTCCTCATCTGTAACCTTCCGGTAACTTAAAGTTGGATTGGCTACGCTAACCTAAGCCATTGGATATATCATATCGGGAGTGCTGCACCTGCTTTAGTGGCTGTCCCATCGCTAGAGTAAGAACTCTCGACATCAGATAAGGTCAGGGTGTTTATCCGTATTATTATATGTACTACTTCCATTATTGTCTGCGAATGAAGGTATAGATTTCAATTAGGATTAATAACCCTAAAACTGCTCACCTTAATTGTATCTGTAAATATGATCAGCAACCTCTAGCTAACATTGATTGATTTAGTATCGTACTACCTTCCTAAGCCTATACTTTACTATTAGTTTCATTATCTGGGTAATATTAGGATTTACAGCTTTACTTATTGATTAAAACTACCGTTATGTTTAATGTAAATGTCAGCTGCGCGGCAGACGAGTTTCATTATATAAGTATGCGCGTCACAGTTTAAGTAACTAGATGTGTCTAAATAGTATCATTGAATCTAAATTACCTGTGCCGAACTTATTACTTTCATTGTTGAATGTTTCTTTTCTCATCAAAGATTTCTTTGCTTTATCAAAATTAGGTTACGAGAACGATTTCGTTACTCAATTATTTATTTCTGGCTCTTTTCTTCCTAAATATTTGGTTATTGATTTAGTTTTTCTCAGAAATAAATAAGTTTGGGTTAATTGAATCGTTCCCATTTTCTTTCAGCGACCGCTTTAATGGGGCGGTTAAGTATTTAAATATTAATGTGTTTTATGTAAATGTCAATAAGTATTACTTATCTATACAATAATTTTAGGGAATACTTCTGCTATTCGTGTACGCTGGCAAGTATTAGTCATTATTCTGTGTTTCATTCTCTTGTTATCTAAAACGCTTGTTGTAGCGAGAATCTATGTTTTCTTTCGGTGTACACAATGAAAGGTCTTTCATTAAGCAAAGCAAAACGTTTTCAGTTAATTATTTAAACTTTTCTCTAGAACTAATTGATTTTGGGTTGCGTATAGTTACCCAGCAACTTGCTAAAGTACTGTAAACATTTTGTTTTATTTATTGGGTATTTGAGTCAAATTGGGGGTTATTCTGGCCCGCAATAATACTACTTCGGTTCTTGCATTAAGTATATTGTAATACAAATATTTTTTTTTCCTTAATTATTAACAGAAATTGACACATCTGTGAGATAATCGAAATTTGTACAATGTTAATATAATTTTGTTTGTTCTGTGAGAATAAGTTCTACCGTTTTGAAAAATTAACGATAGCAATTAAATTTACTTTTACTACGTGACTTTGATAGTTTTGTTTGGTGAGTTTTCTTCCTCCTTTTCTCTTCCTTAGTTCTTTACCCATCCACTGTACCACCGTGTATCCAGAGTCAGGATAACGGTGTGGCCTAGCTAGAGGGCGATTCCTGGCGCCCAAAATTACTGCAAACTTATTCCCCTACGCACGATCCGTTCTGAGCAAGCGGTAGTTAAAGACCTACGGCTGGTAGTGAACTCTTTCTCTGTCTCCTTTGATAATAGACACACCCACGCATCCAGTGCCTCCGACGAATGAGTCTATTCTGTAATCTGTTGCCTCTGCCTTATTGGTACGTAATAAGTTGGTTTTACGAAGTCTATGAAGAGCCTCATCCATTCTGTGAACAGGTTTTGCTGCACCCATCCACTTGGGTGGACTACATATATGGAATCAGGTGGGGTACCCCACATAAGTTGGTCATTTCAATTTTTTCTAGGAAAAATCATCATCGGTGGGACATATTGTCCGGTTGCGCTCATGGCTACAATAAGCGTAATTAAAGATCCGTGCTCTGCTGACGTTACCGACGCTATTTGTCTTTTTCCTTTTCGAGCAACTACTTCTGCAACTTTGCTTTGAACAACTGAAAGGCCCGTCTCGTCGACGTTAAAAACTCTATGAGGTGGAAAGTTATGCTTGTCGTATTCGGCTTCCAAGAAGAATTCTTCTTCATTGTTTCTATTAAAACCTAGCGCCCTAGCAAATGAAGTGCCAGTCGGTCTTCGCGTTGACAATACATTTTTATGGCGACGTAATAATCCGTCTAACCAACTACGTCCAGCCGCACCGTTTTTAAAAGGATGCTGTATTCCATTTCTTAAAGTTAAGTTATAGGCCATTCTTCGAGCATCTTTTCTTGTGAGCCCATAATACTTCGCTTCCATGACTAAAAGATATTGAACCAGCTCCTCCTCTATTTCACTTCCTAAAATAGTTTTCCGCCCAAGTTTAGTTTGTACGATTTCTTCTGGTTCTAAATTTTCAATTTGCAAAAACCTTTGTAATGTAGATCTCGGAACGTAGTTTTGAGCAGCCGTTCTAATGGCCTGTCCTTGGTTTTTAACTGCTTTTATTGCACGTATCATGCTATCCCGAGACCAAGTCTTTCTTACATTTTGGTTTTGTTCTAGGCATTGCAACTGAAAAAAAAATTAATTAGCATAGGTCCAAATATGGGCCCCGGCTCATATTTAGACCCATAACTGTCCCATAATCCAAACAGTCAACGTCTAACAAAATTACTAAGCTAAAATTTTATAAGGTTAAATACACCCTTTCTCAAAATGCTTACCTTTATCAATGATATCCGTACTACCTAATGCAAATGAATTGTGATTAAAAAAGTTAAAGTTTCAATCAAAATAGGCGATTTTCACTAACTGCGAAAAATATTTCCACTGTTACAGAAATTAAATTCTAACGCATGTCAAATGTCAACCGAGAGGTTGGGATAGCGTGAGTATGAATCAAACTGCAAGTCGGTGAGAGTAATTTAAGATACGGTTAAAAGATGGCACCACTCGCTTTGTAAAAATATCAAGGTGTCCCATATTAGCAGCATGGCCCATATTAGGACCTTCTCCTCTAATAATAGTAATAACATTCTCTACTAGTTCAAAAGAATAATTACACTTTACATTAGAATTACATAATACTTAAATTACCTATAACCGAGAACAAAAATGAATACAAACAAAATATTCAACTTGTATTTCCAAAAAGTTTCATAAATTTTATATTGTTAAGAAAAGCATACTCTTAGAACTTTTAATAAATCTTGCTTTAAAATTGATATCCTTTATGCTATTAGGTAAAATATCATGTTTTTATTATTTATGTACCGTGTTCGTGTAATATTTTTGAATAATGTATAAAACATTGTTTGCGTTAAGTTCTATGAGTAGTTTTATTTTACAAATACAAAGTTACAAATTTTCTGACCACAAAAAGAGATTAAATATTTGACAGATACCAAATTTTTCCATTAAAAAAAATTACTTTACTCAACTTAACACAATAGAAATCATATTTATTCAAACAAATTCAATTTTCCAACCATTTTGGCAAGTAAATAAAAACGTTCCAAGAGTAAAAGATTTTCTTTCCACGAAACGTCATACTCTACAAGAGTAACAGTGTTTTTTTCAATGTCCATATGCACGGGTAACATTTTTTCTTTTTTACAATATGTAAGATACCTTGGATCTGGTGATAATAATTTATTATGGTTCATATTTAGCAACAGATTCCCATCATTGTCATAGTAAATTATGTATTTATCATTATTCTTTAATTTTTAAATGATCATTTCTAAAAGAATATGGGCATTTCACTTCGACAATAGCTTCCTCTTCATGAATTAATCCATCAGGACTAGCACCAAGGAATCCCGAGATTGTAAGCCATACTCCTGTTGGTTAAATATTTAAATTACAATGATCTTTCAAATGGTCTAGTCAGTGGCGAAACTACAAAATTTTTCTGGGGGGGGGGGGGCATGCCACGGGCTCTTTTGGGAGGTGCGTATAAAAATTTTGTTGGGGCGTAACACCACTTTTTATAGATCATGCATGAAAACTACGTCAATCTTGTTTTCACTCTCAATTTTATACAGTTTTGGTTTTCATCATCATGGTTTGTCATATACCTACTTTAAGTAAAGGACTTTCTTGTTTTCACATTTTATTTAGGAAATATAACATTTAAGTATGAATAAAAAAACTTAAACTAATTTTAATTTTCTATCTGTTTTATAAAACAGAAGAACTTGTTCAGCCGACAATTTCTGCTTAACTAAAGCATTTTCGATACAGAGAAGTGATAAATTTGAAAATCTATCTTGTACCATTGTGGTTCTCAGCCATGTTTTTATCCGCCTCATAACGGAGAAACTTCTTTCGCAACAAGCTGAACTGATTGGAAGGCCTACAGCAATTTTTAGTAATTTGTAAAGATTTGGAGTCAGATCCGCCCTTCACTTGAACTTTTAGATTTTCCAACGTGATTTCAAGATTTTTATTTTTGAATAAATTTCGTATCACTAAAACTTCAGCTTGAAGTGTTGAGATTTCGATATTGAAGGCCCTCTGATAATTGGCGGCGAACTCAAATGCTTGATCCAAATCTAGCTTCATAAAGGAATCAATCGATCTTGCAAGGGGAAGATTTTCAAATCGTTTTTTCATATTGCCAATCACGTTGTCCATGACTTGGTAGTAAATGTTGACTTTCCAGTATTCGGGAGCTGTAGTTCCTGCAGGTATGTCGATCAGAGATGATTTACCCAGGGTTGAGTCAGATAGATATTCATTAAGCCTTTGTGGTTGCTTCCTTTTTTTTGAAATCCTTAAAGGCTCCAAACAAATGTCTGTTCTCCTGAGAATTTTCTATTTCACTCCACAGGTCCTCAAATTTGTTCCTCTTCTCTTCAAAGCTGCTTATAGTGCTATCTATGATATCACTAGCCTGACCTAGTGTGGCATCTTTTCCTGAAAATATTTACTCAGTACATTTGCGACCATTAACACTGAATGGAAGACGAACAAACAAACGATAAATTGTGGCTTTATCATTGATGCCTGTATTCCAAGTGCTTCTACAGAATTTTTGTCTCGCCTTGTTCAATTTCCTCATCCAGAGCATTTCGAATTGCTTGGAAATTTTTCAAAAGGATTTGCAATTTTCATATCGACAACTCCACCTGGTTCTGCTAAGACTTCCCATTTCGCCCCGACTTTATACCTAGAGCATCACGGGCGTTTATGAGATGAGAGTGATGACCGGGTTGAGAAAAGTGGACGTATATTGCCTCCAGAGTGTTGAAAAATGCATGCAGTAGACACCTTAGCACAACTGTCGACAATACCAAGTTCATCCTGTGTCAAGCAATGAAAGTAAATGGCTTGTGGATGATCCTCCCTTATTTTGGCTTGCAGTCCTTGGTGTTTCCCAGACATAAACTGGCTCCATCATAAGATTGGCCAATTAATATGACGTTATTCAACAAACTGCATTTACTTAGATACTTTTTAATAAGTATTTTTAAATCTCGGCATCTCTAGAAGAAGAACAATCTACGAAACCAAGAAAACGTTCCTCAACTTCCAAGCCTACGGTATATCTGATTGCCACGGACAATTGTTCTTGTTTGTAGCACCTAGCTTCATCAACCATTATCGAAAAAACCACATTGCCGCACTTCTTCTACAATCTGTTCAATAACAAGTTGAGATGCGATGCTTATTATTTCATTTTGTATTTTGGAACTGCAATAACTGTCTAGATGCATCGAAAATTCTTCATTTTTATAAGTTCACCCCTTAAAAATTTTGGATAGGTTTGCGTTTTCGGGTTCCCGTGGAGTTCGTTAAGTATAAAACGTGTTAATTTTTCAAAACCGGTTCGATTAATTTTTATGGTTTAGGTTACTTCAGAACTTGGTTAAGGAAGCTTTCCAAGGGTGTAGTTTTTAGGATACTTGTTTCCTAATTATGCTATTAACGAAAATTTTATTTTTTGTTTTCAAATTCGAAAAGTTGAGACAAAGAGGTTTATCTAATTCCATATATTAAGACTATAATTCAAAAATTAAGAAAACGTCCCTTATTCCAAATAATTTTAAAAAAACCCTTGGGCCCCTTCTCAAGGAACATAAGATTCCCAATTTGTCCTGGAATTTTTTTTGTTTGTTTTGAATGTAAAAAATCATTTTTTATTGTTCTTACGGTTTTTTACTTTCTTATTAAAACTTTTTAATTGAAGTTAAATTTTAAATACAAGCTTTAATATTTGGTTGATAATATATAAGTTTCCTTGTTGTTATCTTTTGGGTTATTTGGGAAAAAAAGACGTATTTTTAATTTTTATTTAAAAAATTAATTAAAAATAAAAAAATTTTAAACCCGAAGCTAATGTCGGAAGATAAAAATAAAAGGGTGAAAGAAAGACAAATCAAAATCCTTTGAGTTTTAATTTAAACTTTATTATTTTATTGTAAATTTACAATTTTCCCTTTTTTTTAATCAAAATTTTAACATTTTAATATCTAAAAAAACATTAATAAAATTACCTTATTTATTTTTGTATTCCTTCAGTCTTTTTTTGTTTATTTTTATTTAACCTTAATTTTAAAGTAATTATTATTTCCAGTCTTTTTAATGGGGTTTTACAACTGTTAATGAACACGTTACAATGAAACAATTTTGTGTGTATGTAATTGAACATGCAAATAAATCAGATATAATGTTCCGAATGTATAGGTGGTGACTGTTTAGAGAATATGCCTATACATAAAGCATCATTGCATTAGGGTAGAAATTATTTATTATTTCACGTTATATTTAATTAGACTTTAATGTAATCAGTTTTGAACTGTAATCTGGTTTCCGCAAACTGTAAGACATAATTTCGGTTGATTAATTGATTGAGATTGATCTGGTGATCGAGCGTGATTTGTTTTAGATTGATTAATGAATTGATTGGTTTGTGTGTGAGAAAGAGCCGAAAGAAAAAGGGTGAGAGAGAAGCAAGATAGGGCAAGAGAGAGGTGTGCAATATCAACTTCTATTATAAAAAATGTTCATTAGTCTATACACCACTAGATGGCGCTAAAATCATTTTTTACTCAAAGGGGCTAGGGCTTAGACCTTATACAAGTCCTGCCTTACAAGGCTAGGGCCATCTTATTAGAATACAATTTTGTATGACGGGGCGAAGGCCTACAGCTGTAAGATTAATTTAGATCATACATACATACAATTGCACCACGGGGGCCACGATAGGGGCTAAGCTCTACACTTGTCTTATAAGGTTAGGGTTCCCCTACCATCTCCAGCCAGGGGGCGAAGGCTCGAGAACAAGCTGCGAAGCCCTACAAGAACCTCATTAGAAAAACAACGGATAAATAAATAAATTTATCGTATAGGTAAATATCATCCGAACGTACCCAATAGCATATGACCATTTTAAAACAATAGGATCGATAATTTTAATTATCTTATTAGGGTAATTATGCAATTTCCAACATTGTATGCGTGTGCGTTTGCCTAACCTCCAGTGCTGCTCTTCATAATAAAAGGACCTTAATTAGATCCTAAAAATAACCCTAAGACCAACTCCAGGTCCAAGACCAACCCAAGTCCAAGACCAAAACTACATCTGCCCCTCACGTGAGCAGGTACAAAATTGCTGTCAAAAGGCTCCTAATACAACAAAAAATAAATAGGTATTAAAAACGCGTCCTACAGGGGCGGCCTAAAAAGGGGTAAATTACGCCCCTCAAGTAAGCAGTAAAACAAAGGCCTTATTAGGGATAAAAATTCCGTCAAGGGTTGAAAAGGCCCGAAAAGAACCATAGGTGAAAACAAACGCCACGTGGGCTTCAAAAATAAAGTGCGGAGCTGACGTAAAAAATGAGGATGGTATCCGACTCTATCTCGTATAATTATTTTGATTTTGTATGTTAAAATATAATATTTAGACACTCTTGCTAACCTTTAGCATTGTTTCTGGTAAAATAATATTTTAAGTAGGCTTGTTAAAACAAAATACTAACTAAATTAAATTCGGTATAATTATTATCATTAATTGTAGGGTTACTAAACATTTTTATAAAATGATGCACCAACAAAATTTTCAAGCGTAAATATAAAACAACTAACAAACAAATAAACAGAAATGTACAAGTTTTCAATGTATCTATTAACCGCTATCATCTGTTTCTAGTTTGTAAAGATTGAATGGCATTTTCACTGCATCGGAATTGTTTAATGCTTCAATGCTCTCCTATTTTGCTTCAATTCTTCAAAATTTACCATTTTTTAAACCCTTTTTTAATGTCCCAAAAAACCTTTTAGGCCGGAAGATCGTCATTTAATTTTGCAAGTTTTAATTAAAAATTTATTAATTTTGGCTGAAACGGGCTTTCCTTTAAACCCATTTTAATCCTCAAATTAAACAATAAAATATTTTACCTTAGTCCTTAGTTGTTTGTGGCAGTTGGCCTTGGCAGTGGCTATTTGTTTGCTTTGATGTTTTATTTCACACAGCACTGCGCTGTCAGCACAGAAGACTCAGAACATGGAACACCGAACACAAGTTATATTAACGTATAAATATAATAATTACATAAAACATTAAACATAACTATAACAAGTACTAACAAGGTTCATCTTCTAGAAGTTCGATGACTAATAATTTACGTAAGCTGCTGTCTGCGTCTGCCGAGGCATCGTAATTATGATTCATACATCTAGATTGTTCGGAATAATGAGTCACCATTTCCGGTATGTTACACTATTTTTAAGTTTCAAGTCTCCTTCCTTTATAAAAGTTATCCTTAAATTAATGTAAACTGTATGTAAACTAATCTAATCTACTAATCTTTGCGGCGTCTTTATATGCTGGGTTTACTACATCGTGAAAGAGGAACTATACATATTTAAAATCAACACTCAACGCATATCAGTATCATGAACCAAAACAATTCCAAGAGCAGCACAGTCACAGTCAGCAGTCTACCGCCGCCTTAGCTAAACAAATATTATTTCACCGATACAACTTATGCTCGAATGACATTTTTAATGTCCTTACATATGAATAATAATAAAATTGTACTTATCACTATGTCACTATTACTACTCTTTATCGCAATGGTTTAAGATTTGACGAATTAAGTTGTTAGATGGAATTTAAGATAAGAATGAAAATGGGAAGTGCTCCGTTTTTCTGGGGTGTCACGGTTGCCTGGGGTGTGCCTGGACATTACCTCTAGTTTCGCCACTGGGTCTAGTGCATCTTTTATGTATTCTACCACGTTGGATTGCTTTGGTACCATCTGGATAATATTCACCTGAAATAAATTAAACTTTAATTTGATATATTATGAACATATTTTCAGGTGAACGAAATTAAATGAAATACTTATCTTTTTTGGGATTTTTTAATGGTGTACTTTAAATTATACAATTACGTTTCGATAACACTTACAGTTATCTTCGTCAGTAGTAATGTTTCTTAAAAATTGTTAAAGATGTAGTAAACAATTTTGTCAAATTTGAAAAATTAAATGAATCTATTAAAAATTTACTAAATGATAATGCTAAGAAATATGTTTTGTTACGATTCTTGACTACACTCTATATAAATATTTCAAATACCAGTCGACTTCAATTAAACAGACTAAATATGTTTTTTATAAAATTTATTTTCATTATTTTTGCCCCGAGTTAAAATTCCTTTTTTCCTTCGCTTTCAATAAATTATTTTTAGACCAGTAGTGACAATTACGCCTGTTAAACATACCGCTTGTACTAAAGGTAGCTTCGTCGGTCCAAAACACGTTGGGAAATACGAATATTTCTTTCAAATTTCATGCCCATCATGCTATTGCAAAATTTCAGTCTTTCATTGCAATCAGCTTCTGTTAATTGCTGAACAGGGAGAAACTTATATGGCTTATATTTATTTAATTTAAGGCTTCTATGAATACTAGAACTAAACTCCAAATACGAAGACACCAAGCTGCGCGAAAAAATCACGTGACCGTGTAGAAAAGTAAAAGTTACGTTTTGTACATTTTTTAGTTAATAACCTCTTAATTATGATATTTATATTTTATAATTAGGACAATTTAAACAAAAAAAAACATTTATTTAATTGTGAAAAGTGAAATATAAGGTTATGTTACTTGTTCATAAATTTACTCGGAAATGTTGTAATTAGCATTTTAATTATTAATCACAGTTATAAGGGTAAATAATTCGTGTCTAAACAGTTTTATACTACGATGGTTATAAATAGGTGTAATAGAGTTATATCAAATTCAAATATTAGATAGTATGCAAGTTCAAATAAAGTTGAAGAAGTTATATAATTTGTTATGAGGAAAATATAGTATACGAATATAAACAGATGGTTTTTATACAACAAAACAGGTTTTATGGGGTTTGCACAATGATGTATTCATAAAAACATTGAGCTATAGCAGTAGCATGTTAAAAAGGTCAACACAATACATATTAGTGTGTTAAAAATAAATAAGAAATTTCACATATAAATCAATATAATTAAGCAATTAAACACATAACAGATATTGATTACATGAAGTACAATAATCGTAAGTGTAGAACATATATAATAATTGTACATGCATAAAAACTGCGAACTATAAAATGGATTAGTTTCGAAGACGTTATGTTGGTAGATCATAGACTTAAGTGTTTAAAAGTGCTTAAAAGTTAAAGTGCTTTAGAAACATATCTAAGAACATGAATTAAAATTGAAATGTGAAATTAACAATATAAATACAATAAAATTAAAACAGTTACTCTACACTTGTTTCTTTGTGATCTAATCCGATATAAAATTAGATTCATCAAGTCTCACTCAATAATCAATTTCTAAACAGATCCATATTATGCTCATTTATTAATTATTCCTTCAATTTTTAACATGAAGCACAATCTCGCCAGTGGCTCCAAATCCATCGAACACTTTTCACGAGTTAGTTTTTCAATCTCTATTCTGGGCTCAAATAGCATGGCCAGTGTGTATTATAGTTTCTTCCAAACCACTAGAGGCGCTTTACTCCGAGTTTTCCGATTATTCTCGATTACTGTTTATTTTATTTGTTTTGATTGAAGACATTACGTTACTGTGTTTGAAGTCATAACCTTACTTTCAAATGCGTGGTTTTAATTTTCGTTTTCTCTTTAGTTTTAGGTTGGTTTCAAGTGTGATTCATCAAAGCAATTTGGAAAATTAAACATTGGCAGAATATAATTTGTTCTTTACTAATCAATTTTGTAATATTTAAGGTTCAAACCTTATCCTTAAAAGAGGCATTGATGGAGTTAAAAAGTTGCAAAGTGGTCACTTTAATAACCGCATTTTAGTTGTATTTTGAAGTTTGTAAGCATGCCGAAGGTTACAGATTGTCATATTATTTCAAAATAAATCAGTAAAATTAAGTGTTTTGAGTAGCCATGATCGAACTGTGGAAATAGCTATAAATATAATGGCTCATTTGGGTAATTCTAAACAATTATGGTAATTCTATAGTGAAAGTACATAGAATACAGTGTTTGTCATGGACACACCGTTGCCAGTTGTCGTTATGCTGATCGGTTAAACATCAAGTCCGGATCAGGCAAATTTCGGAAGTTAGATTGCTAAAACTTGTTGGAAATTATGATGTTAATTGGGTTTTTAAATTAATTTCAAAAGTTTTCGTAATGTTGTGCAATTTTTTTGAGAATACATGTATTTATATATGGGATTTGAGACTTAGACTGTACTTATTTTTGCAAATGTTGCGGAAGGAAGACGAGCGCATGTTGGAAATAAACGTTGAAAGTTGCGTAATGTCCAGAGTGGCTACTGAATGAATGTGATGACGAAAATGGCTTTCCATAAAGTAATTGGAAAATTTGTAAGTAAGAACAAATATGGGTTATTGTAGTTATGAGCGTGGTTGTACAGATGGTAGTAACAGTCGGGACTATGAAATTTTGAATGAATACTATTGGAGAATATAGCGGGAAGGAAGACATGTTTAAAGATGGATGGCTGAAGGTATAAATAGGAAAGTCAGAGATTGACGTGGAGTGAGTTAGTTGGTTAGCTTAAGTTTTGGTTGTCGGTGAGAGACGCGCGAGGTGATTGGAAATTAGAATGGGTTGAGTTATTATTTTGTGAATAATTTGAAGGCAGTCATTGTTTAAACAACTGCGTAACCCGAAAGGGGATGAATCGTATAAGACATTCATAAATAAAACAATTAATTAAATTGAGATTGAAGATAAAATTAGTTTGTTTATTTTCAAGAAAGTAAAAAGTGCATAAGCAGATTTATAGAAAAAAATAACAGTTGTTACGTTAAAGTGTTGATGGCGGCGCGTGTTCTTGTAACGATATTTAGTTAAAATTATTTATGGGACCACCTTTAAGAAACGAAATTTTCGTAATAAATTAAGCCAATGTTAAGTAATTTTATTGACATTAAAAGTTTATTTGGAAGGGGGCTATATTGTCCTAAAGGTTGCTAGAAATTTTAAGAGGAACCAAACGTGTACAGATTATTACGTGTTATTGGACTATTTGAGTACAGAAAGGAATAAGTGTTTGTGAAATTGTGAAGCACTGGTATGTGCCTTCAGGCAATTTAAGGATTACAAATGGACTACAAATAATTGATTTACGGAAAAAGAAGAAAGAAAAGCGTAGGATAAATGGACAATTTTAAGTAAGAATTATATTTAAGGACTTGATAAATTAAATTAGATTCATCATGTCTCATCATTTGCGTAATCAATTTTCACAAAGGAAATCCATAATTGTTCTTATTAATGTATTTCTTGGTTGTATACTGTACGAATTTTCGCCAGTGGCTAAATCCATCGAACATTTTCACGAGTTAGTTTTTCAACTCTTATTCTGGGCTCTAATAGCTTGTGTGTGTTTTTATAGTTTCTTCCAAACCACTAGGCGCTTTAACTCCGAGTTTTGATTATTCTCGATTACTGTTTATTTTATTTGTTTTATTTGAAGCATATAATTGGTGACTGTGTTTTGAAGTTCATAACCTTACTTTCAAATGCGTGGTTTTAAGATTTTGTGTTACTCTTTAGTTTTACTTGCGGTTGAAGTGATGATTCATCAAAGCAATTTTGGAAAATTAAACATTGGCAGAATATAATTTGTTCTTTATAATCAATTTTGTAATATTTAAGAGTTCAAACCTTATCCTTAAAAAATAGGCATTGATGGAGTTTAAAAAGTTGCAAAGTGGTCAATTTAATAACCGCATATAATGTATGATTTTGAAGTTTAATTACATCCGAAGGTTACAGATTGTCATATTATTCAAAATAAATCAGTAAAATTAAATGTGCTTAGTAAGCCATGAGTCGAACTGTGGTAATAGCTATAAATATAATGGCTCATTTGGGTAATTCTAATAACAATTATGTATAATTCTATAGTGAAAGTTCATAGAATTAGGGAGTTTTGGAGCACACCGTTGCCAGTTGTCGTTATGCTGATCGGTTAAACATCAAGTTCCAGTCTGGGCAAATTTACTCCACTTAGATTGCTAAAACTTGTTGGAAGTTTGATGATGTTTATCCGACTTGTTTAAATTTTTAAGTTAATATAATAACAATAAATTTCAAAATTAAAAATTATTTCAACAAGTTAATATAAAAAAATAAACAGAGAATTAATTGTACATTTATAAACAAATAAAATATTTACCTATTCGTTGACGTCGTCGACACAGTCATCATCGAGGTCTGAAATCTCATTCTCAGAACTGTAGAATTTATTTATTTAGTTCATTCAGTTGTCTTGGAGTTATCAGCAGAAATTTTTTTCCGTTTTTCTCTGAGATGGCAGCAATTACTCCAATTTTGTGCAGTGACATGTAAATGCTTATTTTCAATAAACGGACGTGCTCTGTCTTGAAATCGGAGTTCATTGTTGCAATAAAATTCTTATTGATTCAAGACTCGATCGGGTTAAAATTAAAAATTGTTGGTAAACGCAAAAAGTTACGTATTTCACTATTTTCAATTTTATACTTGTCGTATTGGTCTTATATGCCTTGACAACTTCAAGCAGCTCAGATTTTAAATAGAGTCGTGAAAAAAATGTTTCTTTCGAGCAGCCAATCTTTAATTTGGGGTTTGTTCCATGGATAGTTGGAAAACTAAATTTAGCGAATTTATTTAAGCGTTATCCATAACAACAACGTTTCCGTCCATTTTTGGGTAAGTAGGATCAGACTTAAACTTGCTCAAAATAGTCGGCGTTCATTTCGTCGTATAATCGCCATCGTTTTCCTTTGCCAAGTAAACACGTGCGGCGCCAAATAAAATCCACCTTCATATCCTGCATGAAGAATAACGAAACGTGGACTTTATGTAGGTGCTTTAAGGCCTGTGGTTAAACCCTTTATAAAAGCATATCTACGATTTGTTATGGTATTATCACACCATGCATAGCTCACCATTTGACCCACGTTGACCCAAGTCTCATCTAAGTAGATGTTGCAATTTTCTTGGCGATAGTTTTTGATTGCTCTTAAATATCTGTGCCTCCAATTAATGATGTCGTTTCGCTCTAACATTATGCTTTTACGACCACGCTTCATATATTCAAAACCAATATCTTTAATCAATCTACCTAGGGTACTTAAAGAGAACGATGGCGAATTCTCATTCCCTCGAATAACATTATAATACAGCTTTCAAAGTTGGAGGAATGTTTTTAAAAAAAAAGTCATTGTGCACAATTGTTCTTAATAAGCTCTTAAAACCCTCATCGTATACATATTCGCGAGAATTTGACTGACTTACCCGCTTTTTTCTTGCTGCTGGAGATTTTAATTCACCATTGTTTTGCTCTTCCTCTTTCTTGATGGTAAAAATTGTTTTTTCACTGACCCCACTCATTTTGGAAGCACGACTCACCGCTGCAGTCAAACTCAATTTTTCATCATTCACTAAATGACAAATGATATTGAAAATTATAATTTTTGCACTCGCATGGAGCATTTGTCCGCGTTTGAATTTCTTAAATTCCATGTTACCGGTAATAAGTCTCAAAAAAGACTGAAAATCAGTATTATATTTAGGGTTGTTTGTTTACTTTACTACATTAATAACATTTTCGAAACCACTGTAGAAATAGGTGATGTGATTTTGAAGATGGAGAAGGCAGCAATGGACACTGCTTCATTATTAGAGTTTTTTGATAATCTGTTTGATAGCCTAAACTCTATAGGAAGATCACCAAAGCTCTTTAAGAGACCCGTTAATGAAAATTCTTCCCATTTTGATTTCTGGAAGGAAGCTATCTTTAAAATTAAAAACATGTAGTTTGTAAATGAAAAGAAGACTTTCAGGCCACCTTGTGTAAACAATTTTGTAAAAATAATACAAAATTTTTCAGAATTGTTTAAACTGTTGAAGAATTTTGGATTTAAAGAAATGAAAACTGGACAATTTAATCAGGACACATTAGAGAACTTTTTTGGACAAATACGTCAGCGTGGGGAAAGATATGTGAAGCTTTTGTGTCTTTATTTAAGAGTTTATTGGTTAAGAGTTTAGATGGTAAACATATTCGTAGTAGAAATTGTTAGGATAACAAAACTGATGTTTTTTAGCCTGAAGAATCTTTTAGACCAGGTGATGGTTTAATATTTACTTATAATTATAATTTACTGTTTCTTATTTTAGGGTACATCACATACTCCGGAGTTAGAACAGATGTAATTTGTGCTTCCTATCATTAGAACCCATCGGTTTAAATACATTGAAAACCAAGTTTTATCTATGTTTTGGGTTTTGTTTTGAAGAAAATCAAGCCGCTTGTAAAGGAGTGTAGCAATTGTGCTGAACGGCTGTTTACAGTCTCATCTAATCCGTCGGAAAGCTTTACATTGAAAAAAGAATATGTTGCCAAAAGGGTACTAACTTACGTTAGTAGTAATTTAAAAACGGAATTGTCCTTGATTTATCAGGATATAACATTTTTATTATGTAATTTGCACCAAAAGATGATAGTAACTACTGTTCTAAAAACAATTGGAACAAAACAATTCACATGTGACCAACTTATTCAGAGCTGTTCAAAATCATTAAAAAAAATATTTAAATCAAAAATCATAGATCATTTTCATTTGGACAAATGATTTAAATCAAAGATCGTTTTGAATATAAAAATTATTTAAATCTTTTTTAGCGATTTAAATATTTTTTTGAAAATTCGAATTTTTTTAAAAGATTTGTTATTTTAAAAATTTGAATCAAAAAGTAGATACTGGATAGCAGATACTAATCGTTTTGTAGTGTATAGTATATAAAGAAAAAAATACTCTTTTCAGTAATTTATTGAAAAATACAACATATTTTACTAAAGAACGCATTAAACAATAACAGAATAAATTTTTTAGGTAGTTACTTTATATATCTCTTTAAACACTATTTGATTTTAACAAAACAAGATTTTCGAAGTTTTTGTCGGTCAATGCATGCCGATGTGGAGAAGTGATGGGAGCCGAAGACGGTAAAATGCAATTATATTTAATAAACATTTTCTTTAGAATAGCATATTTGTTTAATATGCCTAATTCATTGGAAGGGTCCTGCAGATACTGAAGAAATTGTAATTCAAATTCCTGAGAAATAGACGGTGGTCCATTTACAGTACACATTTCTGATATAGTGCTTAATTCAAAAAAATCTTCAACTTCCTCCTGATCTATTACTTCATGCGCGACATAGTTTTCAGCACTTATAAATTCTTTTGCCGCATTTATTACTATGTTTTTAACTTCATTCTCTTGAAGAACAAAACTGGTATTTTTAAACGAATTCAGCCACCTTAGCTTAAACTGTGGCAAGTGTTGAGGCTATTATGGCGATCTCTTATTGACTGTTATGCTTAAAATATACCGAAAATCGAGTTTGAATGGATTTAATGCAGACTTCAATTAAAAATCCAAGATATCGATAGTTAAGAGATTTCATTTTTTCATACTTAACACGTAAACTTCCAATCGTTGGCATAACTGTTCCAAAGTATGCAAAATTTTCTCCTTGAAGAATATCTACGGATAAGGCCAAAGGTTTTAGGATGGCAACATATTCTTCCAAATAATCTATCTCATTTTCTTTAAGCGAATACTGCTTTATATTTAAAGTTTCATACAGGATATTTAGCTTTTGTTTTTCTTTCAAAATTTGGCTCTAAGAGTCATAAAAACTAATCCACCTTGTTGCTCCAGGGTAGCTAAGGTGATTTTTCTGCTGATTTTGGACGTCCTGATTTATTCCATAGTTGTGTACACTTGTTAATGATATTTGTATGTTTGGTTCTTATATTACGATTTTTATTTATGGAATTCATTATATCCGTCGTTGCAATTAGGTTTAACGTATGAGTAGCGCATCTAAAATGATTTGGCAAGCAAACAGGTTGTTCCTGTTCATTTTCCGTTACTTCACCAGGCTCAAAAATAATATCTTGCAATTCAATTTTGTCATTATTGTCATCCTCATCATCATAATCCACTTGAATACTTGGAATTGAATTTAATAGAACTCTCGTTTGTAAGTGTACCCCATATTCCTTAAAGGCTTTTACAAAGTTGGCTCCATTATCTGTAATGGTAGCTAATATTTTAGTCACATTAAGCCCAAATTCGACATATATTTCTTCAAGAATCTCAGCAATTTTATTAAAAGAATGTGTACCAGAGAAGCGCCTGCAGGCTAAGGCGACTGATTTCCTTTTAAGGGAATCAGGGTCAATCCAGTGACAAGTTACGCCCATAAAACTTCGCTTTTTAGAGGACCATATATCTGCTGTACTGCATACAAAATTGGTATTCGAAAGATTGGCTTTAAGTTCTTCCACCATGTTGTTTTTTAAAACTGCAATTTTTCTTATAATTGTACTTCGTGACATTACGTTTAACTTCATTCCATCGAATAACTGCACAAAATAGGGATTGTTAATTATAGAAACCGCGCTCATGGAATTAACAACAAATTGTCGTCAAACTGCTCTTGAGGTATAGTTTTTGGCTTGTCAAAACTGGTTCTAATATCCAATTGTGTTATGGGTGCAGTTTTAAATTCCGAATTTTTTTTTGAACGACCTGTGCTCGTGACTTTATTTTTTTCTGACTTTTATAAAGTATGTAATCATTATACGCTGTTAAATGTTTATTTTTTAAATGTCTAAGGAAGTTAGTGGTTGACGTACCTCCCTTTTAATATCTTTTTGTTTGGGCATTTCTGACATTGGGCTGATATAGCTGCATTTTCACCGCGACTGAGAATGTTAAAAAATGTTCCATCAAACAAAACTGATTCACTTGATGGGTGTAGCGGACATTGACCGAACTCAGTAGAAATGCTGCTCGATGATTCTTCTTGATGACTAGGGCTAGGACTAGGACACGCGTTAGTTCCATCAGTATCAGTATCGGATATAATGTCTACATTATGTACTGACTTGCTACTCGTTTTTGTATTTTCTAAGTTTGGCTTGTATTCAGGATCATCCGAATCATCTGTGGGTGCGTAGGGATTCAATATATCTCCAGATTCAGACATATCAATATATCACTTTCCTCCATTTTTTCGATTGCTATTCTGGTAGGGTAGCAATTAGGCACCTGGGTAGATAACCTGTAAAAATTCGTATTTTAAGAGTTCTTGTTCAAGTACCAATAAAAATATGTTTATTATTTTATCATAAAAAATTAGGTATACCTACATAGATTATGATGTGTACAGAGTTTTTCGTATATTTTGGAGCATTACTAGAGCCTTTATTTCAAGACCTAAAAAAACTTTGAAATACAAAAGTCGTAGGATTATTTCCGAACAGTCAGAATTTGTCATCGGATTAAACAAATGAAAATCGAAACGCTGTCAAGAAAATACTCATTTTGGTTTTAAATGGAATATTTAGTATATATTCTTTTAGATTCTAATTTTAAAAATAAAAAATTGGTAAAGTCGTTTAACCAATACTTTCCTCTATAATGATTTTCGAAAAAGCTGTAAAAATAAGATGTGAAATATTAAAATAAAATTAACTCTCGGTATTTATGAACGCAGGGCCCATTTTGTTAGAATAGATGCACATAAATCACGAGTTTTTGAGCACCCTGTATAATATTGAAGAAACTGTATTAGATGTTTTTTCAAAGTAACGCTGTTATTTTGGTAAAATATATGAATTAGGTGTATAAGTCACGATTTTTTTGGACATCCTGCTCCTGTATAACATTGAGACTATTGAGAGTACATTGTTTAAGATGCAAAAAATTGAAATAAAATTGACGTGTTTCAGAGTTTTTGAAATTATGCTCTTATTTTGATAAAATAGACGATTTTATTTATAATTCACGATTTTTTTAGACACACTGTCCATTGAAAAAATTATATGAGATGCAAAAATAAAATTGACGCGTTTCCCAGTTTTCAAATTACGCTGTTATTTTGACAAAATGGACGAATATTATAAGTTCCAAAAAACTAAAATCTACGGGTTTCAAAATAATTAAATTGTGCTGGACTTAAAAAAATCAAATTACCCCTTACCTCCTAGTTCGCCGCCGTACGTTCGCTTTTTTAGAATCGTCAACTGAATTTTTACACAACTGTCCAAAGTCCAACTCACTATTTAACACAAAACACAAGCTTAAAACTAATATAAAATGTTATTTTACTATAACTAAAAAACTTCTTGATACTTCTGATACGACGACACAGCAAATGGGCAAATGCTAATAATACAATGACAACGCACGGTTGCAGGTCAATTTAGGAATACACACGACACACTAATATAGAGAGGCCGGTCTGCCACCCGTTTATGCAGGAATAGACAAGTTTGCGATAATGCTGACAAATCATGAATCATGATTTTAGCCTTTTAATTTGTAGTAGTGTTTTGTTTCATTTAAATCATTCTAGAAAGATTTAAATCGTTTTAAAAAGAGTTAAATTGTTTTAAAAAGTTTTAAATCGTTTTAAAAAGATTTAAATCTTTTTAGAGATTTAAATCATTTGGAAAAGATTTAAATCTAAATTTTGTAAGTCAAAGATCAAAGATACTTTTCAAAAAGATTTAAATCATAAAACAAAGATCATTTTCTGAAAAAAGATTTTAAATCAAAGTATTTAAATCAAAAAAAGTATTTAAATCAAAAAAAGATTTAAATCTCAACTGATTTGGACAGCTCTGAGTCCAACACAATAGTTTAAATGGCCTTATCAGCAGTGTTGGGTAGGATCTAGATCAAAGTGATCTAGATCCAGGATCTAGATCCACTAAACGGATCTATGATCTGGATCTAGATACTTTGCTCTGCTAGGATCTAGTATCTGGATCTAGATCACATTTTAACAGATCTTTAGTACTTGAATCCAAAGATCCATTAAAATATTTTAAAATGTATTTTAAGGGTATTTTGTGAAATTTTTAACTGGCTTGAGGCAACAGAGCTTTATATTTAAAAAATACATTATGCTCCGTTACGACCGTTACATCCGTACCCCACAGAGATACGTACACATTTACACAAAACCTACTGCCTGAGGCATGTTAAATTCCGAAATAACCAATAATAGAACTATTCATTTCCTTTGTTAATATTTCCGTCGGTTGTTTTTGTTTCCCAAAGCTACAAAGGCAGGTAATGACAGCTAAGTGCTAATCTAATGACTTAATGAGTAATGACAATGGGGTCATCCATCCATTAAAGTAGGTACTTAAGTTAAGTGGAACTGGAATTCCCTGTTGCTAATTTAATCGAACAAAAGGAGGTATAGAAAAACAACAATCTTGTCTTCAGTTCTTAAGAATACGACTTTAAGTAAAGCACATTTGTTAATTGTTAGTTAGATCAACAATGAGTGACGAAGCTGAATTAATGGAAGTTCCGCCAATCTTAAGCGGTAAATTTTATAAAATTTTATCAAAATGTGACAACAAGATAGTGACCCAGTGTCTAAATTGTCCCGCACAAATACAAGGTCATGTGACTTCAACAGGAAATTTTATTCGGCGTATGAAGGTATGTATTAATATAGTTTTTGGCAGAATTTTAGTATTATTTATTGGATTCTTACGAAATACATCATCTGATATATCAAAACGTGATTTGTAGACTTAATTTTTCTTATTAAATTCTATATGAATTACGTAAAGTATTTTTGTTGCAAAATACTTAGTTTCTCGTGTGTAAAGAACGTTTACAAAAGGTTGAGATTTATTTCTTAAAGTCCCTAATGCATCAAAAAACTTTTTTAAATGTTTATGATACCTGTATTCATAAAAAGATGGGATTCAGTCGCTTTCAAAATTGGTGTTATCTAAATTTTGACTGAAACTTGAAGTGACTTCAATCTGAATTTTATAAATTAACATACACTTTCTCCTTTTTTTCTAGAGAAAGCATCCAGTAACATTTAGCAAATTCGATGCAGAAAAGACAACAAAAAAAGTAAAACCGAAATTTTATCAATGAAGAGTTTCAACAAGACTAACATTTTTCAACGATCTACCAGTTCTACCACAAAGAACTCGGTTAACAAACTCGTTTTAGATTACATAATTGAAGAGATGAGGCCTATTTGTACAGTCGAAAAACCCGCATTTATTAGGTTAGTAGAAGGACTTTCTGGCAAAAACCTTGTGACCGAAAAACGCTCAAGAGTAAATTAGAAGAAGAGAAATCAGCAGTTCTTGGTGCTGTAATAGAAGAATTAAATAAAACCAAATACGTTTGTACAAGTGCAGATGTTTGGAGCACCAATAACAAAAGTTATCTTGGTATGACTGCACACTTTATCGATAGTAATAGCTTCCAACGTAAATCTTTTGCATTAAGCTGTAGGCGATTTAAATTTGCACACACATTTGACAGAATTGCGGAATTAATAAGTGAAATTCATAACGAATACAAATTAAATCTCGGTAAAATTTCAGGAACGGTAACAGATAACGCAAGCAACTTTAATAAAGCTTTTAACGTATTTACTGCTTCTATATGTAATAAGAGCAGCGATAGCGAATTAACAGAGTTGCAAAATCAAAATGATGTAGATGTTGAATCATTACCTGCTTTTGATACTGACAGTACTTACGTGCTTTTGCCCGAACATTTTAAGTGTTGTTCGCATACACTCAGCCTTGTAATTACGATAGATGCAGCTAAAGCATTTGAAAACATAAGGTATAAAAAAATGTACGATACTGTTTATGGAATTTAGTGAGTAGGTCAACTAAGGCGTCGGATCAGTTAGAAAATGTTTGCGGTGTCAAATTGAAAGTTCCTTGTCCTACTCGTTGGAATTCCATGTATGACGCATGTGTTAAACTAATTAATATTGAAGCAAAATTAAGTGATGTTTGTAAGTTATTAAAATTAGACGTGTTCCAACTGTCAGATTTTGTGTTTTTAAACGAATATATTTCTGTTACAAAACCTATAGCCGTTGCAATAGATATTTTACAAGATGAAAAAACTTGTCAGTTAGGTACTGTTTTGCCAACACTTTTCAAAATTAAAGCTAGCTTAGAAGCAATGACAAAACTGACATTTTGTTCTAAATTAAAAGAATGTTTATTGAACGGCTTTACAAGACGTTTCTCTAATATAATGGATATTAAAAATTCTAGTAGTCGACCATACCTGTTATCCACAATTTCTAACCCAAAATTTAAATTATGGTGGTTAAAAATTACCCCCTTTAAAAATGAAACAGCATTCTGTCAAACGCAATTATTGTGTGAACTTAACAATTCCAGATTTCAAGAAAATCTTAATAATTCAGAATCAGAAATTCAATTCACACTTACTGAAAAAAAATCCTCTGCCACGGACGAATTCTTTGATTTTTTAAAAATAAATACTCAATCGCAAACAACATTTGATTCAGAATGCACAAATTATTTTAAAGACACAAGCACTAACTATGAGCAATTAAATATGTACCCTGCTATAAAAGAAATCTTTTTAAAATATAATTGTATACTTCCTTCATCTGCCCCCGGATGAAAGGATATTTAGTATGGGTGGACTAATTTTAACTCCTCGTAGGAATAGATTAGGTGATGATATATTTGAGATGCTATTAATTTTAAAACAAAATAAAATAAAATTAGATAATAAAATGTAATTATGTAATGTATACTTATAATAATTTAGATACATGTCCTTATCCTTATGATTGTATAACTATATGTTAAGTTAAATTAACAATTAACATTGCAACTTGCAAGTGTAAATGTGTACCTAATACTAATTTTGTAATTTGTAGTGCGTTAAATAATTAATGTCAGTTTTCAATAAAAACCTATAAAAATTATATTTGTATATTATTTTTCTTAATAATTTAACCTTACGGACTAATATTTGTATTACATGAAAAATGATTATGGGAATGGGAGTACTACTCATCAGTAGCCATACTAGCAATTAAAGATAATATTAATAATTAGAAAAATCTCGAAACAATTTTAAGAATGTCGGATCTTTATAAAAGATCTAGATCCCATTTCAAGGATCTTTGATCTTTATCTAGATCCATTTTTACGTACGGATCTTGGATCTTTATCTAGATCAGTTTTTAAAAATGTGTTTGGATCTGTATCTAGATCCTAAATAAATGGATCTTACCCAACACTGAATCATTAAAAAGCTTGTGAAGGTTAATTTATATAATATTATGAACATATTAAAGCTAAAAGACACAAGAAAATTACCAGCCAAAGCTCCTGCACTTTGCAAAAAAAGTATAAAGTATTGAAAAATGTATGCAGGATGATTTTTACTAGTTCCAATTAGAAGTTTTTGAAGAACAGCTAGGAATTTAGATTTGAAACTTGGTACTTGTAGGTTAACAATAATTTCTCATAAAAACTTTTTCTATTTGGTTGTGTCTATCAATGCACTGAAATAGTGTCATCATGTAAGTTTCCTGGTGTTAAATGTCGAGTCAAATTACTTGAAATAGAAACTAGGTGAATGCTAGTGCATTACAGTACTGTCTTGCAAAATACTAGAATAACAAAAACTTATAATATTTAACTTTAGTCAAGTTGCTTCGGTATGTGTGAATCCTTGCGGTATTGCAAGCTCACATTCCATTAATATAAGCAATTGGACTGTAATTTCATTATATTTAGAATTTACATCAGTTCTACTTACATGAAGACAAAATTTACATCGATTGGGGCTTGTATCTCGATAGCTTAGTTGGTTAGAGCACTACTCTAGCAAAGTAAATGTCGTAGGTTTGAAATCCTATTCGTGGTAAACTTTTTATTTATGTATTTAATAAAATTAATAATATTATTTGCATATTTACTTTTGAACGCTTCACCTTCATTGTCGCGTTTTTAACGGTTAACAATTTTTCTCGTCAAATTGCTACGCAACAGTTTTCATTAAACAACCCAAATTTACCCGGTAATATACAACCCTCTTGTGCAATTATGTGACAAATTTGAAAATTCAAATATTTAAACTATTTCCCGCCATTATTAAGGACCAATCATTGTTGACAAATCGGTAGCCAATCAATATTAGAGTTTTAGTTTCTTTCATACCACTAGATGGCGTTAAACTTCTAAAAAATAGTCTGTTGAGACAGTTATCTATTTTGTATTGTCTATGACCCAAATCTTTGGTGCATGTCAGTGATATACTGTGGTTTTGAATTATTTGATTTAAGCAATACGCATCATAAGAAATGTCTTATGAAATTGATGTGAAACTTATTAAAATCGAACCCAAAGAGGAAAAAGGAATAGATTTACTTCTAACCCAACATCTTGTTGTGAATAATGATCTAATAAAAGGTGAAATTTAATTACTGTTCAGGCAGTACAAAATTTGACACTATTTTTATAGATAATGTGAACATTAAGAAAGAAGACGCCTCATACCAAATAAACAATGTTAGGTCAAGTGAGGCAGATCATGTAAAGGAAAACAGTGTCGAACACATCACATATGTACAGGATGAATGTAATCAATTGAATAGTTTAAGAACAGTGGAAGAAAATTTAAAACATGACGTTTTAAAATTGCATTCAAATTTTAAATATGAATGTAATCAATGTGATTATGCAACAAATACCAATAAAATTTTAAAAATTCATGTTAAAAAACACTCACGTTATGAATTTAAATGTGAGCAATGTGATTATGCAACATATCTCAAATATAAATTAAAAATTCATCTTAAAAAACACTCTTCAAGTTATGAACTTAAATGCAACCAATGTGAATATGTGTCCCATCACAAAGCTAATTTTAAAATTCATCTTAAAAAACACTCTTCAAGTTATGAATTCAAATGTGATCAATGTGATTATGAAACAAATCACAAAGGTAATTTTAAAATTCATCTTAAAAAACACTCTTCAAGTTATAAATGCAAATGCGGCCAGTGTGATTATGCAACACATTTGAAACATTCTTTAATAGCTCACCTTAAGACCCACTCTACAAATTATGAATTCAAATGCAACCAATGTGATTATGCAACAAATACCAATAGAAATTTAAAAATTCATCTTAAAAAACATTCTTCAAGTTATGAATTTAAATGTGACCAATGTGATTATGCAACATATCGTAAAGACCATTTTAAAAGTCATCTTAAAAAACACTCTTCAAATTATGAATTTAAATGTGACCAATGTATTTATACAACGTATCGTAAAGATCATTTTAAAAATCATCTTAAAAAACACTGTTTAAAATATGAATTTAAATGTGACCAATGTGATTATGCAACATATCAGAAAGGTTATTTAAAAATTCATTTGAGAACACACTCTTCAAATTATGATTACAAATGTGACCAATGTGATTATGCAACAAATACCAATAGAAATTTAAAAATTCATCTTAAAAAACATTCTTCAAGTTATGAATTTAAATGTGACCAATGTGATTATACAACAAATATCAATAAAAACTTAAAAATGCATCTTAAAAAACACTCTTCTAGTTGTACATTCAAATGCGACCAGTGTGAGTATGCATCACATTTGAAACATCCATTAATAATTCACCTTAAGACTCACTCTTCAAGTTATGATTTCAAATGCGACCAATGTAATTATGCAACACATCAGAAAAGTAATTTTAAAATTCATCATAAAAAGCACTTTACTTAATGAATTCAAATGTAACCAGTGTGGTTATGCAAATCGTCGTAAATATATGCATAGATTTTGTGTGTAAAGAAAGAAGAATGTGTTCTCATTTTTTATATTCCTGGTATCTTTTATACTGTACTGATTAATGTTAGTTAATTTATTTAAAAATACAGGAAAGGATTTGACATTGTTTTAATAATACATTTTTATGTTAAGTAAGTGAACAAAAATTACATACATATTAGTCGTTAAAATATTAGAAATTTACATTAAGCTTAAATTTAACATAGAAAAACCAAAATGTATAAACTCATTATAAGAATAAAATGCTTTAACCAAAAGAAATTTTTTTATAACTTTAGTAAATGTGACATAATCTAATGATTTTACCCATTTGGGCAAACAACTATAAAATTTTAATCTCTTATAGACTGAACCTTTTTTGATTTTGTTTAGCTTCAACTAGAGGAAGGTGAAAACTATTGTTATTAAAGTATCATGATGATAGATTTCTGACTGTTTTGCATAATTTAACGATGTGAATATAAATATGCATGGTAACCTAAGGATTCTAAACGAATGAAGGTTAGCAACAATTCGTACCACTTTACGTTGGAACTTTATAAGTCGGCTACAACAAATTGTTCTACCACAAGCATTAATGACATACGACAACAAAATAATTAAAACATCTTTAGAAACACTATCAGACAATCTGCACAAAACAAACAAGTTGGAGCTTAAGAACACGTTTAAAGGGATTTGCATATAAAACCAGAAATTTTACACATGAAGCCGTTATAGCATGTAGGTCTCAAAGAAAGAATTAACTGTTTACTTTGTGATCTGTTGAGTTTTGATTGATTTGCAGTACACCAATCATTTGCTAATACGGAAAACTGCTCTGCTTCCAAAATTAAGTGATTAATATCACTACCATAAAATGATAAAGTTAATGTTATCTGCATAGAGCTTAGGGTATATAATTATAATAATAATAACTTATTTATGTTATTCATAAAAAAAATGTAAATATACATCACATGATATCACAGATTTGATGTTATATCACGATATGAATGTAAAACATTGTTACGTTACATACGTCAAAACAGAATCTAAAATATTACAGGTCTTGCTTTGTAATAGACGTAGTACATAATTTAAATAAATATATAGGCTTTAATAAATATACATGCAGTGCAATTTGCATTCAATTTGGTAGGACATTTATAATTGTACTCGAATGTGATAATTGTTTTTCTTGGTGAAGCATATATGGTATTTCAAAAAGTGTGCTTCTTGGACGCAAACTCATCAAAATCATAGAAAGCCTGATTTATAAAGTAATTGTTTATAGAGATTTAAAAATTTTTATATTCTCTGGTAGCAGGTTATAAAAACGAATTCCTATAAATTTATAACTTCATGTCAATCTTATCTGAGGAGGTTGTAAAAGAGAGTAGCGAGTACTGTGCTTATGATTGTTTGTGCCAGTTTCTAAAGACACAATATTTTTCTTTGTGTATGTTAAAATTTGTAAAATATACAGGCAAGGAAGTGTTAAAATATTTAGGTCTTTAAATGTATCCATCCACTACTCCTACCTCAAGCGATGATACCATATGATATGTGCGATTGAATTAAAGCCATATACGCAAGTTTAATAGTATCGTGAGATACTGATTGTGCTAGTTTTCGCAAAAGAAAGGTATTTCTTGCTAGTTTGTTAGCTAACATTGTACACTGATTATTCCAAAGTAGGGGAGACTGTTGTACCTTGGATCATTTTTTACAAGATCTGAAGGAAAGGGCCTCTTTAAACATTTTAAATAATTTGAATTTTTACCAAGTATTGGTCATCCATTTGACTAGCTGACAGCACATCTTAAACTGTGTTTGACGAAAAATTAGGTTTTTATTTTAACCTTTTTATGGCGTATTACATTTGATCCAAGGACATGACCATAATGTACCTTCGAATCGTTAGCTAATGAATCTTGGATCACTAACCTCATGTATCTAGGATAAATAAATTATGAACTATTTGTAAATAAACAACACCAATAAGACAAGCTTATTTATTGTTATAACAGAAATAATATTAAAAATAACAAAAACAGAAATTTATTATTTCACATTGTAATGAGAAAAGTTCACATAAAACAATAGCTGCCCTCTTACTCTTGCTGATCCTGTTACGCTTACTGCCTTAAGAAGTTTAACGATTATGTCTTCTTCAGCAACATCAAAGATTTCTTCTGATTCAATAGCAAATTTGCTGCTTTGTCCAATTCTGTCATAAAACTGAATCTGATATTCGAATCCATTAACGTCTTTTGAATTTATTTTTCCTACGTAATGCTCTGCTAGTCCCTTTTTCTTTGGAAATTTGACCAACACGTATTCCCCTACTTCAAAAATAGGTCTTTCAAATTCCATTTCTTCCTGCGACTCAGATATTTCACGGTTGATTATCTCCAATACATCATTTTCATCATCTTCATCTTCCAAAAAGTCCGTTATGTCATCACTTTCAGATTCACTCTCAAATAAATTTCTAACAGCCTTTTTTTTCTTCATTTCTGCATTTTTCTCAGCGTTTGACAATCTACATTGCTTTTTGTTAGGGTTTTTATTAGCTTTAGCTTGTCTGATTTCTTCTTTTTCCGGTGTATCTGTAGTAATTCGAGTTGTACCTGGCTTTCTTCCCTTTTTAATAGTCTTTCGAGGTACAGCTTTAGAAACCGGTTGTATTTGTTCTGGGCTGACAATAGTATCGGATGCAGCTGCCGAAGTGGAAGGAGTCATATCAAGTTGTATTTCGTTAATTGAAGTTGTTTCACCTGCTCCAACAGCAACTGACTCATTATAGTCCACTGAAGCCGGACGAGCGGTAACATACGATGCTAAAAAGTCATCGTTAATAAAAACTGTTCGGTCCAAAGGAAAAATTCCAGCCTTTTTAAAGCCACTAACAATATTACTTGTTGTGAATGCTCGAGGAAAGGCATGTCCAATAGCTTCAGTCACGTAGTAAATGTCAAAATGTTTCCCAGGATTATTAATAAGCCATCAGGAATCAACTGTTTGGTTATAATAATTCTTGAAAGGAAAATAAACAGCCAGATCAAGTGGCTGTAACTTATGTGACGTGTGTGGAGGGAACGTTAATATCACAATACCTGCTTCGGATGCCCGGTTCACAGCTTCTACTGACAAATGTGTTTCGTGGTTGTCTATTATCAATAACACTCGTTCTTCTTTTGAAGGTTTAGTATGCTTTATAAAGTGATCTAAAAATTTTAGATAAAGCTCTTCGGTTGACCAGCCAGATGGGTTGGCACCGCCAATGGTACCTGGTGGTGCCCCCTTAAGCATAAAATCGTTGAAATTTACTCGCGGGAAAATAAGCATTGGAAGGATGTGAATGCCGATAGGATTTATACAGCCATTCATAGTTACAACTGGCCGCGTTTGCCAGAAGTCATAACACCTATTTGTTTAATGCTTTTAGGTGCGACGATCTTTGAAGGATTTTGTACATTCGTTAAACCTGTTTCATCCTGATTCCATATTCTTTTCGGCGGAAATGGACCTAAACGGCTATGAACATCTTCTAAATTATCAAAAAACAAGGAAACGTTGGCTTTATTGAAGCTGGTTGCTCGCGAAAGACTGGTTTTTTTCTGGTTTTCTAATTGCTAAGCTATTATAATGTCTCCGCAAAAACAAACGCATCCATTCCTCTCCAGCAATTTTTTCTTCATCCCATTGCTGGGGTACTTTTTTTTATTCGCTACGGTAAATTTATAAGCTAATTGACGAATTCCTTTTTTCGATAGGCCGTACTGCATTTTAGCAATAGTTTGCAGGTAAGTAACTACTTCTTCATGACTAAACACCTTGTTTGTGTCATACTTTACGTTATAAGTATAATTTTTATCACCAGACGCTTTGAAAGAATTTAGATGCCGCACAAGAGTTGCAAATTTTACAAGCCTCGCGTATGGAGATTCGCTTTTCTGGAGGGCTTGTGACTGCTTGAATTGCTTTTTTCATTGCCTCGGGATCAATAGGAGCCCTTTTTTTTCCAGATTTGGTTCTTGGCATTGTAGCCTGGAACAAAATGCCAAGCAAATTTAACGTCATGTACCTATGATCAGCGATCCATGGTACATGATATAATTTTGATCCAAGGTACATTAGGGTGTATAAAGACAAACAAAAATTCGTAACAATTATAGGATATGTTTAAATCTAAGTTTAAGCATGTCTCTGTACTCACCGATTATTACTGTATACACTGGTTTCACTGAACAACTGTTTCTTTTTCACTGACTCTCTTAAAAAAATTAATTTCAAATTGAAAAATTGTTACTTTTGCGACTAAAATCACGAATCTGTATTTTACATCGACAACGTGCTTTTCAACCGTACTTCCCTAGATGTACACTGTAATATACAATGAAAACTATCTATTAAACGGGTTATTAGTTCCTAGATAGCAGTACAAGGACTAAAACGATCAAGTGATCCAAGGTACACTATGATCAAGGTACAACAGTCTCCCCTAGCTTATGGTCAAATTCAATGGCCAAAAAACGTACCGATTTATGACTTTTTTGGAAATTATTTTTCTTAAGCGTATAATTAAATTTTTCCGTTTTACTTTAAACTTAAACGATTGTTGCCAAACCAGGCCGCTACATTCGCTAAAGCCGTATCCGATTGATATTTTAACTTGCTTTCATCGTTATCAGTAATGAACATCGGCATAAAGTATCATTTCTGAGATCTTTGTGCTAAAAATGTCATTTATGTAAATTAAAAACAATACCGGGCCCATAACTGAACCCTGCGGTACACCCATATTGATGTTATAACTTCTGAATAAGTATTATTATATAAAACCCTTTGCTTGCGGTTAGACAGATATGAGTCTATTAGATTTACAGCGGGCTGATTGAATTTGTACATAGCAAGTTTTTTAAGTAAATTGTGTTTAGGAACACAATCAAACGCTTTAGTTAGGTCTAAAAAAATTACTTCTGCAAAACAACCATTTTCAAAAGTATTTAAAATGTTATCTACTAAACTTGTTATTGCATCTGATGTGGTGCCGCACTATCTTGCACTGAGAGTAATTTTTATGTTCGGATTATATGTTTAGTGCAATAGCCCAGTTAGTAACTGGTGTTCAGGTTATTAAAAAAAGTGACCTCATTGCGAATTGAGCGCTGCTTTTCTGCTTTTTTAAGTGTAAAAAAATGGCCAATAATGTCAACAATTTATTACCTGCTGTATTGGAATTAATTTCGTCGCCGTCTTCCGATTCTGATACTGAAGAAGTAATTTTGATAATGTGCAATGAGAGGTGGTGATAACTAAAATCAAAAAAACTTGTAGGTTAAATGATGCACAGGTAAAATAATTTGTTTGTGTAATGTTCAGATCTTTAAAAATGATTTTAGTTTCAACATCATTTTTAGAAGGCGAGGAGAACAGTTTATTCCGGGAAAATCAATGAAATATAAGGATTGTTCTAAGTGTCCCAAAAAGTGCAATGAAGCTTTTTCTGAAGAGCAAGCCGGGCGGTTTTTCGAACAATTTTGGAAACTTGGAAATGAAGAGGATCAAAGATACTTTATAGCATCTTTAGTTTCCCAAGAGAAGAAAAAAAGTGGTCGTGAAAATTCCAGAAGGAATCGCAAAAATACCTACTTACTATTTAAGTAAAGAAGGCACGAAAATTTCAGTATGTAAAGGATTCTTTTTGTCTTTACTGGGGATTAATGAATCAATCGTTTACTCTATCATGAAGGCCAGAAATGTAAATTATTTTGTAGAAAAATCAAAGCATGGCAAATGTGTAAGTGCAAATAAAATTCCATTAGAAACCAAGAATATCATAAAGGATCATATCAACTCATTTCCTAAAGTGCCCTCACATTACACTAGGAAGGATACAAACAGAATATTTAGGAAAGGACCTAAATTTAAATATAATGCATGAACTTTATGAGCAACACTGTAAAGATCACAGACGGAAACCAGAGAAATTTTGGTATTACAGGTTGGTCTTCAAAAATGAATTTAACTTGTCTTTTCAAACGCCAAGAAAAGATATATGTGACACTTGTTACGTTTTTGAACACAGTAAACCAAAAGAAAAGGAAACGCTCCAAAATGATTATGACGAGCATACAGGGGAGAGTAGGGCAAGTGAGTCATAGGAGGCACGTGAATCTTTTGAAATAATTCATAAAACCGGCATCATATCCGATAACAATCAGTGCAGTTTATAATTGTATCAACAGGTGCGTGTTGCTGATAAAAAATTAGATGAAAATTAGCAAAACTACGGTAAATATGAATATTTTTTTATTTTACGTTTTGTTATATTATATTTAAGGTAAATTACGTAAGGATTTTTCATAATTTAAAGTAAGTATCAAGCTATTTCATCATAGGCGTGACATAACCTTATTTGTGTGCAATACCGGCCGATATTTACAATGTTGCCAAATGTATCTATTCTTCTTTGATTTATTTCTTTTTATTTTATTGTCACTTTGGGGCAAGTGAGTCTTGACCATGACTCACTTGCCCCACAGTAGTTTAGAATATAAATAAATTATTTGTTTTTTTTGCAGGTGGAAAATGGTCCGTAACTACGTGCGTAAGACCAAAAAAGGGTCATATTCAGAAGACGCTATGCAACGTGCCTTAGAAGCTATTCAGAATAAGGAGATGTCAATCAAGAGAGCTAGTGTGGTCTTCAATGTTCCGAGAACGAACATACACACACGGATAAGTCGTCAGAGGATCAATCCAGTTACAAGCCTTGGCAGGTTCAAGCGTATGTTTAGTGCAAAAATGGAAATTGAACTGTGTGAACATATAATACATTTAGAAAAACTGTTTTATGGACTTATAACGGCAGATGTTCGACGAATTGCATTTCAGTTTGCTGAAGCTAACCAAATCAATCACCCATTCAATAAAGATCGGAAGTTGGCAGGAAAAGACTGGTTGATATCATTTTTGAAACGTCAAGGAAACCTTTCCATCCGAAGACCTGAAGCAACAAGCATTGCAAGAGTGACAGAATTTTCAAAGCAGAGAGTTGGTGAAATTTTTAAAAACTTAAAAGAGATCTTAGATAAGTGCAATTTTCCCCCGCATCGTGTATTTAACTGTCATGAGACAGGAATTACCTGCGTCCAAAAACCAGCAAAAATATTAGCGGAAAAGGGAAGAAAGCAAGTGGGAAGATTAACTTCACTGGAAAGAGGAAAAATACAACTTTATTAGCTTGTGTCAGTGCTACGGGCGCGTTTATCCCACCATTTATGGTCTTTCCTCGTGTAAGAATGAATTCAACTTTATTGAATGGTGCCTTTCCTGGCACGATAGGATTTCCAGCACAATCAGGATGGATAGATGTCGATCTGTTTGTTAAATTTTTAAATCATTTTATAGACTGCATAAAAACAACCAAAGAATCTCCAACAAGTCTGCTAATATTAGATGGGCATTCAAGCCATAAGTCTATTGAGTCTATGAACCTGGCTAGAAATTCTGGAGTAACTCTTTTGACCCTACCACCTCACACTTCGAATAAGCTACAGTCGCTTGACGTAAGCGTATTTGCACCATTCAAAACCTACCTGGCAAAAGAAATGGACCATTGGCTCACAAACCACCCTGGCCGTAGAATCACTGAACATGACATGGCTCCGATTATTACAAATGCCCTTATTAAGGCATTTACACCAACAAACATTATTAACGGTTTTGAAAAAACGGGAATCTACCCTTATAATCCTGATGTGGCGACTTTGAGGCGGCCGAGAACATCCTTCAAAAAGAAACCAATCCTGAAAGCGTTAATCCATTCGTCAATTCACAGAACAATCTCCAAAACGAAACCAATCCAGAAAACGTGAATCCCTCGATCAGTTCTGAGAATATAATCTTCAAAAGGAGACCAATCCAGAAAGCGTCAATCTCTCAGCCAATTCCGAAAACTTGGTAGATGGAACTCATTCGGAATCAGATGATATCCAGCGCTATCCCAAGGTACCACCAGTCACTTTGGAGCCATCAGAACAACCGTCATGCAGTTATGTTTCTTTTTCAAGTTTAAGTCCAATCCCAAAACCTTCAACAGAGAAAAGAAACACCAAAACAAAATTCAGAAACACAGAAGGATCTAAAATAATCACTAGTTCACCTTACAATGATCAACTCGAAGATAAATTAAAAACATAAAATGGAATTTTGAGAAAGCAGGCTCATGTGCAAATGATAAAAAAGTGAAACATAGGGGAAAAGAAGAAATGTGTATCAGCAGAACCAGCAACAATATCAGAGGAAGAGAAAAGCACAATATGCGTTTATTGTCATGAGACATATGGAGAGACGTTATGAGGAATGGATCATGTGCATAAAATGTGGTGCCTGGGTGCACGAGGAGTGTTCAGATAATGAACCAGGTGCTAATAATTATGTTTGTGATAACTGCCGATAATTATTATTCTAAGCACTCACTTGCCCCACATAGATGATTCACTTACCCCTGGGGCAAGTGAGTCATTTGCCATTTTTTTTTAAGTTTGACATTTTACCAACGATTTTATATTTTATTCATTTTTTAAGGTCAAGTTATTAAATAAACAGTTAAAGTTGTTATGTATCTAATAAACGCTGTTTTATTTCTAAAAATAACAAAGTTATACCTTTTTGATCCTTAATGTGACCTCACTTGCCCCACTCTTCCCTTCTGAGGAAAATGGAGGCAAGAACTATGAAAAATGAAGTGAAAAAAAGGGCCAAAAGGGAAGAACGTATTTTAATCGAATTTGATTTAGAAGCTGTCTGTTATACTCCTGCAACTAATGCCAAAGCTCTTTTCTGTAAAAATCGATTGGCTGTCTATAACTTCACTGTTCTTAGTGTTGTAGATAGAAAAGCCATATGCTACATGTGGCACGAGGGCCTTGCAAATCGTGGTTCCAATGAAGTGGCGTCTTGTTTGTATCACTTTTTGGAAGCAGAACAAATTAATAACGAAATAGTGTTTTTCTCCGACACCTGTGGCGGACAGAATCGGAATGGAAACGTTGCTGTTTTGTCTTCACGCTGTAAAACATTTGGATATTCCAGTAATAAATCAAATGTTTTTCGAACCAGGACACTCACAAATGGAGGTTGATAACATCCACGCGCAGATTGAAAAGAAGAAAAAAAATGTGGACATATTCGATCCTTCGGGATGGTATACATTAATTCGATCTGCATACAAAAAAAACCCTTACACATTATATGAAGTAAATCAGTCCGATATCAAATGCTTCAAAACACTTAAAAAGGAAATTTTGAAAAACAAAAATACAGATACCAACGGAAATGATGAGAACTGGTTAAAAATAACATGGCTTCAATATCGAAAAGATGACATGGCACAAATGTATTTTAAATACCGAAGAAAATTTTATAAAAATACAGGTAATTAGACGTACGCAACGGGCAACACAGTCCAAAGACGCTGTTTTAGTGGAAGCATATTCAAGGCCCCCACCCAATATCATCATCTATAAGTTCGCAAAACGAACAAGTTAATTCATATTCTGCAGATTATCTAATAGTGTATCTAAAGATGTTTTAATTAGCCAGTTGTCATACGTCATTATTGCTTGGGGTAGAACTATTTGTTGTAGCCGTCTTATTAATTCGGTACGAATTGTTGCCAACTTTCATTAGTGTAGAATCCTCACGTTACCATGCACATTTATATTGGCATCTTTACAGTACGCTAGGTAGTCAGAAATCCATCATCATGATATTCGGAATAACAATTAGTGGAGAAAAATCGCTCTTCTAACTCGCTGTTTTCTGAGGGTGCGTGACACCGAAGGTATAACGAAATGAAACCTATACCATATACACTTTGGTGCATAGGAAATGAAAATGTACAATTTTATTTAGTAGGAGCGAACTTTGCAAATGGCGCTTAAACGCGACTGAGGTCGAGTTAGAAAAACTATGTTTTGCTTAACATTAACCGTTGTAACAATTTAAGCTTTTAACCTAAAATTTTGATTTTTTGCACACATATACCTGAAGTATGAGCGCTTCTAATAGCTATTCAGGAATTTTGTAAATGTTTCCAGTTTTTTTTTAAATAGGGTTGTAAAAATAAAATTATCCAAATCGTGTATGCAAAACTTCACCCTGCGGCGAGCTATGTGAACTGTTGAAAATTTCTTTACATATATATCGAGTCCAATGTAGCCAGAAAACGTAAAAAGTTTAAAAAAAAATTAAATCGCTAACTGTAATAGTTACAGAAATATGAATGTTTATCCGCTAGCCGTATAAAGCGCGCTGTTGCCAAGAACGCCACTAGTCGCTCTCGTCACCATACCTTTCTACATTGAACTGTATATAGAGTTCACTGCCTTTCTGGAAATCATATGCGTTAGCCTTATATCTAGAAATAAAATAAGAATATCAATAAATGTAGAGTAGCGGTGCTTTTTTTAAAAAGATACAAAACCACATTTTCTAAAATGTAATTTTTGAAATGGAAAACAATTAATTTAGTAAATATGGTAATTAATTCAAATAAACTTGTCCAAACCATGTCGAAGTATCGGCGTTATTATTATTCAATAATTCACATAGCTCGCCGCAGAGTAAAGTTTTGGATGCACGATTTCATAATGTTATTTTTTCAACTTTATTTTAAAAAAACTGTAAACATTTTCAAAATTCCTGAATTGCTGTTAGAAGCGCTCATATTTCAGGCATATGTATGCAAAAAATCATAATTTTAGATTAAAAGCTTAAATTGTTACATTGGTTAATGTTAATAAAAACGTAATTTTTCTAACTCGACCTCAGTCGCGTTTAACCGCCATTTTTAAAGTTCGTTCCTACTAAAAAAAAGTTGTACATTTCTATTTCTTATGCCCCAAAGTATCCTCGACAAGATGGTATATGTTTCATTTGCTTATACCTTTGGTGTCACGCACCCTCAGAAAACAGCGAGTTAGAAGAGAGATTTTACTCACGCAAAATACCGACCCCGTCGCGCGGCGCTTCGTGATAAGCTTACGCACATTCCAAAGCTCTTGAAAACAAAATTCATCTGCGCGAGATCCAAAAAATTGGCCGCTAGGTGTCGTCATAAATCGTTTTTTAGCGTTACGCCCGAAACCACTGAATCCAACAGAGTGATTGATACATTTTCTGTATTTCATATAAGTATACAGTGCTTTCGCTCTAAAATATCCGAACTAGAAACTTATTTAATTTAAATTGGAAGCTTATGGTTTCGATCAGCTGAGTATAAATTTAGTAAAGTCTTACTTAAGTAACAGGACTCCGGTGGTATCTGTGAATGATGTTCTATCTTCACAATTGCCACTTGAAAAGGGCGTTCCTCAAGGTTCAATCTTGGGATCCCTTCTGTTCTTGATTTTTATTAATGATTATCCTCTAAACCTTAAAAATATAAGTAACTCTATTCTATATGCGGATGATGCAACTGCATTTGTCAATGGGTGCGATGATGGCTTTAGTAGATAAATGGTGTGCAATTAATCAGTTACGTCTCAATAAAGTTAAAACGGTTAGAATGGTTATGTCACTAAAAACTATTGACAATTTCAATTATGTTAAATTTCTGGGCACATTTATTGATCCAAGATTAAATTTTGTTGGACATGTAAATAATTTGGCCAATAAATTAAACACGAATATTTTTATTCTGCGTCGTTTAGTTGACAATGTTTCTGATGCTATATTGAGAACTGTTTATTTTGCATTGATTCACTCTCATTTGAATTATTGCAATATTATTTGGGGCAACTCGGCATCTGCCAAAAGAATATTTCAACTTCAACGTAAGTCAATACGAATTATAGGTGGACTTGGTTATCGAGATGACTGCAAGGATACTTTTAAAAAATTGCAAATTTTGGCATTGCCATGCATATTTATTCTTAATTGTGCAATTTTTTCTAAAGAATTTGGTGAACAATGTATTAGGACAGATGTTCACGATCATTTACCCGACAAAAGAACGATCTAAATTTGAACTTTTATCGTTTATCTAAAACACATAGTAGCTTTATATACAGGGTGGCGCATTAGTATGACAAAGTCCCATATCTCCTTTATTTAAAGAAATACAAAAAAAAAATTAAACACAAAAGTTGTAAGATATGTTCTGGTGCATATTCCAAAAATATTTTTAATTATACAGGGTAGATCATAAAACCTTAGAAGTAATTTAAATTTTTTTTTAAATAGAAAACCCTATATATTATTACATATTTAGATTCTACATACAATTTTAGACACATTTTATGTATAATGTCCTATACCTAAGTCTAACCGTTTTTGACAAATTTCAAATTTTTTGTCAAAAATGACGTTTGCAGGCCAAATCATAGGTGGAAATCTTTTCTAAACGAACCCTTTATCAATTAGTTATGGTAAGTTTCCTTGGAAATGGGGACCTGCTCTAATGGGCTGTATCGTTATTTTTGTAATACATTCATACAGGGTGATCAAAAATGGACAATAAGAAGTAGATTCAAAAAACCTATAGTATTTTTTTTTAATGGAAACCCCCTATTTTTTTTAATTCTATCTTATTTTGCATTAAACATAAGGGTGACTTTGTATAAGAGTGTATATTCCAAAAAATTGTTGTTTTTGAAATAATGACAATAATGATAATTTGTGTGATGCATTAGTGTATTTTATAGCAAATTGATTTAAAACTTGAATTAAAATTGTAAATAATGAATTTTTCGCAAGCCGAGACGGTTGATATGATTTTTGTTTTGGGAGCTAGTGATAAGAATACGCTCTTAGCAAGAAGACTGTATCAACAACGGTTTCCAGAGAAACGGCAACCTGAAAGAAGGGCATTTGAAAAGCTTTTGGAGCGTTTTGAAAGAACTGGAAATGTGTTATATGAAAAAAATACTAGGGAAAAAAGTGCACAGACTGGTTGGTGTTGAACGACGTACGGTACAGCGGATATTGAAGTCTCAAAAAATGCACCCCTATCACATTCAACTACTTCAAGAGTTGGTCCCTGAAGATTATCAAAGACGACTGGAATTTTGTCAATGGGCTTAAAACAAAATAAACCAACAAAGAAATTTTGTTGATTTGATTTTATTTACAGATGAGGCCACATTTCACAGAAACGGTAGTGTAAACAGACACAATTTTCATTACTATTCTACCGAAAATCCACATTTTGTAGGATATACTTCTCAAACTAGATGGTCTTTAAATGTTTGGGGAGGTGTTGTCGGTAATCATATAATTGGAGCATATTTTTTTGATCAACGAGTAACAGGGGAACAGGGGAAGCCATCTGCCTAATTTGTTGCATCAAGTGCCACAGGATACGCAACAAGAAATGTGGTTTCTTCATGATGGGGCCCCAGTACATCATACAGGTCCGGTAATAACTTTTTTAAATGCTAGATATCCAGAATGTTGGATTGAGAGGGGAGGGCCTGTTGCTTGGCCTGCTAGATCCCCAGATCTTACTAAAATGGACTTTAGCATATGGGGGTACGACAAAGAGCAGGTTTATAAAATACCGCCTACAACAAAGGAAGACATGAAGATTAGGATTAGAAACTGTTTTCAAAACATTAGTGTTGAAATGTGTAGAAATTTAAATTGTCATTATTTCAAAAACTACAATTTTTTGGAATATACATCCTTATACAAAGTCGCCCTTATTTTTAATGCTAAATAAGATAGAATTAAAAAAATAGGGGGTTTCCATTAAAAAAAATGGCTAAAGGTTTTTTTGAATCTACTTTTTATTGTCCATTTTTGATCACCCTGTATGAATGTATTACAAAAATATCAATACAGCCCATTAGAGTAGATCCCCATTTCCAAGGAAACCAACCATAACTAATTGATAAAGGCTTCGTTTAGAAAAGATTTCCACCTATGTTTTGGCCTGCAAACGTCATTTTTGACAAAAAATTTAAAATTTATCTAAAACGGTTAGACTTAGGTATAGGACATTATACATAAAATGTGTCTAAAATTGTATGTAGAATCTAAATATGTAATAATATATAGGGTTTTCTATTTAAAAAAAAAATTAAAATTACTTCTAAGCTTTTATGATCTACCCTGTATAATCAAAAATATTTTTGGAATATGCACCAGAACATATCTTACAACTTATTAACAAATTTAATATATGGTTTATTTTTGAAACCGATTATGCTTTGCTGTCGTACTTATTGTACGTGACAAAGAAAATGGATATATTATGAATAATGCTCTTCTGCAACAAAACGTTTCAACTTTATAATGACAAGGCAATAAGAATCAGATGCTTTAAATAGAATTCAATAGGTATAATAATGCCAGTGGTTCTCAACACTGCTTTAACTTATATATATTTGTGAAGAATGCAACTTTTTAATATAAAAATAATAATCGATTACTAATTACCTATAAGTAATTTCAATTGACACCTTTCCATTATACTTATAAAACAATAACAAATACATTTTTATTATAGTTAGTAAATATTAATTAAATTACAAAGATATACTTTTATAATTAAATGTAAAAATTATAATTGTCATTTTAATTCATCACTTTGTCATTTTAAAAAGATCATCGTCATTTTCCAGTGTTAACTGTGAAAAAAGAGGTCTTACTTCATACAATCTCTTCATTAACAAAAGTTTTTAATTATTTTATCCTATGATCAATACATTTTTTATATTTTTGTATAAATGATAAAATCTATTAAATTACTTTTGTTCATATTATATTTTTTGGTTCTTTTGTTTAAACAAAACGTCATTACCATCTTTTAAATGAACTTTCAAATGTAAATTGAAATCCCTTAAATCGAATATTCATTTTATGAATGGCTTTTTAAATGTTTATTATAAAAACTTGCATTCTTCCAAAATTTTAAATGTAATGTTAAATTGAGAAATATTTTATTATTTTGAATTTCTACCATTTTCTTTTGCCTTGTCATTATTTTGAAAGTTGCAAATTTTGTTCGGAAAATAGAGGATTATTCAAATTTCCATCTTTCTTTGTTAAACAATAAGTACGAAAAAAAAACTTTCAAAAATAAACCATATATTGACAATCCTCCTTTTAATCCAACGTTCTAGACAGGCTTTATCTTACAATTTAATTTTTTTGCATCTCTTTAAATAAAAGATATGGGACTTTCGCATAATGCGCCATATGTTACTAAAATATTTAACTGTTTCTCAGAAAACTTCCTGCAAATAAAATCAAATGTAAAATTAAAAGCATTTTTATTGAAAAATGCTTTTTACAATTTGACTGAATTTTATAATAGTAACCCAAGTATAGATCAGTTGCATCAGCTTAGATTTTGTGCTTGTATTTCTTTTTATATTGACGTCTGTAAATGTAGTATTATACATATGTAATAGTTAATCATAATAAATAAATAAATATTTGTTAACTATTGAAGGTAGCGACTTAATTTTTTTTTTAAACTTTCTACGTATTCTGGCTACATTTGACTCGATATATATAATGTATAGAAATTTTCAATAATTCACATACCTCGCCGCAGGGTCAATTTTATTTTTGTAACTTTCTTTTGAAAAAACTAAGTTTTCAAAATCTCTGTTAGAAGCGCTGATATTTCAGGTATCGGTATGCAAAGAATCAGAATTTTAGAATAAACGCTTAAATTGTTACATCGTTTAATGTTAAGAAAAACGTAGTTTTCCTAACTCAACCTGTCACGTTTAACCGCCATTTGCAAAGTTCGATCCTACTAAAAAAAAGTTGTACATTTCCAATTCAGAAATTTAAAATGTATATTGGATTTCAAAAACTTGAAAATAATATACTATGGTCTGGTACAATCCATTCTGGAGTATGGAATTGCTGTTAGGCAGCCTACAGTTATTTAAAAAATCTGAAAGTAATCCAAAAGAGATTCATTATAATATTGTACGAGAAAAACCAAAGATTTCCGACAGATCTTTTATTAGCAGAAACCAAATTAGAAAACAGTATTACAAAAACATTGCCACATATCAATATAAAAACAGAGATAAACTGCAGCAATTTATACATAGCTATAATATCAAAAGTAAATTAAATGAAAAAAAAAACATTAAAGAGAACAAACAAAAAGAAGATAGGACAAAAATCTTCAGAATTTTTAACTCAATACCGAAAAATATTAGAAATAGTCTAACGTGTTAGCTTTTAAGACTAAACTAAGCAAATGGATTACACAAATTGATAATTTCCTACGTACTTGTATAGAAAAATATTTTTAATGTTCATGTGCAATTACGTAATAAGTTCCTACTTAAAAATTAACACGAGAAGACAGTTATCTATTGTTCTTCTCCTTATTCATGTTTAGGGCATTTTAAATATTAATGTAACATACACATGATACAATTCAATAAGTTCCTAATTAATATGATAAGACAGTTATTATATTGTCGTCTTGTTCTTTTTAAGTTTCTAATTAGATATTAGTGTAACCTTATTCAAAATCAGTAGAGTCGTAATATAGTACTAACCAATATCCACACACAAGCTTTAGCTTCAGTGGTTTGGAGTTGCTTATTTATAACGGTTGACTCCAGATCTAACAGATAGATATTAAACTCAACAATTATGTATAGCTACGTTTATTATAAGAGGAAATGTAACCAACGTTTTAAATAAACCAATATTATTGTTACTATTTCCTATGCCCCAGTGTCCTCTACAAGATGGTATAGGTTTTGTTTGGTTATACCTTGGTGTCACTCAAGGTCATAATTTCTCTGCGATTTTATTCCACTAAATAGTTTTCACTTTCCTCTAGTTGACGCTAAACAAACTCCAAAAGGGTCCAGTCTGTATGACATTAAAATTTTACAATTGTTTGTCTGAATGGATGTCACATTTACAGATTAAAGTTATAAAAAAATTTGTTTAGTTAAAGTATTTTATTCTTATAAGAATTTGTACATTTTAATTTTTCTACATTAAATTTAAGCTAAATGTAAATTTCTAATATTTTAATGACTATGTATGTAATTTTTGTTTAATTACTTAACATCATAAACGTATGATTACAACAATGTCAAATCTCTTCTCAAAATTAAAAAAAAATTAACTAACATTAGTCAGTAGGTACAATATAAAAAATGAGAACACATTCTCCTTTCTTTACACACAAACATACTACATGATCACATTGGTCTCATTTGTACACATAACAAGGAGAGTGGTTTCCTAAGACGAACAAATTTTTAAGTGATGAAATTGAAAACTATGTTTGCAATTGTTTGCATAACCACACTGGTTCTATTTGAATTCATTATTTGAAGTGTTTTTTATGATGAATTATAAAATTGTGTTTGGCATTAGTTTCATAATCACATTGATCACATTTGAATTCATAACTTGAAGAGTGGTTTTTAAGATGAATTTTTAAACTAGCTTTGTGATGGGACACATACTCACATTGGTTGCATTTGAATTCATAATTTGAAGAGTGTGTCTTAAGGTGAGCTATTAAAGAATGTTTGTAATGTGTTGCATAATCACATTGGACACAATTGAACTTATAACTTGAAGAGTGTCTTTTTTGATGTATTTTAAAATTATATTTGACATTTGTTTCATAATCACATTGATCACAATTGAATTCATAACTTGAAGAGTGGTTTTTGAGATGAATTTTAAAATTATGTTTGGCATTTGTTTCATAATCACATTGATCACATTTGAATTCATAACTTGAAGAGTGTTTTTTAAGATGAATTTTAAAATTATGTTTGGCATTTGTTTTATACTCGCAATGACCACATTTGAATTCATAACTTGAAGAGTGGTTTTTAAGATGAATTTTAAAATTAGATTTGTGATGTGTTGCATAATCACATTGGACACATTTAAATTCATAACTTGAAGAGTGGTTTTTACAATGAATTTTTAAATTTCTATTGGTATTTGTTGCATAAACACATTGGTTGCATTTGAATTCATAATTTGAAGAATGCATTTTAAGATGAGCTATTAAAGGATGTTTCAAATGTGTTGCATACTCACACTGGCCACATTTGAATTTATAACTAGAAGAGTGTTTTTTAAGATGAGTTTTTAAACTAGCTTTGTGATGGGACACATACTCACATTGGTCGCATTTGAATTCATAATTCGAAAAGTGTGTCTTAAGGTGAGCTATTAAAGAATGTTTCAAATGTGTTGCATAATCACACTGGCCGCATTTGAATTTATAACTTGAAGAGTGTTTTTTAAGATGCATTTTAAAATTGTGTTTGGCATTTGTTTCATAATCACATTGATCACATTTGAATTCATAACTTAAAGAGTGGTTTTTTAGATGAATTGTTAAATTAGCTTTGTGATGGGACACATAATCACATTGGATGCATTTGAATTCATAACTTGAAGAATGTTTTTTAAGATGAATTTTAAAATTAGATTTGACATGTGTTCCATAATCACATTGGTCACATTTAAATTCACAATTTGAAGAATGTTTTTTAAGATGAATTTTTAAATTTTTATTGGCATTTGTTGCATAATCACATTGGTCACATTTAAATTCATAATTTGAAGAGTGTTTTTTAAAATGAATTTTTAATTTATATTTGAGATAGGTTGTATAATCACATTGGTCACATTTAAATTCATAACTTAAGGAGTGTTTTTTAAGATGAATTTTTAATTTATATTTGAGATATGTTGCATAATCACATTGGTCACATTTAAATTCATAACTTGAGTGTTTTTTAAGATGAATTTTTAAATTTTTATTGGTATTGGTTGCATAATCACATTGGTCACATTTGTATTCATAATTTGAAGAATGCTTCTTATTAAGGTGAATTTTTAAGTTTTTATTAGTATTTGTTGCATAATCGCATCGGTTACATTTATATTTAAAACTTGAATATAACCTCAAAACGTCATGTTTTAAAATTTCTTCCACTGTTGTTAAACTCTTAAATTGATTATATTCACTCTGTACATTTGTGATGTGTTCGACAATGTTTTCCTTTATATGATCTGCTTCACTTGAGTTGAGTTGGTAAGAAGTGTCTTCTTTCTTAATATTCACATTATCGGTAAAAATAGTGTCAAATTTTGTACTACTTGAACCGTAATTAATTTCACCTTTTATTAGATCGTTATTTACAACAAGATGTGGAGTTACAAGTAAATCTATTCCTTTTTCCTCTTTCGGTTCGATTTTAATAAGTTTCATATCAATTTCATAAGACATTTCTAAGAATACGTACTGCTTAATCACATAATAAACAATTCAAAACCTCAGAAGTGTACAACACTGAAGTGCACCAAAGATATGTACATGGGAAGTACGCGCTTCCACGACGATAAATGTAAATAGCATCCTAAACCATAAGTACTTTGCAAACCTTTAATAAAATCGAGATCGTAGACAGTCAGAATATTAGAATATAGTCAAATTCGTACTCGATATAGTTATAAACCATTTTGATGGTGATGTTATCACGTTATGAACCAGTACGCAACGTTAAGAAAATAAATCATTTATAATAACAAATTCATATAAGCTGTATCATATAATCGGAAATTTAAAACTCAAATAAAAAGCTAATTTTTATAAAATACATTAGATATTTATTAGTAGTCTAATGAATCAGATTTTAATTTTTGTAATAAGTGGTGTTTAACTTATTAACATCAGCCTCTACTTTATTTTGTTTTTACTTGTGTACTAAAGTCTTTTTAATTTTTTTAAGTTTAACGTTGTTTTGTAAGTTTACCACTTTATGATGCATGTTAACAAAAGCGCGGTTAAATGTTATTATTATATAAAATTATAATAAAGTTTATCATACATAAAAATTAAAAAAATTTGTTGAAAAAAGTATTGTGAAAAAAAAAAATAGTGTAAATAATTAGGTAAAAAACATTCAAATTTAAATGTACATTTATGAGTATTTATTTAAAATATTAAATAATAAAAAAATTTAAATTAAATATTGGTTATATTTCATATAGTAAAAAATTTATGGTAATATTTAAGTAAATAAATAAATACCAAACTTATAAATTAAAAAAATCATTTAAGTAAAATTTTTTTAAAGAAGTTTTTTTTTACAACTAAAGTTAACAAAAATATTTAAATTAATAAAAACAATTTAAATTTTTTAAAATTTAATTTAATTTTGGGTAAAAATGAAAAACTTTAAATAAACAAAGAATAAATTCATAAATTTAATTTTTTAATTTTTTTTAAGATTTAGTTTGGTTTTTCTTAAAAAACGATGAATTCATCCAATATTTTTTATTACTAAATTAAATAAAAGCAACTAAATTTTTTAAAACCGGTTTTACAGGTAAACCAATTGAAATTAAATGTCCCCCAATAAAATCTAATTTTTTTGTAACGTTAAAATGACCAATTTTGGCAAAACAAAATAACAACGTCGGAATTTAATTAAAATGTCAAAATTTTGTAAAATAAATTTTTTTTTGTCATCGGTATGCTCTTTAAACATTGTGAAAATATGATGAGGTTCGACTATATCTGTTACTAAATTTGCATGGTCTCTTCACAATTCAAAGCCTTTAGACAAGAAATCCTGAGAATACAATTTGCCTATCGTATTCATCATCCGAACTGAAAGGAGGAAGACAAGATGTTGAAATTCACTTTCTTCAAGATTATGGATTGAATTTCACTTTGAGTATCACTTTAGGAATGTTAATAAATTGTCTAAAATGCTGCTATTGTCCTTTTCACAATTTCTTACAATGATGATCAATTAAATTAAGAACGGATGTCTTAAAACAAGATGTGAATTGATAACAATTTGGGTTGGTGTTACCAGCACCATAACTTAATTGACCAATGAATTTTAGGATCTTGGTTCAAGGATCTTGTTCTTAAAAATTTAAGCCAATTTTCTGCACTCCTCAAACAGTTAAGGGTTGCTGTTGTTGTTATCCAACCTGTCTTAAATGGCATTTCAGCTTTTTGTTAATCCATCTTTGGATAAAATGTCCAGCGTATTTTAGGTAGAAGATGAAGCCACAGTGTCTGGTGATTTTAGTGACATGCACCTGGTAATGTTTACATTTATCAGGTGTTGGCTTTTCATTAAATCAAAAGGCAGTCCATGTCATGAATAAATTCTGCAGTTTGAATTGCTGCAGCTGGTAATTTGATGACAGGGTCGTTTACACTAATCATGGTCTCTAGGGCTGAAGCCATTGTATTGCTAAATATCCTAGCAGCCACACACTTTCATTTTTAATTGATTTGTTGTTGAAAATATGACTGTCTTTCTCCTTAAACCCTGGAACCTCTTCGCCTGTCTATCAAAAACACAATTTGACATGATCTACTTTTGCACGATCTGTATCATAACAAATATTATATTTAAAAAATGCATTTCTAGATTTCAAGAGATTGGATCAAATAATGTAAATATTTTTGACCATTGACAAAAAGTATGGACCAGGTTTTAATGTTTGCATCATTTGATAACTTTTTATGGCAGCACGATTTGTACCTTGATGCATATTGTAACCATTACTTTCAACCCTATATTTTGTAAAGAATTTATAATTTCTTTGATCAAAACATTAAGTGATCAGTCTTTATGACATCTTTAGTAAAATAGTAGGCGATTGGCTGTTTCCAAATTTTATAAAGGCCATGAATCATAAATACTGCAGCATGATTTGCATATTCGCATTTTCTTCCTAATGTCCCCAAATCAACATAGCCTACTATTTTGTCATGAAGTTTATCTAATGTCAATTGCTGTGATAGTGCAATTTCATCAAACATTAAGCTGCAGGTTCTATCCAATGTTTTCATTTTGGAAACCCTTTTGACAATTTTTCAAGAAGTTCTTATTTAAACCTGGTTCAAACGGGATATTTTTAAAATTTTATTTAATGTACTACGTGATGGCAATGGTATACAGTTTCTAGGAAGTTATAACACTTTGGACCTCTTTATATAAAGCCAATGCAAAACCTTATCTGAAGACGTCCAACTTGGTCGTTTTTGTTTAGTATTTGTAAATGTTGTTTTAAAAATGAAACAGCATTACGATCAATTTTGTTTTAAGTCTCTAAACATTTCATGTTTAGAAAGTTCATACGTGTTAATTTTGTTTTTAGATTGCTTTAAAGCCATCTTTAGTTTACCAATTATCGTTTCTGACTTTTATTTATTTTATAAAATGTTTTTTTCTTGGCGTTAAATTCACTACTCGAGTTTCATTAATAGAAGATAATATGGAGTTTCTTTACTTCTTTAGAACTTAAGAATACACTTCAGTTCTCTTTTATCAGAGTGTTTAGGTGTTGTTGGTAACAAATTACACGGAACAGCTTCAGAGTAATGACTAGTGGTTGGTTCTATATTTTCTACATGTGTATCTCCCAGCACAGATACTTCAGATTCAAATCTGGGCAAAAACATTACTAAGAATATTAATTGTTGGTTTACTTGAGATGTTATCTACAAAATGGTACAGCAAATTTTGATAGATGATTTTAAAGAATCACAAAATGCTTCTGACCCAAAATGATCTTCACATAAATAGCGTTTTGTTTTCACATCAAATCCATTATTTTAAACCACTTATTCCTCGTTTAATATCTTTTCAGGAAAACGAAAGAATGTTTTGTTTTATAAGTTTTGTCGATAATGTTAACATAGAATGCATTCATGCAATCTTTTGCACAACGATAACTTAATTTACCAATATTTGACATAGTTAATGTAGTACTTCTGAATCCTTTATAATGTCTACCATTTACCATAATATTTACATAACTACTTACTAAGAAAATTTAAGTATATATAAACAACTGTTAGAATCCTTTTCATATGTCTACCATTTACCATAATATTTACATAACTACTAACTAAGAAAATTTAAGTATAAATAAAACAGCTGTTAAGGAAACTATTTTTTAAATAGTGAAACTAGATTTGGTTTTGATTATCTCAATGAGATCCATGTTATGTCAGAGGTAACTTGATCATATTGGCTTAACTTTATTATATCAAATGCGGCAAATGTGTCCTAAAATGGTCAAATGATGAAATAATGGTTTTTTTGAGAGGTGTTTATGACATAATTACCTGTTCAGTGCTTTATAAATCTTATATTGAAGGTAACAAACGTTTGTTCAAAATTTACTAATAATTAGCACAAATGTAACATAAAACAAACGGCTGTTAAAGTAAGGTTATTTGTATAGAGAAATTTAAGTCATGGTTATTTATTCTAGTTTGGATACTGTCCACATGCGCCACGCGCTATGGAATGCGCGTGAACATAGTACCTATATTCCTGGTAAAACAATCAGTCTCTTTCTTTTAGTAGTTGTCTCTGATGAGTACTTAAAGCAATTAATTTATCAGGTTATGGGACCAGACTGGTTAAAATAAGAAAATTCAGTAAAGATATAAGTAAAAAAATAGGAAAATGAATGTGAATACAGTCCTAACCTTTCCACAATTAAGTGGAAATTTCGCGTGCATACATTGCTTGAAGAAAAGCAAATAAAAATAGCATTGGAGAAAACGGAAGTAGAAATAACATCAGATAAAGAATTAGCAGAATTTAGGGTTAAAGATTCGAAAGTAAAATCAACAATTGTGCAGTGTATTACAGATAAGCATTTAGATATTGTGAAAGATGCAAAAAACAGCCAACGTTAAAGAATGTATTTGAAAGGAAAATATAATGGAGTTTGTAAAATTAACAAAAACCCAACATGGGACAAATACTAAGAGAATTCGATTAGATAATGGTGGAGAATTCTCATCAAACACTTTAAAAAAATACTGTAAAGAAAAAGGAATCTTGATTGAATACACTACACCATATTATCCACAACACAATGGTACTTCTGAGAAAATGAATCGCACATTGATGACTAAAGAACAAAGTTTGTCGAATGGAATTTTGGAAAATTGTTGGGATTGCATCTTTTTTTAGCCTGCTTTTGCTAAGCCCACCGAACATTTTATTTTCAAAATGTTTACTGCAAACCCTTCTGTGAGATATTTTTTCTGGTTCGATTGACAGCCATTCTAACCTTCCAATTTTCTCCAACCATTGAAGTTGCCTTTATTTCATAATAAAAATCATATTTTAATATAAAACATTGAAATTTTGTGTACCGTACATATATAGGTTAAATGGTCCAGTAATTGACCAGTTAAGGAAATTTTTTATTAATAATTTTCATGTCTTCGACATTTTTAAATATATCAAAGTTTTATTTTCTGCATTGTAAACCTAAAACTTTGTGCAACGGTAGTGTTTTTACCTTTTGTCGTGAACTTCAATCCTTCAGGACTTTTTCTGTTTTTGAAGAAATATTCAGCAAAATTACCAGTAATTGACCATTAAAGGCTAATAGTTGACCTTGAATTGACCAGTAATTGACCGGAATCTTAATTGACTTATTTTACACTTTAATCGAGTTTAAAAGGTTAAACCTTTAACTGATTTATTTTTTTAACATTTTCACAAACCCAAATACTTAATTAGATAGGTCTAGGCTACCCTATGTAGCTTTCCAACAGTGTGTAGGTACGTTTAAGAAAGTGCTTTTATTATTGTAAAATGGTTTAGGCCTATTTAAACAATTAAAATACCTGAAGGAAATTTAAGTTTAAATGAATAATACCCTCTTCTTTCGGTTGGAGCAGGCAGCACTTTTTTTACTTCAGAAATGGGGATGGTGGCTTCATCTTTAACTGTTGGAAATACGAATGACGATCCCTTTGTTTCTTCAAAAGGTAACTGACACTTTCTGGCCATCTCTGTTTGTCTTAATGCCACATAATATTTCTCTTCTTTCCGCTTGGATCTAAGCATGCAACTCTTTTTCTAAATTGTCTTCATCTTACTGTAATCAAAACATCCTTTGATTTCTTCAATACTACATTTCTCTTCATTCTGAGGGTTTTCTTTTGCACCTTTTTACGTTTTCTTCTCTTCCTTGGTATCATAGCATCACTTTTCGACTCATCTTTTTCTTAAATCGTTATTTCTTATTCATCCAGGCTTTTCCTTATTCCCCCGAGCGAAAATTTAACTTTCCTCTTTTCTATTTTTCATGCTTCCTTATCAGACCATCTATTTTTGATTTTTCATAATATTAATCACGTTACTGACTTGAGGGTATTCATAACTCTTCCCTTTTTGTTGTTCATGTATCTTCCATTGGCACTATTTTTGAGTTCAAGAACTCATTCTTCTTGCATAAGTACGAGAGGTGCACTGCCTGTGGAAAACTACACTGGTTTCTGGTTTTCATGATCTTGATGGCCAACTGTTTGAAGAAGACTACGTTCTATACTTGGAGGGAGTGGAGGGCTGCTTGATACACGGTTTTGGTTGTTCATGACTGATGTGCCTGTTTGAAGAACTTCATTCTCTTAAACGGGAGTGTGCACTGGTGTCGTTGAAGAAACGTTTCTGGTTCTTCATGATCTGAACTGTGCGCTGTTTGAAGAACTTCTTCCATACGAGGAGCGTGCACTGGTGTCGATTGAAGAACACTCTTGGTCTGTTCTTGCATATCTGGAGTTGTTTCAGATGCAGGAATGGTAAAGCTCCAAAGCTATTTCGTCACCTTCCCATTCTTTGCCCTCGTCAAATGTTTTTCGGTTCTTCCGTGCTGCATACATGATTCTATACGCAAGAGTTCTGAAAATCCCAAACTAGCCGGTTTAAACCCCACACCCCGATCTTCAACAGTTCGAGTGGAATGTTCTAAGCATTTAGAGAAGTCTATAGCTTCGACATTAAACGCAAAAATGCCACATAGACGGAAGCCGTTTACTACTTTCTCTTTAGTCGTCTTAGACAAAGCTTTCTCCAAAAGAGGCCCAAATAAAGCTTTTGTTACGGGCTGATACTTATTTGCTGCTCTGAATTCTTCCACTTCGTTAGCCCAATTACGTTTCAAACTACGAAACAAAGATACATCCGCCGGTTGGAGGATGTGGGTCGCATTAGGTCGGAATGAGAATATGATTATTCCGTGGTCATCGCAGAACTTGGCCACCTCGTAGCTGAGGTGGCTTTTATGCCCATCAATGAGATATAAAATAGGAAATTTCACACCTTTGGCTTTTAGAGCGGGTAAAAAGGAATTTTGTAGATATCCTACAAAGACCTCAGACGTCATCCATCCGGACTTTGTGTTGCCAAAAGCCCAATCTTTGTTGTATTGTTCAGCTACCTTTGCAGGAACCCTCTCAAAAGGTAACACAACAAGAGGAGGTAGAATGTGGCCATCTGCACGAATTGTCAAAAAGGTCGTTATTTATTCTTTCTCCTGGCCAATTTTTATCTGATACATATTTTTTCCCCCTTTAGGTCCTAAAACTAAGCCAGTTTTGGGGTTTATCATAAAACCGGTCTCATCTGAGTTTAGGATCTTGTAAGATTTCAAGTCCTTCCGAGCCATATTCATCTTCAATATACTTCTTTAAATTTCCATGCCAGCTCCTTATCGATTTTTCTGTAACAGCAGCTCTGGCCTGATTGATGCCTTCTGCATGCCTTTTCGAAACTGTAATTAAAATCATACACGTAAAGGTCTAGGCTATTTATTTATTTTTTATTCTAAAAACACAAGATTCGTCATCATTCTAGGAGACATACGTTTAACAGAAAAAAAGAACTAAAAGGATTTTAGGAAAAAAGAACCCGAAAATACAAAAGAAAACCAACCTGTAGGATGACGTTTGAGGAATAACTGGAACCATTTTGATCCAATTTTCTTCTCTGTGATTTCTCTCACAAGTGAAATAAGACGAGACTTGGACACAGGAAATCCTTTTTTTGATGTAGCAATTATAAATTTAACTAGAGTCTCTTTTTCTAGCTTTGGTATAACTGTGGTTGGACCCATTCTTCTCTCCATTGACGTTTTACCTTTTATTTTGTTCAGTAGTGTACTGTGAGGTATGCCATACAAACGGGCAGCCTCCCTCACTTTTACATTTCTCTCATTTATACCGTCGACTGCTTTTCTTAACATTTCTTCTGTATATTTAAAGAAAGGTTTCCTTTTTTTCTCAGCCATGTTTTATCTAAAAATGATTACATATTGCTTGTTAAAACATGCCAATAAGAAGCCTTAACCAAAATATTCAAATGCTCTGTAATCTTAAAACGTTTTACGCCCAAAAGTAGCTAAAACATGTACTGGTCATTCACAATCACAAAGGCGCCATTAGTTGTCCACCACTGGTCAATTACTGGTAATACATTGAACCCAGTAGTTGACCGCTCTGGTCAATCATTAGGTTGATGTGATATTTTTGAATCCAGAAATTGACCAGGTTCAGTTTAAAAGGAAAAAAGATAGAAGAGCTATTCTGTTATTAAAATTACTAAAATATACCCTTTTGACTTTTAAACAAAGAAAATATACTTACAGTAGTCGGATGTAGCTCGATGATAATAACGATGTTCCTTAACCAAAACACTAAGAAACATTACAAAATGGCACCTTAGCAGACATTAAGTTTTCAGAGTTGCCAACTGTTGAAAATTTTAACCTAATTTCAGTTGTTAGTGGTACATACAAGACATATTAATACACAGAATCAAGTCGATTTAGCGCTAAAATTCAAAATACAACCTTAGTTATTCGATAAGTGGTCAATTACTGGGTTATGGTTAATTACTGGACCACTTACCCTACCTTATTGGATGATTAGGAATTGCAAAAAAACTCAAATCAGGGTTTTTACGACTGTTGGTGCTACAGTCAGTAAAACAACAATAATTTGCCATTGTCTCTCACTAAATTACTACATCAAATAAAAGAAAATGATAAAGTTCTCAAAATTCAACAAACCATATTGAAGTTATGCGCGTAGATGTGCGCCAACGAACACCTAATCCCATAAAAATCGTCGAGACGAACTTCTGATTAGCGTAGCTTCTATATTCTGTGATTCGAATAGGCAGCCATTTTCTAAAGAATAGATCATGATGTAAAAAAACCAGGTGTAGGCGCAGTAACCACCAATTAGAAATTTATCCAAAATACAAAAGAGCAAACATGCATAAATCACAACATAATATAACCTTAAAATACCAAAATATTACGTTATATTTTGCGGAGCTACTATGCTAACGTGCTACATGGCAAAAATTATACGCAATATAATGGTACGAGAGACATTAAATACTTTACTTTTTGTTTGATGTTATATAATTCATATATGTTTATGTAACCAGTCACTTTTGTGGCAAGGTGCCTACAAGACCCACGGCCACTACTTATCTAGAGTAGGGCCCTTAATCATCTGAGCTATCGAGGAGCTAGTTCCACTCGATTCAATCCTAAACTGTATGTACCTTATTAGTTTTGATGTTATATAATTCAATATATATTTATGTAACCAGTCACTTTTGTGGCAAGGTACCTGCCTTGAACGAGTTTCAGAAGATTGGTAGGTTTTCATAATAGCATTAAACAAAGGTATTGTAATGACGAAAATTGTAGCGATATTATTATAGGTACATTGTAATAAGGAGGAAACGAACAATTCCGATATTCCAGAAGAAAGTTCTAAAACTCCCAATGGTGAATATCACGATTCTGCTACAGATCCAAAAGTTCCGGACTGTGGGCCACAGATTTTCTATTGACAAATTATCTCCACTAATCTGTTGGAAAGGAATGTGCAGTGCCTCCCAGTAATGCAAGGTAGCTACTAAAATATTGTCAGCTCCAATTTCATCTGCAGCTACTGAACGTTCGTTTAGCTGTTTCCGTTGGATTCACTCAAAAAGGTAAAATAGACTAACTAGCAATCAGGCAGGGAAATTAACATACATGTCGGATAACTGGAAATTATTAAAAAAACAACCAAACAGAACAATCTGAGCAAGAGCAGTGTTCATCGTCAACGCCAAAAAAAATTCAACTCGCTCCCTTAAGTGAACCAGCAGAAACAGTTTCAATTTTAGAATTAGAAACATCAATGTCAGATAGTGAAGGTGAAGATGAAGAAATTGAAAATTTATGTGAGGATGACGCTACTGAAAGTGAAACTGAAGAGAATGAAGATAACATGGAATAACACTTTTTGTTTATTTTTTTTTACATAACGGGTTTATGCAATAACTGCACCTCATGTTCATGTCTATTATGTTGTTTGTTGTGTGTGTTATGTTCATATGTGTAAGTATATGGTTATGTTCCTTTACTTTACTTTTAGAGTTTGGATCCGAAGTTTCAGTTATTTTTCATTTTTTTTTTACCTATTTTGGGTAGGTGTGAAGCTTACATAACACATACTTACAAGCTTTTTAGAGATATATTTGTTTTGTTTCTGAATTTCTATATTTTATGTTTAGTTAATAATCTCAATATCAAAGTTAGTTAACTAAAACTAACTAGAGGTGTTGACTTACATAAAGTTGTCTATGACTCTACTTAGATAAATAAGGGTTTTCACTTTAAACAGAAAATTCCATGAAAATTCGCATTTTGCAAACATTCTTGGGAATATCTCAAAAAAATAAATTCCCACGGTCTGCCCATCTCTAATTTTAGGACATAAATTTCTGTCAGTACAGTCAATTATTTGAGACCACTGAGTAAAGCTCACAGTCAATAATTCTCTGTTTTAATTTGTGCACATTTGCTACCGGTGTTTCATAAACACCGGTAGTAATCCAAAGGATTTAAATTTGGTGACCCAACTGGCCATGGCCGAGGTCCACATCGTCCAAGTTCTTACATCTAATCTGAAATGAGAGGGAGCCCCATCATGCATTAGCCATAAGTAAGATATTTCTTAGCACAAGGGGACCAGTAATTCTGGTGAATTACATTGAAGAGACTAAAGGTAGGTTTCCCCATTTAACTTTAATGGTGGAAAAAGCGGCACTATTAAATAATCGTCTACAATATCAGCCCATACATTTAAATTAAATTTTTGTTGATGAGATTCAGGAAAAGCATGGAGATTTTCGTCAGCTCAAACATGCGTATCATGAAAATTTACCTGCCTTATCGGTATACAACACTAAACTATTGAACTAATGATTTTCGCGAAATATCAGAATAAACCACTGGGAAAATTCTAACCGAGAAAGATAATCCGTAAGCGGTGAGAATACTTGTACCCGTTGAACGTGGTCTCCGTCTTAATTCGTGCACATTTGCTACCGGTGTTTCATAAACGATCGTTTTTAGATATCCTCATAGGTAGTAATCCAAAGGATTTAAATTTGGTGACCTAATTGGCCATGGCCGAGGTCCACATCGTCCAAGTTCTTACATCTAATCTGAAATGAGATGGAACCCCATCATGCATTAGCCATAAGTAAGTTATCCTTAACACAAGGGGGACCAGTAATTCTGGTAAATTATATTAAAGATACTAAAGGTAGGTTTCCCCATTTAACTTTAGTGGTGGAAAAACGGCACTATTAAACAATCGTCTACAATACCAGCGCATACATTTAAATTAAATTGTTGTTGATGGCGAGATTCAGGAAAAGCATGGAGATTTTCGTCAACCCAAACATGCGTATCATGAAAATTTACCTGGCTTATCAGTATACAACACTAAACTATTGAACTAACGATTTTCGCGAAATATTTGAATAAACCACTGGGAAAATTCTAACCGAGAAAGATAATCCGTAAGCGGTGAGAATGCTTGTACCCGTTGAACGTGGTTTGACTACAACTGTTCCTGAAGTACTCGCCATACTGTTGAATTTGACGAATCGAAACGATTTGCAATTTCTCGCGTACTGGAGCCTGGATTTTCTTCTACTGCACGTAAGACAGCTTGTTAATATTGGGTTGTTCTTGCCGTTCATGATCTTTTCCGGTTAGCAACGGTTGTGTTAAATGAGCGTATAAAAATGATTTAAAAGAAGCAAATAAAATGCATACTCTAACTTAATAGATACCTATTTCCCGTAACCTATACGATCAATACTTTCAAAACATTTTCTATCAGGGATACAATCTCCGTGCTTCAAGAGCATTGCCAAAAGATTGACCATACATGATGTGCATATTAGCCATCTCTTCATTCGTATAACGATTCATCATTAACCGAAACGTAACTGTCTTTACCATAAGGGCTCTAGCTCCCTGAAGAAGCGTTTTCTGATCCGTGTTTACAGGAAATTTTTTTAAGATGAATGCATTTTTAGCTTACCTTTCTACTGTATTGTCTCTATACACTGGTCTCATTTGCATTCATAATTAGAAGCGTCTTTCTACATGAATTTTTAAATTAGCTTTTTGATATGTTGCAAAACCACATTGGATTCACTTATAACTTGCAGTGTTTTTTAAGATAATTTTTACTTTTTTGCTAAACCAGACAGTGTTGCGGTCGAAAAAAATAAGTTGCGTTATTTTGATGTTTTGCAACTCCTTGAACCCGAAAAATAAAATTTTATAAAATGTCTGCCTGCGTGTGGTCATTCGCCAGCCGAAACTGTACAGACGATTTTGATGAAATTTGGAATGAAGGCATACGAGACAATTATGTCGACAAAACAAGATTTTAAACGCAATAGGTATACAGGGGGAGAAAATAAGGGTGTTTTTTGGGGGCAAAGTATTAGGGCCCGCTGATAATAAAGAAGATTTTTATATTCGGGTCAGTTTAGAAAAGGAACAAATTACAGTTTTGGCAAATTTTTCTGCTGATGGAAAAGTTGTGCCACCAATGCTAATTTTTTCTTATAAAAAAATGCCCAAAGTTATCGTAGTCAGTTCCTGAAAACTGGGCGTTGGACCGATCAGATTCAGAGTGGGTCAACTCTGAAGTATTCTATGAATATATTGCGAACCACTTTATTCCCTACTTAAAGTCTGAGAATATTTCTCGACCAGTAGTCCTATTTGTAGATGGCCATAGGTCCCATTTAACCAAGGAGGTCAGTCAGTTATGTGGTGAACGCGGAGTAATATTGATTTTGTTGTATCCTAATACAACACATATTATGCAACCCGCTGATGTTTCCATTTTCAAACCACTCAAGTCAGGTTGGACAACTGAAGTTCGAAAATAGAAGTTTGATAATTTTCCTCAAGATGTCACACGTTACAGATTTGGTACCATTTTGTCTACTGTTTTTATTACTTATGCAAAACAGGAAACAATGAGTGTGTTCAGAAAGAGTGACCTCTACCCTTTCGACAAAACCAACGTTAACTACTCTAAATTCATAGGAAAATAGGAAAATTGATACTGAAGTAAGTCATGCTAGACAAGACGATATTAGTGATCAAATACTTGCTGCAATTGAAAAAAAATTTAAAAGATGATGTTTCCAATAAGGGATTGAATCAAGATGTGAAGATTGCTGCAGCTGAAAGCTTAGAAGAGAATGAGGGAAACCAAGTTCTTGCAGTATTTGAAAATGAAGAAAACCCGGCATCTGAAATGTCTAAAACAAACACCTCCATGTATGAGGAAAAGGAAAATGAAGGTTTTAAAATGCCTACGCCGTTTAAGAAATGCTTAATTTTGCCAAAAACCCCTGTAAACAAAAACATCACTAAAAGGAAGAGGACCAACTTTCCAGCAGTGGTTTCGAGTAAGATATACAGAGAGTTTTATAAAAAAAGGAAACAAATACTCTCAAACAAAAGGCTAAGAAACCTGTAATTCCTGATGATGATAGCTCTTCTGAATCAGTAGATATGGATATGGAACTAGATAATGCAGATCTTGACATCAGCGATCCAAAAATCATTGATTTAGCCAATAGAGATTACGTAATAGTTAAATATAGTGGAAATTATTATCCAGGTAAATAATTTATTAGTACTGACTTACAACTGAAGCTTCTAATACATTCCTACTGTTACAGGTTTAATTTTACGTAAAGATGTAAATGGAGCAGAAATAAAAGCAATGAAAAAGGCAGAAGTTGGTTGGCAATGGGCAGAAAAAGAAGACACACTATATTATTTGTACGAAGATATAGTGTGCCCAAATACAGAACCTATACTAAGAAATAATAGGGGCCTGAAATATATAAATATATAGAGTAATAGTAAATAAATCTCAAATTTCTCTGCTTTTATTAAAATATATATATATATATATATATATATATATATATATATATACAGGGTTGGGCAAATGTGTGGAAACCCCTTATTTCTGGCTAAAATATTGATTGTATCAAAAAAAGACCTTCACAAAAGTTAATGTAAATTTTAAGATCTATTCAGTGGCGTACTAGGATTTGCAGCAGCTACGCCAATGTGCGAGATATGACGTCATCGATGGTGTTTTTAAATGGGTGACCCTGTATATTTTCGGATTTTCAGATATACCGTTTTTCTCCAATTATAATGATATATGGTTTGGTAGGTATGCGACTTGTCGTTTTTTAAATATTAACTAAAATAATACAATGAAGAAGATACATATTATTTAGTAATTTTAATGAACTTTTGATTTACAACAAAAATTGGGCGCTTCATATTGAGAAAATATTCATAGTAAATGCTCAAATTGGAGACCTTCAGCACCTTGACAGTGTCCTATTCGATCAGCAAAGGCTCTTACGGAGTTTTGAATGGCTTGCTGTGAGATTTCTTGCACAGCCCCCTAATCCGGTCTTCCAGTTCTTCTAACGACTGAAGTTTGGTCTTATCACAATAGATTTTAAATGACCCCATAGAAAATAGTCTAGAGGACTTAAATCTGGCGAACGCGGTGGCCACTCAATATGTCCTCTTCGACCTATCCATCTCCGGAAATATTTCATTAAGATGTTGACGCACGTCAACTCTATAATGAGGCGGAGCTCCATCTTGTTGGTACCAAATTTCATTTGAGGGTCGTTCAGGATTCTCCTGGTTCGGAAATAAACGAACTAATGCTGGAACAATTTGCTCCTGCAACAATTGTAAATACCGATTAGCATTTAAATTGTCTCTCAAAAGAATGGTCCAATTATGTGTCCTCTGACGCCCATACATTTAATTTTTGAGGATATTGGGTGTGACCTTCTTCCATCCAGTGAGGATTGTGGTCAGACCAATAGCGACAGTTATGTCGATTGACAAACCATTCAGTTGAAATGTTGCTTCATCTGAAAAGACAATATTATTGAGAAAATTGCCATTCATTTCAATGTGATCCATCATTGACTGGCAAAACTGCATTCTTCTATCAGGATCATCTTCATTAAGTTCTTGTACTAAATGCATTTTATACGGATGGAGATGATTTGTGGACAATATCCTTCTTACCGATCTACCGCTAATATCGTGATGTAAGGCCAGTTTTGGTACTGAAGTTATCGGTTCTACTTGCACATCAAGAATAATATCAAGTGTCATATCTTCATTTGTAGCCGATTTACTTCGACCTGATTTTGGCCGATTTCTAACACTTCCAGTTTCGTGAAATTTTTGCACAATCTTCGAAACCGTTGATTTGGAAATGTGAGAATTTCTCTCCGGAAATGTTGCATTAAAAATAGCACATGCATCTTTTAAAGATCTCTGCCCGTCTCCAAATCCAACCATCATTAACAACGAAATACGCTCACGTTCACTTAATTCAAGCATGATTAGAAAACAATACTAATACTTTACACCGAAATTATTTGACGGAATTAACAGTAACTGACAATAATACAAAATATTTGAGCTATGTTACAGAAATAACCATGGCAGCAACAAAAAAAAAACGAATATGTTTTATTAGATAGTACAGCGACAGCAATCTCTTATTTTATTATTTTATTTAATATTTAAAAAACGACAAGTCGCATACCTACCAAACCATATATCATTATAATTGGAGAAAAACGGTATATCTGAAAATGCGAAAATATACAGGGTCACACATTTAAAAAAACCATCGATGACGTCATATCTCGAACATTGGCGTAGCTGCTGCAAATCCTAGTACGCCACTGAATAAATCATAAAATTTACATTAACTTTTGTGAAGGTCTTTTTTTGATGCAATCAATATTTAGCCAGAAATAAGGGGTTTCCACACATTTGCCCAACCCTGTATGTATATATATATATATATATATATATATATATATATATATATATATATATATATATATATATATATATATATATATATACTGGTGGTGGTTAGTCACTCATGTACGCCTATTACTAGTGTAAGAGGCATGTTTTCATATAACAAAATATATAAAAGCAAATTGTGGTTGTTTGTCCCCAACTTAAGTAGTTATAAATTCTACATAAATGAAAAATTATTATTAATTTTATTAAATACATTAATAAAAGTTTACCTCGAGTAGGATTTGAACCTACGACCTGTACTTTACTAGAGTACCGCGCTAACCAACTGCGCTATCGAGATTCAAGCTCCAATTGATGTAAATGTATGTCTAAATTAAGTTATCAGTTTACATAGTTGCATATAAACATTAGTTCACAGATATTCGTTCTACATTAATAGTATTTTACGTTATAAGTCCGGTAAAAAAGATATTACGTACGAACAAGTAATTAATTTTATTGCGCAATGAGTACGTAATATCTTTTCAACGGAAGAATGACGTAACGTATTTTATTTCATACTGAAAATAAAATTTTAAATATTTAAAATAAGCCAAAAATATGGTCCAAACAATCAAACATTCGCGAATTATAACAAAAAAACCGCTGGTTGGCATAGTTTGAGTAGTTGCTCAGGTGACTTGTTTACATTTTTCAAACAGTTAAAAAGTTTAAAATGAACGAGAACGCAAAGCACCAGCATTCGGAAGAAATTGCACAAAAATGTAGAGAAGCTACGGCCAAGTTCCCGTAAAGTCGGAAGAGCGTTATAAAAAAGAATATGAAGTGTTTAGTGAATTGCAACGACAACATAATGTAGAAAAAATTGATGAGGATGTTATGCTGGCGTATTTGTATGATTTAGTGTGTATTTTTTGGTATTTTAAGTATAAATTGTATTTGTAACGAAACTTTTTAAATTTTTAGTCTACAAAATATTGTGGTACTTCTTTGTGGAGCAAATATTCCATGGTGAAGACGATGTTGCTCGTGTTTGAGAATATTGACATTTCGAGATTCTCGAGGCTAAAATCATTTTTAAAACATAAAACAGTTGGTCATCAGGCTAAACAAGCAAAAACACTCAGCCTAGAAGAAATTTATGAATTTTTAAGAAGTGCTCCTGATAAAGAATATCTTCTCACAAAAGTGAGTAAACATTTTTATGCATTGGGGAGCAAATTATTTAGGAATCGTTTTTTTATTTTTAGGTAGTTTCCATGATTGGAGTTGCTGGAGGCTGTCGCAGAGAACTGTACGAAATGTCTTTGAACGATATAGAAATCACTGCTTCTCAAATGGTTATTACTATTCCTCAAACAAAAGCTAATAGGCCGCAGGTATTTACAGTAAGTAAAGAAGCACGCAAAATTAAATTTTTGAAGCTATATCAAAAATATGTAAATTTACGTCCAAAAAATGCTGAACATGGTAAGCTGTTTTTGGGCTACAGACATGGACAGTGCATCAATCAAAGAGCTGGAATTCACACTATTAGTGGAGTGGCAAAACGTATCGCACAGTTTCAGGGTTTAGAAAACCCTGAAACCTACACTGGACATTCGCTCAGAACAGGTTCTACGCTCCTTGCCAATTCAGGAGCTGATATTTCTGTTCTTAAGCTATTTGGTGCATGGAAAAGCAGCACCATCGCAGAAAAACATGTTGAAGATTCCCTTGAAGGGAAAAATAAAATTGCTTGTATGATTCAAGGTGGAGAAAGTTTTGTTGAAGTTGTTACGAGACGACGAGAAGAAGCATCTTCTTCAGAAATTGTATCTAAATGCAATTCAATCCCTGAATTCAATACATCCAGCTCCAAAGGCAATACGTGTATAAAGACTGATGTAATTTGCACTGATACTCGATCCACAACAGTGTGTGATTGTGAGAAAATTCCTTCAATTCAAATTAATGGAAATGAAAGCTTTTAAACGCAATAGGTATACAGGGGGTGAAAATAGGGGTGTTTTTTGGCGGCAAATTTTAACATAGAAGATTAAAATTCAGGCCAATAACTCGCTATTTTTTAAAACTTTCAAAATTGAATATGGCCGCAGTTATAGTCACATTTACATTTTTTTTTGTAGAAATATATATTTCCGACACTGTTCAACATATAAAAGAATTGGAAATAGATATGCGTAGTTAAATAAAGGTTCTTTAAAAAGATTTCTTTACGTAATAAATTATGGTATAAATTTGCATACATTTAAGGGGACGAACTTAAGCAATTATTTGAAATTGATTTATTCAAAATTCTCATTTTTTTTTATATTTTCTAGGCAACCAGCCACTCTTATGAATACTACTAACCTGCTTCTTCTAAAGCTACTAGTATAGGAGATATGAATTTTCAAATACTTAATATTGATATATTAACTATTTTGGTTACAAACTTGGGATTTTGGAAATAAACTTTGTTCATTTGCGCTAATGAAATGATATCCTGATGAAAACACTACTTCCGGTTTTTTCCTGAAATCGAAAACATGCGTATTGTTGGTATAACATACACATATTCTTACTTTATTTGAAAGGGAGCGAAATTTTCTTTAAACTGATATGGAACAGTCCATAGTTATCTTGAAATATAAGCGAGATATCTATTTTAACTCTCAACCTATATATATATATATATATATATATATATATATATATATATATATATATATATATATATATATATATATATACAGGTATAGAAGGTTATGCAATCGACTTTTTTTTCACTATCGCTAAATCGACTTATTTGCTTATTTTACAACTTTTGGCCAAGTTTCGTCAAGATCCGCCATGATGTCTGGATGTCTCGGTAAGGGGGGGGGGGTGGTTGTTAGGGTCGGTTTTTGGTTTTTATAAAATATTTCTAAAACAGCTGAATATTTCAAAGGTATAAAAATACCCCATATATTTTTTAATATGTTGCAAGAAAGTCCTGTTATGCACTAGCATTCACCATGTGCAGTGTGTTCCATAATCACTTTGGTCACATTTGAATTCATAACTCGAAGAGTGTTTTTTAGGATGAATTCCAAAATTACCTTTGCGATTTGTTCCATAGTCACATTGGTCGCATTTAAATTCATACTTTGAAGGGTGCTTTTTAAGATGAACTGTTAAATCACTTTTGCGGTGTGTTGCATAATCACAAAGGTCACATTTGAATTCATTATTTGAAGTGATTTTTAAGATGGATTTTTAAATCACCTTTGTAACGTGTCACATTTAAATTGGTGCCATTCTAATATGTGGTCTACATATGATAATGCGGTCTACATTGCGTTGCTACACTCTAATACGCGATCTACATACCATGATCCTTTTGTAATGAATGTAAATGAACAAAAAATTAATCTTTATTTAAAATATAATTTATTATTGTATATATATATATATATATATATATATATATATATATATATATATTGATACTGGTACAATGTGAGGATTGCACTCCCTATAACAATGAACGTACTATGCGCAATCTGAAATAGTATGGGTTTAACGACTCATGAAACAAAAAATTGTTTTTATTTATGGTGGGGTTCAAAACATTCTACACACAGGGTTACATTACATTTTTAACACAAGGTCAAAGGTTTTTTCTGGCAATTTGAAAATTGGCATCTACGCTGTTTTTCCCTCCGTCTTGTCCAATGGCTGTTTCCATCATACTGAACATCAGGCACTACGCCATGCACGTTGTGTTTACGATGGCTAGAATGGCCTTGTTTTAAATAAAATGTGGCAACACTCCTTCGGATATCCATGCATTTGTTATGAACATGTCGATCATTCTTGTAATCAACAACCAGTACCATTTTTTGCCTCTAATCCTAATAGCATATTTGCCAACTACCCAGTCATGATGATCAACACCTCCCATATATTGATTGTATAGGCTGTCCCAAATTCGAGGGCAAGCATGGGGATCTCGCTTAAGAGATAGGATATAGGTTTAAATTCGGCACTTTTGCTAAATCCGATGCCGAGTAATAATCTGAAAAGAAATTTGAGCTAACTCGAATGGATTTGGTTTTATGCTCAAAAAACTAAAAATTCCGATTTTCGTTTTTCGCGTTTGGCCACTTTATTATTAGGAATTTTCAAAATTCGATTAAACATTATTAAGGCACCTTTTTACGCACAATACTAATACGGTATTAAAAATATTATGTGACGTTTCGTTTATTCTGAACCATCATCAGGTTTATTTTTTCTTATGGGGGTTAAGATATATTTTTGTCGTTGGATGGAGAATGTTATGCTGATTTTAGCAATATATAACACTTTATGGTTTGATCGACTGCGAACTAAAATAATGACAAAAATACGAAGAACAAGATTCTGCCTTCTTGGATCGAGCAAGGAATAATTACAGTAGTTCTACTTATTTAATTTGTTAAACTCGTTAGAACATCCAAAAAAATATAAAAACAGTTAAACAATTTAAAAAAAAACATTAACAAACAACTCAAACAAGTAGGTCTATGTAACATGGTCATAATAGCGACAACGCAAATTTATCGATAGGTAACAACAAAATAATTACACAGACAAACAAACAAAAATTATTATAATAAATGTTCGAACAAGCTTCCTCCTTCTTGAATACAGTAACGAATTCTTCTTCTACAATTGTTTACGCTTCTTTGAATGGTTCGCCTGGGAATTTGACGAAGTTCATTAACAACCCTATTCTGGAGTTCTTCTATATTTTGCGGTGGCGTCTTATACATCATATTTTTTAAATAGCCCCAGAGGAAGTAATCTAAAGGGGTTAAATCTGGACTTCTTGCTGGCCACCTAAGTGGTCCTCTATTTCCCATCCATTTATCAGGAAATTCGCCGTTAAGATATTCACTTATTATCGCAGCATTATGAGGAGGAGCTCCGTCCATTTGCCACCAGAGAGTCCATCTTTCGTTTAGCGGAACATCATCCAAAAGGTCTGATATTTCGTGTGTTAGAAATGCGAGGTACCGTTGAGACGTTAAGATACCTTCGTAAATAATTGGCCCAAGGAGCCTATCCTTCCAGATTCCAACCCACACATTAAAGGACCGGTGGCCTTGTCCTCGCATTTGCCTGTTAATTCGTGGATTTTCAACGGACCAGTAGTGCTCGTTATTACGATTAAACATTCCATTAGTGGAAAAATTGCACTCATCCATCCAAATTATTTGATTGAGAAAGTTGCGATTTTCCAGCATTTTGGTATTAAGTTGGTTACAAAATCCAACCGTCTCATATCGTCTCCAGGCCGAAGAGTTTGACTAACGTGTAACTTAAATGGTTTATAACGGTGTTGCTTTAACACTCGACAAACTGTCGTTTTTGGCACTTCAATAGTTTGCTCTATTTCTCTGGTAGATGTTGAAGGATTTTCTTGAACTTAAGATGGATAACATAAAGTCATAACTCTCCAAAAAAATGTCTGCTGAAATTAGCAGTGAAGTGAGTGGAAATTCTTATAATTAGTATAATACTAACAAATAGTACCTGATGTAATATTTCTTCTTCGGCATCTCTGTCTAGTCTGCTACCAAATGCATTTCGAGGTTTCTGAAAACATCCAAATTCTCGCAAATTTTGGTCTAATTTTAAAAAATATCTCTGGTTTGGTTGCTGCCTTTCCGGATATTCCTCCAAATATCTTTGTTCTGCTCTGACACTATTTCTATTGCAGCTATAAAATATCCTTATCATTTCTCGTTTTTCTGAATTTGAAAACATTCTAAACAAACTTGCAAATTTTAAAGCACTAACACGAAGGATCTTGCAGTTGTTACCCTTTTTACAATTGGAAAATGACATGACAAAAGCCAACTCCTGAGTTTTGTTTGATTCATGGGTATCGTGATAACGTAATATTTCGTTTTTAATTTAAGAGTATTTTAGTTCGCAGTCGATCAAACCATGAAGTGTTATATATTGCTAAAATCAGCATAACATTCTCCATCCAACGCTATAAAAATGTCTTAACCCCGATAAGAAAAAATAAACCTGATGATGGTTCAGAATAAACAAAACGTCGCATAATATTTTTAATACCGTATTAGTATTGTGCGTAAAAAATTGCCTTAATAATGTTTAACCCATTAGTGCATAGAGTTCCCTTTAAAGGTGGGCATACACGATACGGTTTACCGGAAGGGAGGCCTCCCGGTTTGCAATCCGGAAGGCAAACTGTATCGTTAGTGGATACATCGGCCGGAAGGCGAGCCCTGAACTCTCGGCCTCCTGAAAAACTATCAACACTTGAAATTTTGCCTGCCGGCTGTGCTTATCGCATACAATCCGGAACGTGAATGTGCATGTCGTGGGTACAGGCCGAGAGTTACCCTGTTGGCAGTGTGATTTTATTCAGTAGCATATCATCTTTTGCCGTGGTTTGTTCAGTTATCTAGGTATTAATTTAATAAAAAATGACCGATATGAGAACGTGGTCTCATGAATTCTTAACAGAATTTATAGAGCTATACAGGTCTCTACCTTGTTTGTATGATGTAAAAGCAAGCAATACTTAAATAAACCGTTGAAATTAGCTGCATATGATAAGCTGATAGAGAAACTGAAGGCAGTAGACCCGGAAGCAACAAAAGATACGGTTGTTAAAAAAATCAACAATTTGCGCAGTTCCTACCGTAAAGAACTAAAGAAAATGAAGGAAAGCAAAAGAACTGGTTCAAGCGGAGAGGTTTATGAACCATCTCTGTGGTATTTTCATCTTTTGGACTTCTTATATGACCACGAGATACCAAGAAAGGGCAAATCTAACATGAAGGATATGGACAGTGAAGCTGATGAGGTAAGTTTTTATATTTAGAATTTTAATTTAATAAATAAGTAAGTAGTAATGAAGGGATAACTAGCGTTTATTTATTTAACAACATTTATTTAATAGAGAAGTGTAATTAGTTATTCTTAAAATATGCAAGAAATGATTCACGCACTTGTTTCGCACCTTCCGGAGAACGTCTACTTCCATGACCTTTCTGTAATGATGTTAATACGTCTTGATCTTCAGAAGTATCTTCGGCATCCCCAGGTATTTCTATATAACGTTTAGGATTTTTGTTTCGTAAAAAATTATGCAATACACATGTAGCTATTACTACAGTTTCCATATTTTCTACGGATATTCCAATGGCAGTATGATATATACGAAATCGATTCGCTAATATTCCGAATACATTTTCTATTATTCGTCTAGCTCTGCTTAAACGTTTGTTAAAGTTGGAACGTTCACTGTTCAATTCTTTCTCACTGTAAGGTTTTAAAAAATCTTTTCTAAGAGCGAACGCTTCATCTCTTATGAAGGCATATGGTAGATTATTACGTTGATTCACTGGTAGTAGATTCAGTGTTCCTCTCACTAATGCCTTGTAGAAAGGTGTATTGGTGCCCACGTCAAACATTATAAATTCATAATTACTATTTGCAATGCCCATCAGTACAATACTATGAAGGAGTTATCCTTATGTGCTTGCCGTCAACTGCACCAAGGCAATTTGGAAATTGCCATCGGTTTTCAAAATCTAATCCAATTTGTTCCCAATCCGCTTGCGAATTAGGAAACTGCAATAAAAAATGGTTGTAGTAATTAATTAATTAATAATGAATTGATTTTTTAGGAAAAAAGACAAGGTTCGCCATCAGCAGCAAATGATTTGGACGAATCACTGACTGCAGACGTTATGTCGTAACGGGAAGGTGCTCCAATTGAAGATCTGGTAGAAAATGTTGCAAGTCCAAGCGCCTCATCTGCTTCTACTATCAGTCGCAAACGTAAATCAAAGAACATTTCCCAAAACCAAGGAACTGCTGCATCGGACCAACAACGGGCGGTACTAAAGTTAGTCGCAGAGAAATTACAAAGCCAGAATAATAATAAATACTCAAATTACGCAGCTTATGTTGGTCAAGAATTAGATGCGTTACCGCCTATGATGGCAACATATTGTCAAAAACTAATAAATGGCACTCTATTTGAGGCCAAGTGTGGACATTTAACAGCACAATCAAGAATTGTATCAGGTTCCCAAACAAATCTTACGAACCCTCAACAAAATTTTAATACATTGTCAAATGTACCCGACTACGACCAATCATCTACTTGGCAGCCCCCCACAACAGCTACTTTTACACTAATCACATACCGTAATTATATTTCTTAATGTATATCCACGATATTGCTTTACTATATTATAAAAATAAAAATTATGTTCTACTCACTTTACAATATATTTTTTGAAGAACGTCAATTATAGCTTTGCACGTTTCGGGAATTATTCTTCCCAGTGCTTGAGCGGAAATACGGATTGAGAATTTTAAATCTTCATAGTTTTTTCCAGTTGCTAAATATCTTAAAGTACTACTTAGTCGCTCATGAGGAGTGATTGCTGATCTCATAATAGTATCTTCTTTTTGAATGAATGAAGAAACAAGTCCTAGCAACTCCGTATATGTATCTTCGTCCATACGCAGATAATTTCTATAATCATCAGGCTCCAATCGTAATTCGTTTATCAAGTCGATATGAGAATGCTCTTGTCGATTTCTTAACCACTGTTTCACCCACTTTGAACGTTTGCGCTTCATCCTTTCTTTTTGGTTGTTTTTCTTCGGCAGCAATGCAATTGTCAATCCTATTAACATAAGATCGTTTTTCGAAATCATAATTGTTATCAATATATGGACCTTTCCTTCGCGATACTGAACACTAGACTGACCAAAATCCTGCGAGAAAACGTAGTGTGTATGCCTGCGCCGAGAGTACAGGTTTAGCCTTCCGGATTGCAAACCGGGAGGCCTCCCTTCCGGTAAACCGTATCGTGTATGCCCACCTTAAGGGACGGTAATCTATTATTGGTTCCTACCGTTACCGATAATATGCAGGTTGGATAGTAGTTTTCAGTCGTCTCGAGATCGTTCAAGTAATCGGTCGCCAGTAATATTATCTTTGTTGGTGCTAATATTTCAGTTTATTTGAATACGAATGAAAACCTTTATTCTACTAAGCTTGGCGCGTAAGTAGTAATTCGTTTTTTTTGGAGTATAAAACATATCTTATCTACAATATTCATAGGTTTTGATTGTAAATGACAGATCTAACTATTGACATTTGCTTTATTTATTTTGATGGTTTATTTTTCATTGTACACATGGTTTTGTTGGGCGTCCCTTATAGGGGACTCCATGCATAGAATTACTAATCGCGTGTTTTCAATAAAATATCATATTTTTACAGATTATCGCTTCATCAGCTCCTAGAAATAATTGCAAACGATTCCGTTGTTGATGAGCCGTTAGATATTTACATAGAGCCCCCAGAAGTGAATGAAGGAGACACGGATGAGGATAGCGACAACTCAGATGACGAACATATAGGTGACATAAACCATCTGCCACGAGGAATTTTACGATAAGGAGGCGAAATAAGGCATGTAGTCGACGATGAATTTGATGCAGACGATTTGATTCCACTTGCACAACTATTCCCACAACCTGGACCAAGCAATAATAAAAGAAGGAAAGTTACTCGCGCAAAAACCGATCACACTTGGTTACAAGAAATTTCTAACTTTTCCATAAATAATATTTGTGTACCTCGCCTGGCATCTGCAGAAGCACAATTGGCTAAAACTCCGATAGATTTGTTCAACCTTTTTTTCGACGAAGAACTTTTGGATAATATAGTTTATCAGACTAATGTGTATTCACAACAAAAAAATATTGATCTTGGTCTCACCAGAGACGAGTTGTATGTAATTCTTGGAGCTTTGTTACTTTCTGGCTACGCAAAATACCCGAATAAGGGAATGTTCTGGAACACTACATCAATAATTTTGAAAAACAGTATGCGATTGAATCGTTTCGAAACCATATTACATCATATACACTTCAATGATAATTTGCAAATTGACCGTTCTGATAAACTTTACAAACTAAGACCTGTAATAGATACCCTCAATGACAGATTTAGAAGACATGGTGGACTAGAGGAAAATATTTCCATTGACGAGAGTATGATACCATACTATGACAAACACTATGCTAAACAATACATAAAAGGAAACCAATTCGTTTGATTACAAAATGGACAGGCCTCATACATGCTGTTTTGAACAGAACCGGAAATGAAAAGGATTAAACCAATTTCGCTATTTGGTCTTGGATGCCAAATTTACAAATCTGAAATTATTACAAACTAACGGACAAGTTATTTCAATTGACTTTACAGCTAATTCTTGGGCATTTGTGAAAAATGGAAAATTGCTCGAATCTAAGAAATGAAAGGAACAATTTCCTTCTGGAATCTATTCAATTTGAAATATCTGCAATTTTAAATAAATGAACTGATAGTGTCAATAAGACAATAAAGAGTATTTTCAAATTTGATAAACAAAGTATACAAGATGTGTGGACTTCTAAATCCAAAAGATTCTAACCAAATTTCAATAAAAAGTGAATTGATGTGATGACAAAATGGAAGCCTTGATTTATAAGCAGTTTTACTCAAAGAAAATGTACATTGATTGTGGAGCAAAAACAAGTACTATGAAGACGGCTAGCATTCAATTATCCTTTTAGATGTTAGGAAAATTTTATGAAAAATGTTACTTAATGCCATTCTTAAATAAAACACTTACTCTGTGAACCTTCAATTTGACAAATTAATTTTTAAATATAATGAATCTGATAGATGTCAAGGTTAAACGAATTATTTGTAAAATGTCAATATGTGGACTGCATCCAAATATTATGAAAATTTCAAAATTTTTAGTTTGTGGTACAAAAACCAATCTTTCGAGTTTACTTCAAAGATTTACTGTATGTAAAAAAACAAGAGGTTTCATTACTGTTAGATTGAAATTTTAGTAAAAAGTCTTCAGTTTAAACCTTAAAATCCATCTTACGAAAATTATAATTTTTAACACATCCCAATGGGTTATCGAATTTTGAACAATTCCTAATAAGTGCAAACGCGAACGAATCGAAATTTTTAGTTTTGAGCATAACAAATCCATCAGTTAGCTCAAATTTCTTTAGATTATTTGATCGAATTTCAAAATCGGTTTAACCTATAAGCACATATGCCAATTTGGCAGCTGTAATTTTGGTAACAAATTGACATGATTTTTGTTGTTTAGATTTACACCACCTTGAAGCATTACCTAGCGGTTTAATGGTTCTCAAAATTTGTACCAATTGTGACACATTTGTTATCGTTCCATTTTAAGATTAAAATTTCACGAATTTTGTCAAGTCGATATTGTGTCACACTGTTTCTTTGAAAGTTCTTTTGAATTTAAAAGTGGGCATTTATCTGTTATGTTTTCACGCATTGTTCCTGTAACAAGTAGGATGAGAAAAGTAAAGATTATTGCAGTATATACCTGTTGCACGAAATCCAATTGATTTGAGATGAATCAGTATATTACGGTTTGCAAAAAAGTCATCAAAATATACCAAATGGTCATTAGGATTTTCAACGATTACTAAAAGATCTGTAATAACTTGCGAACCTTGCAGTAAGCTCGGAGTTGCATTTTTATCTTTGCCAGTATAAACAGAAAATTTGTAGCAGTATCCATCTGAACTACATAGCATCCATAATTTATATCCAAATCGAATTGGTTTTGCTTGTATAAATTGCTTCATATAATTGTGCCCATAGTATTTCATCAATTGATAAATGAGTAGAAAATCTACCCCATTGTTGAAATGCTTGGTTTATTTTATTTATTAGTGGACGAATTTTATAGCACCTACAATGAAACACATAATGTTAGAATTCTGACATTGTTATAATACGTTATTTTATTTACCTATCAGTCAAATCAATTTCGTCGTTATTACAACAGTGATTTCAATTTCAAGTATCTATTTCGAGACATTGCATCGGCTACAAGTTGTATTCTGGTGTCTTCATCTGTAGCTTTTCAGAAAGTAAAATATGGTAACCAGAAAATATTAAAAATCCAATAAACGTTTTTAATTCCTAAATAGTCACAGTAAATTTTTTTACAGATTTAGTATATCTTTCCGTTTCTTCTTGCAATAAATGATAAACATCATCGGAGAAAATTTTTTCAAATCACTTAAAACGTCCGGATTCGGTGCCAAACAACTAGGGTAAGTTCGCCTAATTCCAGCCACATCCAGTAGTCAGCCACATCCATGAATAGAGCTTAAAAATAAGAGAACCACCCAAACTAGCTTCATGATACAGCTATCTAGTTGTCAGCCATCTATTCCCGCCCATCTATGCATAAAATTCTTTCACTTAACCTAAAAATTGTTTTGTTCAACACATGTCAAGTGTGCTGTGTTTTGTAGGCTGAGTAAAGGTGAGAGAATTCTAGATATTCCCTTGCTTGTATGTGATTAGTAAATAGTAATTTAAAATTGAGCTACATGAACTATTAATCTAAAATTTAATGGATTGAAATAAACATACTATACGTTTCTAATTTAATGAATGTCATAACCTTAAAAACTTCAAATTGCTTAAATTTTGTCGGGGGCTGAACACTGGCTTTCCAATATCAATATAATCCTTTCGTCAGCCAGGTGGCTGACAACTGGTATTTTCATGTAAATTTCGAATATGAACCCAATTAATACTGAAAGTAGAGTACACTTCGGAAATATAAATCACTATTCAAGTTGACCAATCAGACGCTGTAAAACCAGTAGTCAGCCACTTAAAACAAGCATCGCAGCAGATGGCTGGAGTAAGGCTTACAAGAAACCAGTGCTCAGCCTCCTTACTGAAGAACACGTGAGCCTGAGAACTTGAAGATCTTTTTTTTATAGACCATGGGTCGCTACAAAAACCGCGAGTTGTTCAAATATTCCGAAGAAGCATTGAATAATGCGATTAAAGCGATTCAAGATGATAATTTAGGTATAAGAGAGGCAAGTAGAAGGTTTAATGTTCCAAGAGGAATCCTTCAAGATCGCATCCATGGACGAGTAAAAATGGGTCCAGCAACAGTATTGAGCAAGAATGAAGAAGGCCAACTGGAGCACTGGCTGGTAACAGTTGCGAAGTGTGGTTTCCCTCAGAAGAAATCTGACTTGCTCAACACAGTGAAGTCTATTATTTCAGAGAGTGGTCGTAAAACACCATTTAAAGATTAAAAACCAGGTCAGAAATGGTATACTTCATTCTTAAAACGACATCCTAGACTGGCTTTACGAGAGGCGGAAAGTATTACAAGAGCTAGAGGAGTGGTGACTGAAGAATACATCCGAAAATGGTTTAGAGAACTTAAAGATTTTTTGGAAAAGCATGAGGCGGTAGATATTTTAGACGACCCTTCTCGAATTTACAACGGAGATGAAACCAGCTTCTCTATGTGTCCAAAAAGTGGAAAAGTTTTAGCCGCCAAGGGCTACAAGAACATATACGAGTTGAAAAAGGGAAATGAGAAGGAAACCATTACTGTGCTTCTTGTTTTTTCGGCAGATGGAAACACCATTCCGCCAATGGTAGTGTTTCCGTTTGTCAGACCCAACAAAGCTATTGTAGATAGTGTACCTTCTGAATGGTTTTTAGGCCGCTCGGAAAGCGGATGGATGAAGACGGAGATTTTTTTTGAATACCTGGCTAATGGAGTGGATAAGTGGCTCGAAGTCAACAAAATTTCAAGACCTGTGTTGCTTTTTGTTGATGGACATAAGTCGCACTTGTCTATGGAACTTAGTGAGTATTGCCATAATCATGGAATCATACTGTACGCACTTCCACCCAACACAACTCACTTGATGCAGCCTGCTGATGTTAGTGTATTCAAGCCGCTTAAAACTAGCTGAAAAAAAACAGTGCGAGAATGGCAAGCTAAGAACGAAAATATAAATTGTGTGTTAACAAAAGTTACGTTTTGTCCTCTTTTTTAAGTACTGTATTACAGGACAAAAATTTGCCTGAGACCATAAGAAATGGCTTCAGAAAGTGCGGTCTATTTCCTCTTGACCCAGATGCCGTGGATTATACTAAATGTATATAAAATACCATTGAAAACTTACATTGAGTTGCAAACCTAAATGAAAAAGCACCTAAAATCACTGAAGGCCAGATAAAAACTACGCAGCTAGTTTTGTCAGAATTGCAGGATAGACTCCGTGAAAAAGGTGTCACTAATATAAATCAAATTCTAAAAGAACTGGAACACATAAAAGAAGGAGTTACGGAAAAGATAGAAACTTTTGAAGTTTTGCCAGATGGTACTTTCGCAACAGTAGAAGAGTCAAACATAACTGAAGACTTTGACTTATTCATGTTTGACTTTGATGGTGGATATACCGGCAATAGAGATAACGCAACAGATGTCACGGCTGAAACAGGAATTGAACCACAAGCAATAACACATCAGGTCGAAACAAATGAAGTATTTGAAAACAGTATTATCAGAGACATTGAAGCAAGTGGTTCTGAAGCAAATAACGCCGAAATAGTTACAGTAGCAGAGACTGTACAGGATGACGAAAAAATAAAACTTTTAGATGTGAGTAGCATAGAAAACAATTTCAAAAAAACAAATATCACCATGTCAGTTGAAGTGAGAAACAAGGCCGAGGAAATAAATGCACCGAATGATAACAGATTAAATTATAATGAAACTAAACATGCAGAAGCAGTCAAACAGGCAACAAAAGTTGAGGGAAAAATGTCGGCAACGCATAACTGACTGATGACCAAACAGAAATATGTGAAAAAAGTCTGAATAATAGGAAGAAAATTAATATTTTGCAAAACATTACATTATGCAAAAAAGAAGATACAATAATTACGCTATGTGAAACAAATAAGGATACCAGAACTCATGTAATTGAAACTAATATTTTGCAAGATATTACAGCTTCTCCAAAGACAAATACAGACCCACTAAAGAAACACCTGTTTTTTCCAACTCCGTTAAAAAGTAGTGGAAAGAGAAAAACAGATATTATGCCATCTGCTATTTCTTCTGAAGAATTTCGAAAAATATTGCAACAAAAATTAGATAAGAAACATGAATTAGAAACCAAAAAACAAGAAAGAAAAAAGGAACGCTTGCAAAAGATTGAAGAAAAGAAAGAGAGAGTAAATAAACGACAGAAAAAAGCAAATCAAGAAAACACAGAACAGCCTAAAAATAAAGAAAAATGTGCTATATGCACTGACGACTTAGAGAGTGATACTGAGGACAACGATTTGAATAACATCGGTTGTGATCAGTGTCCGAGATGGTACCATCTCAAATGTACCGCTTTTCAAGGATCCAATTATTTCGAGGTTGCAGATTCTGACTTTATTTGTGATTTTTCTGCCACTCAAGTTAGTAACTAGCTAAGAGACTATTTTTTTTTACTAGAATTGTAAGTGTTTACTGTTTTAATTTTAGAGTTCTAAGAATCTACGATTTTCATTTCAGAGGTTTTTACTTGATTGAAAGTTTTCTTTAGGTACCTATGTTAGGTATAATATTTTGTACCTGTTGTTTTATGAATCCCCATTCTATTTTTTATATGAATTTCATTAAACAACATTATTTAAATTATGTAACATGTTTATTTTACACTTAATTACTACTGTCTACTGAAACATATACCTATGCACTCAATTAAAACACACCATGACTGATTACTGGAACAACCCTGGCTGACATTGAGAATCAGATGGCTGAATACAGGCGATTTTGAGTTTCACAAATTAAAAACGTAAACAAATGAAACTGTGGCATTTTTAACAAAAACTGGCTTATTTTTATAAAAGTATAATAGTTGTGCAACACAATAATGTTTGTTTTGTATGTCCAGAAAGATAACAATGCCACTTTCAGTTGAAACAAACTTGAAAATATGTTAGGTGGCTGAGCACTGGCGAACTTACCCTATATCTACACTATCCGCATTTTCCAAATGTTTATAAAATTCCTCATCTTCGAATAACGCTTCAATATCTTTAACACTTAAAAACCGCTTACTTGCCATGTTTTACACCAAAATAAATGCACTAAATGATGTCTCTAATTTATATACCAACAATCTCTGCAAGAATCATCTAGTCTGGACGTGTAAATTCAAGGTATAAACGTATACGAATTGGAGCAGTGTCTATAAATATTACTCATATTTTGTACTTGCTTATTCCTGTTTATGATAAGATTAACGTTTTAAAAAATTATGCAGATTTAGCAAACAAACTTTCTATTTATGAATTCTGAACAGAAAAATTACATACTTAATTGACTTTTCAAAAAAAATTAAGGAAAATTAAATGCGTGACAAGCGAATAAAAAACAACCTTTCTTGTAAATTATTTTTCTGTTTATAATTACTAATTTCTTATAAAAATAAAGGTACAATCTTGCTCCTAAAAGATGACAAAGTAATATACAATTTTAAAAAAATACATTTTTGAATTACAACCAAGAAATAAAAATTGCCATTTTTGCTGTCCAATACATATGACCCTGGTACAAAATGAAAAATATAATATTTCAGAAATGAGATATTAAATACCTTCCATAATTATAGCTGCAGACTTTCTAATCCTGCTATTAGTCTCTTAACACGTTGACTGCCACGTGTATTTAAAATGATACACACTAGTCGTGTCCAGTACGCCGCGTGTATCATTTTGTATACATGAACTGTAACTTCGTTCTGGCCGTGTGTATGGTACAAGAGAACGTTTAGCATAGGTTTCTTAGGGCGGGATGTTTGGTGTGGCGTGAAGTAACACACTTAGCCGAAATTTCTTTTAAAATATAAATGAACTACAACGTTATTAAGTGAAAAATTTATTCTTGGAAACATACCAATACTGTGTGGTAATATAAATATAAAAAAGTGTATGACGTATGTAAAATAAGTTATACTATTGAAAATGTCAAATAAAAAATGTTTTTCAAAATAAAAATGTTACTGCAAATAAAATATCTATTGTTCCTTGATGAAATATTATGCGTAGAAAAAACATTCTAAGCAAAGTAATGGCTGATCTGTGCATGCTTGACATCCCGAACTAACTTGCTTCGTTTTTCGAATTGCATATGCGACCATGAATTGTTTTGTTTTGTTGGTAACAGATCTTCCAACGTCCTCTTTTTCAGCAGGTCTGTAGGCATGCTGGTTATTGACTGGAGCCGCTTCGATAGTTTTCTTGTCAATATTCAAAAGCTGCATGCATAGATTTTCTTTGAAATTTGTGATACTTATATTGCAGGCGTTGTCATTATTTTGCTTGTACAACAGGTGAGCGTTGACAACACTTGCTCCAATAATCAGTTCAATGGCAATTTTTTTAAACCATTTGATGCTTCGTCGTAGCGATGTTGAATATGAAGACATCTGATCGGATAAATCTATAAAACTTTTAGCTGTATTATAATGAATCACAGCCTTAGGCTTGGATTTACCACCATCTCTGCCAGGTATTTCTACCATTTCATCTGTATGTTTTGTGGAGAGCATCATTACTTCTCTTTTGTCTTTCCACTTGAAGACAACTATTCCATTCTTCTCCTGGCCCATTATTTCGCCTTTCTGCAGTTTGCTATTCACCACTTCTTTTGGCAGACCTTTTCTGTTTTTCGCAGCGTTCCAACGAGGTGTGTGTTTTTTCTCTCAATTTTAGGGCCAACTCAATACTTGTGTACCAATTGTCAGTGTAGAGTGTTAAACCTTTATCGAGATTTTGCTCCATCAATTCTAAAACAACTTTCGTAGCAACACTCATGCCTTCAACTTTGTCTTGGCCACAATATATCTTCGAATGCAACAAATATCCTCCGGCAATACATAATTTGAAGAGTTTGATTCCAAACTTATGTCGCTTGCCCTTGATATACTGACGGAACTTGAGCCGCCCACGAAAGGGAACCATGGTTTCGTCAATGCATACGTTTTCATGAGGCAAAATAAACTTTTAAAATTCTCATTCAGTGCGTCAACAAGTGATTGCACTTTATATAATCTGTCACCTTCTGGGCATAGCTCATTATCAGATAAATGAAACATTCAAGAATAATTTGAATCTATTGCGTGACATACATTTAGCTGCATTTGACAAGTAAAGATCAGAATTTCACCAATAATCAGGAAGTGACGGCTTTTTATCTAATCCCATCCACATCAATATTCCGAGAAATCTATACACTTCGTCATTGTCTGTAGGGTACCATTTGTTCAAGCGTGAAGATAGTCCTATGGATTCTTCAGGTATTCCTTGTAATATTTTTGTTGCTCATAAATATTTGTTTGGGTGACAATAGTATCCACAAGTTGTTCGTCAATGAATAATTTATAGTACGCCAGTTCATTTTATTTTTTATTTGAATTACATCTGTCACTCCAATATTTTTGTCAAAAATATATTCATGAAAGTTGCCAATAACTACTCCCCATTCCTGTTCATCTTCGCAATCGGTTACATTCTTGTTTACTTGCATAAGTTCATTCTCACTTTCACTATCATCAACATTAGATGTTGCAATCATTTGGGACAATCTTCAGTTTTCTTTTTTTATATGAGGCAAAACCAGCAGTAGAAGTAGACAAATTTCGTTTTTATTCACTTGTTCTGAAATAAGCAATTGGTTTTGATAAAATAAAATTTTATACCATATCTTTGTACTCATACCTTCGTCAAGACGTATCTCGGCTACAACTGTTATTTTCCGAATATTCATACGCTGGATCAGCGTCTGAATCGTGAACGGATCATATCCATCATCACTCATGTCAATATACTGATCTATCAGGGCCTGTAAATGGGCCTCTTCACGTTCATATGACATTTTATGCCCTTACAGAAGTACGATTATACCTCTACGAAATCTAATCGACGACTAAGTGCAGCGAACAACTTATACGCAATACTTGTTATTCAGTTTATGCAAGTTGAAACCTGTAAACTGTGTATTCTATTGAATACACGTGGCGCAGAAATACATAACAACAACTCCACGCCGCGTGTATCACTAGAACACACGGAGAAAAAAGGGGGTAAAATAATAAAATAATGTAATTTTACTCTATAATAGTCTTAATACATCATTTTATAGAAAATTGATTTAAAAAAAATAGTGTGGCCCCAAGGAACTTTTTCAAAAATACCCGTGGCAGTCAACGTGTTAATTACATACCATAAGTGAAACTCAATATTATTTATTATTATTTATGCCATATTTATTTATATTTTTCGTAGACCGCAACAAACCCATATGCAGACCGCATATTAGAACGAGACCTTCAAATTCATATGTTGAAGAGTGTTTTTTATGATGAACTGTTAAATCACTTTTGCAGTGTCACATAATCACATAGGTTACATGTCAATTCTTTACTTGAAGAGTGTTTTTTTAGATGAATTTTAAAATCACCTTTGTTCCATAAGCATATTAGTCACATATGATTTCATAACTTCGGGAGTGTTCTTTAAGATGAATTTTTAAAAGATATTTGTCATATGTTCCATAATTACATTGGCCGCATTAGAATTCATAACTGAAGAGTGCTTTTTAAGATGAATTTTAAAGTTAGCTTTGTGATGTGTTCCATAATTACATTGGTCACATTTAAATTCATAACTTAAGGAGTGTTTTTTAAGATGAACTTTAAAATTACCTTTGTGATTTGTTTCATAATCACATTGGTCGCATTTAAATTCACACCTTGAAGAGTGTTTTTTAAGATGAACTGTTAAGTCACTTTTGCGGTGTGTTGCATAATCACATAGGTCACACTTGAATTCTTTACTTGAAGAGTGTTTTTTAACATGAATTTTAAAATTACCTCGGCGATTTGTTTCATAATCACATTGGTCGCATTTAAATTCACACCTTGAAAAGTGTTTTTTAAGATGAAATGTTAAGTCACATTTGCGGTGTGTTGCATAATCACATAGGTCACATTTGAAATCTTTACTTAAAGAGTGTTTTTTATAATGGATTTTTAAGTTACTTTTGTAATGTGCCGCATAATCACATTGGTCACATTTGAATTCATAACTTGAAGAGTGCTTTTTAAGATGACTTTTGAAACCACCTTTGCGATTTGTTCCATAATCACACTGGGTGCATTTAAATTGATACCTTAAAGAGTGATTTTTAAGATGAACTAGTAAATCACTTTTGTGGTGTGTTTTATAATCACATCGGTCACATTTGAATTCTTTACTTGAAGAAGAGTGTTTTTTAAGATGGATTTTTAAAAGATTTTTCTGATGTGTTCCATAATTACATCGGTCACATTTAAATTCATAACTTGAGGAGTGTTTTATAAGATGAATTTTAAAATTACCTTTGTGATTTGTTCCATAATCACATTGATCACATTTAAATTCATACTTTGAAGAGTGTTTTTTGAGATGAATTGTTAAATCGCTTTTGCGGTGTGTCTCATAATCACATAGGTTACATTTGAATTCTTTACTTGAAGAGTGTATTTTAAGATGAACTATTAAATCACCTTTGCGATTTGTTCCATAATCACATCGGTGGCATTTGAATTCATAACTTGAGGAGTGTTCTTTAAGATGAATTTTTAAAAGACATTTGTCATATGTTCCATAATTACATTGGCCGCATTTGAATTCATAACTTGAAGAGTGCTTTTTAAGATGAATTTTAAAATTAACTTTGTAATGTGTTGCATAATTGCATTGGTCACATTTGAATTCATAACTTGAAGAATGCTTTTTAAGATGAATTTTCAAATTACCTTTGCGATTTGTTCCATAATCACATTGGTCACATTTAAATTGATATCTTGAAGAGTGATTTTTAAGATGAACTAGTAAATCACTTTTGTGGTATGTTTCATAATCACACAGGTCACATTTGAATTGTTTACTTGAAGAAGAGTACTTTTTAAGATGAATTTTTATAAGATATTTGTGATGTGTTCCATAATTACATTGGGCACATTTAAATTCATAACTTGAAGAGTGTTTTTTAAGATGAATTTTAAAATTTTCTTTGCGATTTGTTCCATAATCACAATGGTCACATTTGAATTCATAATTTGAGGTGTGTTTTTTAAGATGAATTTTTAAATTATATTTGCGATGTGTTCCATAATCACATTGATCACATTTAAATTCATAACTTGAAGAATGTTTTTTAAGATGAAATTTTACATTATATTTTTGTTTTGTTGCATAATCACACTGGTTGCATTTGTATTCAAAACTTGAAGCGTGTTTTAAAACATGATTTTTTAATCGTCTTTTCCACTTTGTTACTAAATTGCAATGGTTACACTTATATTTAAAATTTGCACTGTATTTTAAAACGTCATTTGCTTGCATCATTGTTGAGCTTTCACACTGTATGTTTGTGATGTGTTCGACACTGTTTTCATTTACATATGCTTCACGTGAGCAAACAATTTTTGCTAGAGAAGAGATTTCTTTCTTAATATTCACATTATCTGTAAAAATAGTGTTAAATTTTGTACTACTTGAACGGTAATTTATTTTACCTTGCATTACATCACTATTTACTATAAGATGTTGGGTTACAAGTGAATTTATTCCTTCTTCCTCTTTTGGCTCGACTTTAACAAGTTTCATATCAATCTCATAAGACATTTCGATGAACTCGTGTGTTTTAATGACACACTTTATACAAAACTTAGGTGCACCACTTTATCAAATGATATAGGGCACAGTATTTAACACTCCTATCTCAAGGATTTAACACTTCGAACATATGTTCGAAGATTTACACGTAACAGTTTAAAACCAGGTAGTGGCTAAGGAACCGCCGCGGTGGATTTTTAAGGTAAACCTTAAGCAAGCCAGAATTTTTACGCATCGGACACATCGTAACATTTTTGTCACCATCGCACATTATATTCTGATTTGATTACCGTATCTTCATAATGCGTTCGAAATACGGGTTATAAAGTACGTAACCTCTGTCCTTCCTACTAGTTTTTGGGCTTTGAAGTGAGCAGTTCCGAAGAAGAAATATTTGCAATTGCATTGGCATTTGAAGATGACGAACAAAAAGAGAAGCAAAGAAAAAAACAAGTTTGGGTTCATAATATAAATTTAAATCAAATAATAGAGAATTTCATACTTTGTTCAAGGATTTGGTACCGTCAACTGGGGTGACTTCGGACACTTGTTATAATCTTTTTGATCACAGACTAAAAACTAAGACAACTAAATTTCTGTCATTTTCAGCTAACATCTAGTGAAAGAATGACCATTTAAAAATTTTCATATATTCTAGTTTTTTTTTATTTTTTTGCTTGTAGCCTATCCGAGGTCACCCCATTAAACGGGGTGACTCGGACGGCGGTATGAATTTACGTAAAACCGATGTGTATCTAGTGCAGGGGTGACTTCGGACTCAAATATATATATATATATATATATATATATATATATATATATATATATATATATATATATATACATACGGTGCCCACGAGATCACTTTCCGGCTGCCATTTTTATTTATCTATCGATTTAAATGAATCTTGGCAGGATTGTTACTCTAACCAAACGTCATTTTTAGGAGTTTTTGACAAGCATTTCCGACTTCCGGTTTCACCGGAAATGACCTTAACTTTTGATTGTTAAATGACACCCCCTGTATATTTTTTGTTTTTCGGATTCTGGAGGTCATTTTACGGCCGATTGCGTAACATTTAAATCGATTTTTTTCCAAATGTAATTTTAAAATTGAATTTTATTTTCTCATCCAGAGTGCCATGACCATCTTAAAATCATTCTACATACTTAACTCACTTCCAGAAAAATGCAAACTCACTTTTATCTTTGTTAACTTTTTTACTAGAACGTTCTAAACTTTATTTTTGCCGTAGCTCAAAAAAATTAAATGGAAGCATACCACTTTCATAAAACTACTAAATGCAGTATTTTAAAACGAATTTAATGACGTATAACACGTTTTGTCATTTTTACCCATTTTCGATTTAAAACATTTTAATTTTTATATTTACGTCTTACTCATTAATAAAATACACTTCCTATGTCACAGCACATCAGAGTTGCCATAAAAACAATAGGTGGCTAGGTTGCCATGGAAACACCATGGTAAATTTAAAAGTTTGACAGGTAATAATAAAGGTTGTTGTTTATTAACATAAATCTAATATTTTACTTAAAAATTAAATTAAAGTTTGTACTTAGTTTAATTATAAAATTAACAAAAATGTTTACCAAGAGTGAGCAGGTTGATATACTTATTATGTATGGACAATGTGCCAAAAATGCAGCGGAAACCGAACGAGTTTATCGACAAGAATATCCTAAGCGTCATTCTACAAGACAATACATTATCTACCTTATAAGAAAGATGCGCCAAGAACCAGATAATTTGCAACATTTTATTATTAAAGAACAAACGGAAGAAAATGTAGTAGCATATGTCATTCAAAACTCCACAGCATCCACAAGGGAAATTGCCTTTGAATTAGACATTGGCGCAGAATCAGCAAGAAAGATCTTGAAGAGACATGGATACAAATCATTTAAGTACCAGCTTCACCAACATTTGTACGAGGAAGATGTTAGAAAACTTGAATATTGCAACTGGTTCTTGGAACATAACGATGCCGATAATAGCCTAGCCAATTCTATTTTTTATTCTGACGAGTCGAGATTTACCAATAATGGAATGTTCAACCGGCAAAATACAAGATATTGGTTAACGATAAATGAACACCGAATGATGGAAGGTAATTTTCAAGAGATATTTGGAGTAAATGTATGGGCTGGAATAATTGGTACTCGTATTATGGGACCGATTCTTTTCCAAGAGCATTTAAATGCAGAACGATATTTGGGTTTTTTACAACATGAAATTGAAAATTTTTTGGAGGAATTACCGTTGGAAATAAATAATCAACACCTTTATTATCAACAAGATGGTGCGCCGGCTCACAACGCTATTGTTGTAAGAAATTACTTAGAAGAACGATTTGGAGAACATGTTATCTCTACCCGTGGACCGATCCGGTGGCCTCCTCGTTCGCCTGACCTTACACCTCTTGACTTCTTTTTGTGGGGCCATATTAAGGAGATTGCTTACCGAACACCGCCAACAACACTTAACATCTTAGAAAACCGTATACGAGCGGCATTTGCTAGCGTTACCCCCGACATGCTTAGGAATGTCGTAGAAAACAACGTTTTTCGTGTTAAGAAATATCAAGAGGTGGAAGGGCAGCACTTTGAAAATTTAATTGGTGGTTAAAAGGTTCAAAAGTTATAATCTAATACCTATTGTTAATGTTATTAATTTTTTTTAATAATTTTTAATACTGTTTAAAATTATTACACTCTGTTTGTTTTAAACTAAATTTTGTTCAATCGTTGTTTGAAAAAATTGGGAAAATACGCAAAGCAACGCATTAAAATTGTGCTGCTTTAAAAACAACTCTCAGACGCGCCCATAATGCGACAAAGATAATGTTTAGAACGTTCTAGTAAAACAGTTTACAAAGATAAAAGTGAGTTTGCAGTTTTCTGGAAGTGAGTTAAGTATGTAGAATGATTTTAAGATGATCATGGCACTCTGGATGAGAAAATAAAATTCAATTTTAAAATTACATTTGGAAAAAAATCGATTTAAATATTACGCAATCGGCCATAAAATGACCTTCATAATCCGAAAAACAACAAATACACAGGGGGTGTTATTTAAAAATCAAAAGTTAAGATCATTTCCGGTGAAACCGGAAGTCGGAAATGCTTGTCAAAAATTCCTGAAGATGACGTTTGGTTAGAGTAACAACCCTGCCAAGTTTCATTTAAATCGATAGATAAATAAAAAAATGGCAGCCGGAAAGTGATCTCGTGGGCATCCGGTATATATATTTTGAGATGTTCAGAAAGAAGTAAAATAAGGATCGGACAGTTTAAATGACAATTTAGTAATAAAAAGGGGTGATTTTAAGCTCGATATGTGCGAGACATTGTTTTATAGAAATCTGGTTCACGATGTGGTTAAAATAAATTTGTTTTGTATAATTTAGCCTGAATATTATTTACATAGTTTGGTTTCATCATAAAAAGCATTGTGCTATCGACAAAAATGTCAAGAATGTTAAATACACCTATTTTCGTAAAGTAAATTTAGCATTTCATTTATTTCAATAAAACTCAATTTTCCGAGGGTATTTTGGCAAGTGAACACTTTACAGGTGTTTAAACATAAATTGTATAGTTAGGATTAGGTTAAGGATATTGTATAAATAGTTTTTGAAAGCAGGAAATGTAGAAATTTCATAAAAGGGTTATAATATGGACATTTTAGACATTTTTCGCACATATTTCTGGAAGCAACTAAGTGACAAACATTGTGATTTAAGTTTAACAGCAAGAACAATGCATAAAACAATTTAGCATAAAGACATTCATAGTGATATACAGTTTTATAATGGAAATTTCAATAAGTGTGTTAGACGAAGGGACTTTTTTAATGCAACATTATATGACTTAATGCATTAGAAATAAATAGTGAAAATAATAAAGACAAGCATTACAAACCTCTAACATAACATTTTGAGTGTTGAAAACATTTTTAAATATGAGTTATTTCCAATTTTAGATTTAAGTTTCGTTAGGTTATAATTTCTAGGTTTTTTCCATAATTTTATATTTTTTTCATATTATTAAGCTTTAATTATGCTCTTAAAGCAATTAATAGGCGTTTTTTCTCAGTATCTCACAGTTTTTATAAGGATACATTGCGTTTCACCGCAAAATTGTGTTAAATATGAGGTGAATTTAGAATATTTTTACATAAACTTAAAATTCCTTTAAATTCGATATTTCTAACACTAAGAGTATGTGTTCTTATGTAAAATTTTCTCAGAATTCCGTTTATGTAATTAGATTAAGTGTAGCTTGTAAGTTTAAATAGTTATAAGCAAATTCAGTTTAGATCAAGTGATTTCGTATATTAATTTTAGGAACCATAGCTTGTTAGGTGTCTTTTTGTTCAAAATTTTATGTAGTTTTCATTTCTGTTGTTAGTTTTTAAATTCGTTAATGTATAAGGAAGTTATGGCCAAATTTCCATTTTAGTCCAAATTTGTAAATGTTTCGACCAATCAGAGCCTTAGTTACTTAGGTAATATGGCTGAAAAAAAATTGAATTTTTAGTAACAACCAAAAAGGTATAAAAGGAATTGCCCTGGAAATGCTAATCTCTCTCTAGTTTTTGTTAAAGTTTAAAATAAGGTTAAAGCAGTGTTGTGCATTTGTGTAAAAAAGTAAGTTTTCGTAACCTAATTTAATCATCGTAAAGAAAGTTACATTTACGAAAAAAATAATTCGAGAGCAATTGTTTTTATACCGGTGGTTAAATAAAATAGTTCGGTCTCCGATACCTGCTCGTTTTCGGAAAATTATTGTACGAGTTAATTTGTGTTACAAGTCGGATTTCGAAATAGTACAATACGTTACAGCAATAAGGTGAATTGCACGAAATCACTTTAAGAGCTGGTCAGGTTTGATATTCTCGAACAGAGAAATTATCTAAGTACAGGAATAGTAATAAATTTCTATTAAAAGCGGGTTGCAGACATTCTGCCTGATATTCCACAAAGAAGTGTTTTGCAGAACAGAGTCGAATTATATCAAAATTTGGTTTTTATACTTCGCGATGAGGTGGGGTTTGGAAAATTCATGGGCGATGGATTTGCACATATTAAAAAGGGGGAACTGGTGTGCATGCAAAATGCTGTTTGCTATGATATCGGAACTGAAATAAATTGAATAAATTATTATTTACGGCATTATCTCAATAATATTTAAAATAATAATAATTTATTTCTTACTCCTTTTTTTGGGTCATTACAAAACGACTATGAGCAACGTGGATTTAGAACTTATAAAATGTGTGATCAAATATATGATGTTAAAGCCACTGCTTAAAGCCGTAGCGATCATTCCAATATCAACCAGCGAATTGCGAACGACATTTTAGTAGCATGAATGAAATTGTGACACCGTTAAGAACGTGGTTGAATATTGAAACGATCGCTGCCCTTTTATTTATAAACTACGTAGGTCATCCGCTAATGAAATTTAAGCCTGAAAAACATATTCGATCATGGCTTGCTAACGGTAAATTATAAATACAAGTAGAATATTTTTGAAAGTAATTATTTTTACTATTCAGTGTGACATATGTGTTGCCTATGAGGCAGATTGAAGTGGGTTACTTTTTCTTTTTCCCTAGTTATTAAGTTGTTGGTAACGGGTCGTATAAGAATAAATGTTGTTCCAAAACTATCGATTTAAACAAGAGCAACACAAGCTATATAGAAGAGGAAACAATTTCTTCCTGTTTTATCTCTTCGGTTTTCCGTAACAGAGTTTGAACAAAGCAATGGCGATGTTACGTCATCAATTACATCAAGCGTATTCTTATGAGATTTTTTATTGCTTCGATTAAAATGTACTTGTTTTTGTAATATTTCACAACAAAGTTGAATAAATGTACTTATTTACTTAGGAGGAACTGTCATGTTTACATATGGTGAAATGCCGAAAGGTTTGCGTTCAGGTTCTTGAATAACTCCATTTCGAGCACTGCGTGAAACTCAATATTATTTATTATTACTTATGCCATATTTATTTATATTTTTCGTAGACCGCATATTCGAAAAGAAACCCATATGTAGACCGCATATTAGAACGACACCTTCAAATTCATATGTTGAAGAGTGTTTTTTAAGATGAACTGTTAAATCACTTTTGCAATTTGTTCCATAATCACATTGGTCACATATGATTTCATAACTTCAAGAGTGTTTTTTAAGATGAATTTTTAAAAGATATTTGTTATATGTTCCATAATTACATTGGCCGCATTTGAATTCATAACTGAAGAGTGCTTTTTAAGATGAATTTTAAAGTTAACTTTGTGATGTGTTCCATAATTACATTGGTCACATTTAAATTCATAACTTGAGGAGTGTTTTTTAAGATGAATTTTAAAATTACCTTTGCGATTTGTTTCATAATCACATTGGTTGCATTTAAATTCACACCTTGAAGAGTGTTTTTTAAGATGAACTGTTAAGTCACTTTTGCGGTGTGTTGCATAATCACATAGGTCACATTTGAATTCTTTACTTGAAGAGTGTTTTTTATAATGGATTTTTAAGTCACTTTTGTAATGTGTCGCATAATCACATTGGTCACATTTGAATTCATAACTTGAAGAGTGCTTTTTAAGATGACTTTTCAAATTACCTTTGCGATTTGTTCCATAATCACACTGGTTGCATTTAAATTGATACCTTGAAGAGTGATTTTTAAGATGAACTAGTAAATCACTTTTGTGGTGTGTTTCATAATCACATAGGTCACATTTGAATTTTTTACTTGAAGAAGAGTGTTTTTTAAGATGGATTTTTAAAAGATTTTTCTGATGTGTTCTATAATTACATTGGTTACATTTAAATTCATAACTTGAGGAGTGTTTTTTAAGATGAATTTTAAAATTACCTTTGTGATTTGTTCCATAATCACATTGATCGCATTTAAGTTCATACCTTGAAGAGTGTTTTTTGAGATGAATTGTTAAATCGCTTTTGCGGTGTGTTCCATAATCACATAGGTCACATTTGAATTCTTTATTTGAAGAGTGTTTTTTATGATGGATTTTTAAATCACTTTTATAATGTGTCGCATAATCACATTTGTCACATTTAAATTCATACGATGAAGAGTGTTTTTTAAGATGAACTGTTAAATCACTTTTGCGGGGTGTCTCATAATCACATAGGTTACATTTGAATTCTTTACTTGAAGAGTGTTTTTTAAGATGAACTACTAAATCACCTTTGCGATTTGTTCCATAATCACATCGGTCACATTTGAATTCATAACTTGAGGAGTGTTCTTTAAGATGAATTTTTAAAAGACATTTGTCATATGTTCCATAATTACATTGGCCGCATTTGAATTCATAACTTGAAGAGTGCTTTTTAAGATGAATTTTAAAATTAACTTTGTAATGTGTTGCATAATTGCATTGGTCACATTTGAATTCATAACTTGAAGAATGCTTTTTAAGATGAATTTTCAAATTACCTTTGCGATTTGTTCCATAATCACATTGGTCACATTTAAATTGATATCTTGAAGAGTGATTTTTAAGATGAACTAGTAAATCACTTTTGTGGTATGTTTCATAATCACACAGGTCACATTTGAATTGTTTACTTGAAGAAGAGTACTTTTTAAGATGAACTTTTAAAAGATATTTGTGATGTGTTCCATAATTACATTGGTCACATTTAAATTCATAAGCTGAACAGTGTTTTTTAAGATGAATTTTAAAATTATCTTTGCGATTTGTTCCATAATCACATTGGTCACATTTGAATTCATAACTTGAGGTGTGCTTTTTAAGATGAATTTTTAAAAGATATTTGCGATGTGTTCCATAATCACACTGATCACATTTAAATTCATAACTTGAAGAATGCTTTTTAAGATGAAATTTTAAATTACATTTTTGTTTTGTTGCATAATCACACTGGTTGCATTTGTATTCAAAACTTGAAGCGTATTTTAAAACATGATTTTTTAAACGTCTTTTCCACTTTGTTACTAAATTGCAATGGTTACACTTATATTTAAAATTTGCACTGTATTTTGAAACGTCATTGGCTTGCATCATTGTTGAACTTTCACACTGTATGGTTGTGATGTGTTCGACACTGTTTTCATTTACATATGCTTCACGTGAGCAAACAACTTTTGCTAGAGAAGAGATTTCTTTCTTAATATTCACATTATCTGTAAAAATAGTGTTAAATTTTGTACTACTTGAATGGTAATTTATTTTACCTTGCATTACATCACTATTTACTATAAGATGTTGGGTTACAAGTGAATTTATTCCTTCTTCCTCTTCTGGCTCGACTTTAACAAGTTTCATATCAATCTCATAAGACATTTCGACGAACTCGTGTTTTAATGACACACTTTATACAAAACTTAGGTGCACCACTTTATCAAATGATATAGGGCACAGTACTTAACACATTGAGACACTCCTATCTCAAGGATTTAACACTATGTTCGAAGATTTAACACTTAACAGTTTAAAATCAGGTAGTGGCTAGGGAACCGTCGCGGTGGATTTTTAAGGTAAACCTTAAGCAAGCCAGAATTTTTACGCATGGACACATCGTAACATTTTTGTCATCATGCACATTATATTCGGATTTGATTGCCGTATCTTCATAATACGTTCGAAATACGGGTTATAAAGTACGTAACCTCTGTCCTTCCTACTTGTTTTTGGGCTTAGAAGTGAGCAGTTCCGAAGAAGAAATATTTGCAATTGCATTGGCATTTGAAGATGACGAATAAAAAGACAAGCAAAGCAAAAAACAAGTTTGAGTTCATAATATGAATTTAAGAAGGAAACCCCCATAGAGAATTTCATACTTTGTTCAACGATTTGTTACCGTCAACTGGGGTGATTTCGGACACTTGTTATAAACTTTTTGATCACAGACTAAAAACTAAGACAACTAAATTTCATTTTCGGCTAAAATACCTCTAATATCTAGTGAAAGAATGGCCATTTAAAAATGTTCATATGTGGTCTAGTTTTTTTTATTTTTTTGCTTGTAGTCTGTCCGAAGTCACTCCATTAAACGGGGTGACTCGGACGGGGTATAAATTCACGTAAAACCGATGTGTATCTCGTGCAGGGGTGACTTCCGACTCAAATATATATGTGTGTATATATATATATATATATATATATATATATATATATATATATATATATATATATATATATATATATATATATGGAAAAAAATTTTTATTATTAACTAATTGCTTAGTGTTATCAGGCTTGCAGCTAACTAGGGTCTTAATACGTTTAAAACTCTTTGATATTTGCAAATATTTCGGAAGCTTTTTATTTTGTTCCTTTATCAAGGCTTATCTAAGTTATTCTTTAAAAACTAGCTGGTTATACTTCATAGATAAATTTACATTATTATGTTTGTTTACCATTAAACTGTCATTGTTAATTGATAATTAACAGAAGCTGGAGTTGCATTTAAAATTAATTAAAACATTTTTTTAATTTTATACCATGAAAGACACATGTGTCTTTTACAATTTCTGTCTAAATATATATATTATATATATATATATATATATATATATATATATATATATATATATATATATATATATATTGAGATGTTCAGAAAGAGGTAATAGAAGTACCGGACAACTTAAAGGACATTTGAGTTATAAAAAGGGGTCATTTCTCGCTCGATACATGTGCGAGACACTATTTTATATAAATCTGGTTCACGATGTGATTAAAATAAATTTGTTTGGTATAAATTAGTCTGAATATTATTTATTTAGTTTGGTTTTATCATAAAAAGCAATTTGCTGCTAACAAAATTGTCAAGAATGTTAAATATAACCATTTTCGTAAAGTCATTTTAGTATTTCAATTATTGCAATAAAAATCAATTTTTCAAGGGTAATTTGGCAAGTGAACACTTTACAGGTGTTTAAACTTGAACTATATAGTTAGGATTATGTTAGGGATAATGTATAATTAGTTTTTGAATGCAGGAAATACAAAAATTTAATAAAAGGGTTATAATATGGACAGTTTAGACATTTTTCGCACATATTTTTGGAAGCGAATTAGTGACAAAAATTATGTTACAAGTTTAACAATAAGAACAAAAGTTTTGGCATACAGACATTTATAGTGGTGTACATTTATATAGTGAAATATTTCATAAGAGTGTTAGACGTTGAGACTTTTTCAATGCAACACTATATGACATTATGCATTGCAAATAGTTAGTGAAAATAATAAAGACAAGAAGTACAAACCTTTAACATAACATTTCAAGTGTTAAAAACATTTTTAAATATAAATTATTTTCAATTTTAGATTTAAGTTTGGTTAGGTTATAATTTTTAGGTTTTTTACATAATTTTATACTTTTTTCACATTATTAGGCTTAGATTTTGCTCTTAAAGCAAATAATAAATGTTCTTTCTTAATATGGCACAGTTTTTATAAGGATACATCGCTTTTCACCGCAAAATTGTGTTAAATCTGAGGTGAATTTAAGATAAAATTACAAAAGCTTAAAATTTCTTTAAATTAAATATTTCTAACACAAAAAGTATGTGTTCTAGTGTAAAATTTTCTCAAAATTCCATTTTTGCAATTAGATTTAGTATAGCTTGTAAGTGTAAATAGTTATAAGCTTATTTAAGTTAGATTAAGTTACTTCGTATATTAACTTTAGGAACTATAGCTTGTTAGGTGTCTTTTTGTTCAAAATTTTACGTAGTTTTCATTTCTATTTTTAATTTTTAATTTCGATTATGTATAAGAAAGTTACGGCCAAATTTCCATTTGAGTCCAATTTGTAATTTAGATCCACCAATCATAGCCCTAGTTACTTATGCAATATGGCTGTAAAAAAATGAATTTTTGGTAACAACCAGAAAGATATACAAGGAAGTGCTCTGGAAATCAATCTCTCTCTAGAATTTGTTCAAAAGTGTAAAAGGTTAAAACAGTGTTGTGAAATTTGTGTAAAAAAGTAAGTTCATAACCTAATTTAAATTTTCGTCAAGAAGTTATATTTTACGAAGAATACTTTCGAGAGCATTTGTTTTTATATCGACGGTTTAAAATAAATAGTTCGGTCTCCGATACCTGTCGTTTTCGGAAAATATTTTTGTACGTGTTAATTTGTCACGATTTTGTAAAGATTTGCTTTTGTGTTATCCAACTTAAATTAATTCCGTTATACCAAATTAAAACCCACTTTTATTTGGTTAATGTTGTTTTATTTCTTCGGACAATTTCTTTTAAACAAATTTGATCGGCATCTAAAAATAAAAGTGTTCATCAACAAAAATTTTGGATATTTAAACATTTCTTTAAAACGATATCATTCTTTAAGTTTTAAATTCAACTAAATAAAAAGTTACCAAAATAAAATAAGTGGTTGGAGTTTGCTGATTTCGAAGATAACATCATAAAGTTTTGGAAGTTGGTGTCTTCGACAACCGAGAATCAAGTTAGCAGTATATGGGTGATGGTAACAACTGTAATCGAGTGGACATTGACTGCATCCAGTTGGAGTTATCCGAAGACATCAATTTACAGTGAGGACAGTATATGTGAGTCACAAATTTTAATAACCCTACTTATTGTGGACATTCATTGATAAATTTTCCTGCAAATTAATATTTGTTATATACATGTTTTTGGTTAAGAATTTTAAATATTTACTTGTGTAAACACCTGTAAAGGTATTAATTTATTTTCTTTTTCTAAATTTTCATTTTGGATCTAAACATTAATTTTCTAAATTATTTATTTGACATTTTCTTGACAGCTTTTAATTTCATTTAAATTCATTACAACGCATGCGTTGATAGCAAATTACATTCAGAATAATTTTTATACTTTCAATATAATTATATAAAGGGTATTTCATATACACATTTCCAGATTCAAATTTTAACTTCAAACTAAATTCCTTGAACTCTATCCCCATTTGAGATCTGAGCTAGTCCGGTGCATATAATAAAAGTTAAAATATTACTTTAATCATATTTTCAACATTTAAAATTCATATTTTCCCAAACTAAATAATTATTCCCCTCATAAATTTATAAGTCGTCAGCATTACAAATTATTGGTGTATTTTATTTCCCTCAAAAATTAATATAAGTCGCCATTTAAATATCAATTCACAATTAAAACATCCCAATTTATATATATATATATATATATATATATATATATATATATATATATATATATATATATATATATATTTTATATTTTGCGAAATATTGGCGTCCCATTTTAATTTATATTTTCAAAATTTTGTATGTCTTGTAGAAAATAAAATTAAATGTTATTTTAAATACTTTATTTGAAATACTTTAGTTTACATTTCGAGATTTAATCAAAAAATTAATTAAAATAAAGTACTCGCATTTATTTAGAAAATCGCATTGCCATGGAATTTTGAAGTATGTAACAATTTCAATTACAAACGTAAACAGTTTTCATTTTATGTTGCAAGATTTAAATAAATAATTGAAAATGAATTCATATTCCATATCGGAAAAAGTAGAAATGATTAAACTGTTTTATGCCGGTAATAGTGCTCGACAAGTTAGTGCGTTATTTAGCGTTAAGTATGCAGATAGGCCAATACCTGCGCACACAACCGTAACTCGGATCGTACAGAAATTCGAAAGGACAGGAAGTATTGCATCAAATTGCAGATGCAGTAGGATTAATAACGATCATGGTGTTGATATGGAATTGGATAGTGCGATCAACGTTGTAACAAGAGTTATCGAAAACCTGAATACAAGTTTACGGCAATTGGGGCAACAATTTGGCATGCACCATACAAACGCTCTAAAAATTTTACGAAAAGCAAAATTCCATTCTTACAAGTTTCAACATCATCAAGAACTATTACCAAGAGATATGGAAAATAGAAGTGAGTTTTGCTTTGAAATGGTAGAACGAATAAATGCTGACCGAAATTTATTAAGCTGCATATGTTTTACGGATGAATGTACGTTCACATTAAATAATGAACCTAATGTTCAAAATTGTCGAACATGGGCCACTGAAAATCCTTATAATATGGTGACGACAAGAACTCAATACCCTCGTAAAGTAAATGTGGATTGAATTTTGGTCATCAAATTATCGGTCCCTTTTCATTGACGGTAATTTAACAGGTGAAATTTTTTTGCAACTTCTCCAAAATCAGATAACACCAGCACTCATGGAGGCCGCAACGGCGAGAAATGTTCAAGCCTGGTTTCAAATGGATGGTTGTCCTCCGCACAATTGTTGCAGGGTTCGAGAATTTGTAAACAATTGATTTAATAATAGAGTGATTGGTCCAAATTGTGAAATAAAATGGGCAGCTAGATCACCAGATCTATCGCCGAATGACTTTTTCCTTTGGGGACACTTAAAATCTAAAATTTATGATGGCCATACATTTATAAATACAGAAGAATTAAAGAATCGTATCAATATCGAGTGTGATCGAATATCACCATACCAGTTAGCAAATGTCAGACGAGAATTCTACGATCGTTTAGGATACTGCCTGGCAGTCAATGGTGGAATATTTGAACATTTAATTCGTAAATAAGTTTATTATTATTTTCATCGAATAATGTTTTTCAAAACTAATAAATTCATTTTAAAGCGTTGTTTTATTTTTGACAACAAAATAGATATTTCAAAATTGCATGGCAATGTGATTTTTGAAAATAAATAACTTTTCGTTTTAATTATTGATTTTGCAATAAATCTTTATGCAATAACTTGTAAAGCATAAAAATATGATATCTTATTTTATTTTCAATAGTGGGACCAATTTTCAAAAGTTTAAAATAATATGGAGAGCCAATAATTAGCAATTTAATATTTTACATGTAAATCCCTATGGTGCGCTTGACGAGTCACCACCCGGTATATATGGCCAGTAAAATATAGATAAATATAAATATAATTGATATGCACCGGACTAGCTCAACATCTCATAATTGGGGATAGAATTCAATTGAAATTTGATTGCATTTAAATATAATCGTGTAATCATGAAATGTTCTTTATTAAATAAATTCCAAATTATAATAAATGGATGGTATGTGAAACAGACCTTAGTTAAACCTCCACAATAACGCTGCGTAGCGTCTTAACTGAATTAAAAATGCAGCCTGTCAAAAATGTCAAATAAAAATCTTAAATATGTGAGTTTAATTATGTTTTAATTAAAATTGAAATGTTGATAATAATAATAACGGTTCATTCACCTTACAGATGTTTATACCGTGTTGTTGCACAAACATATACACATATAAATAATAAACATACAGGAAATTACACGAATAATGGAAACAATTTATGGGTTATGGTAAATAAAATCTTACTCACATGTGCATCTGCATGTTCCCGAAAGATGTTTTCATTTGGCTGGTTCCATATTAATCTTGGGTAGACTTCTTCCCATATGTGGTCGATGATACTGGTGTGTTGTTCAAAGTGGTGCTGCATATATTTCCATACTTCATCCAAGTACACTTTGTCGAAAAACGACTTTTCTTGATGGTAATTGTGATGTTACGTAAGATTGCTTAAATAGCTTCAACTAAGCACTGTGTTTTAAATTGTATTTTATTTAACTGTTGGTTTAAATGTTTATAAAAATTTTCGATTTAAAATTTTATTCTAGGTTCATATAACTTTAATTCAATTTCACTTTTGTTTTAGATCCCATTATGAAATTTCGTTTATTAATTACTATACGTCGCTTCAGAAAAATAAACATCGAATTCAGAAAACTGAATAATTTTATTAACGACAAAAATAAACAAAAACAAAAACACATCAACAGAAATTTGAACACGTAGTTTGAATCGAAACAAATTTATTATAATTGAGAATTATATCGGTAACCTAACTTTTAAATTTGATCGTAAGTTAAAAGAAATTGTTACTGATGTGTCGACTCTTCACTAACCGCGTTTCAAAATTTCCGACAATAACGTAACTTAAAACTTACGTGTTGACACCAACACTATTCACACTTTGACTTTTTTAGTCATAAAAATTAAAAATAGTAAGAGAGTAAGAGAGCGAGAAATCAGGAGCAATTCCTTTTATACTATTCTGTTAGCTACAAAAATTTCAACTTTTTCTGTACCATACAAACAAAGTAACCAAGCCTCTGATTGGTTACTAAATACAAATTAAAATACAAATTATGCCATAACTTTCTTCAAATAATTCGGATTTACTTTTTGATAACAGAATTGGAATCTGTGCAGAATTCCGCACAAAACGATACCTCACGAGCCCTATATTGCTTCAAAATTGTGCAATTTGACATATAATTTAAATTTACTTACATCTAAGAAACTCTAAATTCTACACCTAAACTAAATACATATTCGTAATCTACACGAAAAACTGTATTAGAATACATTTATTTAAACTCATATAACTTAATTCTAACGGAAAATTCTTTTTCAAATTGGAAATTTATGTAGTTAACCCCATTTTTGTAAATTTGTTTATATACCTTGTACAATGTGAATTTCTACACGAAAACGAGGGAAACTTCCTATTAATTACTCTTAGTTTATTTTATGTTTAAATTATCCTATAAAACCTATAAGTTTGCAAAAACCTTAAAATTAAAACTTAACCTAACTTCATACAATTATACTCATAATTTGCGTTTACAACGTCCAAATTACTTCAAATGTTATTCTAAGATGTTGTTATAACTGTCTTTAACATCAACACTGTTCACTTTCATTGTATTGTCTAAAACTTTGTCAACTCAAAAATCCATATTGTTAAACACACTTCTGCAGAATTTGTACACAAAAAGTATTTTTATGTTAAATATCCAAATGTAAAAATGTTGTTTATATTCTCTTTAATGTTTACAACGCACTACCGCTACTCCTGCACTTTTTGTACACTATGTGAGTGAAAACTAAACCGTGTCCGCACCAGAACCCTTTCTTAAAATTTAAATCTATCCTGCATTGTAATTAACTCGATACATGCTCTACATATTATTATAAACTTACTCCATGTAATAAACATCTGTAAGGTTTCTAAAATGCCAAAATACTTTGAATAAACTGTGAATTTATTGAAATATGTTCTACGAACTTAATCGTACTCACAAATATAACTCCTTCTGACCTTCCTCACATGCTCCTTATATAGCCTAATGGTTTTTATGATTAAACAAACTTATGCAAATTCCACCAAGCCTGTTTCGTTAAATCAAAATCAATTTCTTTCACTCGTCGAATACTTTACTTAATAAAATGCAGTGTAAATATACTCTATTCTATCTTAATTTGCCCACTATAAAGAATACTAGCTTACATACTCTTGCCCCTGTCTTAATCCTATATCTAACCATCTCACTATATATGTTTATTTATTTATTGGCATTATAAAAAAAACTATTGTTTATTGTTAAAATAAAACAAAGTAATTTTCTCAACTAATAAAACAGAAGTTATATTCTTATTTAAATCTAAAAAAAAAGAAATATTCTATTATACACTCCGTTTAACGAACAGATTCAGTAAATGCTCCTCCTACAAATTTGTAGGTGCGTGATACTAACTGCGCATAGGCCTTGTTTACAATCATAAAAAAATTAGTTTTTGAGTAATACAGTGGTTAAATTACATTTAACGGTTCTTTAATGTATGCATGTGAATTATTGTAGTCCCTAAAATGTATAATTATGTAGTTTTAACAGTAATCAAATAATAAACATATTTAGAAATATAATAAAATACTTATCTGTTTTGGGTTTTTTTTAATGATGTATTTTAAATTATACAATCTAAACGTTTCGATAACACTTACAGTTATCTTCATCAGTAGTAATATCTGTTCAAAATTGATAAAGACGTTGTTAACAATTTTGTCAAAGTTGAAAAATTAAAACAAACATCAGCCTGCTATTATGTTTTAATTTTTCAACTGATGAAGAAGAGTCATCGCCTAACTAGATGATCAACAGCTCCACTTGAACTTCTATAGTGATATCCAATTGCCACATATTTTCTTCCACACTTTGCACGTGTCTAATGGCATTTTTCCAATTATATGACGTTACGTTTGCGACAGCGGTGCAAAATAATTGGTGCCATCTGCGATTTTAAATGTTTTATTGTTCCGCCGCAACTTCACCCTTGATTTGTGCCCATATCAGTTCGATTGGGTTTCATTCGCAAATGATATGGACGTAAACGCAATACAGTATGATTATGTGTTTTTGCCATCTCATCGACAACTAATTTAGGAGCAATAGCAGCTTTTCTGACAAGGTCGAGAAGTTCGTCTTTGATCATATCTGGTTCGTAATCAATGGATTTGTTGGTTAGCCATGCCTGAATGTCAGCTTCCTTTGATCCTGAATTTGGATTTTTGTCGATCTTTCTGCTATGATAGTAAGCGTTATCTAACACGATAACAGCGTTTTTGTCCAAACGTCCAAGAACGTTGCGAAACCATTCTTCAAAAACAGCAGCTGTCATTTCTTCATGATAATCGCCAGATTTCTTGGACTCCAACAACAGTAAACCATCATCAACAAAACCGTCCTCGGAACCAATGTGGAGAACGATAAGGCGTTTTCCTTTTCCCGATGGACCCCGTAACCCCGTTATTAATCCATTAACAAACGCTTGCCTGGGAGTCAAGATGGTTGTATCTTTCCATACTTTGCATTCTGTATGGCCAGCATTAATACAAGTCTCGTCTAAGAAATATACCTTTTTTCCTTCTTCTCTGTATTTTCTAGTTTGTCGTAGATAACGTCACCTCCACGCAGCTATCTCGGATTTTTCTTTAAGGAAACTATTTCTTGACCTCTTGGAATACCTGTATTTCAAAATAAAGTATCATTTATGTTAGAGATAATTTATTCCTGTACTCACTTAAAGCCGATTTCATTCAACAAGATTCTTAATGTACTCCTTTTTAATTTAAACATCTCATCGTGCTCACCAATAGCGGCCACAATTTTATTTAGAGTAGGTCTATCATTTTGTTCAAAGAAGGAATGGACCACACGCCTAAGATTACTCTTGTTCGTTGTCGGTGGTTGTCAGGGTATTTTGAACACCCTGTATACGTAGTGGGTAATTTTGTTTGTAATTCTAGCGATTTGCCGTCAAATTTTTGTTGTCAAGTTGAGTTTTATGAGTAAATTTGTTTAACGTGTGTAGCGACCTTTAGGAAAGGTGTATGGCGAGCTTTAGTTTTTTTGTTTGTGAATTATTATTCCGTAATTTAGGTTGTTTTCCTTATTATTCCCCGTTTATTGAATGTGGAGTAGCGTATTATTTGTAAATAGTTGTATATAAGTGTAAATAACGTTTATTTCGTTTGATTTCCTTAAAAATTATAGAAAGAGTGTAGATTTATGAGTATATGATGTCATATTGGCGACATGAAGTCGCTTAATTATAGTTGTTCAGTTTATTATTGAGTATGTTGGTTTTAAGTCATAGAGGAAGAATGTGGGACTAATTGCTTGTACTTGAATGAAAATATCGAGATGTTTTGCACGATGATTATGCTGACGTTGAAAAATTTTGAAAATTCTCGAGTCCTTACGGACGAAAACGAAATTTGTGTGTTGGGGTATCAAATCTTCTCCTTCCGTTTTTTAATTGGTGGAACTAAATTAGATAAGATTTTTTTATGAGTGGTGGGATTAAAAATCCAAGATGGATTTTTGTTAATAATTTGCTTGATTCTGAAACTGATTGCGCTCCCGAGTAGTATTACGGTGACGCTTGTTGTTACGATTTAAGGGGTGGTTTAGAACGTTGATGTATTGGACCTTGTGGTGTTTAACGAACGTATTTTTTGTGTTGTAACGGTAGTTTATCTACTTTCTGAAGAGAACCTGTAAAGGGATTTTAATTAAATTGTTCAACCACCAAACGATTATACCTAGTGCCGATTTCGATTTTACGTAATTAAGTACCTAGAGAGCATCGTCGTATTATATTAGTGCTTCAGTGGCCTCTTTGGTTTTTCTCGCTTTTGCGGATTTATTTAAAGTCAACGTTCTTGAAGTGCCACTTATTTACCGTACAAAGCGTGTTTAAGGATAAAGAAACTTTCGCAATATAATAAAATTATAGTTAGTTAAGTAAAATTAATAACCTTTTGGATTGTTAATGTGAATAAAACTATTTAAAAGATTAAGGTCAACAAGCAAATTGAGTGCACAAATTATTATTTTAAAAGAAGTTTTTTAATTAATGCAGTAACATTTTAACGCGATTCAATCAAAGAATCGTTTCGTGTATAAAAGAACAATAGTCAACATTTTCATTCATCATTTTGTCAGAGCAGGAAGATTTCATTTCCGTCATAGCAGTCATTGATCATCATTTTCTATTGTTGTAACACAGAAGAGGTGTTAGGCTAGACCTTAAGGTAATATAATAGTGTGTTTTTTTTATTGAATATTTGCAAGATTTTTTTTTGTGTGTTTCGAATTGTTTTTTTGTGTTAACGAAGGTTTGAAAGCGGTGTCGTATTTTTTTTTGTTAAATTAAGTTGTTTTAAATTTATTTAGTGTAATTAATCATAGTTCTGACGCTCCGCCTTCACACTTTTCTATTTATTTTAGTATTAAAGGGAAATTGACCCTATTGTAGTGTGGGTAAATAACCCACGGTATATACATATCTATAGATTAAAAAATTTAGAACGGCGTTATGCAGGGTCCTGGCCAAGACATTCTGTCGCCTTTTAAGCATTTGTATTTTTTTTTGTTTATACGAATTATCGTATGTTTCCATTTATAATATTTTCTTTATTTATTTATTTTATTATAGCTTTGTTAGGTTTTATAAATGTGTTTTAATTCTGTGAAAACCCTTTTGTGTTGCATAAAAGTTTTTTTGCAAATTGCAAGGTTACCGGAAAATTAGAAACGTAAAATTTTAGCGTAACGAAGTGACAGTTTTTTTTATTTTTGAGTAATAGCGTTATTGATATTTAGTGTTTTATTTGATTTTTAGTTGAGTATTAATTCATTTAGAGTGCATTTTATAGCTTGTTTTTTGTTTTGATTTGATTATTATTTAACGCCTAATTATTTACACTGAGGTGTAGTAACGTAACGTTATTGAGTGATTATCACGCTTTTATTTGACAAGCGTGTAGTGCTTTTGAAGCCCTATTTCAGGTGGTTTGCTGAGTTGCTGTCCAGCACACCTGGGATTGATTTCGGATAGGTAAGCGTATGTTTTTTGTATGTTTAGACACGCTATGTACTCGTAATTTTGGCACGACATCCCTTATTTTGACTACCAAACATTCTGGCGCCCAAAACCGAACTGATTTTGTTTTCATCCCTTATTTTGACTTACGTACGATTTACTATTCTGGCTGTGCAAGATTTTTCAACATCTGACCTACACCCATACGCTGGCTAGTCGGGGCAAAAAGGCCAATTTATCTGTAATCTCGTTCTACCACCCGTTTATACCGTTACATGGTACACAGTCGGAGGATGTAATACATGTGTTTACTTGTACTCACGTAGAATGTTGTACACACTTTTATCTGTAATACCTAAAATGATAAAGTAATGAATAAAATATGTTTTTATAAAGTTATGTTACCTGCTGCTTTTGCTGCAAATGCAACATTTTCAGTCTTGTTGTTGTTCGGGTTTTCTTCAACACAAACTTTAAAAATGTTTAAGATTCGCTGCTTTTCGTCAACGGAAAAATGCCTGGCCGGGCATTTTTCGGGGGCGAAAGATTTCGTTGATCCATAATAAATGGAATTATTTGCAAATAGGATACAAAATTGTAGCTAGTATTGAAAAATACTGGTTTTGAGAATAAAAAGTACTAGAGGAAAAGCTTTAACCAAAATAAAGAATGAAAACAGAAATTCTAAATGACAAATTACTTTGACATTTATAGGTTAATATAATACAAAATTTGTTGTGGTTGTGTGAACCCGGCTAACCAATAGAAATGTGCCATTTAAATTTGGCGCTAACTCGTGGGAGGAGCACTTACTGAATCTGTTCGTTAAACGGAGAACAGAAAAACGAACACTTCTATTGCAAATACAGCCATGATCTATTCTGTATAAATGTTACACGGCAAAAAAATGCTAACACCAAAGTGTAAAAAATTATACAGTATGGTTCGCAATTGAAGTCGTAGACATGCTAGGTTTCAACACTGCATAACAAATATACGTAAAAGATTAGCTTTCGCAGAAAAGGCTGCATTGTAACCTAATTTTTCATCACTATTAGAATCGGTAAATGAGATTACTTACACTTTCATAATGCAACAAATTCGTTTGCAGAAAGTAATGCGTAAAGTTAGAAGATTTACATTAAACGAAAAAATTTTGTCATTGGCATTATTAAAGGCTGGCGCAAGAGCATATCGCTTACTAAGTAAAATATTTTGTCTGCCGAGTTGCAAAACACTCACAAATTTATTAAACAAACTGCCACTGAAAGCTGGAATTAATCCACAGCTTGAAATCCACTGTTTCAAAAATGAACGCAAATGATAGGCTTTGTGCAGTGGTATTTGATGAAATGTCATTATCCCCATTATTGTCATATAATCAACGATTGGACTGTATTGAAGGGCTGGAGGATTTTGGTTTATGTAGAACAGCACATATTGCTACATATGCCAATGTTTTTCTGGTGAAGGGGATATGCAGGCAATGGAAGCAACCATTCTGTTTTATTGTTTCCAGAGGTCCTGTGAAAGGCAATACTTTAAAAAATATTATTGTTGAAGTCATTAAAGCATGCCAAAGTATTGGGTTGGAGGTTGTATGTACAATTTGTGACCAAGAAAGAGCTAATCAAAGTGCTCTCCAGTCATTATTGATAGAGACAGAACAGCAATCAAACTTTGGTTTTGTTGTCAATGGTAAGGAGATTGTGCCGTTATATGATGTGCCACATTTATTTAAGGGAATTAGAAACAATCTCTTAAGTAAAAATTTACATTTTCAACAAAATGAGATTAAAAGTCACTAAATGGGAGCATATTATCCAGTTTTACATGTTAGACACGTTAGATGATGAGCGATTATATTCAAAACTATCAGACCAACATGTGCTTCCTGGTAAAATGAAAGTTAGTCATATGACTCAAGTCTTCAGTTCCACAGTAGGTTCATTAATGAAGCGTACCTATATCTCAATGGGGTAAGACATTTTGTTATACTGTAAACAAAGTTCTAATTATGTTACAATCTTTAACTTTAAAAAGATGCTTCATTTTCTAAAATAATTGTCATTTAAAAAACTAATTAGTTGACTAAAAGGTATAAAAACATTTTAAATATAGGTAATTGTCTGGTAGTTCATTTTCCCCTATCTTATAATTTTTTTAATTACAGATATTCATAGTTCATACAAATAGGATTCAAAAGCAGGTGATACAGCAGATTTCATTTTATTCATGGATGCGCTCTTTGATAGCTTGAATGCAAGATCAGTGCTCTATATGGAAAGCCTTTGAAGGGAGCAGTAACAAAAACATCACAACAATTTTGGCAAAATGCGATTAAATTATTACAACAAATGAGATTTTTTGATTCAAAGAAAAAACAGCTTGTACAAGTTCCCTCACTAATTAATTTAGTGAAAACGTTAAAGGGAATCATTCACCTAAACTAAACTAAAAATACTTTGTTGAAAAGAAAACCATTTAAATATTTCTTAACCAGAGTTTAAATCAAGATAGCTTAGACATTTTTTTTTGGAAACGTTAGGTCCCATGGTGCACGATATGTATCACCTGATGTTTCACGCTTTATATCTTCATTTAAAGCTCTAATAGTAAATAATTGTATGTCTACTCATTCTCCAGGGATGAATTGTGAAGAGGGCAGTCCTGGTACTGTTGCATTAAACAATTTAAAAACTTTTTTAAGTGGAGAATCAATTAAGGTCTAGTTGGGTAACTGGGCGTATGGGGTAACTGGAATGTATGTTTATTTCCATTGCATTTATAAAGTTGAATCTCCCGCCATTTAATTGTCAGTTGCCATCACCTAGTAGTACAAAAACCAAACGGTGTCGAGTAGCACGTGTCTGTTGTTATCGCAGAAAATATTATTTTATGAAAGGTCTTCAGATGGTCATAGTACAACATATTACACACGCTAAGTATTTTACTCTTGGTAAGTATTACATTTGAAAATTTTTGAATTTAAATGAATATGTGCTGTATTTGGAGATTATTCAACATAATGTCTGTGTTATTTTAAGTGTTGGAATATAAACAGTGTCACCAAAGTGTACCTTCCAGTTGCCCTAATAAATTGCTCCCAGGGGTAACTGGGCGTAATATCATGGGCAACTGGAAGTTAACCCCCAGTTACCCTATATTTGTTTGACATCCATTTTTGTATTTTAGCAATCCAGTATGGTAAGAAACTACAAAAGAAAGACAACAAAGGGTGCAGATGGAGGGGTTTATACAAAAGATGCACTATATCAAGCTGTAGTTGATGTTAAAAATAGCAACCTAACAATTTACGCAGCTGCACGAAGATATGCTGTTCCAGAATCAACAATTAGTCATTATGTAAAAGGAACAAGGGGAGCAAAGGGTGTTGTAGCTAAGGAAGGAAAAGGTGGCGGAGGAGTATTCTGCATGAGTTCTGAAATTGAAACTGAACTTGCGAGGACCCTGAATCAAATGCAGAACTGGGGATACGGACTATCTCGAGAAGAAGTATTAGACATTGTGGAAATTTACGTTAAAAGGAATAAATTAAACACAAAGTTTAAGGATGGTAGACCAGGTGAGCAATGGTTTTTGAATTTTTGTACCAAGAATAAATTATCTTTGAAAAAACCGCAAGGAGTTGAGGCGGCTAGAAAAAAACAAGAAAATCCCTGGACAATATACGGGTTCATAGATTTAGTCGAAAAAACAGTAGAGAACTTAAATTTAACGGGTAAATCCCACCTAATATATAATTGCGACGAAACTTCTTTTTGCAATGACCCGTCAAAGACAAAAGGTTTGGGTAGTATAGGTTCTAAGTGTTCCAGAACCATTTCGTCTTGTGGTCAGGAAAACACAACTGTTTTAGTTTGTTGTTCGACTTCAGGGCAAAAACTGCCTTTACTTTCAATATTTAAAGGAAAGAATGTCATAGAGTCAATGATGCCTGAGAAATCCGATCCCTTAGATAAAACTGCTTTTGCAGCATCAGGTAGAGGCTGGATGACTGCAGCCATTTTTGCAAAATGGTTTAATAAATGTTTTATTCGTAACATTCCTTCTGAGCGCCCCGTGTTCCTTATTGTCGACGGTCACGTTTCCCATATCACTTGTGATGTCATCAAAGACGCAATGGATAACAATATTACAATTTTGAAATTACCACCGCACTCAACACATATACTTCAACCGCTAGATGTAGGGGTATTTAAAGGAATGAAAAGCAGTTGGGACAAAGCGCTCTGTAAATGGCAGAGGATGAATCCCAGACGGAGAATTTCGAAGAGTGAGTTTGTTCAGATTTTTAACAAAGAATATAAAAACATGCGAAATAGTAATATAATCAACGCTTTTCGAGCTACCGGAATCTACAACGCTGAAACTGGTGGCCATGATCGCAATCAACTACCGATAAATATTTTTTTGGAGTCTGACCTTAACAAGTATAGGAATCAAAAGAACAATTCTGTAGAAATTCCTACTACCACAGACAATGAGGTACAAGACGAGCCTACTGCTGATCCTATCGCTGGTCCATTTGAAGCATCATCTACGTTAACTCTTGAACGTATCCCTGGTCCATCTAATGAATCGCAAACGTTAACTGTGGAACCCTTATGTCAAGACTCCGAAATTTCTGATAAAGAAAAAACTTCTTCACAAGCTAATGACCAAAATATATCATTTGAGAATATTCTAACCCAAATACTATTATCAGGAAATAATACAAAACGTGACACTCAACCAAAAAGAAAAAGAGTTTGCCTAGGTGCAGAAATTATAACTTCTGTCGAATATTTTAAAAAGAAGCAAGAAGATGAAGACAGGAAAGCATCAGAAACAAATAAGAAAATTAAACAGCAAGCTTCGAAAAGAAATATAGACAAGTTTAAACTGGCAAGGAAAACGCCAAATACAGATGTTAGAAAAAGGAATTTGTCAGATTCCTCAGAAGATAGTGACTCGTCTTTAGAAAAAGAAATTGAAAAAAACTACATCGACGAAGAGGACGATTTAATAGATGAGAGCATACATGACCTAGATGATATTAACATTAACGGTAATTACAAGCCAGATGATTGCTACCAAGAGGTTAAGGCCACAAATAAAGACGCAGAGAAGGAGTCAAGTGATCAATTACAAGAACAAGATTTTGTTGAGTGTTGTTTCATTTACAATGAAGGTACCAAAAAGGAAACCAGAAAAACGTTTGTCCCTCAAATTACTAAGGTATTCCAAAACGATTATGAGGTGTCATGTATGAGACAAAAAAATAAGTGTTATGTTTTCCCAAATGTAATCGACACCGCAATAGTTCCACGACATCGGATTTTACAAAAACTGCCGAAACCGATAGTGAAAAGGGGCGACTATCTATTTAATATACTTACTTAGTAAGTAAATTCGATACAGGACAGTTCTTAAACGCGAGAGTATATTTATGTTTTGTTATTTAAGTAACACCTTAGGGTGATTTAATTTTAAGGATTTCTCTTTTGTATACAAATAGTTCTAGAAAAATACTTTTTTGTGGGGTATCTGGGCGCAACGATTAGTAAAAATAAAAAACACCGCCATTTTGAAAAAGAATTAGCAATAAGCCTCTGCTTTGCAGAGGTGGTCACTAAGATATATATGTTGCCCTATGTTCACCCAAGTTGACCAAAATTAATAAATTAGTTCCAATTTCTACAATGTTTTTGAAGATAGTTGTAAATTTACCTCCCAGCTAACCAATCTGACGTTAGCGAAATTCATACAGTTGACATTATGCTACATATGATAGCAGTTCTGAGGACGTGCCTCACATTCAAGTAAAGAAGAGTAGAATTTCTAAATCTGTAATTGCTTATATTTCTGGTTTTATAGAATAAAAAGCATTACAGTTGTCTAATCAATGTGTACATTGTAAAAAAAATTTAACCAATTCTTTAGAAATTATTGAAGCAAGGCGGTATCGTTTGTGCACACTATATAAACCGGGTAATTATTTATGTTTTGTAATCACACAATCAATAATAAGATTATTTTATTTAATATCTAGATACTATAATTTACTTAATTTAAAGAAACATTTAAAATTTATTTTGTGTAAATATATCAATTTTAGTACAGTATAAGCTCGATAGTGTGAACACTCGTTATTATGAACAGCTGTTTAACATGAACAAACATTTTACCCCTTAATTTTACATTGACAGCCGTATAATGTGAACAGTGACAACCTCTCGATAACGTAAACAACTTGCCTTAACTTGTTGAAGAAAATATTATGGTCATCATTTATGTAAGAATTTCAGTAGTTGAAGTTGTGTACTTGAGTAATCGATTAGTATTCGTTTTAGTGTGGACCTTGTGTAGTGTGAGTATACCAAGGACATAACCATGGTTAAGTCAAAGAGTAAGTGTCTGACACTGCACGAGAAGGCAAAAATATTAGAAGAATGCGAAAAAGGTATAACAGTAACGCTATTGGCCAAAAAATATGGTGTGGCGAAATCAACCATTTGTTCAATAAAAAAAAAGAAGAATGTGATTTTGGAAGCAGTAGACAATACTCTGAATCCCACTAAAAGACGAACTTTAAAAGCATCGGTATATAAATTAATGGAAAAAGAACTCTATAAGTGGTTCCTTAGTCAAAGGGAACGAAATCTAGAGTGGGGGAGGGGAATGGCGACCACCTAAGCACAATTGTCTGTAATTTTCAAATATTCCACACGTTTCAGTTTGCATGATATACATTTAAATAGTTGTATTGTTTTCTTTCCATATTTGACTATACATTCTGCAGGAAGACTTAATTTCTTAAAAAAAAAATGTTAAACCTTGTATGTGACTGTGGTTGTGATTATCCGCATATGTGGGTAATTACAACCATGGTGTGGGTAATTACAATCATAAGAAAAATTTACTTGAGAAATGTTTTTAATTGCCGTATGAAGTCAAAATAAACATAATGATCAAAAACTAAAACCTAAAACTTTAAACGTCGAACACTCGCTCTTGGACAATAGTCGCAGACGTAGTCCTTTGGTGTATCAGCGCCACTGCTTCTGCACCGATACCACGTTTCCGTTTTCCCATATTCCTCACAGACTAAGCATTTTATCGAATCACTATTATCTTCCATGTCATCGAGGCTGTCATCATCCACAAGTTCGCTTTCCTCATAATCCTCAGATTCGGATGAACTCAGTTCTACTTTCTTGCGTTTGGCGTACGCTTTCGTTTTAGCTTCTTTTGAAGTGGTTTTGGATTGTTTTTTTGCCCTTCTTTCTTCTTTGTCAAATAATACTTGTTTCATAGGAGTTGCAGTTAGAATTTCAGAATGCTGTTTTCGGGAAAGAATTTTTGAAGATTTTCTGGACGTAGAGGGTAATGGAAGTGGAGAGATATCTTGAAATGAAGTTGAAGGTGCTCCGGGGTCCTCGTATGGTATTTGTGATGGAGTTGATAAATTCAAAGGAATGTGATCAAAATTATTCTCGTTAGGATTTTCTTGTACTGGTTCCAACAACAACTGGGTTGGAAGGAAGTCTTCTTCACCAAACACTCCAGGTGTTATTGGATATATACCTGTGGCTTTAAAACCTGACACGGCCTTTTCAATTGTTGCCACGCTGGAGTAGGCCCGATTAAATAATAATGCTAGGTCGTAGTGGGTGATTTTGTGAAATTTGTTAGATTTAAGGAAAAAATCGCATTCCTTTCTGAATGCTTTTTTAAGAGGTCCAAAGAAGGTCACGTCCAGAGGTTGTACTCTGTGGGACGTATGTGTTGGTATTGACAGCATTATGATACCATTATTTTTGCAATAATCGTACATATGGATTGAGATATGGCTACAGTGGTTATCTAAAATTAGTAGAATTGGATCTTCGTTAGTTGGCTTTATTTGGCTGCTAAAATGTTGAAGCCATGTTAGAAACAGGGTTTCATTACTCCAGCCATTCTTCGAGACGCTGTAAATGGCTTCTGCTGGACCATCCTTCCGTAAAAGTGGTGACATTCTCTGTCTAGGGAAAATGAACAAAGGCGGAACATATCTCCCTGAGGCTGACATAGCGCAAATTACCGTGACAGTTTTTCCTCTTTCCTCACTCGTTACCGCACCAACTCTTTGCTGACCTCTTTCTGCTAATATATATTCAGGTTGTTGCACCATCGAGATGCCAGTCTCCTCAACGTTAAAAATGTTTCCAGGTGCAAACCTCCATTTCTGCATTAAACTCTCAAGGCGTTAAAAAAAAGACCCACCTCGACCCTATTGAAAGCAGTCACTCTGTTAAGACTGATGCCTTCAGGTTTACGTTTACTAATGGTAGGGTTTCTGATTATGAAGCTATAATACCAATCTCTACCAGCAATCTGGGAGGTTCTGTTGAAGTTGTGCTTAATTCTATTTTTTCTGCATATTGAAATGCTGCCTGACGAAGTTCTCTAGGAGTTAACCCATAGAACATTTTCGATAATGTCTTCAGGTGATCAGCAATCTCCACCCCTTGCTCAGCTGAAAATACTGGTTTTCGTCCCATTTTTGGCGCTGTGGTATTATTTGATGTCTTTCGTAGTCTTGTCTGTAAGGACCCATAAGGTATTGTAACAACTCTTTTTTGTGTTGTATAAAATATACCTCAATTTAGGATCTTTCCTTCATTTAGTTCTAAATACAAGAAAATTTTAATTATTGAGATATTGGGTATGAGGTAGGCAACTTAATTTGTATATCTTCTTAGTGCATATTTTTGTAAAGATTTATATTTCTACTTTCAATTTTTATTCATTTCTTATCTGATAAGTAACGCGTCTGCGTTAAGTTATTCTGTTCATATCATGTGCGCAGAACCGCTTCATCTACTTCGAAAGCCTCCATCTTTTTCACTTCCTGTTTTAAAGTCGAAGCAGAAAGTTGTTTCTTTTTTATTTTTACCTAAATTTATGTGAAAGCGCCATCAATTTGGTGGTAAGATATATTTTTAATACTTTTACATAAAATTAAAGCATTTTGTTCATTACGTTTTCTTTACGTATGTTTTATACCATTTTCAATTTAATTACACGTTTATCATTAGTTCAATTTACAACGTAATTGCATCTTACGTACGCATTTAATTTTCTTGTTGCGGACATTTTTCGTTTTATGACTGCAATTTTTTTTGAATGGAAAACTTCCAAATAATGCAATAAGAAGTGGATTTAACAATTTTAAGAAGAAATTAATACGGATTTTATTAAGATAATTTCAGTTTGGGGTGCGGTTGATAACATTATGTCAAGATTGCACCATGATGACGTAAGAATGACTTCATCCAGGTTAACCGCTTCGTAACCATATTTAGATACCAGAGGTTGTCAAAAAGAAAAGTTTGTGTATAAAAATTTCTAAGGTATTTATGTAGTAATTATTTAGTACTTTAAGCATAATTTTAAGACCTTCATTATTTCATCATTACATTTGGTATTCAATAAACATAGTCTGTATATTGTTATTTTTTTACATTTTTGTAAAGTCGGTTTAATTGTTCCGATGTTTAAAAAAAACAATTTGGCGTCCGAGATAATTTCATTAATTTTTTACATTCTTTATTATTGATGGTAAGTGGTAATTAAGCAAATCATTTTATTTGAACCGGCCCAATTTAATCAACCGACTTGAACCAATGGCACAACTATAAGTGGTGTAAGGTTTGTATTTTTGGAGAATTTATTACTTCATTACTTTACAACTTACTTTTTATTTAAAATTTTGTATCCGACATCTACGTTACACACATTTTTATTACAGTATACCATACCTTCTGGCTGCAACACGGATTTGTGTACCTGTTTGTACCGCAGCAATAGCCTGCTCTAGGTGCTCTTGAGTCCATTGAGCTTTATGCGTCTTACGCACGTACCTACGGGCATCCTTCGAACTAAAAATAAACAAAATGAGTGAAATGTTATTATCATGCTAATGCTATAAGGGTAATCGCGACCAGTGGTTGTCATTAACCCACGCATTTGGTCGCAATTACTCGCAATCATATGTAAAATGTTTTTTGGCAGTTAGAATTGCTCATTTTACACAGTGATATGATTTTGTCTATATTTCGCAAAATACATGGTCTACGTACCTTTGTTACAACTAAACAAGTATAACACACCGTTTATTTTTTTTCTACAGCTTACACAAATTTGAAAAAATATTAGATCCACCTACATCAACACACTGATGGAATTATTCATTCTATGGTATTAACGATATCTTAACACACACTTGTGGAATTATGTTAGACGTCTGTCCACTAGAGGCCAGTCATAGTATCAAATTGATATTCCAGCGCGTATGTTCAAAAATTGAGTGGTTGCCCCACGCTCCCCTACCTGTCAGTGGTGATATGATTCGAGAAAAGGCGTTAAGTTTGAGTAAAAACGAGACTTTTACAGCCAGTGATGGCTGGTTAGACTGTTCTGGAAGCTTCTCCCTGAGAAGACGTATCCCTGGCAGAAAAACGGCTCCAGGATTAAAAATTCCAAAACAAAGATTAACATTCTTGGGCTGCGCAAATGCAACAGGTCAGCATAAATTAACACCTCTTCTTATCGGAAAATCTAGAAGCCCAAGAGCATTAAAGAACTTTAAAAATCCTTTACTATACAAACATTCCAAAAATGCCTGGATGACTGCTGATATTTTTAAAAGTTGGTTTTTCGAGAACTTTGTACCCGAGGCAAGTTTAACTGATATTACGTACATAGAAACTTACCTAAATACATACACACATACAATTTTTGTAATTTGTTTACAGGTAAAGAAATTTTTAAAATCCTAAGGGTTGCCTACACGGGCATTACTCTTACTTGACAATGCGCCTAGTCACCCACCAAAAGAACAATTAAAAACAGCGGATGGAGTGATATTCGTAACATTTATGCCGCCTAACGTAACACCATTGATTCAACCACTTGATCAGAACATTTTAAAATTAACAAAACTTTACTACAGGAAAAGTCTTCTGAGCTCTGTTGTAGAAAAAGGTGATCAACTGTCCCAAAGTCTTAAACTTTTGACAATCAAGGATGCCATATTGCACTTGGCAGTAGCATGGGAGAAAGTAATTCCCAGTATAATTTCTAAATGTTGGAATAATATTTTAAAGGGCAACGATCCAGGCGAGGACGATGACGATATTCCATTATCAAAACTTTTAAAGAAAATTAAAGAATCGAAAAAGGATGAATACAATAAAGTTCTTAAGAACACAATTACATTACTCAATGAAATAAATCCTGGTAACATTTCTGATGACATTGAAGTGTGGAATGAAGATCGCCAATCTACAGCGGAAACTGATTTTCTTGAATATGAAGAAATTGATGAAGAAGGCGAAAATGGGACAGAATTAGATCAACAACGTGTATCCCATGGTGATACTATAAAAGCTATAAGTTTAGTAATAAAATGAAAAGGCTTATGTTAACATAAATATCACTAATGAGCAAACAAATTTACAGACATTTTCAAAATGTAAGATATTTTTGTGCACACTTACATATACATAAGAGTACACATGTTTATAGCTATGTATGTAGGGTAAAGTCATACAAGAGCGCGCAGTGTACAAGAGTACGCATTGTGAATATTTTCCATAAAAACCGCGTATCGCCATCTAGCTTTCAATCATCGAATTAGTATAAACATATAGAATCCTCTAATGTTGCAGTTTTCGCTTGTGAACATTGAAGATTCTGTATTAGTGGTCAAACCGCTGTCACAGCTGTAACATTCGCGGTCTAATTTAGCGTCCTAAGTGAAAGTTACGGTGCTAAACAACAGTTTGAGTGTTTCCAAGTGAAATACAGTATTATTTGGTAAGTATTTTGTAAAAATTGAACTCCAGTATCTGTGTGTTTGTTAATTAAAGACTAAAATTTACCATGCGGCGGAAATATACAAGAGTACGCATTTACATTACAAGAGTACGCAGTGCGTACTCTTGTGTACTCCATTTTAAAAATGTTAATATTGTAAATGGGCAATCTAACGTAATTTTTTCATCTTTTTTAAAATGAGCACTTATAAAAGAAAAAGTTCAAGAAAACTGGTGTTCACAGAAGAATTATTGGAAGAAATACGTAGAAAATTGGAAGAAGGCTGTAAAAAAGCATCGCCAGGGAATTGAATATACCAGAATCTACTTTAAGAAAAAGATTAAAATGTAACACTGTGCCTAAATCTTTGGGACGTTTTAATACAGTTTTTTCACCAGAAAAAGAAACTGAACTGGCGGAATATGTCAAAGAAATGGATCGACGTTTTTATGGTATAACCATGCAAGATCTAATGACTTTCGCCTTTCAGTTTGCTAATGCCAATAAAATAAAGCACTGTTTTAATGAAAGCTTGAAGAGAGCGAGTAAGACGTGGGTGCGAGGTTTTTGTCAACGAAATAATATCACACTGCGTAAACCTGAGCAATGTTCCTTAGGTAGGATGATAGGCTTCAATAAACCTCAAATTGAATTATTTTTTAAAAACCTGAAAATAATGTATGAAAAGTACAATTTCTCTACCAATCAAATTTTTAACATGGATGAAACAGGTATATCAACTGTTCCTAACAAGACTCCACAAGTCCTAAGTGTGAAGGGCAAAAAACATGTCGGTAAAGTCTCTAGTGGGAAACGAGGAGAACTGGTTACCGCAGTTTGCTGCATGAATGTAGCTGGTTATTATGTTCCACCAGCGTTGATTCTTACAAGAAAGAGAATGAATCAAGACTTATTCCAAGAGGCACCAACAGAAACTCTTTGCGTGATTTCAGCCTCGGGAGTCGGGATTTATTAATACCAAACTTTTTCTGAAGTGGATAAGACATTTCCGAAATAATGTTAAACCATCTCTTGAAAAACCGGTGCTACTGCTTTTAGACAATCACTAATCACACAGAAGTCTAGATGTTATTCGGTATTGTAAGGAGAATTTTATACATTTCTTATCTCTCCCACCTCACGCGAGTCACAAAATCCAACCCCTCGACAGAGGATATTTTGGGCCATTCAAAACTGCTTACAGCAAAGTTGTTGGAAACTGGTTAGTGTCTAACCCTGGAAATCCCGTTACTTCAAAACATGTAGCAGGTTTATTTAAAACCGCATATAATACTGTTTCAAATATTGGAAAGCCAGAGAAGGCTTTTGAAGCTACAGGTATTTGGCCCTATAATCCACAAATATTTGATGATGAAGATTTTAGTCCCTCGCTGGTTACAGACAAAGCTATGGAAAGATTGGGTTCTCCAAAAATTAATAACTCTGTGTTGGATACTGACGAGCAAAATATAGGAAATGTTGGATCTTGCGAAGAATTAAATGGTGATGGAGAAAATGAAGATATTTTTAGTGGTACTATTATGGAAAACCAAAACGAAGATGGGACAGTGATTGTAGAAATGGGTTTTGACCAAAATGGATTACCATTACCATTAGATCAAACCATTCTTCCTGAGAATTTTGACTTGTCTCAAGCAGAAATTATCTTTGAAGAAGAAGACACTTTTCTGACAGGAAATGAAAGTTCAAATAGTAAAACTGGATCTGCCATAAATGATAAAAATATCGACATTTTTAACTTGTCAGAGGTCGAAGATATTGTAGAAGAATCCCATAATAGTTCCTCCATTTTATCAACTCCAGAGAAAAACACCTATTTTACATGAAGATGCAGGCTCAAGTTGTTTCACGAAACCTGAAGAACTTAGACCTTTTCCTACATTAACAGAAAAACAACAAAGAAGAAAATTTAGCCAGAAATCAGAAATCCTGACAAGTACTCCATATAAAGATAAGCTAGAGGAACAAACAAAAGCAAAGACTAAAACTATTAAACGAAAAATTGCTGAAAACCTTTCTGGAAAAGAGGACAATATTAAGAAAAAATCAGGAGGAAAGAAGCTGAAATGTGATAAGAAAATAACAAATGCAGGCAAAGGTAACAAATGCAATCAGAAAAGTGAAGACGTTCTCTGTCCTGGTTGTGCAGAACATTTTGTTGACCCTCCTAACGAAGATTGGATTCAGTGCCATCCATGTCAGCATATGTGGCTGGAAATTTTGAATGTGACTTATGTTTGTAATTGCGTACTCTTATATTCCACAATGCGCACTCTTGTGAAATTTAGGTCTACAAGAGTGCGCATTTTCATTATTTTAATAAAGTATCTTTTTTATGCATTTTAATAAGCTTTTGTTAATTTTTTGAAGATAAAATACTTTTGTAAGTATGTGGGTTCCTTTTTTTCCCAAATGCAGTCTATTATTTTTGAAACATAGTTTTTTTATAGTAAAAAAACCTCTTAGATGCGCACTCTTGTGTACCTTTACCCTACTATACGAGTATAATACTGTTAGTTCATTGAATACATACTTATGTCTTTACTAATAAATTATAACAATGTTGTTTACCAGAAATATATATATATATATATATATATATATATATATATATTGCCTTTATTTTACATGTAGTTGCTTTACCTTCGATAACACGAACACCCCCTATAATATGAACAGCACTTGGTATTTTTGTGTTCACACTATCGAGCTTGTACGGGTGTGCTATTTTCGATGTAATTGGGGGATTTTAGGTATTTCTCAAATAGATAGAGTAAAATCATGGTCGGGACCCTTGGACCTATTTTTGAAACAAATTTAATAATCTAAAGAACATTTCAATATCTCGACTCGTTTGGGAAATATAGGGTGTTTTTCGTTTTATGCCGTTTTCTTTAAAATCCCGTAACTTTTTTGTTTGTGAATATTTAAAATTTTGGTAAAAACATCTTTTGTGCCTTTTTTTATGTGCAATTTAGTGGCGTACTCGATTTTTTTCTAACTTAATTTGTTTCCGAGTTACAGACCAAAGTTGCATTTTTTTTAATGGTAACCATAGTTGGCTATGACTCCATTAATTAGAGATTTCTTTTAGCTTTCTGAAAATATATAGTTTCATATATTTATCTCGGTAAATAAGAAAATTATAAACGATTTTTTGAAAAATACCTCTTGATCAAGTCATCTATGAACCTATGTTTACTGCACGCATTCGTTGCTAGTTATTTGACATTTCACGCAGTTGTTTCAAATAAATGGTAGAAACGTAAATGTGATTAGATTTATTGTTTCAAAACTTGTGGCATTAAAACTGGGCCAAACTGTAACATTAACAAATAACGCCAAGTTGTAATAACAAAACGTGGTGATGTAACTACTCAATTGTTATGATGTAATTTGAATATTCTCCCTAAACACAAATCATATAACTAATTGAGATACTTACCTTTCATCACTAATTTGTGCCTTTGTCTCATCGGTAGATTAAGGTAGGATGGGTTCTAATAAACTGATTTGCTCATATACCTAAATTGCTGCCTGATTCCAGTTTGCTTAATTATTTTCACTTCACTTAATTCATAAAAAAAATGTTATATAAAGAATTATGAAAAAATGATAAAATCTCGAGCGCCATGTTGTCTTTTTTTCTTTTTTTTATAGGAACAACAAAACCTAGTTAATGAATAATAATAAACAATTTATCAAAATGAAAATAACATAACATGATATCTGATTGAAAAGGTTAAAAATCAGAAGTCTTATACTATTCTAAAATTATATAAAAACATTACCTTTGAACGGTTCGGTACATAAACTGTAACTGGTAACTATGAAGCAGAATGGTGAACTTGGTGAGGTCAATGTCTTGCTTATTTATCCTTAATATATTGTGTCCATAAATTTATTGAATTTCTTTGAAGTTTAAGTATGTAGAACTTGCGTTGTAAAATGTAATTCAAGTAAAAATTGCCATTTAAATTAGAAAAATAATAGAATAGTAAATTAGTGCCATTAAAAATAATTATTATAAAAATGCCATATAAAAGTATGCATTAAAAAATATGAGTAAAATATAAGTCAAACATGAGTGAAACATGAGTGAAATAGGAGTGCAAATAAGTGCGAAATAAACGAAATAGGAGTGCAAATATGTAAAATAGGAGTAAAATATGTGAAACATGAGTAAAATAAACGAAATAGGAGTGCCTAAAAAAAGCAAAGGTTTTAGTTTTAAAATATAATGAATTAGAAAATAACTTACCATCAAAATCTGATGGCACCAATAAAAAAGTTAGGTAAAAACCATGCTTTCTGCTGTAACATTCAGCATTAAGTGAATTAAAAAAAAAAGCTTTCAGAATAACTCAAGTGAGTATTTCCCCTAAAAGTTGTCACGCGTTGCGCGGATACAATAATATGAATCCAATTTTTTAAGAAAGGGAACTATAACTATTTATGTAATATTACACCCAAAAGATATGTTCTAGGAAATGCAAATTAAGTTGCCTTTCTCAATTCTACATATTAATAATTAAAAACGTTTCTAATATTACGCCAAATAAATGAACGATCTTAAATTAATGTATTTTTTAATACAACCACAAAAAAAGGTTGTTACAAACTCTGCTTAAATAATTAATTATTCAAGTTAATAACTTTTTTGTGATGGCTGTCAATAATACGAAGTATGAAAATTTTGAAAAGTTAGATATGATTGGCATATACTATCAGTGTAATTTTAATGCAGACCAAGCTGCAGAGGCATATTTTAATAGGTAGGTTGTGCATTTAATACTTTAATAATGGTAGTATTTATAAAAACGCAAAATAATAAAGCTACTTTATTGAAGATTCCCTGAACGAAGACATCCCAACAAGAATATATTCGCCAGATTAAAAGAACATCTATTAACTTATGGATCTTTTGAGAAGCCTAGGATCAAAAATTATGCAAAAATGAACCAACAAGACAACGAAATAACTGTTTTAGCAAGAGTTGAAGAAAATCCTAATACCTCCTGCCGACAAATAGAAACAGAAGTTGGCGTATCTAAATCAAGAGTACAAAAAATCTTAAAAAAATATAATTATACTCCGTACAAAAAAAGAGTAATTCAGCACCTTAATCATGGTGACTTAGAACGACGAATTATTTTTTGTAATTGGTTGGCGTATCTAAATCAAGAGTACAAAAAATCTTAAAAAAATATAATTATACTCCGTACAAAAAAAGAGTAATTCAGCACCTTAATCATGGTGACTTAGAACGACGAATTATTTTTTGTAATTGGTATTTAGAACAGATTAGACAAAATAGGAATTTTGGGCGCTATATCATTTGGTCTGATGAGAGTCATATTACGAGTGCAGGAATTTTTAATCGCAACAACAATCGATATTGGTCAAAAAATAACAATTTTGTAACATTAGCACGCCAAAATCAAGGTAGATTTGGTTTTAATGTATCATGCTTTATTTTGGGGGGTAGATTTGTTTACCATATTTTTAACGGCAACCTTAACGGCGAGAGGTATATGGAGATATTAAACATTTGTCTTCCACAACTGCTAGATGAAATTCCATTAGCGCAGAGGGTATATGTTTATTTTCAACAAGATGGTGCGCCTAGTCATAATACTGTTTTAGTCCGAGATTACTTAAACCGAAACTTTAACAATCAATGGATTGGCAATAACGGACCTATTAAGTGGCCAGCAAGATCTCCAGATCTTTCAATACTGGATTTCTTTATGTGGGGATTTTAAAAAAATAAAATATATCATACTCGCCACGAAACATACGAACAATTGGTCAATTCAACCAGGGCAGCATTTGAAGATTTAAGGCATACATCTATTCATTTCATTAAGGCAATTGAGTGTATTTCGCGCCGATGTGAAGTTTGTTCACATCATAATGGACATCAGTTTGAACAATACCTAAAATAAGAAAAAACTGTTATAAAATAAAAATGCTATTTTTTTCTAAATCAATAAGTTTTTAATATGGCATAAAATACTATGAGGACATTTTTATCTAGTTATAAAATAAGTTCTGCGCATAGTAATATACTTCCTTTTGAATATATGAAATCAAGAGGTGTTTTTCAAAAAATCGTTTACAATTTTCTTATTTACCGAGATAAATATATGAAACTATATATTTTCAGAAAGCTAAAAGAAATCTCTAATTAATGGAGTCATAGCCAACTATGGTTGCCATTTAAAAAACAATGCAACTTTGGTCTGTAACTTGGAAACAAATTAAGTTAGAAAAAAATCGAGTACCCCACTAAATTGCACATAAAAAAAGGCACAAAAGATGTTTTTACCAAAATTTTAAATATTCACAAACAAAAAAGTTACGGGATTTTAAAGAAAACGGCATAAAACGAAAAACACCCTATATTTCCCAAACGAGTCGAGATATTGAAATGTTCTTTAGATTATTAAATTTGTTTCAAAAATCGGTCCAAGGGTCCCGACCATGATTTTACTCTATCTATTTGGGAAATACCTAAAACCCCCCAATTATATCGAAAATAGGACACCCTGTACTGTATATTGAATTGCAAAAAACATGAATTAGATGAAAAAGTTATTGATATTGTAACTAGATGCATTATCTATTTTTGGTGTAAAAGAACAAACAAAATTTTAACTGGAAAAGATATTAAATTTGTGCAGTCTACACAAAGGAAGACACAATCTGCTTCATTGCTCGATCCAGTTAGAATGGAAGCTCACCAAATATATGTAAATAAATTGAAATATAAAACGAAATGTAAGACTTGATTAATTTAACAATTTCAATTTTTTGTTGTATTTAATTGTGTATTATAATTAATATTTATTACAATATAAACTACAAATCCAACATTCCATTTGTTTGCTCATAGCTTATAACCTTAATAAAATTAAATTATCGCCAAATTGTAACAACAATACAAATTGTTAATAATGTGCCGCTGACTCATCAGTAGATTGAGATAGGGGGGTTCAATTAACGCACCTGAAATACTGCCTGCGTTTCAATAGCTTCATTATTTTACTTATGCCTAATTAATAAAAAATTATGTATTAATTATAAAAAATATAATTAACTGCATGCTCGAGCGCCATGTTATCTTTGTCCAGGAAAATAACAAAACCCTAAATAATGAACAATAATAATTTTCTATAAATAACAAAAATTAAACAATGTGCAATTAAGTTTATTTACTCAATAAATGGATGGTTAAGGAGAGGTAAGAAAAGGTTTTAAAGCTAAGCTTAAAAAATATCAAATTTACCACATAAATTCCACAGCATAATAGTTTCTATAGACAGCTTCCTGTGATTAACTACGGATGCGGAACGGTCAATCAAGATGAAAGCGTTTCTACTTCTTTCTTTCTTACTCTTGATGTCTTATTGAATTAAAATTGCATTTTAATATATTATTTGAGTGAAGAGAAACTTGTGTAAATAAGTAACTTAAGAGCCATCCAAAATATAAATATAAGTACTATGATGAATATACCTAAGGGTACTTAAGTACGTAAAATAAAAGTGAAAAGGTAGAAGTGAAAAGTGGAAGGTGCCTAAAAAAAGCAAAGGCTTTAGCTTTAAAATATAATGAGAAAAAACAACTTACCACCAAAATATGATGGCACACTATATAAAAAATTAAGTAAAAATCATTCTTATTGCTGTTAACAGTCAGCATTAACTGAATTACAAAAAGCTTTCTGAATAACTCAAGTATATTTAATATTCACGCTTGCGCGAATACAATAATATAAATCCAATTTTTTAAGAAAGGGAACTAAAACTATTTATGTAATATTACACCCAAAAGATTTGTTCTAGGAAATGCCAATTAAATTGCCAGTTTTCAAATCTACACATTAATAATTAAAAACTTCTCTAATTTTACGCCAAATAAATTAATGATCTTAGATTAACTTATTAATACAACCACCAAAAAAAGGTTGTTACAAGCTCCTGAAAATCATTCTGTAACAATACAGACTTAATGACTTAAGTAAATATAATACAAGAATTTACTTTTAATTTAAATTTCCCTCTTTCTATTGCACTTTTCCCCACAACCGTTGGAGCGCTGAAGATGGTAAACATCAAAAACATGCGACTTTCTCATCTAAAACGTGGTTTACCTATGGCTTACTCCAGAGAGGGCTGGCACACTTGGTATACATATCTAGTTTAGATTAGATAAACAAAATTACTGTAACCTAACAAAAAACGTTGCAAATTGTATCAATACTTCCACATCATCAAAAATGTAAACTATGCTGTCAAAATGACATTTACACTATTTGTTGTAGAGAAAAATTATAGGGACAAAAAGTACTCACAATTACATCAATGTCATTTAATTTATATCAACTTAAATGCCATAAATATGGAATGGAAAAGTTTAATAGAACGGTATTGCCAAAACCTGGTTGCGTCTATGCCTAGACCATTAACATTCCTGATAGAGAAGAATGGAGCTATGATTAAGTGAAGTTGTTAAACTTGTTACTAAATTCTAAAATATAATTTGTTCAAATATATTTTTAAACTGACATACCGTCAAAATATTTTAACCTCTTTTTGATAAATCGTGTTCACAACTAAGTTCGAGATGTTAGCAAAAAAAACCATAAATTTTAAAAATCGTTTTTTTTTGTAAATAACTCGAAAACTATTAACTTAAAAAAAATTACAAGAATTCTTTTCGATCAGCAATTTGATTTTCTATATAATGCCAAAATTAACCCTCTCATGCGCCGTGCCCTCAAATGAGGACATTTCATTATCTAAATACTTCTGTAAACTGCAATTTACCGTAGTAGATCATTCATAAAACTTTGAAAGATTACGCTATTGACCGCAAGATGACATAACAAGTTATTTAATAATTTTTGGAGCTCCATCAATTGCATTCTAACCTATGTTTCTGATATTGTGTGCGTGCCTCTGAGAATATCAACTTCAACATCGTGATTACCTTTGATTAGGCCATTTAAAACATAAGTAAAAATATTTTCAGTTGTCCCAATTAGTGTAGTTTTATGAACAAATAAATGTTTTCTCGATTTCATATTTATTTGTTATAAATCTCGATTTTATTGTATGTCCTCACTTGTGGACAATGTTCAATAATAGCAATAAAGCTTTTGTCCTCAGATGAGGACATATACATGTCAAATTTTCTTATTTAGCTATTTTCATGCATTTTCTTATTTCTATTACAGCTAATTATGGATAAACAAGAGAATGCATTGTCGAGTGAACCTGGTTGCAGCCATCAATTAGCACAGGGAAGTTCTATGCCAAAACCACCGTCCAAAAATGAGCTGGAAAGTCTCCTGTATAGTTCCAGTGAAGATGAATATGAAAAACATGAATCAGTAAAGTCTTAGCATGAAAAGGATGTAAAGGGACGCCGTCAGATATCCCATTTTTTTATTATTATTAATTAGTTTCCTAACGTTTATTAGCAAGACGCCGTCCTTTATCAAAATTTTCCTGTCATAATTAATTATTTACTAAGTAAAATACCAGTACTGATATAATATTCACGGAATTTATTAAGATAAAGTGACTCGCTAAATGCACAGGTGCAAGCAATTATAAAAATTCGTAGAACTTCTAGTAAAAGTTAAACATGTTTCATAACGTTGCATAAAATTGCACAATAATTAATCATGCATCCTCCCTCCAGACGTAAATCCCAAAAACGTTTAAAAGTTTGTATACGTCAGAGCATCTTCCGCCAATACTGGCCTACGGAATCTCACCACCAAAGTTTCGTACCCACCCTAGCGAATTCTTTATAAAAACGCGGCACGCGCTGCTAAAACTCGAATCGTATCTAGTCAAAGCTCTCTACTCTACCCCTCGCGAAAAGAAGCCCGCTACCAGAAGAATCCGAATAGAAATCGTGTGCTCTATCGTCGCGTTCGCGCCGACTACTACCGTTTAAAACCGTCAACCTGTAACCGCCGTCCGAATGGAAATTGCGAATCCGCGACTTGATAGCATCACCGATGTCAAAGGGTTAGAGTTGCAGAGATCTAACGTTGAACTCACGTAAGTCGAGATAAATACAACACTATACACCTGGTGATAGGGATATGCAGGTTTGTAAGCCCGACATACCCTTTCATTACTAGACACCTACACTGTGGAGTTTGAAGGGTAGTTGCCCGACATTCCATTGACCGACGGAGATCCTCTTGTTTGGTTTAACGGGTGGTTGCCCAGATTGCTAACAAAGGAGACCCACCTACACAAATTTACACTAACACTAAAACAAAAACACCTCGACAAACGTACCCACAACCGCAGAGTACCTGTAACTAAAACCTCGTCGGAAGATTAAGCTGAACACCTAGTTAACGCCGTCAATCCAGTAATATAGAAACGTAACCGTAAAAACTAGACGTGTTCGTCAGTATTAAATTATCGCCTGTAATAAAACCACCGCCGCCACCACCGAAAAACGTAAGTTACACCGTTTGCAATTAATAAGATTGTTACCTGCAAACCAGAAATTATCCGATAATATATTTCGTGTTAAATAATTCAAATCATTATTGTTAGACGCGAAAAATTCACTTTAATAGAAAACGAAGGTTTTATATTTTAAAATTGGCCAACATAACAAAAGTATTTTTTATTTAAATAAAAACCTGTGTACTAAAATAATTAATATAGGAACCGAAACAAATAATCCGCAGCTACCTTCAAAACGAAAAGCTTTCATTTATTTAAAAGGGCAAAATTGAATTTAAACGTGAATGAGTTTATTTTCATAAAAAAAGCAGGTATAAAATTAGAGTACTTTTATACATTTGAAAACGACCGCTTTAAAATATCGATTATTTCTTTAAAGGCAGAGCACTGAACTCGGTGTTTTATCGCACACGTATTTATAACAGGGTTATCTTGCTACCAACTGCTGTAGTTTATACAGGGACGCATTCAGGTAAAATTAGTTATTTTATTTCGGCAGTTAAACAATATAAATTGATATCAGTCAAAGGACGTAAATTAAAAGAAAAAACCCAACCCTTCTATTAATGTTACATTGCAGAAACTCCAGAGGACCACCTAACCCCCCTACCCGGGACCAACCAGGAAGTAGTATGTGTACTTGACGATCCTGCCAGGATAAGGAGGACCACCGGAAAATATATTTTGTATTTATATCTTAGAAGTAGTTTACAGTAACGGAATTAGTTTTATAAAAAGATAATAGGGAATAAATGTATATAACCTTTTTGATCTATTTTGTTCAATGTGTTGAGAGCCTGAATAACGAACCCCGATCCTTATTTTGCAAGTACAAAATCCGACTGAGCTAAAAGGGCAAAGTGAAAATTATTCATTAGTAGTAATACACTTAACAGTAAACCTCCATTTCCGTCACCAGAAAAGGGAGGCAATACAAGGAGAAAGCTGATGCGAATGGAAAATAAGGAATTAAGGGATAAAAGGCGAATATTAACCGAAGAGGAACTTGAGTCTCTAATTTATAATGACTTGTCAGAAGATGAATTTGAGTTTTCAGAAAGTGAAGAAGAGTACTTGCTAGAATCAGAAGGAACAAGAAGATAATATTGACGGGGGAGAAACAAAGCTAAATAAGCAAAAGACAAATAATGTCGCAAATACGCAAAAGACAAATAAGCAGAGCGACAAAACGAAAAATACTTCTATATAGACTTTGACAAAAGACAACAGTTATTCTGGTGATATTCCAAAAGTATCCAAGGAACATAAGACCAACATAAAATTTGATACACCTTTGGAATACTTTCATTATTTTTTTCCAGAAGATCTTTTACGAGAAATTGTGTTTCAAAACAACCTTTATGCTCATAGAAATAATAAAGTAAACTTCAATCTTAGTCTAAATGAACTGAAAATTTATTTCTGAATTACCATAATGATGACCTATATTAAATATCCACGAATACGACATTTATTTCAGAAGCAATGAGCCAAAAGAGGTACGAAGAAATTAGGAGGTACTTATCTGCATTTTATGGATGATGATACCATTAGCGAAAACAATACAGACAAACTGATTAGAGTATGTCGTTTTGAATCAGCTTCACGATACTTTTCATTCCGCCGTCCAGCCTGAAGAGTATAGTCGATGGATGAAATGGTTATACCATTCAAGGGCGTTCAGGTCTAAAGCAATACTTACCCAAAAGTGGGGTTATAAGGTTTGGGTTTGTGCAGGTACATCAGGGTATGCATATTGTTTTGAAGTTTTTCAAGGACAAGCTGGAGAACGGGACGCTGTTTCAGAAGCAGGCGCTTCAGGTGATGTTGTCTTGAAAATGTACCACGATATAAAGGACCAAAACTATAAAATATATGCCGATAATTTATTCTCGAGCATACCTCTGGTCAAACAGCTTACAAAAGGTAAGATTTGGTATTTAGGCACAGTGAGATTGAACAGACTTCAAGGAATAGATAAGGTGCTGACATTAGAGAAAACATTAAAGGTAGGAGGCCGAGGCAGTTATTCTTTTGCTAAATGACAAGATAATATCACAGTCGTAAGATGGTTTGATAATAAGTTGGTTCATACAATTTCAAATTATGCTGGAGTACATTTAATTGATTCTGTTAAGATGATTTTCAAGGAAGGACAAGAAGTATGTTGACATTCCAAGATCTTTTGCCATAAAAATTTATAATAAGCACATGAGAGGGGTAGATTTAATGGACTCCTAATTGGACTGTATACTAACTATACAAGAAATAAGCGTTAGTGTATGAGAATATTTTACCACTTTATAAATGTCAGTGCTAAATGCTTAGGTATTGTGGAAATGGAATGGCCACCAGGAAAATGAATTTTTAGATCTCTTGCATTTTAAAAGTAGAATAGCAACTGCGCTCATATCTTAGGGGAATCTCAAATGAAACGACAAAAAGGACGTCCAAGAAGTAAAGAAGAGGCCTAGAAAAATTGTACCGACAGAGAAACAATTTGATAATGGACCACATTACCCCAAGAAGACGGAAGATAAAAATGCAAGTCCATGCAAGAATTTCTACTGTAAAAGTAAAACTAGGTACATACGACTATTTATTATATTTTTAAGTTTCAGTGTTTTTTAGATTATTTTATTTAGTTTACTTATTTCATAATAATAAAATCATTTATACTATGTTTTAATTATTTATTTATAATAATGTGCATTCAATTCTCTGTCCCCATATGAGGACGTCGGTAAAGTAAAGTTCAGGGATTTTGTTCCCATATGAGGACACAAAAAAAATGTCCATAAAATGTTCTAATTTGAATTTTAATTTTTTTTTTACAATTTTTGAAGGTAATAATAATAACAATAATAATAATCAATAAAAATCGTGTGGACGGGTACCAAAATCTATTTTTTGTAATATTTCAAAAATGACAAAATTTTCGAAAACATTACAAAAACTTTTTGTGAGAAATTTTATTTCCTATCTAATGGTCTTTTCACTTTTTGAATATGTAGTACCGGAGATATTTAGAAAAAAACCTGTTTTTTAAAATGACGGTTTTTTGGTAATATATTGTAAACCGTTTGTTGTACAGAAAAATTATACGGATAAAAAATACTCACAATTATATTACTAATCACATATTAAAAGTAAAAAAATAAAAATTTGCAAAAGGGGTACTTTTCCCCCAATTTCCTTTTCCTCACACCCCATTGACCCCAATCAGTCGCTTTGGATAGTTGACGTCTATATGTGTGCCAAATTACAAGTTGATATGTTAAGTCCTTCGAAAGTTATGGAGTACACACACACCCATAGACAAGATTTTTTTGCTCAAATTTTTGAAAATTTTTTAGCGATACAGTACTTCCCCATCCGTTGGATGTGGGAGTAATTAAATTAGATAAACAAAACTACTGTAACCTAACAGAATTAGATTACATAAAAAAACTATTCTAACTTAAATAAAATTGGCCGGGAATGGAACTCGCACCGAAGGCAACCATTCTACCAACTAGTCCAAACGTGCTTTACCAGTATGACATTGAAAATGCAATTTGAGTATCGAAGGCGACCAGTTTCATTAAACCGAAAGTGATTTTAGGTGCATGCGCAGATCAAGAAACGTGATCCTCGCCTTAGTCGCTACTCTGACATTTGCGTTTGTCTAGAGCTCGGCCCTCAAATACAAAGGGCGAAGTTCAATTAGATGCATATACCAAATAAAAAGTATACTGAAGGCATGTTCGAATTTGTGTCTCAAAGACTGAAGGATACCGATATCCTTCACTCAGTTTTTAAACCTTTTACACAAACGTCGTCTTGTAAATGTTTACAAACTCCATTGGCCATCCGAGTAAAAACTGTGTATATAATACTATTAAAATTTTCAAAAAGACATTACAAGTAGTAATATAAGGCCGGAGCTACTCCACTTCAAGGTCACCCATGTAAATCTTATGGGATTTATTTCAAGGTCAAGTGGGTTTTCTCATTATGCCAGAACGCGCTCCACGTCTCAAGGACGTTTGAAGCATGCTTTTGGCGGGGAATTTAAATTTTTGGAGCAGGTCAAGGTCAAAGTAAAAATAGAAATTGTAAGTATATAGAGGCCGGAGCTACTCCACTTCAAGGTCACGTCGCTCTCGTAAGCTATGCATAAAAAGTAGGTCATGAGTTCATTGCTTAGTCTACATGCAAAAAATTGGAGTTTTTGGGTAAAGGACTACCGCGTTATGATTTATTATGTATCTAATTATCAACGTGTGCGTACATGTAAACGAAAATTCTGCTATTAAGATACAATTTTTTTTCACATTTTTTTAGTTTTGAGAAAAAAATTGGGACTGCTACATTTTGCGCTGTTATTTGTTTAGTATATATACAAAAATTCAGAATTTTTGACTTCAGGATTAAAAAATGCTATGTAATTTTATAAATATCACATAAAACAATTACAAAGAAAAGGTGAATAACATTACCTATTGAAATACTGTAGTAAGCAATAATTTTATGTGTGTGAAATGTTTTAATGTAAATATACTCTTTTTACCATAGCAGTTTAATTGTTTCGTTCGCAGTTTAATAGACTAAACAAATAACAGCGCAAAGGATAACAAGTAAATAAATTCGGAATTTCAAAACAAGTAGTTTTGTGAAAGTACATAAATGTTTCAAATTTTCTAAAAACTAAAAAAATGTGGAAAAACTTTAAGACCTTCTTTTACTGCGAAATATTACTATCACGATATAAAACGTACATTTTTAATATTTACTATTAAAAAAATTAATAGTATAACAAAAACTTTAACATGTTTGTAAAGTATTTGTAATATGGTCTTATCGTATGACATTTCTTAGAAGTATAAAAATAGAATCAATTCATGGAAACAAGAAGAATGCGCTGTCTATGCTAAAAAGTAGAGCAAGGTCAAATGGTGCTTATATTGACTAAATTGGGTCAAGGTGAAATAATTTACTAAACTAAAAGTAGGTGTGTATTTAACAAGTTTAAACATGTTATCATAGGTACTTAAGTCAAGGACATATTTTTGTGATATAAACCACAGCGAGGTGCGAATAGAAATTGCAATGTCATCATCATATTACAATTCTTAGAAGTCTAAAAATAGAGTGGTCAAGGTCAAAGGTTATTGACCTATAGGGGTATCGTATGACAGTTCTTAGTGTTTCTAAACTAAAAGTAGGACAAGGTTGGTATTTAACAAGTTTAAACATGTAAGAGGTACTCAAATCAAGGACATATTTAAATCAAAATTTAAAGCTAAAAATAGAAATTGCTAGGCCATCATACTACAATTCTTAGAAATCTAAATATAGGGTTTTCAAGGTCAAAAAGTAATTAATGACCTGCAGGTGTATCATATTACATTTCTTAGGAATATAAAAATAGAATCAGTTCATGGAAATAAAAAGAATGAAAGGTTGTTGTCTATGCTAAAAGTAGACCAAGGTCATACTACAACCCCCACCATGTGTAAATTACAGATGAGTCATCTCCTCAGCAGTGTTTTGTCCTAGTACAATTGCGAGCAAGTGAAGTCGTTATAATGCAAGCAGCAATATAATTCCTGGAGCGATATACAGGAATGGACAGCATCTCCTGATGGTAGCAGTTATTGATCATCAGATGCAGATTAGCTCACTGATGTAATTCTCAAAGCACACTCTCCCCTCTACCATAAAGAATCGTGATGCAGTAATATATAGAAGGACAGTTCCGGTATCAACTCAAAATTCAAAAGCGTTCTCGAATCAGTAAAGATGGATCTATCTGCATTGAATAGTAGCACTTTCTGTAAATCCTTCACGAACGTAAAAGACTTGGAGGTGGGTGCAAAATATAAAGTGATTGATATGAACACTATCGACACGAAGTATGGTAAACATATTATCATTGAAACTCAGAAATTTAAGTGTATACTTCCCTTACGATTTTATGAATACTTCAAAAAAGAAGATCGCATTGAAAAGTTTAAACAATATCTGGCGGAGAAAGACGTGTACATCACCAACGCCGGAACTGCAGGAAAGACAACTAATTTAACATTTCTGTAAAAATAATAATATATATCTATGTATAACTGTTTGGAAATAAATTATATATTTTTTATTGCAAAAAACGTCTTTTATTTCTTGATTAAATGAAGAGTAGGTACATCATAAATGAAGCACCATCATTAAAAATAGCTGGTGCGAGTCATTATTAAAAAATATTAGGTAACCAAACACATGTGTGGTTTGAATCTGTGCTGTCCCAAAGGGAAATAATCAGATATGTGTGGTTGGTGTCTGTGCTAGACACACATCTGGTTCGCGTCCTCGCTAGAATGTGGTGAATCAGCTAAAGATAGCCGGTTTATGTCCTCACTAAAAGGTGGTTGCGTCATAGCTAAAAATAGTCGGTTCGTGTCTTATCTAAAAAATATAGTGACAGCACCATCATTAAAAATAACTGATGTGCTGTCACTATATTTTAGATACGACTAACCACTATTTTAACTATTACTGAGACATGAAAAACCTTTTAGCTATGATAAAACCACCATTGTTACGAACCATACCCACTGATATTTACCTGTTTGACGATTCACAGTGTTTACTATTTACAATGAATGACAACCTAGCATTATTATGATGCTCTTTGTTTCAATAAATGACGTTTTATTAAATATATTGTTCAAACAGTATAATGATATATTTTTTGAAATGTTGAAATTTTGTTTCTGTTCGAGTTGTTAATTTTTTTATTTAAATTATTAATCGTTTCAATATTATTTTATTAATTTCAATCACTTTACATTTTAGAAACTAGAATTACGTTATTGTCATAATTTTCTTCATATTTACTATATTATATAATTGCTTCATTCACATTCTTTTGATTGATATCACAAAAATTTGATAGACTTGTAATTTAAATTCTAAATATGTATTTGCTTAATAATCGCTTCAGTTTTTGCAAAACTGATTATTATTGTAATTATATATAATCTGACATTTACTCAATTTATCTTTGTTGCTCAATTGTATTACAAATCTGTTGAGAAATGACTCACTGTAATTTACACCTGGTTTGTTATGAGTGGTCTACTGTTTAGCAAAAACAACCTTTTCATTTCATTTTGTTTCCATAAACTGATTCTATTTTTATATTCCTAAGAAATGTAATATGATACACCTGCAGGTCATTAATTACTTTTGACCTTGAAAACCCTATATTTAGATTTCTAAGAATTGTAGTATGATGGCCTAGCAATTTCTATTTTAGCTTTAAATTTTGATTTAAATATGTCCTTGATTTGAGTACCTCTTACATGTTTAAACTTGTTAAATACCAACCTTGTCCTACTTTTAGTTTAGAAACACTAAGAACTGTCATACGATACTATAGGTCAATAACCTTTGACCTTGACCACTCTATTTTTAGACTACTAAGAATTGTAATATGATGATGACATTGCAATTTCTATTCACACCTCGCTGTGGTTTATATCACAAAAATATGTCCTTGACTTAAGTACCTATGACAACATGTTTAAACTTGTTAAATACACACCTACTTTTAGTTTAGTAAATTATTTCACCTTGACTCAATTTAATAAGCCCATTTGACTTGGTCTACTTTTTAGCATAAACAACGCATTCTTCTTGTTTCCATGAATTGATTCTATTTTTATACTTCTAAGAAATGTCATACGATAAGACCATATTACAAATACTTTACAAACATGTTAAAGTTTTTGTTATACTATTAATTTTTTTAATAGTAAATATTAAAAATGTACGTTTTATATCGTGATAGTAATATTTCGCAGTAAAAGAAGGTCTTAAAGTTTTTCCACATTTTTTTAGTTTTTAGAAAATTTGAAATATTTATGTACTTTCACAAAACTATTTGTTTTGAAATTCCGAATTTATTTACTTGCTATCCTTTGCGCTGTTATTTGTTTAGTCTATTAAACTGCGATCGAAACGATTAAACTGCTATGGTAAAAAGAGTATATTTCCATTAAAACATTTCACACACATAAAATTATTGCTTACTACAGTATTTCAATAGGTAATGTTATTCACCTTTTCTTTGTAATTGTTTTATGTGATATTTATAAAATTACATAGCATTTTTAATCCTGAAGTCAAAATTCTGAATTTTGTATATATACTAAACAAATAACAGCGCAAAATGTAGCAGTCCCAATTTTTTCTCAAAACTAAAAAATGTGAAAAAATTGTATCTTAATAGCAGAATTTTCGTTTACATGTACGACACGTTGATAATTAGATACATAATAAATCATAACGCGGTAGTCCTTTACCCAAAAACTCCAATTTTTTGCATGTAGACTAAGCAATGAACTCATGACCTACTTTTTATGCATAGCTTACGAGAGCGACGTGACCTTGAAGTGGAGTAGCTCCGGCCTCTATATACTTACAATTTCTATTTTTACTTTGACCTTGACCTGCTCCAAAAATTTAAATTCCCCGCCAAAAGCATGCTTCAAACGTCCTTGAGACGTGGAACGCGTTCTGGCATAATGAGAAAACTCACTTGACCTTGAAATAAATCCCATAAGATTTACATGGGTGACCTTGAAGTGGAGTAGCTCCGGCCTTATATTACTACTATTACATGTTCCCTTAATTTAGTGATTGTACCTTATGTACACAATGATTATTTCAAGTAGTTGTAGACATTAAAAAATTAGAGGTTAATCAAATTTGTCAGGTTCTTTTAAAAGTAAATAAAATAAACATTTTCTCAATATATGCACTAACTTGGGTAACATAGTAAGAGATAAAAAACTGATCGTTACATGTACAAAGCATTGAGCAGATATGAAGCATTCAGTATATTTTTTTTGTGGATATATGACTAGATCGTTGTTCATCTATGAGTATGTTTATATGGACTTCTTATTAATCACGTAATCAGTTTAATAATACTATTAATTTTTTATTCTTGAATGTTATTAAGTTTTATAAAAATAGTAAAGAAAATTATTAATTCATAATTGTAGCCAATTCCCCACGAAGTAGGTGATAATATTAACTATTCCAACGCAGAACATAAAATAGCAAAAAAAAACAAACTTTTTACTATTGCGCTTTAAAACTGTGAAATGTGTAAAGATACATCAAAAACAGAATGAATACAAATAGCAAAAGTTTGAATTTTTGTGATATATTTTACATTAATAATGACAAGTCTCGAGCGATCTTAAACCAAGCTCAGCAACAATTTAAATTACTGAATAGCGTTATTGCTGTTAACATTAATTGTATATCTTTCTGAATTCATCTTTTTTCGCTTTTTTTAAGTACATATATATGATTGCTGTTAATATGTATGATATTTGTATTTATTTAACAATATAGGCATTACTTTTAAAAGATAACTAATAGACCTGAATTAAGCAATTCTGTAAGAGTTAAAAATCAGTCCTATTATTAGAATAAAATGTAATATTTTTTCTTTGCATAATAGCAACAAAGTACACTTATGTACAAAAATAATCACCGAACATGTTGCAATAGCTAATCTATCATCATCAACGAGTAACGCTTCATTGTATATCTGGTGAAAGTAAAAGTTCAAAAGGTTCTGAGTAGCGTAAATGTCCTTGATCATTATTATTCATTAGAATACATTTATTATGTATTACAAATTTTTTTAAATAATAGGGCCACTTATTACATTAGAGCTGCTATTGTAAAATATGACACGATTGAGCATTCGTAAATTATGTATCTTTACTAAAATCACGTCCAAAAATGGCAAAAGTCATCAGCCGATTTTGTGGTTTTATTAATTGAAAAGTACGATCAATACTCATGTTTTTTTCAGTACTTTCCCATTTTGTAGCATCAACATGAATAGGCTGTAAATTGCTTAAAAGAGAGTTCGGAGATTGAAATTTATTATCATCGATATCAAATTTTGCTTGAATCGTTATACTTTTAAAAGTAACCAACCACGAAATATTGTCGTAATTAGGAAATCTAAAAACAAAAATTCATTATTTTCAAAAAACAATCGGTAATACCGTTTGCCACAAGACTCTAGGGTATTATTAACGCAAGCGATGACTCCGCAAATCTCAATGCCCCCATTACGAATTCCTGCAAATGATCGTGTACCCGAGTAAGCAACCATATGGTATTGATAGTGATTTTTATCATCCATCAATCCCCATTGCAATGTAATTTTAAAATTGCAACAAAATTCGTTACTACACACAGTTTCGCTTATTTCATTATCATTCACATTAATAAGTCTTGATGTGTATGCTAAAATATGGTATTTTTTATTATGAATTTGATGTCAAAGCTTACGTGTTAAATTATCAGTTCGACAATAAAATGCATCCAACTGTTTAGCTTTTTTATCAATATCATCCGCTTGTTGTTTAGTTGATGTTAAAGATGATGCAGATAATAGTGAGACAAGAACTTCAGAGTCTGTACGTCCTAATATATCAAATGTCAGTGCTCCATTCATACCATTATAAATTCCGGTTCCACCACTTCCTCGTCTCGGATTATTAAGACCTGATGATAGCATTACCGTATTAGTGGCATATGCCCACTGCATTTGTGATTGTAGCGATGTTAGAAATGGCAATTCGGAAAACCACATCGTAGGATACAGTATATACTTAATATCATGCTTGTATACTAAATCTAAAGCAGGGGTCTTAAATAGTATATCAAAACAAGTAAAAGTTGCAAAAGTAATATTGAAATCGCTGACAAAAATTGCTATATCCGAGTGTTCAGTCTTGTTCATGTAATGTTCTCCGAATAGATTGTATTTTCGATACCTTAAATAAAAGTGTAAAATTTGGAATTTGGATAATTAACAAACACCTGGACACTATTACTCCATCTCGGTTTAACACTACGTTCGTATTGTACAAATCCCACCCATCAGGAGAACATTTTTTTATGCTGGTTAAATTACATTGAGATCTTTCATCAAGATTTAGTACTATGTAAGTCTTGTAATCAATTGCAGCGCACGCTAGAGTGCTTAAAAACGTATGCTCATCATTATCACAAAGAGAATCACCATTGATCATCACCTCAACAGAGAACGGTAATATGTCAATCCGTTTACGTATAACTGCATTTTGTGATAATGCCGATTCTGGAAACACTATTATGTCTACATTACTACGAGAAGCTTCCGCTAAAATATTCAAAAAGCTTTGTATGTTTTTCTGTAATCGGTCTTCTGGTTGTAAGTGTACATCGGGTGAAGGATAAAATTCGACAACTGCAGCCGTGAAGTTTGCTGTAATCTACTATTGTGTAAGCATATTAATTTTTATAAACTGCATTCTTACATTTAAAATTAAGCAAATAAATAATAAAAGTGTAAAACAAATGTGCAACATTTTTAATTTGACCTTTGAAACTTTTCAGTTACATTTTTAGTATTACTGATAATGCATAAGTAAATACTTGATACGCCTATCTAATTTGGCGGAAAAAAACTATAATTAATCGTAAAAAAACCACCATTCTGATAAGAGAGGTTAAAATGCATAATGCAATCTATAAACAAAAATAGAATAGTTAATCTGTTAAAACTACTTTCTCGTGGATTTAGGGCTACTGCATGAACAGTGGAACTACTACTCTTATTGTAAGAAAAACAATTTTATTTCAATTAGAAAATTGTCAGTGGCGAAACTAGGAGGGGTGCAAGGTGTGTCAGGCAAGCCGTGACACACCCCATAAAAACGGAGCACTTCCCCATTTTTCATTCTTATCTTAAATTCCATCTAACAACTTAATTCGTTAAATCTTAAACTATTGCGATAAATAAACGAGTAGTAATAGTGACATAGTGATAAGTACAATTATTAATTATTATTTATTATGTAAGGACATTAGAATATTCGTCATTCGAGCATAAGTTGTATCGGTGAAATAATATTTGTTTAGCTAAGCGGCGCGGCGGCGGTAGACTGCTGACTGTGACTGTGCTGCTCTTGGAATTGTTTTGGTTCATGATACTGATATGCGTTGAGTGTTGATGCATAAACGATAAATAGCATGTATAGTTCCTCTTTCACGATGTAGTAAACCCAGCAAGCATAAAGACGCCGCAAAGATTAGTAGATTAGATTAGTTTACATACAGTAACATTCTAAAAGATAACTTTTTATAAAGGAAGCGAGACTTGAAACTTAAAAATAGTGTAACATACCGGAAATGGTGACTCATTATTCCGAACAATCTAGATGTATGAATCATAATTACGATGACTCGGCAGACGCAGACAGCAGCTTACGTAAATTATTAGTCATCGAACTTCTAGAAGATTCGAGAAGGGTTGCTTGCGTCATCGGTATGTAAGCAACGCTGCAACGCACTATGAATTCATGGGGTTAGTACTTGTTATAGTTATGTTTAATGTTTTATGTAATATTATTATTATTATTATGAGCCAAGTACCAATATAACCTGTGTTCGGTGTTCCATGTTCTGAGTCTTCTGTGTGAAATAAAACATCAAAGCAAACAAATAGCCACTGCCAAGGCCAATTGCCACAAACAACTAAGGACTAAGGTAATTTTACTTATTTGTATGTTTGTTTTAGAGTATTATAAGATGTTAAAATTTTGATGGGTGAAAAAAAAAGGAAAGGTTGCATCACAAGTTTCAGCTAATAATAATAATAATAGTTTAAAGTTAAAACTGCAAAGGGATTTTGATTTGTACTTTCTTTCACGCCTTTTACTTGTTTCCCCATCAGCGTCCGAGCAGTTAGCTTTGGTGTTTATAAATTTGTTTTTATTTGAATTTGCGTTGCAGATTGCAGATTGTGGGCGGTTTGAACATGAAGGAATTCAAAGACATACGATCGTTTTTCAAATCTGCCACAAATTAACCTGACAAAGATGAGACTGAGACAAGGCAAACGTCTACTCCAGTATGTGACTCAACAACAAATATTGAGATAGCTTGTGATTTAACACAATCTTCAACTTCAAATATAGAAAATGTTGGTGGAGGCATACGAGAAGATGTAAATAAAGCCGCTGAAGAAGGGCAAGGTAGCAAAACATCCGAAGTTTTTACATCTGCAGAAACAAATCAAAGAGGACGAAATGATCCAGAAGATCAAGATCTGGGAACTCATGATAGTGGTCCTTCGCAGCCAAGGGGCCCAAGGGTTGTTTTTCCAAAAAGTTCATCTGGAGATAGACGGAGATCGTTTTCGTCTCAATTCTTTGATACTTATCAGTGGCTTGAATATAGTGTAAAGTTCGATAAAGCGTTCTGCTTTGTCTGCAGACATTTTCGGCATTGTGCAAATATTCGAGATCAAAATGAAAAGTTTTCGATTAATGGGTTCAGTAATTGGAGGAAACTAAGTGAGTCGCTGAAAAAACATGACACCTCTTTGGCTCACAGTGACTGTATGCAAAGGTTTGTGGGCTACAAACATTCCTTGAAGGCCGGAGATGTTCATAAGAAGCTAACCATACAACATGAAGAAATGATAATACAGACCCGAGATTATATGATAAAATTAATCGACATGATTTTATACTTGACACGTCAAGGGCTGCCACTCCGAGGACACCGAGAAGACGCAACATCTACTAACCGAGGAAATTTTCTGGAGTTGGGTGAACTTATGGCAAAACATGACACGAATTTTTCGATGCATCTAGACAGACATATCAGTTATTGCAGTTCCAAAATACAAAATGAAATAATAAGCATCGCATCTCAATTTGTTATTGAACAGATTGTAGAAGAAGTGCGGCAATGTGGTTTTTTTTTCGATAATGGTTGATGAAGCTAGGTGCTACAAACAAGAACAATTGTCCGTGGCAATCAGATATACCGTAGGCTTGGAAGTTGAGGAACGTTTTCTTGGTTTCGTAGATTGTTCTTCTTCTAGAGATGCCGATAGTTTAAAAAGTATCTAAATAAATGCAGTTTGTTGAATAACGCCATATCAATTGGCCAATCTTATGATGGAGCCAGTGTTATGTCTGGGAAACACCAAGGACTGCAAGCCAAAATAAGGGAGGATCATCCACAAGCCATTTACTTTCATTGCTTGGCACACAGGATGAACTTGGTAATTGTCGACAGTTGTGCTAAGGTGTCTACTGCAGATGCATTTTTCAACACTCTGGAGGCAATATACGTCCACTTTTCTCAACCCGGTCATCACTCTCATCTCATAAACGCCCGTGATGCTCTAGGTATAAAGTCGGGGGGCGAAATGGGAAGTCTTAGCAGTACCAGGTGGAGTTGTCGATATGAAAATTGCAAATCCCTTTTGAAAAATTTCCAAGCAATTCGAAACGCTCTGGATGAGGAAATTGAACAAGGGCGAGACAAAAATTCTGTAGAAGCACTTGGAATACAGACATCAATGATAAAGCCACAATTTATCGTTTGTTTGTTCGTCTTCCATTCAGTGTTAATGTTCGCAAATGTACTGAGTAAATATTTTCAGAGAAAAGATGCCACATTAGGTCAGGCTAGTGATATCATAGATAGCACTATAAGTAGGTTTGAAGAGAAGAGGAACAAATTTGAGGACCTGTGGAGTGAAATAGAAAAATTCTCAGGAGAACAAGACATTTGTTTGGAGCCTTTAAGGATTTCAAAAAAAAAGGAAGCAACCACAAAGGCTTAATGAATATCTATCTGACTCAACCCTGGGTAAATCATCTCTGATCGACATACCTGCAGGAACTACAGCTCCCGAATACTGGAAAGTCAACATTTACTACCAAGTCATGGACAACGTGATTGGCAATATGAAAAAACGATTTGAAAATCTTCCCCTTGCAAGATCGATTGATTCCTTTATGAAGCTGGATTTGGATCAAGTATTTGAGTTCGTCGCCAATTATCAGAGGGCCTTCAATATCGAAATCTCAACACTTCAAGCTGAAGTTTTAGTGATACGAAATTTATTCAAAAATAAAAATCTTGAAATCACGTTGGAAAATCTAAAAGTTCAAGTGATCTGACTCCAATTCTTTACAAATTACTACAAATTGCTGTAGGCCTTCCAATCAGTTCAGCTGGTTGCGAAAGAAGTTTCTCCTCTATAAAAACTTTATAAAAACAGATAGAAAACTAAAATTAGTTTGAAGTTTTTTTTATTCATACTTATATGTTATATTTCCTAAATAAAATGTGAAAACAAGAAAGTCTTTTACTTAAAGTAGGTATATGACAAACTATGATGATGAAAACCAAAACTGTTTAAAATTGAGGGTGAAAACAAGATTGACGTAGTTTTCATGCGCATGCATCTATAAAAAAGTGGTGTGTACGCCCCTACAAAATTTTTATACACACCCCTCTCCAAAAAGAGCCCGTGGGGCCTGGCCCCCTCCCCCCAGAAAAATTTTGTAGTTTCGCCATTGAAAATCGTCTATCTAATCATGGTATTTTATTACATCTCTCAAAAGTGAGCTCTTCTTTTCATTATTACATAACCCTCCTTTTTCGATAATTGCTATGCACCATCCCTTATACCGGCCATTCTCATCCAAACGCAAACAAGAGCCCCTTATTTTTTTTCTTTTTGAAAATGCCCTAAATACACTAATTTTTCTCTTACCAGCTCCAGTATCATTGCTAACTTTGACTAAATATATATTTTGGCTTAAAGTTGCGAATTTCGTCTAATTTTGATAAAAAAATGAGACCGGGGTGAACATTTTACGTGACCGGAGAAACTAGATCCTGATCGGGGTGAAATGTTTACCGGGACCGGTCGAACATGATATATTAAAAGTATCTAAACTATCCACAATCGACTTCACCGAAACTGAACAAAGCAGTAACAAATGTATTTCCCAAAAAATTAAGTACAGTGGAGGTCTCAAGCCTTTCCCGAGTTTATGCTTAAATAGGTATTAAACTATATCTACTGTTCTTTCACAAGCCTGTTTTATAGTCACATTCACTACCTAATCTATTTCAAGAACTTTGAAATATGTTCCCCGGACTGTGGCTGAAGTAAGAACAGGAGGCGAAATTTTCTTCACAATCTCGCCAGCGGCGTAGTCAGTGATGTGTCAACAAAGGGATATGACCCGCAGTTGTTGCACATGGCACTAGGTCGGCCATCTTGGTTTTTGCACTCTGTGAAGTTTGATTACGTGTCGTTTGTTGAGATATTTTTTGAATTATTTTTTTGAATTATTTTTCTAGTTTTTGGCATTTTTAAAGTTTTACAGTGCTCCTAATATTCTATACTGATGGCTTCATGCGTGATACGTGTCTGTACAAGCCTTGTTTATGTATATAAACAAGGGTACAAGCCTTGTTTATGTATATAAACAAGGGTACAAGCAATGGACGAGTGGATAAAAAGGAATCCACTGGAATAGCTTTTCATAGGTTAGTATAAACATTGTACAGAGTCGTCTTCAAAAAAATTATTGATATTTCCATAATATGCATCACTACATTTAGTTTTGTAAATGAAGTACAATTTATTTTTTCACATGTATAGTCTGTATAAATTTAATTTTGAACAATCTGCCATAAACTCTAGGAGTATAGTATGTAGTGATTATGAAATAAAACATATAACTGATAAATTTTAATGTTACATGAGATAATTAAAGTATATATTGTTGCAGATTTCCCAAGGAAGCTATACGGAGAATTAAATGGATTCAGTTTGTGAACAGATTAAATTGGAATCCTTCCAAATATAGCACAATATGTCCCTAACATTTCCTGGAGGAGTACATTGATCAGACATCTGTAAGTTGTGTTCGCCTAAGAGAGAATGCCATTCCTACTATTATTGATGAACCTCATGTAGAAAGAATCTGTGGCAGGGAACACAACATACAACAACGAGTAATCTGCATAGACTGATTTTATTCAGGAAGTAACATCCAGTGGCGCTAGAGCGCATTTTCCACAGGAAATATGTGGCGCCATAGCGCAATATTCAAACTATAATAAGTAGGCAGATATATTACAACATCCCCACTATATCTGGCTACTGTACAATTCCCCCTTTCCCTTTTTTTTTAACATTATTACAGGCTTTCGATACCTAGATTATTCATAAATTTATAATACTTACTTGAACTTAATCCTTTAGTCAGCATGTCAGCAGGCATGTCTTCAGTTTGTAAATATTTAATATTAACAAAATTATTTTCGCTATAACCTAAAAAAATCATTCTTTCCGATTTCTTATCCCATTTTAATCTCTTTTCCTTGAGTTTTATCGACTAACCTCGATGCTATTGACCGATTTTTCAAGTATACCGCAGTATTAACTGCCTCTGCCCAGAATTGTTTCTCGAGATTCGCATCGAATAATAAGCACCTCGCTTTTTCTATTATGCTACGATTTGATCTCTCCACTAAACCATTCTGTTCAGGACTATACGGATATGTTCTCTGGTGGATTATGCCATTTTCTAAAATAAAACTGAAAATCTTTACTCGTAAACTCACCTCCATTATCACTCCGAAGGATTTGAATTTTACGGCTTTTCTGATTTTCTACCATATTTTTAAATTCTTTAAAATAACCAAACACTTCATCCTTTGATTTCAAGGAATACACGAACATCATTCGACTAAAATCGTCTTGAAATAATAAGAATGTCAGGGTATTTTGAACACCCTGTATACGTATTGCTTAATTTTGTTTGTAGTTCTATTCACTTAGTTAGATTCCGTATACATATATTTTTTGTTGTTGTCAAATTGAGTTTTTTTAGATAAATTTGTGTAACGCGTGTAGCGACCTTTAGGAAAGGTGTATGGCGAGCTTTAGTTTTTTTTTTGTTTCTGAATTATTCCGTAATTTAGGTTGTTTTTCCTTATTATTTCCTGTTTATAGAAGTTTGAGTAACGTTTATTTGTATATAGTTGTATATAAGGTTAATTAAGGTTCATTTCGTTTGATTTCCGTAAAATATAATAGAAAGTTTTTTAAAAATTATAGAAAGAGTGTAGATTTATGTGTGTATGATGTCATGTTGGCGACAGTAAGACGAGTAGTTAGAGTTGTTCAGTTTATTAGTGAGTATGTTGGTTTTAAATCATAGAGGTTGAATGTGGGACTGATTGTTTGTACTTAAATAAAAATATCGAGATGATTTTTTACGACGTTTAAAAATTTTGAAAACTACCGAGCCCTGACGGATGAAAACGAAGTTTGTATTGGGGTACCATCTCTTCTCCTTCCGTTTTTTTAATTGGTGGAATTAAATTAGATAAGATTTTTTGTGAGTAGTAGGATTCAAAATCCAAGATGGATTTTTGGTAATAATTTGCTTGGGTCTGAAACTGAATGCACTCTCGTGTACTAGTACGGTGCCGTTTGTTGTTACGCTTTAAGGGGTGGTTTAGAACGTTGATATTTTGGACCTTGTGGTGTTTAACGAACGTACTTTTTTGTGTAGTAAGGGTAGTTTAGCTACTTCTGAAGAAGACCTGTAAAGGGGTTTTATTAAAACTGTTCATCACCAAATAATTATACCTAGTGCCGATTTCGATCTTACGTAAAGTTACCTAGAGGACATCGTCGTGTTTTATTAGTGCTTCAGTGACCTCTTTGGTTTACATCGCTTTTGCGGATTCTTTTTTAAAATCAACGTTCTTGAGTGCCACTTATTTATCGTACAAAGCGTGTTTAAAGATAAAGAAACTTTCGCAATATAATAAAAGCGCTCAAATTATTATTTTAAAAGAAGTTTTAATTTATGCAGTAACATTTTAACGCGATTCAATTAAGGAATGGTTTGTGTATAAAAGAACAATAGTCAACAATTTCATTCATCATTTTGCCAGAGCAGGAAGATTTTATTTCCGTTATAGCAGTAACCGATCACCTGGGTCGCTTTCATTGTTGTAACACAGGAGAGGTGTAATTCTAGACCTTAAGGTAACATAACATTGTGTTTTTTTATTGAAGATATTCAAGATTTATTTTTTTTGTGTGTTTCGAACTATTTTTTGTGTTAACGAAGGTTTGAAAGCGGTGTCGTATTTTTTTTTGGTAAATTAAGTTGTTTTAAATTTATTTAGTGTAATTAATTATAGTTTTGACGCTCCGCCTTCACACTTTTTTTATTTTTAGTATTAAAGGGCAATTGACCCTATTGTAGTGTGGGTAATTAATCCACGGTATATACATATTTATAGATTAGATCATTTAGACTGGCGTAAAGCAGAATTCTGATCAGACATCCTGTCGCCTTTTAAGCCTTTGTATTTTTTTGTTTATACGCATTATCGTATGTTTACATTTTTTATATTTATCCTTTTTTTATTATTTTATTATAGCTTTGTTAGGTTTTATAAATGTGTTTTAATTCTGTGGAAACCCTTTTGTGTTGCATAAAAGTTTTTTTATTGCAAGTTTACCCGGTAGTTTAGAAGCGTAAATTTTAACGTAACGAAGTTAGTTTTTTTTTTATTATTGAGTAATAGCGTTAATAATATTTAGTGTTTTATTTGATTTTTAGTTGAGTATTAATTCATTTAGAGTGCCTTCAACAAAGGTGATTCTTTTTTTTTTAGTTTTGTTTTGATTATTAGTTAATGCCTTATTATTTACACTGAGGTATATTAACGTAATTTTATTGAGTGTTTGTCACGCTTTTATTTGACATGCGTGTAGTGCTTTTGAAGCCCTATTTCAGGTGGTTTGCTGAGTTGCTGTCCAGCACACCTGGGATTGATTGCGGATAGGTAAGCGTATGTTTTTTGTATGTTTAGACACGCTATGTACTCGTAATTTTGGCACGACGACCCTTATTTTGACTACCAAACATTCTGGCGCCCTTAACCGAACCGATTTTGTCTTCATCCCCTATTTTGACTTACGTACGATTTACTATTCTGGTTGTACAAAATTTTTCAACATCTGACCTACACCCATACGCTGGCTAGTCGGGGCAAAAAGGCCAATTTATCTGTAATCCCGTTCTACCACCCGTTTATACCGTTACAAGAAATATCTGGACTGACCGATAGATTGAGTTTCCATTGGACCACATACATCAGTGTGAATAACCACTAATAACCTTGTGGCTCTTGAACCCTTGTGTGAAAACGGTAAACGTACCTGTTTACCTTCGCAGCATGTGACACAATCCCGTTTCTTTAATTCAACATCAGCCTTGCAAGTTAACCCTTCTACTACGCCTCGTTTCATTATCATTAAATCCCTATAATTTATATGACCAAATCTACGATGCCAAGTTTCGATTGTAACTTCAGAAGATGCAGTTAATAAGCATCGCTCTGATTTACTGATATTTAATTTATAAACATTATCTACTAAATCCGCTATCGCAATTAACTCGTTTAATTTATTGTAAATCTTACAACAATTACTTTCAAACTGTACGTTATTTCCTTTTTCTATTAAGCGACTTACCGATAATAAATTTGTCGTCAATTCGGAAACACACAGGATATCGTGGATTTTTATGTCAAATTTCTTATTTCCAACAACAGTTGTAATATTAGTATCCCCTTTACAAGAAACTGCGATTTTTGTGTTATTTGCCACCATTATCTCATTCACACATATAAGCTCTGAAACATTTTCCATGCAATTACGAATAGTGGTTAAATGTACACTCGCTCCAGAATCGATATACCAATCCTCTTTATTAAACTGTCCGCTTAGAAATACTGCACTAAAAGCGTTTTCACCTTTTGATTTATTTACAGACGAACCTACTAAACGTGGGCATTTACTTTTGAAATGTCCTTTTTGTTTACAATTGTTTTTTTAGTGTTGCCACATTCATTCGAATTCGATCTGGTTTTACCGGCAAACGCGTGCTCTGTTTTACCAACATCCGGTTCCATATCCATCAATTTGGTTTTGATTGAATCCGCCGTTATGTTGATACCTGAATGTTCTATACCCATTATCATCGGCGAAAATTTCTCTGGTAATCCAGCTAACAGCAGCGATCCGACCCATACTTCATCAATTGTAAATCCTGTGTTTTTGCATCGTTTCCACGATTCTATTTACATATTGAGCCATCGAACTGCAATTTTCTAATCTAGTCGATATTAATGATCAAAGTAAACTAATTTTTCTGGAAAAGCCTGTATCGTCGAATAACGATTTTAACTTGTCCCACAATTCTTTTGATGTTTTCAAATCTTTGATATGTACATACAAAGAAAAATCAATTGTTAAAATTACTTTCGCTCTCGCTTTTGCATCATCACTTGCATTAAAATCTGTATCGGTTATATTTACACTAATACATTTCACCAAACCATCGATCACTAAAAAGTTTTCTACCGCAAACGCCCAGTCATCATAATTTTCACCACCTTTTAACCTCGGGACGTTAGCTATATAATTTGCAGTCATTCTTATGCACTCGCGTTACTTTGTAATATTTTAAAATAGTAAAACACCAACTGAATATCAATAATACTAACCATGTGCTAGTTCTGGGCCCATAACCTGTAGAAAGAATCTGTGGCAGGGAACACAACATACAACAACGAGTAATCTGCATAGACTGACTTTATTCAGGAAGTAACATCCAGTGGCGCTAGAGCGCATTTGCCACAGGAAATATGTGGTGCCATACAGCGCAATATTCAAACTATAATAAGTAGGCAGATATATTACAATACCTCAGGTAAATAGTACATCATAACTATTACTATTATAGAACCTTTTGATTTTGTTTTCACTTTATTTAATTTTGTTGGTGGCACACATTTAAACATTTAATATCTTACAAGTAGTAATGAAAACACAACAAATAGGTATTAAAAAAAATGTACTATTATGAAATTGTCTTCAGCACTTGTGCATGTTTTCATTACTAGTTATAATGACTATATTTCATGAAGTAAGGGTTTCAACAATTAAAACACTAAGTTTTTATCATTAGTATAATTTACAAATAAGCTCTGTTGCAAGAAGGTGACAAAAATATAGCAGATTATTTCTTTTACACGTATTACGGATTAATGATGACCGTAAGATACAGGTGCTATCTAATATTCAAGTACGTCCCCCCATTATCGATTTTGAAAGACCATCAACGTCAACATCAGCTGCATCAACCATAGTTTGTGAGACTCCAAGAAAGAGGTATTTAAGAAATAAGTTGTCTACATCACAAACAATTAGCTCCAATAGAAAACGACAATTGCGAAATGTGAGGAGGCAACTTTTGAGAAAAAAGAAACAAATTGCAAATATAAGTGTAGTTATAAAAGATTTGAAGAAAAAGAAATTTATCGAAGAAGAAACTTTGGAGCTTTTGGAAAAATTAGGAGGCCCAAAGGAACTTTTCTTAAAGCAGGTTAAAAAAGCTAAGATGCAATCTTTACCAAAAAGTTATTCAGAATAGCTAAAGGTGTTTGCATTAACACTGCATTACTATTCTTCTGCTGCCTATAAATATGTTAGAAGAATATTCGATACATGTCTACCCCACTGTAGAACACTCAGTAGGTGGTATCAGGCTGTAACCTGGATTTACAGCTGAGGGATTTGCTGCTCTTAAGCTTAAAAGCAGCATAACTGAAAATAAAATTATATGCAGCCTTATTTTTGACGAAATGTCAATATGTAAAAAAGAAGAATGGGTTCCAGAACAGCAATGTTATGGATATGTGGATATGGGTACAGGGTTACTCCAGCAAATTGTGACTAAAGAGGTTCTCGTCTTTTTATTAAATGGTATTAATGGTAGCTGGAAACTTCCTGTTGGATATTTTTTGACTGCAGGTACTACTGGAGAAGAAAAAAAGGGATTAGTATTAGAGTGCTTAAAAAAAATGTCATGAAGTTGGCATAGAGGTTGTCAGTTTAACATTTGACGGTGCTCCATCCAACCTCACTATGGCCAAATATTTAGGTTGCATTTTAGATCATAACAATCTGAGCACTACATTTAAACATCCTTGTACCAATCAAGATATTTACATAATTTTAGATCAAATTAATTAGAAATACTCTTGGAGAAAAGTTCTCTCTGGTAGACGATGACAATAAAATAGTAGATTGGAGATATTTTAAAGAACTCCACAATTTACAACAAAATGAAATGTTTCATTTAGCAAATAAATTAAAGTCTAGTCATATCTACTTCGGCAGAAATAAGATGAAAGTCTCCTTTGCGACCTAATTGTTTAGCAAAAGTGTGGCAGTAGCTTTAGAATTTTGTAATAATCAATCGTCTTTGCCTCAATTTATTAATGTAGAACCAACAGTTAGATTTGTTAAGATAATAAATAAATTCCAGAAATATCCTACAAATTGGATTTAAAAAACCATTAAAATTGGACAACTATAAAGATATTGAAGAATTTTTAGATATAGCTGATAAATACATCAGTCAATTAAAAACACATACAAATAGTACATTAATGTTAGATTCTGACAGATATACTGGCTTTTTTGGTTCAAAAATACGTATAAAAAGTTTAAAAATGCTTTTTAAAGAACTAATTGCATCAAGACAGTTACAGTTTTTACCTTTTTACAAATTCTCACAAGATCACATAGAATTATTTTTTAGTTCAATTAGATCGCAAGTTGGATACAATAATAATCCTAGTGCCAGACAATTTCAGTCTGCTTATAAAAAGCTTTTAGTGCATGTAGAACTCAGAGAAAGTTTTCATGGTAACTGTATTCCCCTGGAGCACCTCAGTATTTTAAAATGTCAACCTTTACAGCAAATAAATATAACTTCGAGAAACCACAAATTATTTAATATCAAGGACATTGAAAGTTTGCCTGACTATAGATATCGATCATAATTATTGTGCTAATCCCTTTTCTGAATATTCAAAGTACATCATTACATATTTAGCAGGCTATGTTGTCTTCTACATACAGAAACGACTAATATGTGAACAGTGTTTAAGTGTTTTAGTTAGTGAAACAAAAAATCTATATCTCTTCTCTTTTATTGATAGAAAAAAACAAGAAAAATCCACAGTACCCATCTGAAGATGTAATAGATATTTGTTTCACTGCTGAAAAGCTTATAAAACAACTACTTGTTTCCAGTGCTATCACATTTAATACAGAAATAATGTCGAGTTATATAGTAAAACAATATTTCAACACAAATATTTTTAGTAATTTATTTAATCATAGTTTACAACAATCTATTTTGAATAATCCTAGAAATTTATTAATTAAGGCACATGTAGATATATAGATGTAAGGATGTATTATATATACACTGTGTCCGTAAAGTATGGAACAAATTAATTTTTAGCTAAACAGACCATTTTAAGAAATCATCCTGAAACACGTCGATTTTTGATTTTAATTTACCGTATTTTAAAATAATAATCTAATATACAGGGTGAATTACCTACTTTTCGCGTAATGACGTCACCGCCATTTTTTTTAAATGGAACACCCCCATTTTGTTGCAATTTTCGGATTGCTCTAGCTGAGCTGATTCCAAAAATGTATCACATGTTGATTCCAATTGGTACAGGGTGGACAAAAATACAATAGTTTTGTGTGTACTCATAAAGTAACGCATAACATTCTTTATTAGTTAAATTAATAATATTATCAAAAATACCTGTTGTCTAGCGGTAATTGGTTTAAATGTAGTTTGTAATGTTTTGTTACATTATTAGATTAATAAAAATGAGCTGTTTTCAAACATGTTTGGTACATGTGGTCTAGCAGACAGAATATGAAAGAAATTAATTCTTATCCATTTAAAAAAAAACATAGTCGTCTAGTTTTTTGTGAAATGTCATTATTTGTTTAGTAATTTATTGATGTTCAGTGACAGTTTAGTACTACAATATTTATGGTACTCGTGAATGTTTTAATTATTGCTTGGATTTAATTTAAAGTAGAAATGAACTTAAGTGTAAAACAAAAAATTGAAATACTTATGATGATTGGGTATGGGGACAGATCGCGAACTCAGATGGAAGTGTGCAATTTGTTTAATGATAAATATCCAGAAAGAATACAATTTTCCGAAGAAATGATGGATAAATGTCACCGAGACCCTCTCTTGATACAAAACATTATTTTTTCTGATGAGGCCACTTTCACGTTAATTGGCGAGGTCAACCGTCAGAATTGTAGATACTGGGTAAAAGAAAACCCCCACTGGATGCGTGAGCATCATACACAATACCCACAAAAGGTAAATATATGGGTTGGAATTGTAAGAAATCTAATCATCGGACCCTACTTTATCGAAGGTAATTTAAACGGGGCAACGTACCTTGATTTTTTAAGGGGGTATCTCGTACCTAATTTACGTAATTTGTTTCCCAGCAGACGTAATCCTGGAGGTTTTGATGAAAGTTTATGGCTTCAACAGGATGGTGCACCTCCACATTATGCTGTAGATGTTAGAAGGTACCTAGACGAAATTTTTCCGAACAGGTGGATTGGTAGACGTGGATATATTGAATGGCCAGCGAGGTCACCAGATTTCAATCCTTTGGATTATTTTATGTAGGGGCATCTAAAGAATGTTGTGTATCAAACGACACCAGCAAATATTCAAGAATTAAAAGAGAGAATTCGGACAGCAATAAACAATATTTCTCAAGACACAATAAACAAGGTTCAACAAGAATTTGTACACTGTTTGGGTTACTGTCAAATACAGCAAGGGCTGCAGTTCGAACATTTATAAAGTCATGTCTTTCATCATTCTGTCCGCTAGACAACGAGTATTTTTGATAATATTGTTAATTTAACTAATAAAGAATGTTATGCGTTACTTTATGAGCACACACAAAACTATTATATTTTTGTCCACCCTGTACCAATTGGAATCAACATGTGATAGATTTTTGGAATCTGCTCAGCTAGAGCAATCCGAAAATTGAAACAAAATGGGGGTGTTCCATTTAAACAAAAAATGGCGGTGACGTCATTACTCAAAAGTAATTCACCCTGTATATTAGATTATTATTTTAAAATACGGTAAATTAAAATCAAAAATCGTCGTGTTTCAGGATTATTTCTTAAAATGGTCTGTTTAGCTAAAAATTAATTTGTTCCATACTTTACGGACACAGTGTATATAAAAATAAAACAAATAATTCTTTAAGTATAAGGCATCAAAACAATAAACTTACACTGTTTAGAGGACAGTAATTAGTAATGTTAATTTTATTATATATGCGAATCTTGTCTTAAATACTTTTGTTTTTTGAATGACTTGAAAGATTGCAATCAAATAATTTAAGTTGTTTTTTTCTTTATTTTTCTTATTATTTTTAAGTTTTATTTTAATTTACTGATTTTATTGGTTATTTACTATATTCATTATATTATAGAAAGCAATGGTTTTGTTGACTCTAATTGTAAATATTACTCTGTAAATAATTACATATCTGTACAGGGTGGGTTTTTTTCGTTAATATTATAGGGTACAGGCTAAACGGTAAGAGATACAAAAAAACTAAGATACGTGTCCCGTTCTCTTTTTTAGTGTTTAGTTTAATGGCGCAATCGGATCTACGCTAACTAAATTGGTTTCGAAGATACAGACTGATTCTCAAAATCTGCCGGTTTTCATTATCTCTTATGACTCGGTTATTTATGGAGATAAAAAAAAGCTTTGGACACGAAAGTTTTATGACTTTTTACGTTGAATCCAGTGGCGTTCTTAAAAAAATATAGATGTTTGATTTTTTGAGATATTATGAAAAGTAGCATTTTCTTAAATGGGACACCCTGTATCTGATAATCTCAAAAAATTGCATTTTTTTTCTTGAGATTGCAACAATATATAACACTTAATATTTTGCATTGTCCTAAATAGCTAAAATACTAAAAAAACATTTTTTTTTAGTTGGCCATTAATTGAATGTTTTAAGCAATTGTTTTTGTTTGTTTACATGTCATAAAATTCAGTAACAATTATGTATTGGTATTCTTATTTTGTTTCCGATTATATTTTTTAAACAAGGTGATTAAAATTAATAATTTTCAAAATTATAAAAAATTAAATATGATTGAGTGATACATTGAGATTAATAAAAATAAAGACGCAGCTCTAGACTTATATTTTGAGCGTTATCCGGAACGACGACAGTCAGTACAACAAATATTCGAAAGATTATATCACAATTTAAGGGAGTATGGATCATTTGGAAAACCAAAAAGTAAGATTTACAATAAGGCAAATAGAGAAAGCGATGAAATAAATACATTAGCTTGTGTTGCTGCTGATCCGATGATATCTAGCCGTAATATTGAGAAAGATATTGGCACAAGTAAATCTAAAGTTTTAAAAACGTTAAGAAAGCATAAGTATAAACCATATAAAATAAGAACGGTTCATAACTTACATCCTGGAGATGAAGAGCGGTTTTTAACATTTTGTCATTGGTATTCGCAACAGATTAATCGAAATCCCAATTTTTTTCAAAATATAATATGGACCGACGAGGCCTTTATATCTAGCGAAGGAATTTTTAATCGACATAATAATCGATATTGGTCAAACATAAATCCTCATCAGACGGTCGCCAGGATACAAAAAGGACGGTTTGGGTTCCACGTATGGGTGGCGCTATATCAAAACAGAGTCCTTAACTACAGAAGTTTTAATGAAAATTTGAATGCTCAAGGATACATCCAAATTTTGGAAGAATGTGTAATAATATAGTTGGATAACATGCCATTAGCTGCAAGAAATAATGTTTATTTATAACAAGACGGTGCCCCAGCACATAATAGCCACATGGTAAGGGACTTGCTAAATGTCAACTTTGGCGAAAATTGGCTTGGTACATATGGACCAAACAGATGGCCTCCGCGTTCCCCCGACCTGACGCCACTCGACTTTTATTTTTGGGGATCTATCAAAAATGAAGTCTATAAAACCCGAAGTAATACTGTAGAAGAACTCAGAGCAAATTATATTAATTGAATTGGAAGAGTGCCAAATATTCAAATCTATAACGCCACTCGTTCAGTTACAAGCAGAGCCCAAAAATGCATCAAGCAGAATGGAAGACAATCCTTTTGTGATTAACCACCTATGCTAATTGTTATATATATAATAAGTATTTGAAATAATTACTGTTGTGTTGTTATAAATCTTTTCTTGTTTTTTGTAGTTGTTGTTTTAGTTTATTAATGTTTTATTATTGTTATTATCTGCAATTTTATTGTGCCTATTATAAAATAAAGAATTGATTAAATCCGTGGCCAACTAAAAAAAATGTTTTTTAGTATTTTAGCTATTTAGGACAATGCAAAATATTAAGTGTTATATATTGTTGCAATCTCAAGAAAAAATGCAATTTTTTGAGATGATCAGATACAGGGTGTCCCATTTAAGAAAATGCTACTTTTGATAATATCTCAAAAAATCAAACATCTATATTTTTTTTAAGAGCGCCACTGGATTCAACGTAAAAGGTCATAAAACTTTCGATTCCAAAGTTTTTTTTTATCTCCATAAATAACCGAGTCATAAGAGATAATAAAAACCGGCAGATTTTGAGAATCACTCTGTATCTTCGAAACCAATTTAGTTAGCGTAGATCCGATTGCGCCATTAAACTAAACACTAAAAAAGAGAACGGGACACGTATCTTAGTTTTTTTGTATCTCTTACCGTTTAGCCTATACCCTATAATATTAACGAAAAAAAACCACCCTGTACTGTTTTAGGCTTTCACGGTTATCAAAATCAGGTACCTGCTTTTTAGGAGTGTTAACCGAGGTGAATTTATGTTACTCGACGTTTCGCCAGAATCAGTGTCTGGCATTTTCTGTCACTCTTTGGCGAAACGTCGAGTAACATAAATTCACCACGATTAACACTCCCAGAAAGCCAGGTACCTAATTACATATCTGCCAATTAACGTTATTTTCATTATTATTAATAAAGCAATAAAATAAAAACAAGATTGTATTATTGAAATATTTTTTTTTTAAATAAAGTTCAAGTATGGCGATTTTTAATTCGAATCCGGACCTGACTTATCCGCCATATTGGAGCTAGCAAAAGACTCGCCTACCGGGCCCACTTTTCTACAAAATTATTATCCTTGTGTGTAGTATCCCTTTGTTGACACATTACTGGGCGTAAATGCTGTCCTTCTTGGGCCAGAGCTGGCTTTTTTAGTGCTTTTACACATAGAATTTTGTATTACCAATTACTATTAAGCATAAAAATATGTTTTTAGGGTTTTGTGAATATAGGTAGGTATCTACGATAACAAACTCCTTACGTGCTTCTGGTGTACGTGACGTAGTCCGTTGAAGGTCTGTACAACTTCAAAGTTTTTACTCAGACCCTGGCCATTGGCATCCTTTTTCTTCCTTCTAAACTCCTTCATCCGTAATTTGGCTTTTTTCGGGCAACTCTTTTTTCTCTATCAGTCAGTTCTGAGTATTTCCTTCTCCTATTTCTTGTCATAATTCTTTTTAGCTATCTTTTGCGCGTCGGTTATCAAGCTTCGTTGCAGACGTTTCCGCTCTCTATTGTGCCTCTTTCGTTCTTCGCCTGACACTGTAGGACATTCAATTTTCATAAAAAAAACTTGATATAGAAAAGTAAACATCACCTATAAATTTTATGAAAAATGAAAATTTTGCGTTAAAATTCTTTAAAGTAAATCACCGTTGCTTTCATATATAATACGGGAACAGTCAATGAGGTCACTGGTTAATATTCACAAAAATTTTTGTAAGTACACAATGCCCTATTATTCACCGATGAGAAAAACCTCTGAAGATAAAAGCGAGGTTATGTTATCAAAACAATCATTTTTAAAATGGCTCAAATTGCAATATGACTAATAATTTTTAATAATTAAGGTAATTTTTGTAGGCGTGGTGGACCGGAGAACATTTATGGGTAGCCACTCTACACTCCAAGACCTTTTCATGCAATTATTTGGAAAAATGAAGCAAAAATCACATGTACCAGCTTTTTGTGGACGCGCCATCTTGATTAGACTACACTGTTGCCAACATAAAAACATTCAAAATAATCATTTGCCTCCATTTTTTTATTGTAAAACTGAGACCGTTGAACGACAACAAAGTAAGGACACGAGTATTTTTTTTTTATGAAGACAAAGACATAAAAAATTTGCTATGATCAATATAAAATTACTCTAACTCTACCCTATAATAAAACACCTAAACGAGTAGACTGGCACATTGTAGGAGCTTTTTACAAATTTTTAAAACTTGGAAAATGGGACCGGGGTAACATTTTGGAGTAATTTAAAAAAATTTCGGTAACATCGGCTAAAGTCCAAGCAAAGATTAAGCCAGGATAATAAGATCAACTAATTTAAGAGTTAGAAACGAAGCAATTGCTCTGTCTAATACTATTAATGACTTTGAAAATCACATGTCTTATGTTTAACCTCCTTCTACGTAATCATTTCTGGATACATCTGTCAATGATCAAAATTTAATAAGCTTTTAATAATACAAAATGAATCAAGATTAACAAGGAAAAAAATATTTTAATATCCACTCAAAAAAAAATTGTATATAATAAACGTTTGAACAATAACGGAATATATCAAAGTTATGTTGTCTCCGATTCTTTTTCCTTATATGTAATTACTCCTTTGGCAATTAAATCTGGAATTTCAACAGCGAGCCAAGGTCCAAGCTGTAAATGACTGGTTATGACTATTACTTAGCACACTATAACTTACTCCGAGAGCCATAGCATGACTTAAACCGAATTTAGGCACATTTCTTGCCCATAATGGTTTAAAATGGTCTGATAAACATATTTTACCACCCCTATACATTTTTGCAGTCTTACCATCTAATTCGGGTAATGCAATTTCAGGTGCAGTATGTGGGTAAGTAACAGGAATCTACAATATTTTAATAAAGCTTCAACATAGGAAAAAGTGAACTTACGTCAAACTCAATTTCGAATTCATATTTTAGTAGGTTATGAACATACCAACATTTACCAAACCATCGTGTACCTTCCTTATTTGATTCTAATCGAAACCAATCATTATCAGCTTCTTTATTATTTTGTACATACTACAACAAGGTGTTTTAAAGAAGAACATATGTTTAGCATTATTACTTTTATAAGTGATTGATATTCTTCTTTTAGACGTTGAATCCATAATTCTTTATCTCTGGGACCTGCTTTGGTTTGTAATAAAGGAATTCCACTTAAAGTTTTCCTTGTGCCTTCATCAACCATTCTAAAAATTGAAGATTTTCAGGACCAAGGCTGATGAAGGAAAACAAGGACATGAATGTGGCTAAATTGACAGCAACGATACCAAAGCTGTAAAAGAGTTAAGCACGTGACAGCCGTGGCGACTCATGACTTTAGAAATTGTAATTTAGCACTGTTTAAATTGTTTTAAGTAAAATGTTACAGAACGTAAGACTTACCAATTGGAAACAGGTCACTGTTAGTATTTTATGTAAAATATTGCTGAATCTTATTAAAAAATAATGTTTTTAATATTGTTTTGGTGAGGTTATTTCGTGACATGGATATTTAATTTCGTGATACAGGGAAGGTAAATTCGTGATATTAAAATTATTGCATAAAGAGGTTTGTTTATTAAATAAAACTATTCTGAACATTAAAGTAACATAAAATTAAAATTCTTTGAAACAAGAAATAGTTAAACAGGTACCGTAAAACGAGGTTACTTTGCTCCTTCAGGGGATACAATGTTCCAACTTTTAATAATTACTATCGCCATCTATTGTGAAATAGTTTACTTGCAAGAAACTGTATGAAGCAGTTTCCTGTGGACTACACTTTAGTCGATCTCTGCAATGAAGCACACGGTGTTCCCGCCAGTTTATAAGTATTTTCAGAACGTCATCGAAATGCATGGCATGCTATGCTAAAATCACAGCTGTAAAATTAGGTATTGGAAAGCAAACCTGTTGATGAATAAGGTAAGTTGTGTTTATATTCAAAGTAGTACTTTATTACCTTTAGAACAACGTACCAATCATGATAAAAATAAAGTCATACATATTTTTCTTTTACTAATTTCTCTTTTGAGGTTAAATTGCACCGATTATGGGGATACTTTGCACCGGCATTGTTTTGGAGCAAAGTATCCCCAGGTACAATTTGTACCTCTGATTTTATCTACTTATTTAATAGCACATAGACATCTAGTTGTATATTACGTGTTATTAAATTCAAGGAATAATTAAACTAATTAACATTAACTGCAATAGTAATAATAATAAGTAATAATAATAAATAATAGTAATATAATAATAATAATAATAGAGAGACTTTATTTAAAACGTCCTGAAGGTGGACGTGGATTGCTGAACATTTTGGAGTTTGTTATTTGATCCATACACATCCCCAAAATGGGCCTGGGTGATGTCTTTTTAAAGATTCTCCTATCAAGTAAAGATAGAAAAAAAAATGATAATAATCGTCTAAAACTTTCTTACAGCCATGCCTAGAACATACAAGAGAAAAGCTGGCTCCCGAAGCTATCAAAATTATTCGCAGGAGACCCTACAACTCTGCTTAGCAGCAGTCCGAAGTGGACGGATGTCTTAAAGGAAAGCCGAACAGGTGTTTAAAATTCCCCGTAGAACAATCATCAATAAATTAAAAGGTAACCGGAAGATTAGGCCTGGTCGGCCTTCAGTATTTTCTGAAGAAGAAGAAGCTGCATTTGTAAACTGTATATTAGGCTTCAGCGAATTTGGATTCCCACTAGACTCTGTGGACTTGAGAATGATTGTTAAATCTTACCTAACGCGAATCGGTAGAAATGTGTTGCAATTTAAAAACAATGTTCCCGGCCACGAATGGGTGTTGGGTTTCTTGAAACGTCACCAAGAACTCACCGTACGATTTGCTAGCAACATAAAGCGTAGTAGAGCTGGAATTAATGTCACAACATTAACAGAATATATTTCCAATTTGAGCGAAGTTGTAAAACCAGAGAACATTTGGAATTGCGACGAGTCTAATCTCACCGATAACCCTGGTCAGAAAAAAGTGATAACTAAGCGCGGGTGCAAATATCCAGAAAAGGTTCGAAATTCTTCGAAAAGTAGCATTTCACTCATGTTTTCTGGCAGCGCTGTTGGAGAGGTCTTGCCACCCTTCGTGGTCTATCGATCTTCTTGCATGTGGAGCACATGGACAAAAAATGGCCCCAAAGGAGCCCGATATACTAATACTAGTAGTGGTTGGTTTGATGCTTGCAGCTTTACAGAGTGGTTCGAAACCCTAATGCTGCCGAAGTTCAGAAAGCTACAAAGAAAAAAGGTTTTAATCTGCGACAACTTATCATCACACATATCAGTCCATGTGTTAAATCTGTGTAAAGCTAATAATGTTTCATTTGTGTGCTTACCACCTAATAGCACTCACCTCACACAGCCTCTAGATGTGGCTTTCTTCCATCCAATGAAACTGGCATGGCGCAAAATATTATCTGAGTGGAAGGAAACATCGGAAGGTTCCAAAAGTACCGTGCTTCAAAAATAACATTTTCCACTGCTTTTGGAAAAACTCATGACTGCCTTAGAACCAAATGCAGCTGCGAATTTAATATCGGGCTTTAGAAAATGCGGCATTTACCCAGTAAATATTGACGAACTCCTAAAAATGACCCCTCATCATAATAGTGATATCACTGCAGTAGAATCTTCATTCCTGGAAACTTTGGCAACTAAAAGATCAGAATTAACTGAGGTAAAAAGGACAAGAAAGAAAATGAGGATAGCTGCAGGTAAAAGCATTGGACCTAAGGACCTAGATGATATAGAAACCCAGTCTAATGAACCACAGCCAAAGAATTTAAAGTCTAGTAGGAAAGTAAGAAATGCAGTAGATGACTCGCTTGGTGATGAAATATCATTCCAGGATTCATCTGATGATGATGCTGAAACCTATTTTGCAAATATGGTAAGAGAATCCATAGAGGATGAAGAAACAGTCGCCATAGCTTCTGGAGAAAAATCTTGCAAAGATCTTCTACAACTGCCTGAGATCGTTCGAGAAGCAGGAAATATGTTATTTTCACATATGAAGGAGAGCTGTTTCCTGGTCAGATACTATCGTATGATAATGATGGGGCTGTAATTAAAGCCATGCAAAAGTCACTAAAGTCTTGGAAGTGGCCTAAAAGCCGGATGTACTTCATTATGCCTGGCAGGATATTATTGGTGGAATTGCAGAACCAAAAAGTAACCAAAAGGGATATTTTTCTATTCCAGAGCTCGATAAAATTTGGTGAAAGTAGTTATGCTTTCTATTGATAGTTTGAATTTGATTTGTAAGAGTTTAAACCCATTGAGTTGATATATTCCACTTATATTAGTTTATTTATTTACGTTTTGTCTTATTTAACTGTTACCTTTGTAATAAAGCACTTTTTACTTCTCAACACATATTTTTAGTTTGAACTAACATTTCTCTGGTGTCACTTTAAACTTAATATAGCCTAACTTTGCCCCAATATGTTACTGAAAGCTAACAATCTAATAATTTTTCTGGTGGAGCAAAATATCCTCCCCCTATGAGGAAACTTTGCTCCAAAATGACTCATTAAAAAAAAAAAATTGTGCGGCATTTTGTCTAAATACAGCTTAGACATTACACTTTAGATCATATACTGTACATTCACTTGATAAAAATATTTTCTTAAAACGTGGAACCGATTTTCACAAGTATTTTGAAAACCCTATTAAAAAATGGAGCAAAGTAACCTCGTTTTACGGTACATAAATAACAGGTCACAACATTTCAGTCTTCTTCAGAATCATCATCAGTGTCTTCATTATTCCCGCACATGTCGCACATAAAAACATCCTCTTGGGCATCAGACGACTGACACTTAACGTGGCATGGAACAAGGCAGTAGGAACACTAGACCCACATAGCAGCATTTTTTTTTCTTGACATCTAGATAATAACTGATACCACACATTCCACATTCGCAGTCACCATCTGTAGAAACTGTTTTCTTAGACTTTCGATTAGGTCTCTCTAGTAGTTTCGTAGAAACCATGTAGTTCGGCGGTTGGAGAATACATGATGACGTTGATGGTTCATCGATTGATGAAGAGGAAACATCATTTTCGATGACACTTCGCTCTTGAATCACGTTTTTTTCTATTTGGAGTTGCAGTAGAAGGCTTTATCGGAAGAGTCAATATGTTGCTAATTTCAGAGTTTTGTTCAGTAGGAACTCCTGCACCATCATTAGCTATCGTGTTAGAAGTTAGTAGAGAAGGGGCTAGATCTTCTTTACTAATAACATTTTTATCAGAGGACATATTCCAGATTTTCTAAATACATTTGTAATGTTTGATGGGCAAAAACTTGAGATGAACGCTGGATTCAGTATAGTATGAAAGTTAGTTCAATTAGGCAGCATTTTCTTTCATATAAGCATTTAAGCTTTTGACAGCGAGCCTTTAAGGACTTACAAACGCCCACATCCAGCGGCTGTAGTAAATGGCTAGTGTGGGCTTGAAATATAAACAAGTAAATATTATTTTCTGATGCAAGTGAGATAACTTCAGGACTGATATGTGACGGATGGGAATCCATTAACAAAATTACCGGTCGAGCAGATAGAATTGAGGCAATGAAGAACCGAAACCACTCCAAAAATATTTCGCTGTTGATCCGACCCTTTGGCGAAAGTTTAATCTGAACATTTGGCAAGCAATCGTGCTTCAAACTGTCATTCCAACGAGCAGCTTTAAAAATTATTAAAGGTGAAATCCATGTTCCATTGGCGCAAATACATCCCCACATGGTTTGAGACTCCCCTCTATTGGCATATGCTCTTTTGTAGACATAACGCTTTCCAAGCGAAGTCACTACTCTGTTTGGTTTAACAACATACGAAAGTCCAGTTTCGTCGCAATTCCACAAACGATCTGAATTACTTTTAATTCCGAGCCTAATCATTAACATTTCCAATTTTGTATAAAAGTCTTGTATTATTTCTGGATTGGATATCGAAGCCCTATAAGCAGACAGATTTTCAGGAACACGGACCGTTAGATTAAATCGTTTTTTGTATTGAGTCCACCACCATTTACTAGCCATATTATTTTCTTTATTGAAGAAATGATCTCGTTCATCGTGTTTTGCAAGTTGATGGGCTATTTTTCTTATTGTCTGAACTGTTAATCCAAACCCTAATTTTTGCATTTTTATAACGTAGTTATAAGTTCTGCTGTAAGAGCAAACGGTCTTCCCAACTTGACCACTTGGCGATTGTCATCTTCATTTTTCATTAAAAAGTCTTTTAATGTGCTCCACGGGATACCACTTTGTTTACTCGCTCTGTAGATGGATATTTTCTCCTGTCCTACAAGTCTTGCAGCTTCTAGCAATTCGGGGATTTCATATTGGCGATATTTTCCTTTACACGTTTTAGGCATTTTAATACTGAAAATAAAGACATATGTAAGTTCGTGATACCCTGGATTTCAGAAAATTTGCGCCATATTTATTATTTAATACTTATACTTTACAAATTTAATATATCTATCAAAAAACATCGACTAAACCAAAGGAAATATACAGCGAACAAGCAGTTAAATCTTCCCGCGCAAAGAAACGATAAAAAACGTAAGAAAACTGCTTTACGCCTTAAGCTATTGCAAAGACCTCTCGGCGAAACTTGCTTGTATGATTTGATAGGGTCATTAGACGACTTAAAAGCAACAAAACACGTAAATCTTGTCTTGCAATATCTATCAGAAATGAAAAAAAAACAACAGATGCACTGCAGAACTTATTAGACGTCAACATTGAAAACAACAGCACTGTAAATAAAATTGTCTCTCTTCAAAGACGTGATGTATCTTAGTTTGCAGGTGGGTGGGAGATATCCGAGGATCTCCGCTATACCTAGCTGCAAAACTGCCGCTCCAGTGCAATAGGCAAGATCGTGGCAGATTTTTGAATATTTATCACGAACCTACCTATGTCACGAATATACCTCACCTTATAAAATAAGTGGTGTAAATGGTAGTCGTACGCGAAAAGATTTGCGCAAAGAATTAAGTCAACGATGACGCATTGCGCGAACATATTGAGCAGGAAATAGTTTAAAGCGGGAGTATAAACCTTTAAGAAATATGCACTATAGACCCCTAAAAAGATATGCAACTTAAGTTACACCGAAATGCAAATTAAGTTGCCTACCACATATCTATAATGCAAAAATAATTAAAATTTTTCTTTTATTTACAACTAAATGAACAAAAGACATTAAATTACGGTATATTTAATACAACTCAAAATGGGTTGTTGCAACCTTACCCCTATATATATATATATATATATATATATATATATATATATATATATATATATATATATATATATATATATTAGGTAGAAAAAGTGCCATCATCGTCGTAAGTTTCCATCTTGTTTGAATGTCCATTTTTGCCTTACTGTCATTTTTGACTGGAAAAATTTGTTTTCCCATCTTTTCTGCTTCAAATAGGCATACCTTATTGAAGTCGCTAGGACCAACGGTTTACGAGAAAAATGCATCCGATGCATGCAAATTATCCAAAAGCGCATTAAAATTTAATTGTTCAAGTGTTATGTCATTGTTTTTGGATAATTTGCATGCATCGGATGCATTTTTCCCGTAAACCGTTGGTCCTAGAAACCCCAATAAAGTATACCTTTCTAAAGCAGAAAAGAAGGGAAAACAATATTTTCCAGTCGAAAATGACATACAGTATAAGGAAAGAAGTTAGGACCGATTCAAATAAGATGGAAACCTGTATGTGGCGCCCTCTATCAGTAATAAAAGAACTACGGTCATATTTGAATTCTGCGTGATAAAAAGCCCCTGTGTACAAAATTTCGTCCGCTTATTACATCATTGTAAGAAGATATTAAGAAAAAACAAAAAAATAATTAAACTTCAACACCTATATCTTTTAAACAAAGGCGTTGCGGACCTAAGTTCATAGGAACTTTTTTTCTTATTTTAGTGTTCTCTATCGCGTGGCACTATGCATGGCATTCACCCTATATATATATATATATATATATATATATATATATATATATATATATATATATAAATTATTTTAGTATCGACTGTGACAACTATATTAATAAATTATGTTAGTGTTTCGGGTAAAACAGTCTTATCTTCAAACCAATCTTTTTGACGAGGTTTCGCTATATATAATATGAAATTTATATCAGACACACACAAACATTCAAACACATACACTCTAACAAACATACATTTATGTAAATAAGTGTATTATCTAATATTAGTTTTAACTGTATTCTTACAATAATTTAACATCTTACTGTGAATGATATTCAAACCATCAACGTCCGCTTTTTATGAACGGTTGAATCCTCGATCATTTCTAAAATAAGACTTTTCTTTAATAATTTTTCACTTCTTAGAATTTTGGGATTTTTAAAATCGACAGAATGATTACAATTTAAAAAAATGTTCTGCTAAACTACAAGAAATTTTGTTAAGTCTGCAATCACTTTTGTGTGAACGTATTCTTAAGTTCAAGTTTGCCCTGTATAGCAAGAAGTACAATCTTGATAGTTAATTTTATAAACTACGTTAGATTTCTTTAAAGGTAGTGTTACATCTTCTAATTTTGGAAATCATTTTTGTAATGAGTTAACAGGATTTCTTGGAATTCTATACTCTGCATTTAATATATTTTTCAAAATATTTATGATCGTTAATAGAGTTATTAGCATTACTAGAATTTTGAATTAAATTATACAGTAGATTATTTAACCATTCTTCAGGATATGAATTTTCTAAAAATATTTGTTTTAAGATCATTAAATTTTTATTAAGAAATTGTGGATGGCATATTTTGGTTACTCTATTTCTGAAACATAATACCCAGTTAAATTTTGTTTTATGTTCATAGAAAAAAAATTATTTAAAAATCTCCTTGAATTTGTAGGTTTGATGTACCAATCAAGCATTAAAACATTTTCGAAATTTCTGATTAATTTTATATCTAAAATGGAACACAGCGATCATAAAAAATTTTTAAGTTTTCCACTTGTTAATAATGTTACATCGAAGATCATGAATGTTTTTAAAAATATATTAAATACAGAATATAGAATTACAAAAAAAACCTGTTAACTCATTACAAAAATTATTTCCAAGTTTAAAAGATGTAACGCTCCCTTTAAATAAATCTAACGTAGTTTATAAAATTAACTGTCAAGCTTGTAGTTCTTGCTATATAGGGCAAACTTCACGCAATTTGGACTTATGAATAAATTTTCACAAAAGTAATTGCAGAGATAACAAAATTTCTTGTAGTTTAGCAGAACATTTTTCAAATTATAATCATTCCTTCGATTTTAACTACCCCAAGATTCTAAGAAGTGAAAAATTATTAAACAACAGACTTATTTTAGAAATGATCGAAATTTATATAGAGGATTCAACCATTAATAAAAAAAAATGGACGTTGATGGTTTGAATATCATTTACAGTAAAATTTTAAATTATTATAAGAATACACTTAAAACTAATATTAGATAATATATTTATTTACAGAAATGTGTGTTTGTTATAGTGTACGTGTTTGGTGTGTTTGTGTGTCAGTTTGTGTGTCTGTTTGTGTGTGTTCGTGTGTGTTCGTGTGTGTTCGTGTGTGTTCGTGTGTGTGTGTGTGTGTGTGTGAGTGTGTGAGTGTGTGTAGTGTGTGTGTGTGTCGCGCGCTTTGTGTGTTACGTTCGTGTGTTGTGTGTGTGTGTGTGTTTGTTGTGTGTGTGTGTTAAATATAGTGATAAAATAGTGTGTGTGTGTGTGTGTGTGTGTGTCTATGTCTGTGTCTGTGTCTGTGCCTGTATGTGTGTGTGTGTGTCTGTTGTTTTTTTTCTGTGTTTTTGTCTGTGGTGTGTCGGTGTGTGTGTGTTATGTGTCTATCAGCTTATTGTTTGTGTCTGTGTGTGTGTGTGTGGTTTAAAATTTCATGTTACATGTTATTATGTTAATACTGTTTGACTTTTAAATTTTGTAATTGATTTCTGTAAGTTCTTTAGTTTATGCATTTTATGTTTGTTTTGCGTATCATTAAGTTGCTTGCAGGTCCTGACGAAGCAAATATATTTTGCGAAAGCTCGGCAAAAAGATTGATTAGATAAGACTGTTTTACCTGAAACACTAACATAATAATATATATATATATATATATATATATATATATATATATTGTAATGGATAAAATTGATTTAATAATTATTAATTATTAATATTTTTATCAGGGGATAGAGTTCTATTTAGAATTTTCTTAAATTATAATTATTAAATTAAAATGTATTCGTGAAATCATAAAATTTTTATTTCACACCCGGAAATGTTCATGTTAATAATTTAATGGTAATTTGCAATTATTTTGTTTCACCGTGTAACAGGCTTCTACGGAATTTGCAAAATGTACGCATGCGTTGCGTCCTTGCTCAATTAAAATATGTGCTTGTCAAAAATTTCACCAACGATCTATTAGCTAGTGAGTACAATTTAGATTTTCTTTATTTTAAAATTATTATATTTATGGTTACACCTGTTCATTACCTTTCCAGATATTGATACACGTCGTCGCACAATGAATATATACAAATTCCGAAAACAAAACATAAATACTGGACATTAAAAGAATAATCAATGCAATCGGTTGGGTTATGATAGCAAAATAAACTCACATATGTTGTTGTAATTTCCAATAAATGGTCACCTTGTAAGGATCCAGCTCAACTTTACTAAAATTTTTGTAATGAATTATTTTTTAATTGCCCTACAGTAATCAAGATAGATAAAGTTGCATAAAATTAAAACCCATTACAAAAGATTGCACGATATTGCATCGTAAATAATTAATTTTAATCCCCTCCGACGTAGATATTAAAAAGCATAAAATACTCTTACGTCCGAGAACCCACAGTCAATCACAGCCAGAGGATCCCTGCATAGAAGCCGGATCCACTCACCGCGAATCAGCTATAAAAACCACGGCGCTACCAAAAGAAATCCTACTTCTATCGCGACTAGTTCCCGCTACTTTCCGCGGCTCCAGTCCGCTACTCCTGCTACTCTCGCGTCTCCAGCATCTAGAATCTAGAACCGAGATCCAGACCGCGCGCGCCTGCCGTAGTTAGTTTCGTTGTGTAAGTCGCCGACCTGTCGATTACCGCATCCGTTCATCCTGAACCGTCGTGCATCTTTAGTCGCGTTACTTCGCCGCCGTCACCAGTAAATCAGCATTATACAATAAAACTGCTGGTTGAGATACGCTAAGGTTAACAGCACGTAAGCTTTACTGCACCACTTTTCTTAAACATTACACCAGACACCTAGAGAAACGACGGGCTACAGAGCCCGGAAGTTATCTAACCGTTCCAGTACACAGACTAGAAGTATACGACAGGCTGTAGAGCCTGAAGTTACCTTCTGCCAGCATACACACACTAGAAGTATACGACAGGCTGTATAGCCTGAAGGTACCTTCTGCACACATACACACAAAAACGCCCTGTAGTCATCTTACATTTACTCCAGCCGCAAGAAGGGTACTCGCTCTAATTCTACCCCTCCACCAGGAGATCCCTTCGTACAGCAGTCGACGGGCTGGACCCAGAATCTTATAAAGGGCTCTCCATTAGCCAGACATTACGCATACATTACACCTACAATACACCGACCAGATCCTGAGCAAAATTAGCAATACAAACAAGCGACGCCTTGACTTAGAGATAATCTCAATACCAGAAGCCGTATTCGTAGAGATCACCCGCGTGATCTTCCAGTTAAATAAAGACGAACCCGTGGTGCGTTTACATAATAAATTGCATCAAACGTACTCCTGCGTTTCTCAAATCGCATATAAATTTTGTTAGATATTCTTCTAATAATATTTCTTAATAAAGGAAATCCGGTAAGATAAACATTCCTGTATCGCGAGTATATTTTCCTGCAACGAAAATTTATCCATTATTTCGTTCCCGAAGGCCTGACTAATTTACCAGCATCCGAAGAGATTACGCACATTATACGTGTAAATTCTCTCATTTTAATCCCGAGAATAATCACTTACTTAAGACACCTGCATTCCGTCGGAAACAATTCTCAGAATTGTTCAATTTAGTACACGCAGTTCTAAAAGGTCGTGTAAACTCGCCTCAGATTAATTCGTTTATAACGATTAATAATAGAAGCAATTTTTAATAACAACTAACGTAAAAGATCGTGATAAACACCGTCTTCCCCGTATTTAATAGGTAGAATAAGTTTCGCTTATACGAAAGCTATACGCGTTTAACAAAAACAGATGTTTTTCTAATAATAAAAAATTAACGCGTCTTATTTCCGGGCATAATTAAATGTTAGATATTCATTACTGTAAATACGTTCTCAATTAATTAAGAAATTCTGAGACCATCCTGATTAGTTAGAGTAAATAATCAAACGCGTACGCACAATTTGCATTTAGAAACGTGTAAATATTAACCTGTCCTGTGTGAAGCATTCCAAGTACTGAGTTCACATCCAGTCAGTCTGAAAGCCAAATCAAGTATAAGAATAGTCATGCGCACCAAGGTTACTTTAAATTATTGATTTTCTCTTTGACCTGCTTAAAGACACCAACGCGATCGTTGGCCCCGGCTTATCTAATACATAGAATATTACACGCCACTGACAAATACCAAGCCACCGTTTACAGGACAGGCCTGAACGGTCGTAATAAACCAAATTAAATCGTCATTATTAGGATTTTTTGGGTCATAACACACTAGCATTTGAACCACAATAATTTATATTTCCACAGAAACGGCTCAGGATCCAATAATCACCACTACTGTCCACGGGGGACCAACCAAACGGGCGTTGCCAGGAAGGACATCCCGGGTAACCTTAGATAAGATTTGTTTTTTTAGTTGTTGTTGATTTATTTCATTTAGTTTAGTACCTGATTATTTAGTTTTGTAGAAATAGGTAATATACGTTTAAAATCTTTTTGTTGTAATTATTCAAAGTGTACAGTGTTAAGCACCAAAATTCGAACCACCTCCGTCTTGTTAAGACAAGACCTGATTTGAGCTAGACCGAGGCAAATTAAAATAAACCATTTTAATTCAATTATTGTAAACCAAAGGCATTTACAACCTTAAACTTGTTCTATGTTACCATGTGATCTAAACTCTGTTCCATCTAACGATGATACTGCTGGGTGTTGTAATATAGTTGCTTTTGTCGCACATAGTTGTTTTTGAAATAATGACAATTTAACATTTTTTTTATTGTGAAAAGGCTATACAACTTTCAAGTTTTGTTGTTAGTTGGCCGTGACGGCGGGGCGCGGCGAGACAAAAAAAATCATGTACTTCAGATCGAAATATTACAATTTATTAAACCCCATATAAACAATTATTTTATTAAACGAACTTAAAGTAAAGACAATATTTTTTTGATTCAACAAATTATGTCCTAATCCTAATCATAAACTTAACACCTCTAATGTAACTAAACCTGTAACTAATTATACAGATAAAAGTACTAGAAACACGTCAAATACGTAATACCTAATAAGTTGTTCGAAATGTCCGCCTCTTTCTTGAATACACAATGCAATACGTCTCTCAAATTCGCTGCTTAAATTTCTACACATTCCAACACTAATGTTTTGAAAACAGTTTCTAATCCTAATCTTCGTGTCTTCCTTTGATGTAGGCGGTATTTTATAACCTGCTTTTGACGTACCCACATATGCTAAAGTCCATTTTAGTAAGATCTGGGGATCTAGCAGGCCAAGCAACAGGCCGTTCCTCCCAATCCAACATTCTAGATATATAGCATTTAAAAAAGTTATTATCGGACCTGTATGATGTACTGAGGCCCCCATCATGAAGAAACAACATTTCTTGTTGCGTATCCTGTGGCACTTGACGCAACAAATCAGGTAGATGGTTTTGCAGAAAGTCTAAGTATACTTCCCATGTTACTCGTATTAAAAAAAATATGGTCCAATTACATGATTACCGACAACACCTCCCCAAACATTTAAAGACCATCTAGTTTGAGAAGTATATCTTACAAAATGTGGATTTTCGGTAGAATAGTAATGAAAATTGTGTCTGTTTACACTTCCGTTTCTGTGAAATGTGGCCTCATCTGTAAATAAAATCAAATGAACAAAATTTCTTTGTTGGTTTATTTTGTTTTGAGCCCATTGACAAAATTCCAGTCGTCTTTGATAATCTTCAGGAACCAACTCTTGAAGTAGTTGAATGTGATAGGGGTGCATTTTTTGAGACTTCAATATCCGCTGTACCGTACGTCGTTCAACACCAACCTGGTGAGAAATGGGTCGTTGTCCAATATATGGATTTTCGGTAACTGTTAATAGTAAATTTAATTGTTTTTCCTCAGTCTGTGCACGTTTTCCCTAGTATTTTTTTCATATAACACATTGCCAGTTCTTTCAAAACGCTCCAAAAGCTTTTCAAATGCCCTTCTTTCAGGTTGCCGTGTCTCTGGAAACCGCTGTTGATACAGTCTTCTTGCTAAGAGCGTATTCTTGTCACTAGCTCCCAAAACAAAAATCATATCGACCATCTCGGCTTGCGAAAAATTCATTATTTACAATTTTAATTCAATTTGCTATAAAATACACTAATGCATCACACAAATTATCAACTGACAATAATGACGTTTCTGATGATCTCTATTATTTTTATATGCCACGCCTCGCCGTCACGGCCAACTAACAACAAAACTTGAAAGCCGTATAGCCTTTTTACAATAAAAACATGTTAAATTGTCATTATTTCAAAAACTACAATTTTTTGGAATATACACTCTTATACAAAGTCACCCTTATTTTTAATGTTAAATAGGATAGAATTAAAAAAATAGGGGGTTTCCATTAAAAAAAAATGACTTTATAGGTTTTTTTGAATCTACTCTTTATTGTTCATTTTTTATCACCCTGTATGAATGTATTACAAAAATATCAATACAGCCCATTAGAGTAGGTCCCCATTTCCAAGGAAACCAACCATAACTAATTGATAAAGGCTTCGTTTAAAAAAGATTTCCACCTATGTTTTAGCCTGCAAACGTCATTTTTGACAAAAAATTTGTCAAAAACGGTTAGACTTAGGTATAGGTCATTATACATAAAATGTGTCCAAAATTGTATGTAGAATCTAAATATGTAATAACATATAGGGTTTTCTATTTAAAAAAAAAATTTTAATTACTTCTAAGCTTTTATGATCTACCCTGTATAATTAAAAATATTTTTGGAATATGCACCAGAACATATCTTACAACTTTTGTATTTAATTTTTTTTTATATCTCTTTAAATAAAGGAGATATGGGACTTTCTCATACTAATGCGCCACCCTGTATATAATGTACTTATAGTTTTTGTGTGTATACAGTTTAATAAAATTCATGAATGATCAGTAGCCGTAAGTACATAGCCCTTGTGTGATAGTTCATAGATTTGTACTTTTTTGTTTAAAATTGATTATCTAATAAAGCTTTAGCTGTTTCTTGGTAAGAAATCACGTACAATATTTATAATTAATTACGGTCTAAGCCGCATACAGAAACGAAACTTCACCACACAATTGTTTAATTCACACAGGCTTAATTCTATTCAACACACTTTGAAAAACTCGTTTTTATTAAATAAACATGAATTTTCCTCAATACTCCATATAAACACTAAGAAAGGCTGACCTGCATCAGGTGCTTGGGGGAGTTTGTGACGTTAGCTGATGACGTACTTGGAAAAAGTTTACGTCAAGTTAACATATCCCTGTATCGTCTTTCTTTATGTAATCGACAATGTAATAATGCTTTAAAATATTAATTTTGACGTTTACGCAAAAAAACTTGGCAGTTTTGAATAGTTATTTACCTACTATCAGTAAATAATATAAAACATTCTGCACGGTGATAAAGAAAAATTAACATCTTGTACAACATAACTCATTCATGACCAATGTCATTCAATGGTTAGTTAGTATGTTCCTGTATGATCTTGTATAAATGTTACACGATCAAATCGAACCAGGTGCCGTGAAGGCTTATCAAGGTAAGCGAGTTGCCAAGCCAACTACAGTAAAAAGGGCGGGTTCCATATAAAACAAAATAAACAAAATGTCAACATATTTATTATCTTTAAACTATGTAATCCTTTATCTAACTTTACACACAAAAGAAAACAATTTTCTTGAATCACAGATAAGAACACTCTTGATCAAGTCATCTTTAAATATATATATATATATATATATATATATATATATATATATATATATATATATATATATATATATATATATATATATATATATATATATCTAAATATCTAAAAAGTAAAAAAATCCATTCATCAAATACAAAAGGGCTGATAATTTTCAAGGGTTGAATAGTTTTTTTTTAAATCATAACTAACAACACGCCATCAATTCACCTTGCAAACAAAAAAAAAACAATGAAAATCGCATACTCCGTTTGAAAGCTACGATGATACAAGACAGATACACACGTTAAACTTATAACACCGCTCTTTTTTCGTCGGGGATTAAAAACAGAACATTTTCAAGGTACCAGTTGGGTGTACGAATCATCAGCAAACAATGCTACCATTAGCTTCTTAATGTGACTTCCTTTTTACATGAAGACAAGGATCAGCTTCACTTGTTCTATACGCAGGATACCTAGAAGAGACATTAACGGGGCAAGGAGACGTGGTAGTGGAGAACAGGAAAGTGTGGTCGCTGGCATACGCTGATGACATAGTGCTAATAGCGAAGGAAGAAAAAGAAATGAAAGGGATGCTAAAAACGATGGACAGATATTTGAAAAGAAAAGATTTGGAAGTAAATGGGAACAAAACTAAGGTAATGGTATTGAGAACAGGGGTAGGAAAAAGGAGTGAAAAGGGAGGGAATATGATACAGCAGGTAAAGGAATTCACCTACTTGCGATACACGATGAGAGAAAACAATAAAGATGGGGAGCATATAAAAGTATGAGTGAGAAAAGAAAATAAATTAATGGGACAAGTGTGGAAGGTAGGAGAAAGACTGTACAGAATGGACTTAAGGGAAAGGAAATTATTATTTGAAAAACTAATAAAAAGTATGGTGTTGTACTGGGGAAAAGTGTGGGAGTGGAAAGAGTATAAAGAGATAGAGGGATTGCAAGAAAAATACTGGAAGTGAGTACTGGGAGTGGAAAGAGAAACACCCAGATACACCAACAGAGAGAAAAAACTAGAAAAAATAAGGGTGGAGGTGGGAAAGAGAGCAATAAAGTTCGAGGAGGAAGTGGAGAGCCTAAGAGAGGACATAATTAGAATGGATAGGGATGTTCAAAAGCAGGAAAGATGGACAAGGATGAAAGAAGGAAAATAGAATATAAACTACAGGAACATTAAGAGAGAAGGAATACTGGAATATCTGAACGGGGAAGGGAGGAAGGAAAGAAAGAAAATGATAGCGAAATTTAGGTGTAGAAACGAAGAAAGAGGGAACAAATATTGGAGAAGGGACGAGGACAGAAAATGTAGGTTGTGTGGGGACAAGAGGGAGGACAGTGCAGGTGGAGTAACAGTAGATAGACAATTGTAAATTGTTGTATACAGTTTTTGTAAGTAAGCAAATAAAAAATTATGTATGTTAAATCTTTTTCCTGCATGTGGCGTAAAGTATACGGTACTCTTATGTACATCAATCAATTGTGATCGTTGTTTTAAAAGCACAGACGAAGAAAGGACAAACTTGGAAACCTCAAATATTGAAAATAACATCTGAAATTCGATGTTCCACATGTATTAAACAACCACCCCAGTATTTAGTATATTACACCAAATAATAAACCTTGGGAGAATGTTATGTATTGTTGGTGTTATCACTAGAGCACGGATTTATATGCACGAAAATTAGTTAAAATATGCGCATATATATATATATATATATATATATATATATATATATATATATATATATATATATATATATCTAAAATCTTTAAAATATGCACTTGATTCAGTAAAATATGCACAAAAATATGCAGCATATGCACTAAATTTTACTCACAATAATAAACAAAATATTTTTATACATTTATTTTTAAAATAATACATATACAATACTAACCACTTTTACACAGATCCTTTCCAAGGACATGTCAAATATTGCCGACAACTCAGGGATTAAGAATGGAACACCCCAGAAAGAAATGTCGGCAAACAACCACAATAATAGTTAATAGCATTTAAGCACGTAAACCTACATTTCGGAAAATCCCCTAATCCGCTTGAAATACTTCTGGGCAAGTTAGTCAAGATAACAATGGGAAGGAATTAGTGATGGGAATAATCGAGATATTTCCATAATCGATTATTTTATTACTATTTATTAGCAATCGAGATATTTTAATTATCGACTAATATTAGTAGTTTAAAAATTTCTAAACTAAAGGATCATAAACAAAGTTACTAAAGAAATGCAAATTATTGAAACGAGCTTTTCCCCCGCAAAATTTTGCGGTAAACGTATGGTTTGAAATTGTATCTTTGAAAACAAAGTGGGTACTAGACTTTTGCAAAATTTGTAACAAAATTAAAACCTTAAAATCAAATTCTGGCTCCGTTATTTCTTTTTACACAAATTTACCTTTACCCGATTATTTTAATATATAGGATTGCATAATTTCATTTTCATTACATTTGTTTGAGTAGGTTAAAAAAACATCTATAAACTTGTGATATAAGCATTACGCATATTACAATTGCTTATTAACATTAAAGTATCCGGTCTATTCACCCATTCATAGAAATAATAACATTAAATTGCTATTTAGAATTTGGATAACAAATGTAATTAGTCAAACGAACAATAATAGTAACTTATTGCCAATGGCCCTCAGAACAATAACCCATTGAAAATCTCCAAAATGGGAAGAAAAAAAAACGGCGAAAAAACGAATCTATAGAATAAATGTAATTTTTCATTTTCATTATAAAAAAAATTAAATTGAAAAAATATGCAATAAAATGCACGCAATGAGTGAAATATGCACATCATGTAAATATGCAAAATAAAGTTGGTGTCAATCAAATTTAAATTATGCGATTCATGTATAAACAAAATATTTTTGATGGCTTATTTATATTATAGAATATGCATTTTGCATATAATCCGAGCTCTAGTTATTTCATATTCATTATTGTTAATTATCATAGTATCTTGCTGTACTGTATTGTCAAAGTTATACTGTAAGTTTATGTGTCAAGTCTTCGGAAAAGGGTTTGTTATTATCATTTCAGTTAGCTCTCATAATATTTCAGTGCTAAACTCTGTATTATATATTTCAATTATTTCAACAGAATTTCCTGACTAGTCTTGATAGTCTGTAAAACTTTTATTACATTGTACTGAACTGATTCCTATATCACAAGACACAACAAAAAAATATTACTCAATTTCTCTCACGATTTCCACACGACATCACAAGCTAATGCCACTCAATGATTAATATAATCCTGCATTGTATCGTATCTATTACTTTACGTAATCGATGTTGTAATAATCCTTTAAAATACAAATTTTGATGTTTTACTAAAGACTTGATAGCTCTAAACACTTTCTATCTATTACCACAAAATAAAATAAAACATTATGCAGAAAGGAAACGTAACATATCACACAAGATGATGCATTCATGACTAATGCCATTTATTGGTTAATATGTTGCTGTATCATTTTGTATAATAAATATTATTTTACGCTACCAGTTAAAAAACAATTTTATACAGTTATAGATACAATACAATTCACACATAGCTAATGCGACTCAATGGTTAATATATCCCTGTATCATCCTTTACGCGATCGACATTGTAGCAATGCTTCAAAAAATTAAATTTTACGTTTACAAAAAATTCTAAATTCTCTCACATTAGGAATTTTTTTTTATTTCAATTATGTACGTCAAATTATTTATTGTTACAATAAATCATAATTAAACTAAATTGTTTGTATATTATGTGCAATACAGAAATTTGCTTGAATGCAGTCATTGCACTTATTTACTGTAGAGTACCCGCTGACGTCACTGAGCCCATAACAAACATATATTGGCTAGAACATGATGAAGGGACCAGTTCTCGTCATCTTATTAAAAGAGGGCAATACATAAATAACTTATAAAAAATAAATTTAACAACAGGCTTCAGAATTTTATTAATCGTCAAACTTTGATTAACATATAATAGTTCGACATTAGAAATATTTAAAAAAATTATAGCTTAATTAGAACTATGATAAACTAATAAATATAAACGAACATTTTATTATATAAATTAATTACAAAATTGTATATAATGACAATGTTTATATACAAAATACATAAACCTTTCTCTCACACTAATGCTGTTTGAAACAAATATAAAGCATTTTAGTGTTTTCCTATTACGAAATAAACTAGTGCTAATAGATACAAAGTCTGTTTAAAATGTTTTGGTATTACAACATTACGTACATGCAAGATATTAACTAGAAAAATACAAAAAATATAGTGTATCTATAAATTATACTCAAAATAATGTTATCGTGTAACAAATATTTAATTTATAACAACACTTTACATAAAAGATCACAACTGCAATAGAACCAAGACTTAAAAATAGATCTAACGTAGCGATTTTGCTTTTTTGTCAATCAAGGAAGCAACCGAAACATTCGATTACTTAAGAGTATTTATTTATATTTAAAACTTGTCGCTAAAAATGCAAGCGTAAAACATCATGCTGATGGGATGATTAAAACAATTTTCAACTATTACTAAACACTTTGAAGCAATCATAAATCTATCAATCTAAACTAAAAAGATTAAATAATTTTTAAAATTACAAAAATAACATTTGCATTAAACTTAACTTCCATTTGATATCCACTTTTCCAATAATTTCATTTTATCTAAAGACAAATTTGTGATACGATTACAATGTTGATTGAAAATGTCCGAAGGAATTTGATCGATTGGTGTTACAAGTATAAGCTTTGGCACTAGAAGCGTCTCCACCCAACCAATAACAAAATTAAACCATTCAGTCCTTTGTTTCTCATTCACTTTATTTTCCGTTATTAAATTTTCCACTTGAATAAACATAACGGTCAATGCTGATATACCAAACTAAAAATTACGATAATGATGAATGGTTCATTTCGACTCGACTTACCTTATTAGCAACTATAAAGTTTAAAGGTGGCTTTCCGTGACAGCTAATTGGTGTGCCTCGATTATTTTCAGGGCTTAACACTTCTAGAAGATTTGAAACTATTTCTAAGATTACGCTCATATCACTACCATGAATAAATCTAAAAATAAAATTTCAGTAACGTCTATGGTAGTGAACATTTGTTTTCCCTCAAATAGATATAACTTTTAGCATACACAATAAGATCACAGCAGTCATAATTTTGTCAAAATTTGTCCAATTTTAGGCCTCAGAAAATCAGGAAGTAAAATTTTTAAAAGTGGAATTAAAATTATTCGTAATCAGAATACAACAGTCAACTAAAACAAAACGTTATACGATCAAACCGCGCTAGCGTCGCGTAGTGTTTATAAATTAAGCGGGTTGCCAGCTACCTACACTGGAGATAGGTGGGGTCGTGGTACGACGTAAAATAATTGAAACTTGACTCCAAACACGTTATACTCGTTTAAGGTGTTTTTTTAACAGTACTTAAAATTGGGGAAAAATTGATAAACAACCTTTAACTTTAAAAGACTACGTCAAGATTCGTTTACACAAGTTCAATAAATTCATTTATGCCCAAAATGATAAATACATAAATGCCACATAAATTTGAGAACATCAAAGTTCAATCAATATTAAAAAAAAAACACCCAAAGTTTGCAGAGAATTTGAAACAAATATAGCATCAGAAATATATTGAATACTCCTGGTATATTCGTGTCAACAAATTGGTGAAATGTTTTCTATATACATTTAAATCCACTCGCGTATATTTGCTAAAATTATTCAATATCAACAAAATAAATGAATATAAATAGCCCATAAACGTGAATAAAAATTCGTAATTGATTAAACGTTAATCTACCGTAGCTAATAAGAGTAATGTTATCTAATACCTTATCTTTTTAATGAATAATCTGTTTTATTAAAATATGCCTCGTTTGCGTAGTTTCTGATCTTAATTGTGTGGTAATTTTTATAGATATTTAATTCGAAACTTTGATTTTTTACAGAACAGAAAAAAAAACATAACTAATTATTAAATTCAGCAAACTTGTACTTATAAAACGGTAGCGTTATGCTTTTCTTGCTAATAAACAATGATCATAGTTTAGGAAAAAAATGTAATAAAACAAGTATACAATTCCGTATACTTTTAAGTTATGTTTGTTTATGTTTTATTATTAAGTATTTTTTATAACCAACTGTACCGCAGTTTATATAACTTTAATACTAATGTAATCATTTTATTATTGTATCAAAATATAAATATATTACTGTAAGAATTATTTTCAAATTTATTCCAGTAAGTTCGCCAAAGGAAATATTAGTCAAAAATTCGTAAACTCATAAAACTACTTTCCTTGTAGTTTTATCATGTATTTGAGACAAATCTTAAAATTTAAATATTTAAACTATTTCCCGCCATTATTATGAACCAATGATTGTTGACAAATGGGTAGCCAATCACAATTAAGGTGTTAGAGTCTTCCCTGCCACTGGATGGCGGTACACTTCTAAAACATAGTCTGTTGAGAGAGTTATGTATGTTTGTGGTCTATGGTTTAGTTTATCCTCGTGATACAATGTCGCTAGTGTTGGCGGCGTCATAATAACACACCTCCCCCACCTTTGAGTGTTGCCAATCTATAAAGTATTATTACCTATGCGACTGATTTTGAGGTGTACTATGTGGAAAAGCGTTGGCAAGACCTTTCCGGGATTTTTTGCATTTCCGGTTAAACCGGAAACGAACACAACTATTGTTTTTTAAATGACACCCTGTATATTTTTTTAGACTATCTGATTCCTCATTATTTTTTCTTTCTGTAAATATAAAATTTTATGGGTATTATATTAGAAAATTTTGTTGTAAATCGCAAAAAACTGTTTGAAGGAGTACAAGATCACTATTTAAAAACAAAATAGTTATTGCCATGGAAAGTTATTTCAGATTGTTTCGCATCTTTCAAAATTAGTTTTTACATGTAATTACTTAAGCTGTGACGGCATTTATAATTACAACGTTATTGTATGCAATTATTAGGCAACTACATAATAAATAATAGTGAAAAGGTTGATTTAATGTTAATATTTGGCGAGTGTAATCGCAACGCACAAACCGAGGCAAATAAAACTTTTTCACGCCCTGTAGGTCCTAAACCAAGCGTTTCCGGACCTGGGTTTATATGAACTTTTTTTCTTATTTTGGGTCTAGAATCACTACGCAAAGTTTGCCCGTAGAGTTTCTGGACATTATATATATATATATATATATATATATATATATATATATATATATATATATTACAGTGTCAGTTTAAGATAAATCTTATGATAATTGGAAACGTAGAATACGAAATTGAGTTAAATTGGACGAAAGTGCGTATTATAGACCCAAAATAACCATTGAAAGTTAACATGCAAATCCTTCAACATTATTAGACAACGGGTGATAACATGAAAAATGGTTTTCAATAATCTTATTTTAATTCCTGCAAGTAACCGATAATCAGATTTTGTCTCATGGAAGGTATAAGTGGTTTCAAAAATATTTTGAAATAAACTAGGCCTTAGATTTTGAATAAATAAGCTATCGCAACTTTCGATTTTTTATGGAAATATTAAAGGATTTGCATTTTTGAAATTTTAACCATAAAAATGCAATTTTAACCATCCATATCTAGTTTATTAATTGCAATGAGAAATGTCAAATTCTACAATTAAATTATATATCGAAAGCAAACCTTGAACATATTGTATTTTAATAATCATAAATATTAATTTGACAAATTAAACTATTACTTATCAGGCTTGAGAAAATTATTATTGATTATAAACTAAACAACATAGAATATAAATTTTAGTGACAAACACATACAAAATCAACAATCTTAATATTATACGAATATTAAATTACTTTAATAATCAATTATTCGAATAAACCTTCATTGTACTGCTAACACCATCTGCATCGAGTTAGCACTGCATCACAAGAGTTCCTTATCATCTCGCATTTTTGAATTCTTCATAAAAAATGCTTTTCAACCATATATCAGATGTTTATAATCTGCCAATGAGAAAGTGTCAAATTACACAATTAAATTTATATCAAACTAGGCCTTTGCCAATCAACCATCTATTCAATTATTGCAAGAGAATGGAGGTTTATTCGAGCATTTGATTAATTAATAGTAAAATTCAGTATAATATTAAATTTTATTTTTTGTTGTTTTTTGTCACTTTTATTATTATGATTTATGTTAATAATCAATAATATTGTTCTCAATAGTTAGTTTAATTTGTAGATTAATTTTCATTTAATTAAAATACATAATATGTCAAGGTTGCTTTGATATAAATTTAATTGTGTAATTTGACACTTTCTCATTGGCAGATTATAAACATATGATATATGGTTGAAAATCATTTTTATGAAGAATTCAAAATGCAAAATCCAATATGGCGTCCATAAGAAAATCGAAAGTTGCGTGCATTATCTCAAAATCTAGTAGGCCTAGATTTTTCAAAATCATTTTGAAATCCTCGCTACCTGTTACCCCCATCCTGCAAAAATCGTGGATGTATCTCTTGCAAGAAACAAGATATAGCGATTTTAGAAAACGCATATTTTCAGTTATCACCCTGTGTCTAGTAAATGGAAGGATTTTTGACATGTAACCATGGTTACTTCTTGGGCATATAATGACGCAACTTTTTCTCCATTTAACCATCTTCGTATCTCTAACGGTTTCCAATATCCCCATGCATTTCATCTTAAACTGGACACCCTGTATATATATATATATATATATATATATATATATATATATATATGTATGTATGTATGTATACCTGGTATCCGGAGACGGGTACAGAGCGGCTGTATCTCGACAATGGTAGGGCCTAGAGGTTTGGGCAAAAATTAACTAGAAATTATTTTGAAGTTCGCAATTTGACCGCTAGGGGGCGGAACTACTATGAAGAAACATAAAATTCACGCTATCTTGGAAAGTTAGACGATGAGCTACAACTTTCAAAACATCATTTGACAACTTGGTTAATCATAAGGGAGGGGGAGCCAAAGGATTTGTCAATATTTGCATTTTAATATCGCCTGAACCGTTCAACCGATATGAGTATTTTTGGTCTCATTTGAAAGAGTATTTAATGCTCTTTCAGAGAAATTTTTTGGTAAACTGTTTAGTTTAAAGTAAATAAACTAGAGGGCGTTATCTGCAGCGTTTACACATTTTTGTGACTTAAATGGAAAGGTACTACTTTCTTGAAAGACTCTAAACCAACATAAGAATAGCTAAATTTTAGTGAAAACCGCATCCCGAAATCTCCAACCGATCATTATTTATATAAGAATATGTGAAAAATTGGAGCGCTTTAATCAGATTAAGTTACCTTATCGCGAAAAACAAATGCCGCAACCATTGTAACTGCTAAATTGAAAAATACTGATTCCACAACTGTCAAAAGTTAGTTCTTATAGTTTTTGTGTCTCAGATTTACTTCTTTAATTCGATTATCATAAAACATGCCATTTACTAACGCGTAAGCATATGATATGTTACGCATCTATTTTCAATGTTACGAAAATGCTGTAATTGCGTCGCGTCAATACGCAATGCAATATTTACAAAGACAACATTTTTCTCGAGAAGCGTTTTCAAGATTGGCTAGGCGATTACGGGAGACAGGCAACGTTCATCCTATGCAAGCACCTCGAAGCATTCGAAGAACACGTATTGAAAAACATATTACTAATGTTTTGGTCTACGTGCAATACGATCCCACCTTAAGCACTAGAAAAATTTCAAACGACCTGGGCGTCCCAAAAACAATTGTCCACGAGATTCTTCAGGGAAATAAAATGTATCCCTGCCACATTGTTTTACATCAGGCCTTACAAGATACAGATTATGATAGAAGACTGAACCACTGTTAGTGGCTGTTAAATATGATTCGGGAAAATCCAAATTTTTTGTCACTATTATTCTGGACGGATGAAGCAACTTTTAATAGCGCAGGAGGTGTAAATTTGCATAACATGCATTACTGGTCTCAGGAAAACCCACATTGGATGCGGCAAGTAGAACATCGAAATCGCTGGAGCTTAAACGTATGGTGCGGAATCGTGAAACGAAAAATTATAGGCCCATATTTTTTCGACCAAACCCTTAATGGAGAAAGGTTTTTGGAGTTTCTGAATATTTTCCTTCCACCACTGTTAGAAGATGTCTCCTTAGAAACAGGAAGAAATATGTGGTTTCAGCTTGATGGTTGTCCGGCACATTATACCCAAATCGTACGTCAGTATTTAGAGGAACAATATTCGAATCGTGTTATTGGGAGAGGAAGTTTGTTTCCCTGGCCGCTGCGTTTGCCGGATTTAACTTGTTTAGATTTTTATCTATGGGGTAGACTAAAAGCCCTGGTTTTTCAAAAGAAACCAACAACCAGAGAAGATATAATGGAACGAATTCGAAATGCTATTAGAAGCTTGTCCAGGGCTGAAATTAAAGCAGCGGTTTTCTCTACCGAAAATAGATTAAATAAATGCATTGATAATAACGGAAAACATTTTGAACACTTGTGGGCTTTTTGTAACTAATTTAAATAATTGTAAGGGTTTTGTGCTTTTTCATTTGTTCGTTGCCCTTTAAACACACTTCAAAACTAATTTTGAGCCAGTCCTAAGCCTGGATAAAGTGTGAAGGAAGGCTCGACGTGTTAACGATTTTGTGCTAAATGGGAAGAAAGTTTAATCAAAATTTAAATTACGTCAGTTACCATGGGTACGGCATTTGTTTTTCTCGATAAGGTAACTTAATCTGATCAAAGCACTCCAATTGTTGATATTTTCTCATATAAATCAAGATCGGTTGAAGATATCGGGATGCGGTTTTCACTAAAATTTAGCTATTTTTATGTTGGTTAAAGTCTTTCAAGAAAGTAGTACCTTTCCGTTTAACTTTTTTCCGAAAATCACAAAAATGTGTAAACGCTGCAGATAACGCCCTCTAGTTTATTTACTTTAAACTGAACAGTTTACCAAAAAATGTTCTTTAAAAGAGCATAAAATACTCTTTCAAATGAAACCAAAAATATTCAAATCGGTTGAACGGTTCAGGGGATATTAAAATGCAAATATTGACAAATCCTTTGGCTCCCCCCACCCTTATTATGATATGTACGAAAAAATGTAGTAAAGCAAAATGGTGCGGTATTACCCAAGCTGTCAAATGATGTTTTAAAAGTTATAGCTCATCGCCTAACTTTCCAAGATAGCGTGAATTTTATGTTTCTTCATAGTAGTTACGCCTCCTAGCGGTCAAATTACGAACTTCAAAATAATTTTCAGTTATTTCTCTTGCCCATTTTAGTTATAAGGATTTATTTCCCAAACCTCTAGGCCCTACCATTGCCGCTCCGTACCCTTATCCCCGGTATATACAGGGTCCGGCAACAAGAGCGCCTTCTTCTATATCTTCCGTTTTATATAAGCTAGATTAATAAAATTTGGAATGCAGTTATACTTTAGTTGTGTGCATATTTTAAAATTATTCACGCGAATACAGGTTGTTTATTTAAAGAGGACCAAATTATTATAAAAAAATTTAAATGGAACACCCTGTATATTATTACTGTTTTGAATTCTACACATTGTTCCTAACAAATTCGCAATATATTTCCCTATCCCTAAATATAGCCGTTTTTGAGTTGTCGATTTTTATAAACAAAATTGAAATTACAGAGATAGCATTGAAAATGTACCTCCTTAACTGTTGAAACATAAAAGTTATCTAATTTATATGAGAATAAGTACACAGATAGAGCTTCCTTTTAATGTGAAGAAAATGACATAATTGCATACAGGGTGCTTATAATTTACTTGCCAATTAACCATTATTCGAACTAGTAAAAGTTTACTTTTTCAAATAAAACACCCTGTATATTATTACATTTTTGGTTTCTACATATTAACCCTTATCAGTTCGTCAAACAACTTCCTATCCCTAAATATAGCCGTTTCCGAATTATTTTCAATTTTTCAAAATGTATAAGATTATTGAGACATTTTTAAATCTATGGCCTCGTATAGATAAAAAAGAACACCATAAAACAATTGTATTATACATTAAAAAACGCAACAGAAACTAATATATTATGATAGAAGACTAATTACAATTTTTGTACTGGAGGTATTGCATGTTATCAAGAATTTGACAAACATTTACTTTAATTTCAAGTAAAACTCTAAAATCAAGTGTGCTTCTTATAAAAATTGAATGTTTGACGTAAATAAATAAAACTGTAGTTAACCATTTACGAGTGTTATTGTTAGTAATCAAGATTTTTATAAAATGAATTTTACACAAAATGAGTTAGTTGATATGATATTCGTGTTGGGTGCTGCAGAAAGAAACTTTATTGGCCAGCAGAATTTATGCTGAAAGATATGCAGATAGAAGACATCCAAACGCAAGATCGTTTCAGAAAGTTATGAGTAGATTTATTACAACTTCATGTGACAATTACTCCAAACATGAATGTGTTAAACCTTCTACAAATGAAGATAATGTATTGAGGGTTCTTCTCGCCATCGAAGAGGATCATCACAGAAGCCAAAAGGACATAAGTGAAATAGTTGGTATAAGTGAGAGATCAGTAGGCCGTCTTTTAGAGAAGAATCGCTTACATTCCCATCATATTCAGTTACACCAAGAATTGAGCGATGCAGACTTGAATCATCGAGTAAGATTTTTAACAGGGCCAGAGAAAAAATTACTCAAAACCCAAATTTTTTTTATAATATTTTATGGACAGACGAATCAACATTTCATAAGAATGGATTTGTTAATACACATAATTTTCATTATTACTCCTCAGAAAATCCACATTTATTAAGACAAGTTGATAATCAACATAAGTGGTCTTTAAGTGTCTGGGGTGCCATCGTTGGGGATTATGTCATCGGTCCATTCTTTTTTGATGGACACTTGAATGGTGAGAAGTACCTTAACTTTTTGCGTAACGATTTACCGGGCTTATTAGAAAATATTACTCTTGATATTAGAGCCACAATGTGGTATCAACATGATGCGCTCCTGCTCACTACTCTGCAGATGTAAGAGATTATCTCAATAGAGTCTTTCCAAATAAATGGATTGAGCGAAATGGACCTGTGAGGTGGCCAGCTAGGTCCCCTGATCTGACAAGAATAGATTTCTGTTTATGGGGATACATAAAAAGTATTGTCTATAGGAAACCACCAAACACTGCTGAAGATATGCGTAATCGTACTACACAGACTTTTCATAGCATTACTCCCGAGTTGTTGCGTACAGTTGAACAATCTTTTAAAGATCGACTTCAAGCCTGCATTGGAGAAAATGGACAACATTTTCAACAATTATTATAAATCATTATCGCTAATGATTAGCGTTAAATTATTTTTTTTTTATTTTATTAGTTTTGTATTTTTAGAAATAATTTTAATAATTATAGTGTATTAGTTTCTATTTGCAATACAATTGTTTTCCACTGTTTTTTTTTCTATTTATACGAGGCCATGGATTTAAAAAAATGTTCCAATAATCTTATACATTTTGAAAAATTTAAAATAATTCGGAAACGGTTATATTTAGGGATAGGGAATTGTATATCGACTTGATTAGGGTTAATTTGTAGAAACCAAAAACGGAATAATATACAGGGTGTTCTATTTGAAAAAGTAAACTTTTACTAGGTGGAATAATGTCTGATTGGCAAGTCAATTGTAAACACCCTGTATGCAATTATGACATTTTCTTTGCATTATAAGAAAGCTCTATCTGTGTACTTGTTCTGATATAAATTAGATAACTTTTGTTTTTCAACGGTTAAGGAAGTACATTTTCAAAGCCATCTCTGTAATTTCAATTTTTTTTATAAAAATCGACATAACTCAAAAACGGCTATATTTAGGGATAGGGAAATATATTGCGAATTTGTTAGGAACAATATGTAGAATTCAAAAAAGTAATAATATACAGGGTGTTCCATTAAAATTTTTTTTATTATGGTTTGATCATCTTTAAATAAACAACCTGTATACACGTGAATAATTTTAAAATATGCACACAACTAAACTATAACCCTATCCCAAATTTTATTAATCTAGCTTATATGAAACGGAAGATATAGAAGAAGGTGCTCTTGTTGCCGGACCCTGTATATATATATATATATATATATATATATATATATATATATATATATATATTGAATTGGTGTTTCGGATGCTGACCCGCGGTGGTGTAGTTGTCTCTAGGAGACTGTTTACTCGACGTTTCGGCAAGATCCCACTTGCCATCTTCAGGATACGTTTAACTTTCGACTGCTGCTTCGAGTTACTCATATTGAACTGACTCCTTTTGGTTGAGGTTCCATGTTACATAGTGTTCCGAATATCTGGTTACGTGCTTGATTACGTTGTTTTGGTCCCTTTGCTGCGCTTGACTTTATTTACTTTCGTTTGTCGTCGTGTTTGAATGTGTTGTTTTTGTGTGTTTATCCATTAGAATTGGTTTCCAAGTTGTTGGTAATCTTGATCCATCATCCCTGGTATTGAGGATGTCTATGTGCTTCTCTATTGCGATAGCCTATCTGATGATGCACAAAAATTGTAAAACAAAGTAATAGGCGAAATCGTGTGCGGCTACAAACAAAGTTACTGAATGCACAACTTTTGTCAAAACTAGTCCAACCATACTATTATTTTTCATTAATAATAAAAACAATCAACAATCCACTAGTGGAAGATTAATATATTTTATAATAATAAGTTATCAATAATTATAAGAACGGTCGAGCGACGAATTTTATCATTTTGTAATTCATAATATAAAGTGTAATGGATATTAAAGATTGCCAAATTCCTATTGCCTAATTCAGTAATGCACAGATACATAACACGACACATAATTAGCAAACAATTTCACTATTTTTATTTTACATTATCATTGTCGAATGGAATAAAGATAAGTTCGGCAACAAATTACTTAGAATAAATGTTTTGTTTTAATTTCTAAGTCTAATTAACATTTTTAAAATCTAGTTTTAAATCTGTGCAAAGCAGTTTATGTTCACTTTTGAACATGAACATGATTCCAAATTCAAAAAACTTAGAATACAAATTAATTAAATTATTACTTACCTGTCATAGTCATACAATCAGACGTTAAATGCTGAACGTAAAAATTAGCCGTTGTAGATAATAAAGCACGAAATGCAAAATGGATTGGTTAAATTAAAAAAATCAGTAAAGCAACAAAATAATTTACAAAATAAAATTTTTAATAATGTCATCAAAATTAGGCGCAAAGTAGTATCCAAAAACCTAAGATGATGAAATTAATTTAAAAATTGGTAAAATTTGAATTGAATTCAAAATTAAATGCTGAATATGAAAAGTAACAGTCTAAGAAAATAATTGAACGTTCATAATTAAGTTATGAAATTAAATTAAAAATTACACACTGTCGCCCTACAATGTAATACAAATTAGGCACAAAGTATTATTTAGGTGTTTACGAAAAAATTAATTCAAAAATTGGAAAATTTTAATTAATTAAATTAGAATTCAAATCCCAAAAATTATACGTAAAAATGTGTAATTGAATAGTGAAAACTCCAAATTCAAAAACTCAGAATACAAATTAATTAAATTATCACTTACCTGTCAAATTCATAGAATTAGACGTTAAATGATGAACATAAAAATTAGTGGTTCTAAACAAAATTTACACTACTATCCAAATTAAGCGTTAAAATTTTATACATAACACAGCACGCAATGAAAAATTGAATTGGTCAAATTAAAAATTATATGACAATGTTTCACAATAAGTTAAAAAGTAAATGTGTAATAATTATACTAAAAAGTGAGTGCTAGAGCAACAAAATTATTAGAAACTAAACGTTAAATAGAAAGTAATACTAATAAGACGAAAGATCGTGGCTTCGCTGTTGATTTTTCATTAAAATCATTTATACAAAAGTTATATGGTTCCAATACGTGCACAACTTAAAAATATTTTAGCACCTACGGGGTGATTCGTAAAAGTATGGGGGTATCAACTTTTTTATTTTAAATGGAGCACCCTGTATATCTTTACATTTTTGGATAGCCTAATGAATATGCTTTTCAACGATGTATACATTTGTACATATAAAATGCAACGTTGCCAAGTTATTTAACAAAAATGTATTTTTTTCCTGAATGTAAGGTTAGCAATGAAAATTCATTCTTGGTTTATTATCTAAATTGAGATAAATTTGTTCAGGGATATAATTAAGCTAGGTATAGGCTTTGAAAAGATGTAAATGTTTTATTGATATATTGAATAGGGGAGAGAAGGCTCTGTACGAAACTTTAGTATGTCAACGTACATCAATTCCCTTATTTCAAATGGAACACCCTGTATATTTTGATATGGGCGAATAGTACTCTTAACCCTAGAATGCATAAGGTGAGTCTCCGGGACTCACTGCTCTTTGAAAATTAGTATTATAAGAAAACGGCATTAGATAAATTCATTTCGCTATAGGAATGCCAAACTCAAACATTCCTATATGATCTTGTATGTACTAATAGTAAATAAAATTTACACATTTTTTTTTATAAATATATTTTGTTCACTACCACATCTATACATAAGGTGAGTCTCTTAGACACACACACACGTATTATTGCAGTCTTTATTACTACAATGTAAGTGGCAACGTTGCATGCGCATAACACAAATGTGTATAATGTTGTCAGTTTATGGAACAATACCTGTGAGTACTCACACGTGGTTTTAGTTATTGAATTTCTTTTTCGAATAAAATTGAAAACACATTCTTACTGTCTATCTGTTTTACAGAGTTTATTCTTATTATTTGCCAGGTAAGTTTATTCTCTATTATTGTGTAATTATTTTTTATGCCTAAGATAAAAAACTCGGACTATAGGTATTTGTCAGGATTGAGCAGATAATATCTATATATAATAAATGCGGGTGAAAAAAACAATTCACTTCTTTAGTCTATGCTGTGTTTATTATGCCTTATACATTAGATATGCCTAAATGATCAATTTGCAATACATCTGTTTTTTCTCTTTTAGTGCATTGTTGGTTCCAGAAAAAGATCAGTTATGTTATCTGATCCTGATATTGCACATGCAGTTATGTACTGGTATAATGAGGTTGAATCAGAGGTTTCTAGTTCCGAATACGATTCAGAAGGTAATGAGGATTTAATTCCTGAGGAACTTGATACTGAACCTAGCTCGTCTGATAGTGAAGAGGAAATTTCTGAACCACATTTATTGCCAATCAACAAAGATGTTCAGCATGAAACAGTGATGGTTGGAAAGAATGGTTTCAAATGGCAATCTAATGCATCAATTCAGACAAAAACACTTTGTCACAACATTGTGCGCTTTAGTTCAGGTCCAAGACAACGGAATCAAATTTTTTCAATAATTGATTCTTGGAATGCATTTGTAACTCAAATTATGGTTCAAGAAATAGTTATTTGCACTAACAGAGAAGCAAAGCGTCAGTGCACTGCAAAAAGTAAAATATGGTTGGACACTGGCACAATGGAGCTAAATGCGTTTTTTGGTTTGTTGATGTTGGCTGGCGTTGAGAAGCGGTGGGATACTCCAATACGAGAACTATTCTTGGATAAATGTTCCAATCCTATGTATAAAGCAACAATGTCGGTGAATAGGTTTGAAAATTTACGGCGGTTTATTAGATATGACGACAAAAGAACTCGCAGAGCAAGTCTAGAAACAGATAAGCTTGCACCAGTGGGAACTTTTTCTGGCATAGTGTCGAAAATCTTTGATCCCCAAGGTAAATGTAACAATTGATGAACAGTTACTAGGATTTCAGGGACGCTGTGGATTTATTCAATATATGCCCAGTTAGCCTGCGAAATACGGCATCAAATTTTTTTGGATGTGTGAAAGTGAAACTGGGTATGCTATTGATGGATTAATTTATATTCGCAAACCTGATGAAGAAACACAAAGGAATTTAGGAAAAACTATAGTATCTACACTTACAAATTCTGTCAAAAATAAGTCTCACCGTTTGACATGTGATAATTTTTTCACCAGTGTAGAATAGTTTCAAGACCTGCTCAAAATAGGATTGACATCCTGGGAACAATTCGTCAAAACAAAAGAAAAGTTCCTCCACAATTCAAGGTACCTAAGGATCGATCAGTGCATTCTACAATGTTTGGATTTAATGAAAATCTAACTTTAGTAAGTTATGTTCCGAAGAAAAACAAAGCAGTTATTCTTTCAAGTACCATGCACCACGACGGTATGATAAATGAAAATTATGCAAAGAACAAGCCTGAAATTATAGAATTCTATAATAAAACTAAAGGAGGTGTGGATCACATGGACCAAATGATAGGAAATTATACATGCAAACGACAAACAAGACAGTGGCCCTTTGCAGTATTTCTAACATTCTAGACATTGCTGCTCTAAATGCATTTTTTTTATATATCCAAGAACATCCACAATTTGAAAATGAGAAAAGTCATCGAAGAAGACTTTTTTTGAAGCAGCTATGTAAGGAATTAGTGACACCCCATATGGAAAAACGTTCACACAACCCATATTTACGCAAAGATACACTAGAATGCATGAAGATTTTTATTCAAATTACCCCTGAAGCCGAAACTAATGAACAACCCGCAAAAAAACGACTTTGTTACGTATGTCCTTCTAAACTAGGCAGAATGAGTAAAATAATTTGTAGCCAATGTAAGAAAAATATATGTAAGGAACATAGTCTTATGAAATGTATTAATTGTAAGTGAATATAAATAATTATTTTTTCTTTAAACTATTAATAGTAGATGGTATTATTAGGATTAAAAGTGCCACTTTTTGTGACGCTGCGCTTCGCCTCGCCAATGAAAATGTGACACAATGTGTCACAAAAAGTCACTTTTAATCCGAATAATACATACTATTTTTTCTGCGACCGACAGAACCGGATTCAAAATAGTAAATCAAATTACTAAAAAAAATTTATAAATAAAATTAACTCCTGTTGAATTTTTGTTTCACGTTTTATTTATTTCGTCAAAGTGACACGTAAAAACTCCTATTGAAAATTTTCTGATTGAAAATGTTTGAAATGAACGAGAATGAAGGCAATACACCATTAGAAATTTTACAATGTGCAGAAGAAGTAGTATCTGATCTTCTGCCCGTTAAATCTAAAGACATATATGAATATAGAAGGTGACCACAAGAAACATTTACATTTTAGAAATAAAAAAACAATATTAATTTTTCAAGATACTATTTATTTAACTTAAGTTACATAGTTGTGGGTATACGCCATTTACTTTACGTAGAGAGAATGATGTCAGGAAGGTGACGTCCTGCTTCCCTAAAACAATTTTCTATTCTGTCCAGGAAGCTCCTCCACACTCGTTCCAGTGTATCCTCAGTGATCAACACCACCTCAGTACGTATCGCCGCTTTCAAGTCATCTAAAGTACGGGGTTTATGTCGATAAACTTGCTCTTTCAAATGTCCCCACAAATACAAATCACACATGTTAAGGTCCGGAGATCGAGGAGGCCAGTGCACATCTCCAAATCTAGAAATCAGGTGACCTGCAAGTACGTTCCGCAGCAGGTTCATTGAAATTCTCGCAGTATGAGCAGTTGCTCCATCTTGCTGAAACCATATGTCGTCTTGCAAGTTTAGCCTGTGCAGTTGTGGGAGAAAAAACGTGTTGATCATATCCACGTACCTGTTCGAGGTAACTGTTGCCACTACTCCACCCTCCTCAAAAAAGAAGGGAGCAATAACATGCTTTCTCGATATCGCACACCATACGGTTACACGGGGTGAATGCAGCGGTGTATCATGGAGCTCTCTCGGATTTTCCTGTGCCCAGTACCTGCAGTTTTGTTGATTCACAGTCCCGTAAAAATGGGCTTCATCGCTCATGAAAATGAGAGTACGTGGTTCATCGAAAATAAGAACTTGCATTTGTGCAGCAAAATCATACCATTGGGGGTAGTCAGTTTCTTTCAATTCCTGCACACAGACAATCTTGTACGGATGAAACTTTAGATCCATTTTCAAAATTTTTCTAACCGTCTCACGTCCCATACGTAATGCAACTGCCTGCCGTCGAGCGGAACGTCCTGGACTGGTAACCACAGCTGTTTTCACTCTCTCAATGTTCTCGGGTGTCCGCGCCATTCGTGGAAGACCTGGTGATTTTTTCTTCATTATGTTGCCGGTAGTTCGAAAATTTTTAACCCAATTCATAATGGTAGGTCGGCTAGGGACTGCTCCATGCCGGCCGATGTTGAAATGAACGCGAAAAGCTCGTTGAGCTGCTACCACTGAATCACCGTTTCTAACATACATATCGTATGTAAACACGCGTTGCTCTACCGACCACTGCTCCACTGTGACTGAGAAACAAAAATGGCCGTTCTTCGGAAGGCGAATGAACGCTCCCCCCACCACGCCATGACTCTCCACTTCTCGTGGTCACCTTGTACCTATAAGAAATTTGTAAATTGGTGTAGCGAGAAAAATGTAAAATCATACACGGAAAGCGTACTAGTAACATACTTCTCCGAATTATCCAGTAAAATGAAGGCTTCTACCCTCTGGTCGCAATATTCTATGGTGAAGGCAACACTATATTTAAAAAATGGTATAAACATCGAGAAATTTTCAAAACTGCGTGCCTTTTTAAAAAGAGAATAATGGCTATATTCCCAATAAATCGAGAAATCTGGCACTGTGGCAGAAGATTACGTCGAGGATTCCTTAAAAAACAAAAGTGGTACTGCAAAAAAAAATACTGGGACTGGATCAACCTAGCACTAGTGCAACTAACAATATTACCATAATTGAAGAAACAAGTAAACCTGTACTTGTAGATGGTCAAAATCAACTTAATAATTATTCTAAAAAAGGACATTGCAGTCTTATTTAATTTTCAAAGTGCCTCAAATTGCACTTTTCATATTAATATAAATAATTAATATGCGATTATTGTGTTTGTAATTTTTTTGACCTTGTTTAATCATTTTGTAGTTGTTTTAAATAAACATTAAAATTAAAAAATTCATAGGAAGTAAAAGTGTTGCCTGAGCAACAAACACTTTTTTTTTATTAGTAATAAAAACATCCAACTTCAATGACAGTTTTTGGTATTAGAAGTGACTACTTTTGAGATGGCCGCAGAAAAACACATTATTGTTTCTATTATGAGTCTCAAAGACTCACCTTATGTAAAAATGTAGAAAAAATAGTTCATGCATCCTAGGGTTAAAGGTCTAACTTTTATGTAAATACGTTGATATCGCTAAAATTTATAATTTTTAAAATATTTCCATTTTTTAAATTTTCTTATAATTATTTTATAACGTAACGATTTAATCAAGTGTCCTGATTTAAAAACAACTTTTTCACTACATTTGTATTTAGAAGAAAATTTGAATTAAGAGAAGTTAACTCTAAATTATAAAATGAAATATACGAAGAACAAATGAATTCAAGTGATTTATTTAGTTTACTTGCTTCTAGAATTTATGACCAAAAATTTCCCGATGCCTGTTGTCCAGATGAACGAGTTCTTGAAAATTTAAAAAGTAACTTTGAGGAAACAGGGTCGATTGCATATAAAAAGAACAATTGTCCAAAACCTGTAAACAACAAGGAAACTCAACTAGTGATGCTTCAAGCTATACAAGAAAACCCTCAAATAAGTATTAGAAAAATTGCAGTGGAACATGATTTACATAAATCAACAATACACAATATAATTAATGAATATAAATACCATCCATACAAGATCCAACTCCACCAGGCATTGGATGAACATTATTTTGAAAATAGATTACAACAACCACATAATTTTTTAATACAGTTATGATGATAAACGAATCTACTTTTCATAACAATTATTTTGTAAATAGACATAATTGTCATTATTACGCCATGGAAAATCCACATATAATTAGATATAGAAACAATCAGCATCGATGGAGTCTCAACGTTTGGGCTGGTATTGTTGGCAACAGATTATTAGGGCCTTATTTTTTGGAAAATAATTTAAATGCAGTAAATTACTTAAATTTATTGCGAAACAACGTGCTACCATGGATTGAAGAGAACATCCCATTCGCTTATGAGGAAATATGTTTCCAACAAGATGGCGCTCCTGCAGATTCGGCTCGTGATGACACAGAATTTTTAAATCAGCAATTTCCTGATCGTTGAATAGGTGGCCAGCAAGATCACCCGATCTGACTTTCATAGACTATTTTTTATGTGGTTACATTAAAAATGAAGTTTATAGAACATTGGCGACTACTGCAGAAAATATGAGGAAAAGAATTAAACAAGCGTTTCGTAACGTAACTCAACAAATGTTGCATAATTTACAAAGTTCCTACAGACAACGTTTGAATCAGTGCATTGAGAAAAGAGGGGGCTTGTTTGAACCTTATCTATAATTTTTTAAGTGCACATTTGCATATGTATGACTTACTTACTTCTTGTTCTTCTTAATTGTTTGTTTATTATTTCAATATTACATTGTTTAGTTTATTGTTAAAAATATTTAATAAAATTAATTATTACTATTACTAATCTAGCATTGTGACTTGACATCATGACACTCTATTAAATCGTCACGTTATAAAATAATTATAGAAAAATTAAAAAAATGGAAATATTTTTAAAACTATAAATTTTAGCGGTATCAACGTATTTAGATAAAAGTTAGGTCTTTAAGAGTACTATTCACCCATATCAAAATATACAGGGTGTTCCATTTGAAATAAGAAAATTGATGTACGTTGAACAGAGGTGGGAAGTATCTTACTTTAAAGTATCTCGATACCGGTATCGAGATACTTTTTTTATGAAAATAGCTAGGAATAAGATACATTATTGAAATTGTATCGATATCTTACTTTCGATCCTTTTTTATGTATCTTATTGAATTTTTAAAGATACCATTAAAGAAAAAATGTTTGAAAACTGGAACGTATTGATTTAAAATTTTAGTGAACATCGTACGTTTATTTCGCTGCACTGTCACCCGCTGCGTTAAGCTTACTTTGTTCTCTTGTATTGTACGTTTATACAGGTCGAATAAATAATGTAAGGAAGTGTCACGGTATTCTTTCTTATTTTTATTTACAATCCTTGAATGAAATAATCCACGTTACCTAATCTTCAATTAAAGCAGCATTTATTCTACCTAGATTCTACTTTATCCACGTGTTTTTGTTTATTGCAGTATTTGACGGAATATCTAAAATCTTTTGTAATTTGCAAATCAAGTTTTAAAAATTTGTTTATTGTTGTTTAGTTCCTGTACAAAAATGCCGACACTTGCTGTCGCCGGCTTAAGAATTCTTAAAAGGGCATGGATCTTTTTGTACTAATTTGCAGAAGTTAATTCATGCGTAGATAGGTACATTAAATAAGTAGGTATTAGTTATTAACCCTAAATACAAATTGGTATTGTACAGCACGTAATGTCTGAGTCAAATAAATCATACTTCTAAGGTACCGAATGTTGAAAACATATTCGTTTATAAATTTTAATAATACAAGCAATGTATGCCTACTACAATTTAATCAGGTAAATAGTAAATACGTGTTATAGTAAGAAGTACGTAATACCTTTGGTCTGTAATAAAATTGAATATCTAATACAGATTCCGCAAAGTGATTAAAATTACAAGATGTATATTTTTGAGATTTTAACAAAGCCGCTGCAAGGCTGTCATAATAAATACCAGCAATGTACTTATACTGTCATGCAATAATTCAATTTCCCGTTATTTATAATATTATCTATGTCCATCTTTACAATAGTGACACAAAATGAATATTTATATATAAAAAATATGAGTATTGAAAACTTATGTAATTGTAGAAAAACGTTGTAATTAGGAAAAGTTCGCAAAAAATTCACGTTCTTAGAAAATAAAAAAGGAAAAAACTAAAGTTCTTAAAAAAACAATGGGTTCACATCCCTTTTAAAACTTCGTTCCAAGTCTGTAAAAATTGGCTACTGTGTAAAAATAAACGCCATTAACCCTTCCGGCCGTACCGGTGGCAATTGCGAAGACTAGTTTCATAAGGGCATTCATTTTTTGCAACTTATAATATTTATGCTACCGGCTATCAGAGGGCAGCAATAGAGTTTCTAGGGTTCTGCAGATAAGGAATTTACAGTGTTCTACGGTTATTACAGTTATTCTGACGACTTTTGTAAATGTCGACAACGTGTGTAGCCATGAATGGAGGTGGGTGTCCCATTTTTTATTTGTAATGTCACGAATATGTACTCTGTGCCGATTTTCCTGTGTGATATGTTTAGTTGGTCCTATAGGGAATAGGTTCTTAAGGTTTTCAAGGCATATTGTCAATTCTAAAAATTTAGATAGAGGTTATAAAATGTTGTACGCAAATGCCACCAACAGATGTGAATGTCACCTAATATCTAAAAATCTTTTTTGGAATAATTTTTAATTGTTGCGAGTTCTGATGTTTTTATATTGTAGTAGGAGACAATGGGATCCCTACTTTTCGGTTTTACCGAAGTACACAACCCCGTGTTCCTTTGGAAACACTTTCAGAAGCCGCTAGTGCCCTAAATGCTGACAACTCAGACATAGAAGACGATGTGACAGAAACAACTTCCGCAGACATTGGCGACTGCAACCTTTGGGTTCCAGAGGATGAGGAAGAAGACGAAGAAAATGTAGAAAACAAAATTAGCGATAGCGAAATAGCAGCAAGTGGTAATTCAAGACGTACAAATAAAGCTATATCAAATCTAAAGTGCAAGAAGTATGTAATGTGAAGTTAGTTGTTTGGAATTTTTGAAATACAATTCAATATTTTTTATAGAAACAGCAGATAACAAGGGAAGGCTGACAAAAAGAAACAAATCAGTTTGGAAAAGTGGACATCTTGTGCCACAAAATACTGCATTTCAAAGACCATTAACGTCAGGTGATGACGAGGAAGGCCTAGACACCCCATTTGAATACTTCAGTTGATACTTTCCATTACACATATTTTCTGAGCTTGCTGAGAAAACGAACATTTATTGTTTTCAAGACTGGAAAATCTATAAATACTAATGAATCAGAAATTAGGCGTCTTGTGGCATTGCATCTGGTAATGGGCATAATAAATTGTCCTAGACTACGGTTATATTGGGCACCTAAGACGCAATTTCCCCTAATAAAGAACATCAGTATAAATAGAAATAGATTCGAAGCCCTTCGAAATAACTTGCAAATTACTTACGTAAACAACGATAAAGATGAGCCTGACAAACTGTGGAAAGTGCGACCACTTATCAAGAGTTTTGACAAAAGATGCGAGGAACTTCGAATCGAAGAAAACATTTGCATCGATGAAACAATCATACCTTTCAAGGGACAATTGTCAATCAAAGTATTTATACGAGAGAAGTCGAATCCCTGGGGTTTAAAGATTTTTAATTTATGTGGTCAATCAGGAATAATATACAGATCCATTGTGTACCAAGGAGCATCTACTATTTCAGAACACTCTAAGGAAGAATTTGGTGCTACAACAAACCTGGTACTTTACCTAGCTGAAAGAATACCAGAACATCAAGGGTATAAATTATACTTTGATAATTACTTTACTTCGATTGATTTGCTAAAGGAATTATTAAACAAAAGAATACTAGCGGCTGGTACCATAAGAACTAATCGCATGGAAAACTGCACATTAAAATCAGAAAAGGAAATTAAAAACCTGGGAAGGGGTTCATCAGATTCAAAAGTAACTCATGATAGTAACGTAGCTGTTGTACGCTGGTTCGATAATAAGGTTGTCAATATGGCATCCAACTTTGTAGATGTTGACCCCCAAGATGAAGTTAAACGATGGGATAAAAAACAAAAAACCTATGAACATGTGGAACGCCCAGCAGTCATTTGATTCTATAATCAGAGCATGGGTGGAGTCGATAAGCATGATTTTCTTGTATCTTTATACAGGACATTTATCAGATCTAGAAAGTGGACTCTGAGAGTGATCTTCCACTACTTCAATGCAGCTGTCTGCAACTCATGGCTTGAATATAGGAAACATAATGAAAATGCTTCTAACAGTAAAAGTATGGATTTGTTAGAATTTATATTCAACATTTCCGAAACTCTCGCTTTCTTCAAAGTTGCCAGATACACACCAAAAATTCGCTCAGTAGTTCTCGAGATATTCACCTAGAGAATCCCCTGCTCCAGAAAACCTTCCGCCAGCCGCAAAAAGACCCAAACAACCCACTCCTATAGCTGACATACGATATGATGAAGTCGCACATTGGCCTCTCCCAACAGACGGACACGAACAACGGTGTAATTTGGACGGTTGCAAAGGAAGGTCTCGAACTATGTGTGAAAAATGTAATGTTTTTTTATGCCTAAACAAGAAAAATAATTGTTTTAGAAAATATCATGTCAAATCTACTAATTGTTAAATAAAAGGGTTGAAAAAACTAATATGTTTGTTTGCATCATTATACCCCTGGTGGTGGCAAACGCCACCACTTCCTAGTTTGCTTATGGAAGGTGATAAAAAAAATTAAAAACATATACGTCATTCTAAGACTCTAGTGGATGAAAAAAATACCATATAAAAATTTTTACAGTTTCAAAAAAAAAATCAGGGTTGAAATGGTTAAGCAGATTACAGGAAAGCGATATAAAACGGTGGTGATTCACCTTTTTGCGAATTTTAACAAAAGGATTTCAATATAGTACCTATAGTTAAATAATAAGCAGTACAATGTTATACCATTGACTTTAGTGTTAAAGTCAATGGTTATACCTACACATTTTACTTTACCCCATTGGTCAGATTTCATTCAACTGATTGATGATTCAATAAATCACAGGAATATATACTGTGATGTAATTTACTTTAAAACGTTTTTGGGAAGTTGACGCACAGTTTCTTTACTAATTTAGGTGAGTAAAGTAATTATTTATTATTTTAAGAATACGGAGGCCATCTGTCTTGTTAACGTAACAATGGAAGAGAAAATTTTTTTATCGTGGGTTATCAAACTATTTTTATATTTCTGAAAAGGACTTTTCCTTTAATTAAGGACTTATTTTTAAAATATAGTACAGCTGTTCCATCTAGCGCAGCTGTCGAAAGATTATTTAGTACTAGTGGCCTGATTCTTAGTAAGAAAAGAGGCAAATTATCAGATACAAATTTAGAGAATTGTATTTTGTTGAAAGGATCCTTAAATATATAAATTTTAAAAAATGTAGTTTTTTAGTAGGTATCTTCATAGTATCTTCGATACTTTACATTGGGATTTAGTATCTTATCGAGGTATTGTTTTAGAATAGGTATCTTACCTTCAAAAAGATACTTATTTCAGTCTAATATCTTATCTTATCTTAAGATACTTTTGTAGAAGTATCTTCCCACCACTGATGTTGAACATGCTAAAGTTTCACACGGAGCCTTCTCTCCCCTATTCCATATATCAATAAAACGTTTACATCTTTTCAAAGCCTACACCTAGCTTTGTTATATCCCTTAACTAATTTGTCTCAACTTAGGTAATAAACCAAGAATTAATTTTTATTGCTAACCTTACATTCAGGAAAAAAATACATTTTTGTTAAATAACTTGGCAACGTTGCATTTTATATGTACAGGGTGTCCCAATGATAGAGTAACGTAAGTTTATGCTTAACTAGAATTATTTGTGTAAATATTGTATGGACCATGGGGTAGAGGTAAGAAGTGTGCATTTTTTTTAAATATTTGAAGTTATACAGGGTGTGCCAGAAAAGCAGGACGTGAAAAAGTATGATTTTTTTTAAATAGAACACCCCGTATTTGATTTTAGTTTTTAATTCTACGTGTCCATACAAACATATTTTGTCATACAAAAGATTGGCTGAAAGTTTTTAGTTCTTGAGATATTCGCGTTTAAAGATTATTATGGTCATTTTCGTGGGGTTGATGAATGGGCAATTGTTCCGTTATTTCACAATAAAAAAAATTGGTATTTCGTGTGAAAAATGAGTGATATTATACTAACGTTTAGACCGAGTAGTATTTCTAATTTTCTCAACAGGGTGTTTGTTATAACCATTCAAATTTGAAAATTCTCAAATTAAAAAAAATCAGTTTTTTTTAATTGCACACCCTATATATTTTTATTTCATTTTATTCGGGATTAAAAAATCTATCATTTTTGTCAAATATATCCTATATCTATCTTTGATAGTTTTCGAGTAATTTCGATTTTTCTCACTAGCTACGTTACATACGATACTATAACATTATTGTGGATCGTGGTAGCCATGGAAAACAATTGCGACGAAATAAAACAAACCACCTAAGCGAGAATATTAACAGTTTTTATTTTGACAAATGAATTAATTGATATGATATACGTGTTGGGCGAGGCTGAAAAAAACCCTTTATTGGCACAACGAATCTACAAAATGAAATATCCTGAACGTCGAATACCTACTACTGTTGGCTTGGAAAATTTGATGGATAGATTTGATTCTAGCGGTAGTGTTAAATACTTCAAACGTAAAGTTGTTAATAAAAGGGCAGCTAATGAAGAAATAGAACTTGAAATATTATTAAATATTCAAGAAAATCCCCAAGTGAGTTCTAGAACATTAGCGACGATATGTGATACCTCCAAATCAAACGTGAATCGAACAACGCTGAAGTATAAGTACCATCCCTATCACATTGAGCTTCATCAAGAATTGCGAGAAGAGGATTTTGCAAGACGAATTAAATTCTGCAATATCATTAATCAACGCCTGCAATTAAATAACAACTTTTTGTGCTCCATAATGTTTTCCGATGAGGCGACGTTTAAAAGTAATGGGGCTGTAAATCGGCATAATATGCACTATTACGCCATTGATAATCCATTTTGGCTACGAGAAGTTCAAAACCAAAATCATTGGTCACTAAATGTGTGGTGTGGTATACTTAATGACCAAATTATCGGTCCCTATTTGTTTGATGATCCATTAACGGGCCGCAGCTATTTGCATTTCTTACGTGAAGAATTGCCTGTGTTACTTGAGGATATCAATTTAGAAGGACGACTAAATATGTGGTTGCAACAGGATGGTGCACCTCTACATTTTTATCGGGACGTAAGGGAATTCTTGAACCAGCAATACCCGGAGAAATGGATAGGACGTAACGGCTTTATATTATGGCCACCCAGGTCATGCGATTTAACTCCACTGGATTTTTTCCTATGGGGATACATAAAAGATCGGGTGTATATTATTAAACCTACAACAAGGAGGACATGAAAAATAGAATTCGCGAAGCTTGTCGCACAGTGACCCCTCTTATGTTATCCGAAGTGAGACAGAACATGAGAAAAAGGCTCAATATGTGTATTCAGCAAGAAGGCCGTCTATTTGAGCATTTACTAAGACGCAATGTTGAATAATTATTGAATTACTGTTTCTCATTAATAAAAACTGTTAATATTCTCGCTTAGGTGGTTTGTTTTATTTCGTCGCAATTGTTTTCCATGGCTACCACGATCCATAATAATGTTATAGTATCGTATGTAACGTAGCTAGTGAGAAAAATCGAAATTCCTCGAAAACTATCAAAGATAGATATAGGATATATTTGACAAAAATGATAGATTTTTTAATCCCGAATAAAATGAAATAAAAATTTATAGGGTGTGCAATTAAAAAAAACTGATTTTTTTTAATTTGAGAATTTTCAAATTTGAATGATTATAACAAACACCCTGTTGAGAAAATTAGAAATACTACTCGGTCTAAACGTTAGTATAATATCACTCATTTTTCACACGAAATATCAATTTTTTTTATTGTGAAATAACGGAACAATTGCCCATTCATCAACCCCACGAAAATGACCATAATAGTCTTTAAACGCGAATATCTCAAGAACTAAAACTTTCAGCCAATCTTTTGTATGACAAAATATGTTTGTATGGACACGTAGAATTAAAACTAAAATCAAATACGGGTGTTCTATTTAAAAAATTATACTTTTCACGTCCTGCTTTTCTGGCACACCCTGTATAACTTCCAATATTTTAAAAAATGCACACTTCTTACCTCTACCCCATGGTCCATACAATATTTACACAAATAATTCTAGTTAAGCATAAACTTACTTTACTCTATCGTTGGGACACCCTGTACAAATGTATACATCAGCAATGCACATACCGCGCTCCACTGTCGATATTTATGCGGCCCGCCAACGAATTTTAAAAATTGTTCGAAAGACTACAAAAGTATCTTTAAGTACCTACTACTTTCTTGTTCAGGTTTACTACGTAGGACAGGTATTCTACTCGCCGGTCCAACCATATTGTTACGAGACTAGAAATATGTCGAATCAACTAGATTACTCGAAGATTCGCGAAACACGTCGGTATTATCCCCGAACAATGTGGAAGGTTCTCGATGTTTGGTAACTCGTATAAATACGACGCATCGCCCTGTACCAGGACAGCTAAGTACGGACAAGTGAACGTTATACTGATTAAACTGTAATCTGTGACGAATAAATATTTCGTCGTTCGAACTTGGCATCTACCTACGTAACATTATAATATCAATTTTGATATGGATAAACCAGGCCCCAGTAACAAGCCTAGTCGTAAGGTTAAAGATGAAAATCGACAGAGTCAAAATATTAGGACCGAAAAATACTTTTTTATTTCATCGCATAACAAAATTGTATGTTTAGTATGTAAGAGTAGTGTCCCTGTTCCGAAGGCACTATAAAAACCAGCATACTACTTTTACCAAATTAACTGGCGAAAATCAAACGCAAAAAAATTCCACTTTACAACGGGAACTGATAGGCCAGCAAGCTATGTTTACAAAACCAATTCAAGATGCTGAAACAGCTACTGAAGTTAGCTTTTGAAATATCTCGAATAATATCGAAAACTTGTCGGCCTTTTAAAGATGGTGAGTTTGTTAAGCAATGTTTAGATATCGCTGCAAAGAAAAATGTGTCCGGAAAATGCAAAGAAGTTTGAGAAGATTCAGTTAAATCGGATGACTGTTCAAAGAAGAATTACCGCATTAGCAGCTAATATAGAAGAGCAATTAGCTACGAAATCGATTAGTTTTGACTATTTTTCTATAGCACTCGACGAATCTACAGATATAAGATACACTGCTGAACTCTTAGTATTTTTATGAGGGATAACGCAAAATTTTGAAGTGAGTGAAGAACTGATTGGTATGAGTTGTTTGACAAGTCAAACCAAGGGGAGTGACATGCTCAAAGAAAATATCTGGAATTACGACTGACAGAGCACCTTCTATGGTTGGAAGTACATCTGGGATAGTAACTATGTTAAAAGAGTATTTACAAACTAAAAACATAGATACCAAGGAACTGGTGCAGTTTCATTGCATTATACATCAAGAGGTGATGAAAGTTGTAGTACCTACTGTAAAATCACGAGGTCTCAATCACCGACAATTCAAACAATTTCTCGAGGATATTGAAAGCGAATATGGTGATCTCCTGTTTTACATTGAAGTAAGGTGGGTTGACACTAGAGCGGTTTCTTAACTTGATTGAAGAAATCAAAATATTTCTGGCGGAAAAGAAAAAGGACGTCCCCGAACTCAACAACCCTGATTGGATGTGTGACTTAGCGTTTCTTGTAAACATCACAAATCACTTGAATATCTTAAATACGCGACTCCAAGGCAAAGATCTATTGATTTCGCAGTTATACTCTATGCATCAAAATAATAAAATATGAAATATTACATTGTAATGATTAGATTACATTACAATTACATAATTACAACAAACATTTTTGAATGTTCTTTTATTTTATCATTGTAATTCATACTATTTAAAAATAAAAGTTGTGTTAATAAGTATTGTTTGTAGTGGCCCGTCCTTAGCTTATAATTTTCCAGAGTGGCCCCTGTTCCCTATAAGTCTGTGCATCCCTGGTATACATCGTTGAAAAGTTTATTCATTAGGCTATCCAAAAATGTAATGATATACAGGGTGTTCCATTTAAAATAAAAAAGTTGATAACCCCTTACTTTTACGAATCACCATGTAGGTGCTAAAATATTTTTAAGTTGTGCACGTATTGGAACCATATAACTTTTGTATAAATGATTTTAACGAAAAATCAACAGCGAAGCCACAATCTTCCGTCGCATGACGCTTGGGACACCCATAAAACACAAAATTCAATGCTGAATATAAAAATTAGTCGTCCAAGAAACCAAACGTACGTACCTACAATGTAATAAAATTTAGGTGCAAAGTATTATTTAAGTGCCTAAGATACAATTAACTCGAAAACTGGTAAAGTTTGTATTAATTTAGAATTCAAATCCCAAAAATTATACGTTGAAATTAAAAATTAAATAGTGAATACAAAAATTGGCTGTCCAAAAAAAGTAATTAAACGTCCATAATTAAATTTTGAAATTAAATTCCTAAAACGTAATAAAAATTACGCGCCTAGTAATATTTAAGTGCCTAAAATAAAATTAATCGAAAATTGTGCTTTGAAATTCAAAATTAAATGGTGAATACAATTAAACGTTTGTAATTAAGTTAATTAAATTAAATAAAATTGGAAATTAAGTGTAAAATTCTAAAATTAATACACTGCAAAATAATTAGGCGCTAAAAATTCGGAATTAAGCGCAAAATCCCAAATTAGGCATACAGATTAAAAATTAGACTTGTAAACCTATAATTAGGACCGAAAAGTATCAAGAAAGTAGGTTCTGCCTTTCCATGATCTTATAGTGTATAGTAAAGAATATCATAAATTTATGATTATTTTTCACTACGTGAAAACTCACTGTTTAAAATGTGGATGTAACCTAAGAAAAAGTTGATCTCCCGCTGAATCTTTTCGTCCAGCCATTGGAATACTTAACAAAACTTTAGTCCATAAATCACAAAGTTGCGTCGAGAAATATTCGACGGGTAAACTTGGCAGGATGCGTAAAAGCAACATCTACAAGTTAATTATTAGAAAAAAATTATCGCTACAAAAACCATAACATTACCTTCCCTTTCCTAATACTAAGAAAATTTGAATATTTATCCTCTTGAAATAATCCATTAATAACTTTCGTTAAATAATCATGCGAATTTTCCATAAATGGGGCACTTTCTTGCTGTAAACATTTTAAAATTTCCTGTTTCTGCTCTGATGTTGAAGCCATGTCTAATTCCCTTAACCTTTGCTTTTGTTTTATTTCGCATAATTTCACCATATTGCTTTTGTATAATGGATTTTTTAAATCTTCCGCCTTTAGTAGGAAACTGTAAAATACTTCTAATTCTAATAAAAGTTGTTTAATTTTTTTTGTATCTCGTGTTGTTAGGTTAGTATCACTATCTTTGTCTGGTGTTACGATATCCATATCGATTATTTTACGTGGTGCCGTTACTGATCCACACTAAAAGTAAAATATACAATAATAATATCCATCCGGTAAATTTTTACGTAACAAATATTTGTCGATTATTACAAACACCGTCAATACCTATACGAAATGATCATTTTATTGATAAGTTTCTCTAATTCTGTTCTGCACAAGTAGAACATACCAATCTTCATAGTGATCTTAACCCTTTATAGGTTACTGGTCGATATTTCGATCATCTTAAAAAAAATATTTCCTAAATCGATACTGTCTCTAGCCGGTTAATGGTCAAAAATGATACCACTTGTTGCTCCACTGCTAGAAGTACCTTAACTGGTTGAAATTACAACCAGCGTTCGTTACAAGCAATCTATACCGACGCACGTGCTTAGAGTTTGTTACAGTAAAAGTACTTTTTCATATAAAAGAACTGATTTTGTTTTCCTATAAATATATAGGTAAGTACCATAAAACATCAAAGAGTTTCACATGGTAATTATGTTTTGCATGCGCTTTTGCGGAAATGGGTGCCAGTTCGATATGCCTCAGAGTATCTGGTTCGATATGCGGTCTACCATATATAATGCGGTCTACCATAGAGTAGCTGGTCCAATATGCGGTCTATTATGTACAAGCGGTTTACTATGATGTACATGGCCACATATAAGTGAAGTATGTGGTTCAATAAACGATCTACACCTAAAATTGTTTGTTAATTATAGTTAATTATTCGAATAGTTCAATTCGAGGTTGAATTAGAACGTAATAAAAATATTACCTAATAATTACACATTTTTTTACATCGCTTATTGAAACTCAATACTTCACCTATGTAGAGGTCTACATATTATGTAGAACGCAGATTGATCCAGCTACTCTGTGGTAGGGAGCATATGCTTATTGAACCACAATAGTTCACCTATGTAAGCCTGCATATTGTGTAGACTGTATTAAACATAGTAGACCGCATATTGAACCAGCTACTCTATCGTAGACCGTCTTATACATGGTAGACCGCATGTCGAACTGGCACTCGGAAATGTAATATTTGAATTATCTATTGCCTAACCTTAATATTTAACAAATCGTACATACATAGGTTGAGATTTATATTATTTCTGCCATTTCGTCGGCTCATGAGGTTTTATATTTTTGTTTTTACTTTGCATAGTGTTCTGTACAGGGTGGTTTTTTTTCGTTAATATTATAGGGTATAGGTTAAACGGTAAGATATACAAAAAAACTAAGATACGTGTCCCGTTCTCTTTTTTAGTGTTTAGTTTAATGGCGCAATCGGATCTACGCTAACTAAATTATTTATTTATTTATTTATTTATTTATTCAACAATAGCTTAAAGCTAATTTACAAATATTTAATTTAGAATACATATACATTATTTTCTTTTTTTTAAAAAACTATAATTTACTTTTCAAGGCACTAAGATCAACATTTTTTTTTAATAAGGTTTTGAAATCTACAATATTTTTCTTACTTCTTAAATCTACTGGTAACATATTATAAAATTTTAAACCAGTATCAAAAAGATTTCTGCGTACTCTTTAAATTTTTCAAATCTCTATAAAAATTTGTACATCCTCTAGTGTTATATTCATGTATATCACTATTTTTTTTGACTAGACAAGATAGATATTTTGGTAACTGCTCTGTATCAATTTTATAAATAAAGACTAGGACATCATACAAAATTTGATCACTCACACTAAATAAATCTAATTTTGATAACATTTCGGCAACTCTGGTATATCTGTTTACATTTAAGATTGCCCTAAGCGCTCTATTCCAAATGACTTCTAATCTATTTACCAAATTACTACTTACACAAAACAACAATGAATTACAAAATCTTACATGAGGCATAACAATTGACATGAAAACTTTCTTTTTAGAATTTAAAGACAAAACATTTCTTAACCTACATATAACACCTACTTTTTTAGACAACTTCTTTTCTATATATTCAACAAATTTATTAAACTTAAGATCACAGTCAATTATTACACCTAAATACTTAAAACTATCCACCCATTCTACTACTTCATTACCTATAACTAAATTACGATTTACAAACTTATTTCCTAAATACATACATTTGGTTTTTTTACTGTTCAAACTTAATTTATTTTTACAGAGCCAGTTAACAATATTTAATAATTCATTATTCATCACAATCATTTCCAGAAATGTACAATAGAGCATCATCAGCGAATAGGTGGACCATAGCATTTTTAACTATCTTTGGTAACTCATTTAGGTATAAAATAAATAATAAAGGGCCTAACTTACTCCCTTGGGGCACACCCACATCAATAGCTTTGAGATCAGAGCACACTCCATTTATTTTAACATACTGTTTTCTATTTGCAAGGTAACTCTCAATCCACATCAAAAAATTTCCTCTTATCCGTATCTGTACAACTTATCAACTAACTTGATTCTACTGACAGTCTCAAATGCTCTCTTAAAATCTAAGAACACAGCCACTGTACCATTACCTAAATCTCTCTCCGTCTCCATGATTCTACTACAAGTTGCACAGCCGTTTCAGTCGAATGCTTATGCCTAAACCCGACTGATACAAGGACAAAAATCATTCTTATTTACATGATCCATTAACCTATCGTAAATAACAGTCTCCATTATCTTATCTACTATTGGTAAAACATTCACTGGACGAAAATCTGACATAACTATACTATTAGGAACTTTTAAAATCGGAGTTATACAAGAAACTTTCAATAACTCCGGGACAATACAAGACACAAATGACTTATTTACAATATTTAAAACAGAGTCACCAAGTATGTTCCAGAATTCTTTCAACATCTTAGCATTCAACAATCCTTCACTTCCAACATTCTTAAGACTGCTAACAATTTTATCAATATATTCTTTAGTAACTTCAGGTAGCTCTAATAAAAACTCTCCATTATAAACTAAGTCAGCTTCTTGATAGGAACTGTCAGGATTCGGTATCGCTAAAACTACATCTCTTTATTTCTCAAGACTTTATAACTATCCCAAGCCTTCTGAGTCTCACTGCTATGCTTACCCCTAATAGATTCAATTAAACGAAATCTTTGATATGCTGTATCTCTTATGGTCCTAGCTCCCTTAACTATTTCATTAAACCAAGGACATGATTTGTCAACACAAATTTTTCTTTCGGGCCCAGTACCAGTTTTCTGTGCATCATCATACCATTCAATAAATCTATTATATTCAATTTCCCTGAAACCCTCAAATTTATCTTTAGTCAATTCCAATTGTCGTTTAACTAAATCTATATCAATTTTACCTCTTAGCGTTATATAAGTTTTTGACTCTTCTCCTTCCATCAAAACAGGACAATGGTCTGATATCTTTGTCTGCACCTTACAGTTAACTTGCTTATTAGAAAATACTAAATCAATACATGTCGCCGACTGATTTGTAACTATAGTAGCTTCAGAAACAAATTGCTTTAACCCATATGACATAATAATCTTATTCAATGACTTTGTATAATAATTTGTCTCCAGACAAAACCAATCAAAATTAAAATCACCAGTAACTATTAAAGTACTACCCCTTGCCACACTAGTCAATTCATCCAGCCAAGCTGTAAATGAATGCAGACAAAAATACCACCTTACTACCATTAGGAGATCTGTATACACAGCCAATAAATTTACTATTTCCACCCCTCCCTAGACTAACAGCTAACATCCAATACTCTTTAGCTTCCAGCATACAACTTATTTTTTCACAGTGAATAGAACCATGTACATATATTAATACACCACCTGTATGTCTAGAATGTGAGTCGCATCTAAAAACCTGATAACCCCTGATTGCTAGCAATGGCTCCTCATCATCTGCCAGAACATGAGTTTCTGTCAGACACATTACTCCTAAGTGATTCTCTAATAATTTAAATAATTTCATCCATTTTGTTTATCGCCCCATCTATATTTAACAGCATAGTCTTATTTTGAGTCCCTAGCAAAGGAATTTTACCAACCTCCTGTTGTATTAACTGCTATGTTTCAGCATTTGCCGTGTTTTTCGCTAATCTTTTCATTCTTTGAATTAAACAAGGACAATTTCTATCATACGTTGAGTGACCCACTTTTAATTTTAAATTAAACCTTGTATTGGCATCAACACAGTTACCACAATTATAATTATTAGTACAATCTTTCTTAAGATGTTCCTCTGAACCGCATTTCATACACCTAGATTTATTTTTACATTCTGCAGCAGTGTGAGAAAAACCATAACATTTGTAACATCTTTTAACCCAAATAAAATCTACTACTCTGACTAGTTGATAATAACATCTTATCTTACCCATATCAATTAATTTTTGATGAGATTTAACATCTACTTGCAATATAATAGACATATTATGATATTTTTCATTTTTTTCTCTTTTCAAAACCTTAAAATGGAAACCAACTTCTGTATCATTCAACTCATTTTGTTCGCAAATCTTTTTAAGTAATTCCTCATCTGTCAAATCCTCCACATCTGAACTTACTCTCAATAGCCTAACTTTTGGATATGTTTGTTTTAAAGTTACAATCTCATAATTATCACCTAGAACTTCAATAGCATTTTTTTGGAAAGCCTCTCTACTTTTCTCCGTATCACACCCAATAAGAACAGCGCCATCAGAGACTTCTTTAATTTTTGATACTCCAACACTTAGTTTACAGACATCTACCTTCTTTTTTATCTCCTCTTTAGTAGCTGACGAATCTTGTTTCTCCTTAGGTTTTATAATCAACAATGGTTCCTTCTTTTCCTCTCTAAGAATCTCACTGTAACTTCTACCTTGTTTACTTCCATCTTTTTTACTATCACAAACTTGTTTCACATACCTTTCAAATGCTAGCACTTTCTCTCCCAACTTTTTATTTTCTTCTTTGAATGATGTAGTTACCTTTTCAAATTCATCTATGATGGAATCTTTCATACCCTGCACCATTTGCTTGAATTTTCCAGTCACTTTCTCCTGCTTACAATTTCCACATAGCCATACAGCTCCTTAATGCTTGCCAAAGATTTTTATCAGCTGCAGTTAAACCAACGCATTTTAAATGAAACCAGGCTTCGCATATACCTTCACATCCTATATAAGCTTTAGAACCGGTAGGAAAACCGTCACTGCATGCACCACAAATATCACCGTCCATTTCTTCTTCATCTCCAGCCATCACAACAATTTTTTATTTCCAACACAATTTTCAGCAATTATCTTGACTTGCAATTTTCCGTATTATAGTTGATTTAATTTAATGCTCATGTAAACATAAGACGATAACTTTCCTTTGTGACAAGTAGGTCACTTTTCAATGTATGTAGCTACCGATACAATTGAAACTGTTTTGTTTTTTTTATGTAATTTGAAATACTTATAGTTCATAGCAGATGTGTATTTAAAATTAGTTATCTTCCGCAATTGTAACGAAAGCGATAAAGTACCTTTTATAATGTTTATTAAATGGGAATTCCATAACACAATTCCAATAATATATTATTTCACTAAAATCACTGTTTTTAATTAAAAAACTAATGGTCCAAGATTAATTTTTACACTATCATCAAAATAAAAGTCGAGTGGCGTCAGGTAGGGGGAACGCGGAGGCCATGTGTTTGGTCCATATGTACCAAGCCAATTTTCGCCAAAATTGACATTTATAAGTCCCTTACCATGCGGCTATTATGTGCTGGAGCACCGTCTTGTTGTAAATAAACATTATTTCTTGCAGCTAATCGCATGTTATCCAACTCCATTATTAGACATTCTTCCAAAATTTGGATGTATCCTTGAGCATTCAAATTTTCATTAAAAATTCTGTAGTTAAGGACTCTGTTTTGATACAGCGCCACCCATACATGGAACCCAAACCGTCCTTGTTGTATCCTGGCGACCGTTTGATGAGGATTTATGTTTGACCAATATCGATTATTATGTCGATTAAAAATTCCTTCGCAAGATATAAAAGCCTCGTCGGTCCATATTATATTTTGAAAAAAATTGGGATTCCGATTAATCTGCTGCGAATACCAATGACAAAATGTTAAACGCCGCTCTTCATCTCCAGGATGTAAGTTATGAACCTTTCTTATTTTATATGGTTTATACTTATGCTTTCTTAACGTTTTTAAAACTTTAGATTTACTTGTGCCAATATCTTTCTCAATATTACGGCTAGATATCGTCGGATCAGCAGCAATACAAGCTAATGTATTTATTTCATCTCTTGCTCTATTTGCCTTATTGTAAATCTTACTTCTTGGTTTTCCAAATGATCCATACTTACTTAAATTGTGATATAATCTTTCAAATATTTGTTGTTCTGGCTGTCGTCGTTCCGGATAACGCTCAAAATATAAGTCTAGAGCTGCGTCTTTATTTTTATTACTCTCAATGTAGCACTCAAGCATATTTAATTTTTCATAATTTTGAAAATTATTCATTTTAATCACCTTGTTTAAAGTATATATATATATATATATATATATATATATATATATATATATATATATATATAAATAATCGGAAACGAAATACCAATACATAATTGTTACTGAATTTTATGACATGTAAACAAACAAAAACAATTGCTTAAAACATTCAATTAATGGCCAACTAAAAAAATGTTTTTTAGTATTTTAGCTATTTAGGACAATGCAAAATATTAAGTGTTATATATTGTTGCAATCTCAAGAAAAAATGCAATTTTTTGAGATTATCAGATACAGGGTGTCCCATTTAAGAAAATGCTACTTTTGATAATATCTCAAAAAATCAAACATCTATATTTTTTTAAGAACGCCACTGGATTCAACGTAAAAAGTCATAAAACTTTCGTATCCAAAGCTTTTTTTTATCTCCATAAATAACCGAGTCATAAGAGATAATAAAAACCGGCAGATTTTGAGAATCACTCTGTATCTTCGAAACCAATTTAGTTAGCGTAGATCCGATTGCGCCATTAAACTAAACACTAAAAAAGAGAACGGGACACGTATCTTAGTTTTTTGTATCTCTTACCGTTTAGCCTATACCCTATAATATTAACGAAAAAAAAAACCACCCTGTCCAGTTACAAGCACTATTATGCATTTATATTAAATTACGTAAGTATTATTTCACCCTGTTGCAAGCTATGAATTGAGTAGCAAAAAATTCTTATTTTAGGTTGAATATGGAATCTAAACGCAACATAAATTTGAAAGAACTATCGGGTGGAGATCCAAATGATGTTTTTAACGTTTTGGATGGCAAATCAGATTCTGATATAGGCGGAAATTCAGACGCTGGCGACAATGTTCCTAGTTCACGTCCTTCTGTAGTATCTACATCTACATCAGAGAGAAGAAAGAGAACCTACAACGAAATAAATGATGATTCAGACTTCGACAGCGACGATTCAACTATCTACCCTCAAATAACGAAAAGCATATTAGCAGACAACTCTCTTTATCTTCTGATGAAGATAACTCCTTACAGGAAAGCCCACCTTCCAGCCCACCACCAGTATCAGATCAATTCACTGAATACCATTGGACAAAGTCTCTATGCTTTCTTCATATTTTTGAAGCAGTATCTTTTGTCGAAGCTTCTGGCCCAGAACTAACAAGGGCATCCCGGTTGACATTTTTTTGGAAATATTTGGAGGGGATCTTTTGCTTCTAATCGTCACCGAATCAAACCGTTATGCTCAACAAAAGGGGATAACATTAAACTTATCGCTGAATGAGCTAAAGGCATTTATTAGTATGCTAGTTATTATGGGCTTAAATCATCAGCCAAGTTTAGGTTTGTATTGGTCGACAGACAATAATTTTCATTCAACGAGAATATGTAGCATCATGTCTCTACAAAGATTCTTAAAAATTTTACGGTATTTACATATCAATAATAACCAGGATATGCCTAAAAAAGGAGAGCCAAACCTTGACAAATTGTACAAGGTGAACCATTGATTTCCTATTTGAAGGACAGTTTCCACAGGGCATACCACCCAAGCAGAAATTTAGCCGTAGATGAAAGCATGATTGCTTTCAAAGGCAGGACCCACCTAAAACAATATATGCCAAAGAAGCCTATAAAAAGGGGCATAAAAGTATGGGCTCTAGCATGTTCTGAATCTGCTTACTTGCTCAATTTCTCTGTAAATGAAGGTAAAAAGGATAGTGTTGAAGAAGGTCCTTTAGGAGAAAGCACGGTGCTCGAGCTGACCCAGCCTTTTGTAGGAAAGTACTATTGCGTGTACTTCGATAATTTCTTCATTAGCTTTTCATTGCTTTTAAAGCTTCTTGATCGCAAACTATTTGGTTGTGGAACTATAAGACCTAATAGAAAACAATTTCCTGCTGATGAGCTCGTACCTGACAAAAATTTACAAACTGGCGAGTTCGACTTTGTAGGAAAGTACTATTGCGTGTACTTCGATAATTTCTTCATTAGCTTTTCATTGCTTTTAAAGCTTCTTGATCGCAAACTATTTGGTTGTGGAACTATAAGACCTAATAGAAAACAATTTCCTGCTGATGAGCTCGTACCTGACAAAAATTTACAAACTGGCGAGTTCGACTTTTGTAGGAAAGTACTATTGCGTGTACTTCGATAATTTCTTCATTAGCTTTTCATTGCTTTTAAAGCTTCTTGATCGCAAACTATTTGGTTGTGGAACTATAAGACCTAATAGAAAACAATTTCCTGCTGATGAGCTCGTACCTGACAAAAATTTACAAACTGGCGAGTTCGACAGTGTTGCTACTAGTAATATTACTGTAGATAAATGGAAAGATAGAGGAAAAAAATGTGTACTTGTTGCTAGTACCATCCATCGTGTAAAAGAAAAATCGACAGTTCAACACATGACTAATGAAGGGGCAAAGATCACAATTGAATATCTAAAGAGTGTCGCTGATTATAACCGAAACATGGGTGGAGTTGATCTTTTTGACCAACTTCATTTCTGTTACAGTATTGCTTGGAAGTCTCGCAGATGGTGGCTGAAACTTTGGTACTACTTTATTGATGCCAGTATTGTCAACTCGTACATTATTTACAAGACTTCAGTTTTGAAAAAGCAGCATCGCGTCAAGCCTGAAACACGTCTGAAGTTTAGAAGGATTCTCGCAAATCAGCTGGTGGGTGAATTTTCGTCAAGAAAAAAACAAGGTTCCTGGTTGGTGGTAGAAAAAAATAAATTAAAGAAAGTAGAGGGTAGAGCGGTTACTATCGAAAATACTATTCGACTATCAAATGTACGTGATCACTTACCAACAAATATCACATCAAGAAGATGTGCTAGATATAGCAGTGAAAAGAAGCGTAAACGATCAAGCGTAGCTTGCACTAAATGTGAAGTGGCACTGTGCATATCGTGTTTCGCCCCTTTCCACAACAAATAGGTACACAATTTTTTTTTCTGTTTTGTATTCAGTATGTTTATGACATTACGTCTTGAATAAATAAATATTTATTTCTAACAGGAAGTATTTATTACTGCTCACTCTACTATTCCTACTCTGTTGCTATTTACTCAATCCACACTGTATAGCAGATGTATAAAGAAGTGATGTGAATATCGATCAGTATTTATAGTGTACATTTGTTTGTCTACATGAATACTGGTTGAAAAAACGACCGCTAAAAAAAATTGATGAATTATTTTATTTTTTTTTTTATTGAATAATATATTTTGTCCCTCTGGTTGTAGATAATAGTATTTTAAGCTTTAAATATTTAAAATTTATTTTGTAGTAATCTGTCCTATTAAGGGTTAACTAAGATCAAGAAGGCGTAAAAAAAAAGAAAAAAATTATTTACGTTATAGCACAATGCTGAAGGAGCAGTAAGAGGAAGGTTACGTAAGCAGCATCTATTATCTGAAAAATGGCGGAAGGGGGAAGACCACAAACCAGTGCTAGCAGAGAACCAATTCTAACGAAGCATAAATAACATTGTTTTAAATGTAATAACAATAATTAAAACATATAAGCACGGCTTAATACAGTGCGATTGTAATCAGAAAAGGCGCAGTTAACGCTTAAACTACTACGTGGGGTCTTTTCGGGACCCCAAGTCTTCATTTATCAATTTTCCGAACGATAATATTTTTTTTATCCATGAATTTCCAAGTAGCTGAGTTTTTTATTTTTCCACACAATATTTAGTAACTTGGACTAATTTTTAGCAAATAGTTTTTTATAAAAACTACATTTTTGTGGATGAGGTCTCTGGAGGACCCCATGTAGTAGTTTATGTAATTTTTTTATTTCATACTTTTTTTTTGTTTCAGGAGCTAACCAAGATCAGGAAGTGGTAATATTGTAAAAATAAGTGTAAAAAACTTTAGGAACTAAAAGTGTTGTGAACTTTATGAACTAAAAGTGCAAAAACTTTTAAAATGTCCAAGTGGCGTCGTCCGTGCCTAACTCAAGCGTAGCTTGAAGAGGCCGCATACCTTAGTTCGACTGACTATGAAAGTGATGATCAGAATGAAATCGATGAAGAACATCGTGATCCCAATTTTGTGCTTGGAGAGGAAAGTTCATCGGAAGATGAAGACAATATTGAAGAAGTTGTGGAAGAAAAAGAAGACGAAGCACCGGTTGAGGAGGATGAGTCAGAAAACTATGATTCTTCAGATGTGCAAGGGGTATTACAAGTGGAAGAAGGCGAGAGGTTAACAACTGAAACATATACTGCGAAATCTGGACGTATATGGACCTCTGACGCGCCGGCTCCATGGCGACGCCCTTCAAGAAATATTGTTACCACTGGACCTGGCCCAACGGCATACACCAAAGAAGCCAATACAGCTTATGAAATTTTTAGCCTTTCTGTGACTCTTGAAATGAAGAGAGAGATCTGGGAATATACGAACCAAGAAGCAACTCGTATTTACAGAACCTACAATGAAAAAAATCCTGAGAGGCAGAAGATATGGAAAGACATTGATGTTGAAGACCTCGATGCATTCATTGGAATTTTGATTACAGCAGGAGCTCTACGTTATCGAAAAGAGAATGTAGCAGAAATGTGGAGTGCCGATGAGTCCATCCGCCGCAATATATCCACAGCATCTCGTGACAGATTTGTTCAGATCACTAAATTTATTCGATTTGATGATAAGATGACAAGACAGGTGAGGCGAGAAACAGATAAGTTAGCAGCATTTAGGGATACATGGGAAGTTTTTGTTTCGAATTGTAAAAAGGCATTTGTTCCCCATGAATACGTTACGGTGGATGAACAATTGGTAGCTTTCAGAGGAAAGTGTAACTTCAAGCAGTATATGAGTTAAAAGCCTGCAAAATATGGACTTAAAATTTGGGCACTTGCGGACGTGAAAACAACATATCTGAGTAATTTACAAATTTACACGGGCAAGCAGTCAGGAGGACAACCTGAGAAAAATCAAGGTTTCAGAGTAGTAACAGATTTAGTGTCTTTTTTATATGGTACTGGTCGAGGTGTTACAATAGATAATTTCTTTACGTCCTTACCTCTGGCCGAATTTCTTCTCACCAAAAATCTAACCTTACTGGGAACTGTGCGCAAGAACAAACCAGACACTCCACAGGAATTGAACATATCTAGAGGCCGAACTGTTTTACTCATCCAAATTTGTTTTTTCTGAAAACGTCACAATGGTATCTCACATACAAAAAAAAAACAAAATGGTCCATATGCTATCTACGCAACATCAAGATAAGTCTGTTTCTGATGAAGAACATAGAAAACCGGAAATTATCTCATCATATAATGCTACTAAAGGGGAAGTTGATAATGTCGATAAGATGATAAGAGAATACACGTGTGCTAGACGCACATCCCGCTGGCCTTATCGACTCTTCATGAATCTCCTTGATATTGCATGCCTAAACAGTTTCGTGGTATATGTGGCAAAGAATCCAAACTTCTCAGCAACAAAAACATTTCTTCAAACCCTAGGCAAGGAGTTAGCTAAACCGGACATGGAACGGAGGCTGGGTGATGCAAAGAAAAATCCTGGCGTTTATAGAGCATGCGGAATAAAAACTCAATTGCAAAACAATGATGCCATTCCAATAAATCCGAAGAAACGAGGAGGGTGCCACCTCTGCCCTCGTTGTCTTGATAAAAAAATGAACTTCAAATGCGATGACTGCAAAGAATTTATCTGCAATAATCACAGACTCAGTGTTACTAGTGTAAAGTGCAATTCAAACTGTGGCGTCGAAAATTAATGAGGTTGTTAAAAAAAACTTTTAATTTTCTGTTTTTATCTTTCTATTTTTTAATAAAGTACCTTGTTTCAGTCAAGAAGTTTTTATTTGGGTTACCTAAAAGTATACATTTTCATAAAAAAATATTTAATACATAATATACAGAAATAATAACACATTTCTATAAAAAAACAGACGGGATCCTGTGAGGACCCCACGTAGTACTTAACGTAACAAAATCTGTAGTAGTATTTTAAGGGTTAACCAAATAAAAGATAATGGTTGCAATAAAATATGTTGTTAATTAAACATTACTAGCTTACTTGTTTTTCTATAATCGTTGTTACGATACCTCAATAAACGACAAAATTTGTTTAAATTCAGAGTGGCGACCAACGTGGGGCACGTCATAATGCATTACTTACTATCAAAGCATCTGTACGTTAGGGCGTAATGTGGACGGAGAAGCACGGAGAGTAAGATAAACAAAACTGATAATCTGAAGAATGATAAAAAGTGCGAAGGAAGATGGGGAAACGGATAAAAGGCAGAAGTCTGCAATGGCAGAGAACCAATGACAACTATAAATAAATTATGTATTATGGGCCCAATCTCAGATGCATTACTCAAAATACGTGGATTCGGAAATTCCATTAATAACCAACATTTAATATGATTATAATTGTGGGGTGTGGACGAGGTCTTATCGTGTAAATCCGGTTTAATGTAATGTACTTTCCAACAGAAACACGGCACAACCGGCCATATAGAGAATAAGGGTTACTGTGTTCACAACAAGAAACATAACAACCAAGTCTAGAATTACTAGCTTATTTGTTTTGCTCGATCTCATAATTGCTAACTTTTTTTTATCTTCACCTACACGATAACAAACAGGATATAAAAATAATTTGAAATCGAAACTATTACCTAAGTGAATCCCACCGTAGGACCATCGTGCGTATTAATGCGTTACTATCTACATGTTTAAATATTTCAGAATTATGCGAAGTAGCAAACAGTGCATAAAGCAATTTTATGCTTCTAACGGCTGTTAGTACGGTGGTATACCCTGGCTTTGTTTTCATCATAAATAAACCCAAAGATGATTTTTACCAAGAAAAATAAACAAAGTTTTATTTCATTGTGCATACAATCTGAGAGGTAACAAGCACTGGAAGAGCTTAAGTTTAATAATACTATATAAGCAAAGAATTGTAAAACCCTTCACTCACTGTGGAAGGAAAAGGCCACGTATTTCATTCTCTTCGCGAGGAGGGCGGGCTGCTTGAGCTTTCCAAGCTACTTCAGCCACAATCATAGATTCTCAGCATACATAATACATTACATATATATGCATGGTGAGATTAAGGATGGGTGTGGTCAGGATAGGATCGGAAGGAACGGAATTAGGGTTCTGAGGGGGAAAATACTACCCCAGCATTCGCCTAAGTAGCCGAACATGGTGTGCATATACGCAGTGAGCATGCCGCTACATGTGTATAAGGAAAACCCCCTGAAAGAGCCTCACACAAGGTAGACGGTAACGGGAATCAAACTAATTACCTCCCGAATGCTAAGCAGATCGTGTTACCTCTACTCTACTAGCTCGATACACTGTGCACAGGAACAGAAAAAACTGGAACTTTCATGTGATAAATAAAAATATGATTCTCCTTATCCCACCATTGTTGTACCCAGAAAGGATAGAGGTCTATGTGTACATTACCGGCAAATTAAACTTATTATCAGAAATCGATACCACATAGAATATTTTAACACTAGACTTAGCCTGGTTGTCACATTCGTGGCCCCTTGCTTACAACCTCTAAAGCTGGACTCAAAGATTCGTAAGTGACCATGGCGAGGTTAAAATTGTTCATATCATTCAGCAAGTCCTTAATTTAATAAAGTCAGATATTATAAATGTACAATATTTGTGTGCCTGAACCTAAGCATGTTAAACTGCATTGTTTTATAGAAGGATTCTCTAGATCATCCACCCGTTAACCGATCTCACGAAGAAGAACGTAAAATGGTACTAAGGGACGAGTCAACCAGAATCCGCTGCGAGTATATAACTACTACTGCGATAGTATGACAGGAAGACTCCAGATTACTCTACGTTCTACTACATCTCTTGAGTCTCTTGGGGAAAATCCGCATGTACGTGTAACGAGAAAAACCAAGATAAAAGCAAAAAACACCGAAAGTTAGACATACACACTCATTTGTAAGATCGCTTCAACGTACGTTGAATCCCGGATGATGCATAGTGGTCGTCGCAACAACTGCTAACGTTTTCAAAACCCGATATTCCTCTGCTCATTAGTACATCAGGGATTTCCGTTTTCTGCAGTTTGAAATTGGTAGTGTGCGCTCGCTTGTGGTTGTGCATACACGTGGGTGTACGTATGTTTGTTGTGTGAGGGTGTGCGTGCGTGAAAGTGCGCGCGCAATTGTGAATGTGTGTATACGGGCGCGCGAGCGAGTGGGTGCGTGTGAATTGTGAATGCGTCTGCGCGTGCGTCCGAGTGGGCGCGTGTGTGGGTGCTTGCGTGCCCTTGCGTACCGGAGAAGTAGATATTAGATGGTTAACTAGATGACCGTGGTCTTCTTTCAAGCCAATGAAGACTATAAAAGTTTAAAATTTCATAGCAGTTTGTTACAATTCGCTTCATTGCTTCCTTAACAAATTACATGTTCACGATAATTAGAAATAAAATGATTGCATTCTTTATTCATGCGTAGTGCGGACTGTTTGGAATTTTCTTAATTTCTTTAACACATCTGCGCCCATAATTATTTTAAAAGGTGTGATAAATTGATGTTTATATTCATCACCGAATTATAAGCAGAGATGTGCTGTAAATCATTGTTTTTTTATTCTTAAATTTTTACTTCCAGAGTCATTTCTTTGGTGTTCAGCCGTTTTGTTATTTTGACATGTTAGAATTAATTTTTTAAAGAAAACAATCTGCTATGACTTACGTACATATTCTCAAAAATTGTTGACTTTAACGTATATTTTATACAGGTTGTTTTTTACGGGGATTAAAACATGTAAGTAAATTACTTTAGACGCTTTAATTGCTTTATCTACAAAACATCATTGGCATCATTTCACTACATTATTAACCAGGTAGAATTTATCATTTACATGTGTCTTTAACTTCAAATTGAAGAACAACGGTCTAGAAAGTGTTAATTTACCTGTATTTTTCTAAGTTTAAATTCTAATGCAGGCGGAGATGTTAGTTTTGTTTTATTTAATTCTTTCATTTTTGAATGCCGTTTGCATTCGAAACCATTAAGTTACGTTACAACTTATTCAAATTACTCTTGGAAACCTTTGCACTCCAAGCTTGGAACTTTCTAATTAAACTTGTTTTAACATTTGTGTACTTAAATAAATGAAACTTTCACGTGCTTTTTCTTATATACCATGAATGTAAAATTATTTTTTGTATGATTTTGTATTGTTTTGTATTTCTGTGTGAAATATTTGGTATTATTCGAACTATCAAATTTAACTTTTGGTGCCATTATACAGGCACGCAAGTTCGTGAATGTCTTTTCAGTGTTGGATAAGTGCTAACTTCAGTTGCAGAATCACTAAACCAGGAATTTAAGTACATGTATTTTTAAGGGCGCACCGAGCTGGTAGCGCAGTGGTGACACGACCTGCTTAGCATTTGGGAGGTAATAGGTTCGATGTATGAGGTTTTTCAGGGGGTTTTCCTCATACACATGTAGCGGTATGGTCACTGCGCATATGCACACCATGTGCAGCTACTTAGGCGAATGCTGGGGTAGTATTTTCCCCCTCAGAACCCTAACTCCGTTCCTTTCCTGACCACACCCATCCTTAATCCCACCATGCATATATACGTAATGTATGTATGCTGGGAATCCATGATTGTGGCTGAAGTAGCTCGGAAAGCTCGAGCAGCTCGCCTTCTCCCTTGGGGAGGGAATGAAATACGTGGCTTTTTCCTTCTTTTTTCCTTTTAAAGGCGCGCAAATTATTCATCATACTTCTAAATTGATGCTAAACTGTTGCAATTTATTTAATACTAATTTTATAAACCTGTACCTTGATTGCCGCATGACCTATGAGTTAGTTTTAAAAACCGTAGCATGGTTTCCTATTTTAACGGTAGCAAAATGGCGCCCAACGTGGGGCTTTCAACCTATTGCAAATTCGACTTTTCTTTTAAAATTTTATAGCACAATAACTTTTAGTTGACTTATGTTGTTTCAAAGTCATATTATTTCATTAAATGCTCATTGACCTACGCCAAATTAGCTACTTTGACCTTTTTCAGGTAAATGACCTTTTCCGGTTAATAGGTAAATGGTCTCTAACTTTGAAGTCCCCATAGATATACTATCAACTCTAGCAGTTTTCTAAGGTATTTGCTGAACTTTAATTAATTTATGTTCTCTTAGGACTAACTTATCATTTCAGTTTCCCTTTGATTCTATAAAACTCAAAAGAAATGGGTACTTACCTCAAACATTCGATGAACTTCAGTTTTGAAAAAAACTGTTATAAAATGGAAGAAATTGTATTTTCTAAAACCACTCTCAGCGTTAGCTTGCCATAATGTGTCAATACTTACATAGTAATTAAGACAGTACAATATTATTCATTGACAGTTCACTAATGTGAGCGTGACTGACAAATATTTGTTACGTAAAATAGATGGGTGTTCAATTATTAACTAATACCTGTAATTTTCCCAATGAATTCTCAAATTGTAAAGGTGTATAAACTTTTGGCGTAAGAGTATTTTGATTTTCTTGTCTTTCATTATTTCTTCTATTATGCCATTGATTTCTGTCACTCGGTGGTTGATTTTCCTTACTAATCTTCGATTTACGTTCCTTAAAAATCTAAAAACAAACATTTTACAAGTATCGTTTATTGTTTGTAACGTACTGTATAATAATAATCATCAAAGTATGGGGTTCCCGTATTAAGCTGCACTAATTGTATATTAATTAACCATTGTTTCTCTCGACTACTCATTAATCCGGCATATTCGTCTCTCTGTACATAATATTCGTTTCTATGCCTCATACCGTTATCCTCTACTTTATTATTCCTATGCTGTTGGTGGTTATGATGATTAAGCCGGTTGTTATGGTGCATATTATGCATATTTGGGATTCTTGGAGGTGCAGGAAAATTAAACGGGTGATTAACCTGCAAAAACAATCAGTGCACGATCTTTTCATACATATTAATACATGTGCATATTTTCTAATAATTGGTCTAAATATTAGCGGCAAAAAAGTAAAGGGCACGAATTTTTATTGCAAAACCATGTGCCAAGCACGGGGTGCCATTTTCGCACCTATTGAATGGGACCTTACCAAAATTAGTTAAAATTTCGAGCACTCCCAAAATTGATAGAATGATTTCTTGTTCCAAAATCTAATCCTGACCAAATTGGTTCACTTCTTAGATGCAAAACTAAAGAAAAACAAAAAAAAATGACAGTTTATGTGGGATACCCTTAAGGGATTATCTCAAATATTACTCCTAATCTGCCCAGTTGATTCCATTGCTCAAAAATAAATGCAAAAAAAATTAGGCTAGTTTATATTGGAGCCCTATTGAGCAACGATCGTAGCACACCCAAAATTCCTGAGATGAATTGTAACCACAATATGCCGATCCTGGCATTTCAACTCAAGAAGTGGAACAATTGATGGAAACTAAACGTAAAAAAAATAAAGGCTGGCTTTTAACAGTCTCCATTAAGGGTTGTAAGAGCACCCTCAAATCTGATGAGATGATTTATTATCCCAAAATGCCAATCCTAGCGAAATGGTTCACAATCCCAAAAAGGCAAAATATGAAAGTTTTAGGTTTACCAAAGCTTTCTTGGTACCAGGAGGTCCAAAACGTGAAAACAGTGTGAAAGAACTGAAGGATTAAACATTAGTAGTATAGTGACCTCACTTTACAATATTTCTATGTTTCAAGGTAACACAGTTTTCCCAGATTTCGTGGCGTTACCAAGGCCATGTCTTTTTTCTAGATGAAAAAGGGAGGGTTCCCCCTCCCATTTATTAGGGGGGATGGCCACGCCCTATTTTTCTGGGACAAAAGGAGAGGAGATGGGTCACAGTTTATTAACCCTGAAAGTTGGCCAATTCTTGAAAATTTAAAAATAGAACCAGTTGCAAGAAATTCCAAAGCAGGTCACTCGTGCTTATTCTCAGAAATCTAAAAATAGAATCCGTTTCCCAAAAACTGGTATCAGTTTACCAAATGCAGGTTAAAAACTGATACCGGTTTCACAAAAACAGTAATATGTGCATGTGTGTCCATGGGTCCTTGTGTCTGTGGGTCCTTGTGCCCGTATGTCCGTTTGTCTGTGCCTTTTTCGGAGGAGGTATCCCCACCAATTTTTACGAGGGGGGATAACCACGCCTTATTTTTCTAGTTCAAAAAGAGAGGATGGGTCAAAGCTCATTAACCCCGAAAGTTGGTCCATTCTTGGAAATTTAAAAATAGGTCAGTTGCTGGAAATTCCAAAACATACTATTTTCCCAAAAACAGCTCAAAAACACGTAAAACAGCTCAAAAACATTTTAGGAAACGGGTACTTGTTTTTGACCGGTTTTTGGTAAACTGGTACCAGTTCTTGGAAAACTGTTTCTATTTTTAGATTTCTAAAAATAAGCACGTGTGACCTCACATTGGAATTTCCTGGAACTGGTTCTATTTCCAAGAAATGACTTCCAGGGTTAATAAACTTTGACCCACTCCCTCTCATTTTGACCTACAAAAATAAAGCGTAGTCGCCCTCTCCTAAAAAAGTGGACGGGACCACCCCTCATAGACAAATGGGCGGTCAATAAAATTAACCTCTCCCCTTTTATTTTGGCCTAGAAAAAAAGGGGTGGTCTTGGCAACAACCCGAAATCTGGCAACACTGCTTGACCTTGAGACATGGCAACAATGTAAAGTGGACCAGCAGTATTATTTTCAAACCGTTTTCCATATATAGAAATAAATGAAGTTGTTAAATGTGGTTGAGCTTTCCTTTAATCCAAAATAATCGGTTTTGTACTTGCCCCAACCACAACACAGATTTGCGCGAATTCGACAATAAATGATCAAGAGTATAATTAAGCTTTATATAGTTGTGGAAAACCACTCTATAACATTTATATCTATTTTAGATGGATTCACCTCACTTGAAACCTTCTGAGCAAGTTTTGATAAGGACTAAACGTTCCAAGTGACCGAAATTATTAATTTGCTTAAACTATTGTATTATTTATGAAAACTGCTAACAGTAATTATAAAAGAATACACAAAATATTTTTGCGAAATTAAGATGATATGTTGCCAAACTTAAATTTTTTTTGTTCGAAAATGTTCTGCTAAAAACATACAAAACGTGGACGAGTGATTGGAAGTATTACTTACAACACAAATTACTTATAACACAAATTTAGCCGAAGTAACAATTCGGCAACATGTAATCTGAATTATTGAATTTAAAATTACTGTGAGAGATGAAAGTCTAACTAATACATTTTTTAGTAATCTTGCTATAAATTGCTGCCAACGTCGGCACCAATATAACAAGAATACTCACTACATTTTTACATTTTCGACAATTATTCAATTAAATTTGCTAACCCTAATACAAAAACATGTGACATTTAACGCAAAATGTTGCCGAACTCAGCTTTGTCTCGTTCCGCAATGAATTACTAAAAACATAAATAACATGGATAATCTGTAGACGGCTACCGTTTTTTAGATTTCAATATTACCTATAATAAAAATTTGACGAAAGAAAAAGGCCGGGTTCGGCAACAATTGATATTGGTGAATTATTATTATTAAGATTGCTACCAATTATGAATGATCTACCTAAAAACGAATTTAGTACGTTTGCTGGCGAACTCAAGTTTCGTTCGATCGAAAGGTACTACGAGCAAGTATGTTCACTATATTTGTACATTTTCCACAATTATTAAAATATTACAAATGCTAAATTATAAAAGAATATACAAAAACATTTTTGTTAAGTTTAAGATGAATTATGACCGAAGTTTTCTTCGTTCGGAAATGCACTATTAAAAACATACTTAACGTGGACTAGTATTTCAAAAAATGGCTAATTTTTATACTTCAGCATTACTTATAATATAAATTCCCCGAAGTATATTTTTACATTTTCGGCAATTATTCAATTAAATTTGTTAACGCTATATATGGAAGCGTCTACAAAAACATTTGACATTTAATATAAAATGTTGCCGAACTCGGCTTTGCCTCGTTTCGCAATTGATCACTACAAAGATAAACAATATGGATAAGCTGCAGACAGGAACGGCTACGGAGTATTAATTTCAGTATTACAATAAAATTTGCCGAAAGAAAAAATCGAGTTCGGCAACATAAACATCGTATTTAGTATTTCTAATGCCGAACTCAACATCCTTTCGCTCGACACCATTACCATTAATATGCATGCTCACTATATTTGTACATTTGTTGTAATAATTCTATTATTAAAATAGCCAACATTTAAGATAATGTATTGCCAAAATCTGTTTTGCCCCATTCGGCAATATACTATTAAAAACATACATAAATGGTGAATTTTTTTATTTCAGTTTACGTATAACAATTTACCGAACACTTAGATACCATGAGAATCTATCAATTTATATCGCTAACAGTAATTATGAAAGAATGTACAAAAGCATTTCTGTGACTATTAAGTTGATTAGTTGCCAAACTTAACTTTGCCTCATTTGGCAATATACTATTAAACAGACACATAACATCAACAAGTGGTTGGCAAGAAAGATACTATATTTAAATTTTAGTACTACGTATAAACTAATATTCAAAGAAAAATTTACGGAAGAACGAAAAGCCGAGTTCGGCAACATATAACCAAGTTTTTGAATTAAGATCGCGGTTAGTTATAACAAAAATTTGCAGAAGGAAAAAGGCAAAGTTCGGCAATCTAATAACCAAATTCTTGAATTATTAAGTTTGTTTAATTACATACATACCATTACTAAGCATTCTCACTATATTTGTACATTTTTGGTAATCATTCAATTACATTCAAGATGTGTTGCCAAAATTAGCTTTCCCTGATTCGGCAATATACTCTTCAAAACACACATAACATGAAAAAGTAGTTAGAGAAAATGGCTAATTTGTTTTTGATATAATTATTACGTATAACTAAAAATGAATATCTAACCACATATATAGTATTTTTGATATAAATCGCTGCCAAACTCGGCTTCGCCTCGCTCGGCAATTACATACCATGAGAAAGTATGTTCACTATATTTGTCAATTTTCAAATATCCAATTATTAGGTAATTATAAAAAATATACAATAAGATTTTTGTGGCATTTAAAATTTGTTGCCAAATTCAGCCTTGCCTCATTCGGTAATATACTATTAAAAACACATAAAATGGGAAAGTGATTGGCAACAATGCCCAATTTTTAGACTTTCAGTATTGCGTATAACAATTTGCCGAGGGAAAAAAGGCAAACTTGGCAACAATAATCAGGTTTTGAATTAAGGTTGCGACCAATTATGAAAATCTAATAATGAAAAAATCAATTACACATATAGTATCTTTGGTATAAATCCCTGTCAAACTCGGCTTCGCCTCGCTCAACACATACCATGAGAAAGTATGCTCACTATATTTGTACATTTTTGAAAATCATTCAATTATTACAATTGCCAACAGTAATTATAAAAAAATATACAGGACTTTTGTAACATTTAAGAGAATGTTGCCAAACTCAGCTTTGCCACATTCGGCAATGTACATACATAACATGGCAACTTAGTTGAGGAAAATGGACAATTTTTAGATTTCAGTATCACGTACAATTTGCCGAAAGAAAAAAGCCGAGTTCGGCAACAATAATCAGGTTTTGAATTAAGGTAGTACCAGTTATGGAAATCTAATAATGACTATCTAATCGCATGTTGAGTATTTTTGATATAAATTGCTGGCAAACACAGCTTCGCCTCGCTAGACACTTATATACCATCAGAAATTTTGCTCACTATATTTCGAAAATCATTCAATTATTAAAATTGGTAACTGTAATTATGAAAAAATATACAAAAACATGTTTGTGACATTAGATAATTCGTTGCCTAACTCACGATTTAACCCGATCGACAATGTACTATCAAAAACAATTCGACAATTATTCACTCATTAAAATTGCTAACAGTAATTATTGAAAAACTATTTTGTGTCATTTAAGATGATTAGTTTACCGGCTCACCATTTGATCCGATCGGCAAAGTATTATTAAAAACATATATAACACGGGCCGACGGTTGACAAAAGCGGAAGAAAAAAACCGATTTCAGCAACAAAATCCAAATTCTTGATTTATTAACATTGCTGAAAGTTATGAAAATCTATCTACTGTATTTAGTATTTCGGCTGCCAAACTCGGCATTACCTCGCTCGACACTTACATACCATTAATAAGCATGCTCACTATATTTGTACATTTTGGTAATCATTCAATTATTAAAATTTCCAACAGTAATTATATAAGAATATACAAGACTATTGTGACATTTAAGATGTGTTGCCAAACTAAGCTTTGTGTAATTCGGCAATACACTATTAGAAACAGAAATGGTATGCAAAGGTAGACGGCAAGTGACCAATTTTAAATTTTAGTGTTACGTATAACAATTGACCGAAGGAAAAAAGATGAGTTCGGCAACAATAATAAGGTTTTAAATTAATGTTGCGACCAGTTATAAAAATTTAATGAATATCTAATCACATATATAGTATTTTTGATATAATTTGCTGCCAAACTCAGCTCAACACTTACATACCATGAGAAAGTGTGCGTACAATATTTGTAATTTTCGAAAATCATTCAATTATTCAAATTGGTAACAGCAATTATGAAAAATTTTGAGACATTTATTTAAGATTTGTTGCCGAACTCAGCTTAAGTTGTTCGACAATGTACAATTAAAACCACACATAACAGGTATATGCAAGAATGGCTACTAAATTTTAGATTTTATTATTACCTGTAATAATTTGCCGAAGGAGGAACAGCTAAGTTTGGCAACAAATAATTCAAATTATTGCAGTTAGGGTTGCGGCCATACTGAAAAATCTACCTTTCAACTGTTTTAGCAATTTTGGTAAATTGGTACCGAATGTTTTATTTCCAAAGCTTTAATTAATAATTAATTTTAATGTAATTGTAATAAAGTCCACACATAATTACTTACGAAGAATTTTCCTTTAAACAAGTATTTCACAAACGTTTCTTGATTATTTATTACTATTCTCAATTACCGTAATTTTATTAATTGCAGCGTAAATTAATGCAGTTTCAAGTTTACTAAATTAGGATCCATTCGAAAATCTGAAATTTGAATTGGACTCATTTGTAATAAGTAATAATTAATTGCGATTACAAAAACTTTGTTTCAAACTAAACGTTGACTTGAATTTAAGTGTTGAAAATTATTTACGTCTTAATTCATTAAAAATTCCAAAATGTTTTATAATTTTATAAAGGCTTTTGAAACATGTCTTAATTAATTAAAACTCTTGAAGATTTTGCAGATCCAGTGAAGCGAGTCTATAATAGCATGTTGTGATTAAGGGACAAGGAATGACTTTTAATCCTGTCACATGAGGGGTTAAAAGATTTCTCAGTCCCGCATTGTATATGCTTCCCAGATGCAAAATAGTGCAAGATTCGTCGGATTAAAAATTACTTGAATCCTTAGAGAGCAAAAGTGATACCTTAGACCATAGAGATGGAGACTGACAGACCGGGAATGACAAAAAAAAATGCCTAATCATGTGCTTGAGTAAAGTTTTCTAAATTAAACATTCAATTAAATTGAAGAATGCAACGATAAAAATGTAAGTTGTTCCAAATTTATTAATGTTTGAATATAAAAATGATGTGTACATTAAAACTAATACAAGAACTCAGTTTATTATGACTACACAAACCTTAACATTACAAATGTTATCTCATTTCAAACTGAGTCACACAAAAATATTTACACAGTAAATAAGTAATCACAACGATCACCAATGGAATATTCTGAGATGTTACGATGAGTCATAGGTATGACTTTACGAACACGAAGAACCCTTAAACTAATTTAAAAAACGCTTGGAGTAGAGATTCTGTTAATAACTAAGAAAATGAATTCTGCAATATAATCGATTGAGGATTGAAGCTTTACCTGAAATGATTAAAAGACGTATAAATTCATCAACACTAGCTTGATACAGTTTTAGGACTATGTTAAGACAACCATTGTACTAAGCTGGTCATTAAATGAAGAGCTTTAATGTGACGAGTCATATTACCTACCATCAATAAACAAACGTTAACCTGCCGAATATTGCAAACACTGTTTTTTGAAAAATAATTAATGTGCATTTAGACCAACTATTCGTATTATTTCAATACCAATTACAAAAATACATACAGGAAACTGATGTTGTGGATAAATTAAACCAGGTGGAGGTGTGAGCGCTTCTTGCATAAAATGTGGTGGTGGTGGTAAAAGTCTGCTCGGTAAAGTATTCGGAATATAGTAACTATGCTGTGGTAAAGGTCTCATATGTGGTGGTGGTTGTGGCATACCCATGGGAGGACGTAATCCAGGAGGTAAACGTCCAGAGATCGGATGCTAAAACTCAAATTTTTGCATGAAATTAACCAATACTAATATTACCTGAACATAGCCTGGATGAACTTTTGGTTGAATATGATGAAGTGCAGGTGCCGAGGGAGTGATAGGTGAAAGCGATTGAGCATCAATTTTTGACCGATTCTGTAATAAACCTCTTTCTAGTTCTTCAACCGTACAAATTTTCTTATGATTTCCGATTCCAGAACTAGGCGATGATTCAAATTTAGATGTTTTACTAAACAAACTAAATGAATCTTCACTTCGTTTAGATTTCGAATGATTTTTATCAATCTAAAAAATATTGAAACAGACTTTTGATGTACAACTTAATAACTTACAAGTGAGTTTGGTTTTTCAAGATTAGATAATAACGAGCTACTGAAAATATCGCCATTTTGTGTTGCGTTATAGGACCATACAGAATCTTTTGGAGATGGAAAGACGTAATTAGATTCGTCAAGATTTAACTTATCAATAGAAATATCTGCAAGTTAAGTGATTAAAACAGTTTTTGGGTTATTGCTTTAATACCTAAACCGTCAGACTGCTTGCTATTCTCAGCGAGCTCAGCGAACTGCTCATGCTGCTGTTCCCAATCATCGAGACCACTCGAATCTTCCAAAGCACCGAAAGTTTCGTCGTTAAGTGCATCATATTCCTCTTCTTCAATTTCTAAACAATCAGCTTCATCGGGGGAAAGTTGGTTATCGTCACTCTGTACAAAAATGTAAATAATAACGTTATCAAAAATAAAACGTAATTTGTTGTTATCATAAGTTACAAAAAAGGTGTAAAAAAATTTTAAGTTTTCAATTTTTGAAAACGTACATCTGTCCCAAAACGAAATGAAGTATCAGCCATTTGATTTTAATAATAGTATTAACATTCTGCTTGTAAAATAAATTCGGAAACGTATTAAGTTTCTAAAATTTTTGTACTTAAGAGCAAATGTCAGAAAATATTATCAGTTCTTTCTAAAAACATAAGAAAATAAAATTCCCTAAACTATATACAAAGGAAAAAACCCTAAATTGTTTTTGCAGTTACTTCCAGTGGCGTGTCATATAGTTGAGATGCGCTAAAAATTTATCATAAAATTTAAAATGCAGGGTAATTCGTATAAGAACCGACACAGAGCATATAGTGGAACCCAAAATATGACGATTTAACGCAACTTACCTCTGTACTAAGTTATACCACTGAAAAGTTATAAGCCTTGAAAGTGGGATTTCAAATTTTGAAAAAAATCAATATCTCAGAAAAACCAAATTTGGTAAACGTTGCGAGTGTACCAAAAGCATTAATCGATGTAAGTAGAGTTCAATCAAATGGGACAGAACCTTTTAACCGATTGGCAGACTTAAAAAACTATTACTTTGTTTCATGTGGAATTTAATTCCAAGACTTTTCCTACTCTTGTTATTTTTCAAATAACTTTATTTTCAACAAAAACTCGAATAACTATAAACACGCATTGTAGCTGTGTCCTGGATAAATTTTATAGTAGCAAAGTACACATTTTCTTTAGGATGGCTCATCTGTGTGTTGAGACACTGAATAAATTAAAAAGTTCTTGTAGCAATCCAAAAAAACAAAGAAGCTCTGTTGACGATTCAGCTGTACAATCTTCTGCGCTGAACATAATAAGGACTAAATTCCTTGATACGAGCCTGCACGCCAGTATACACACCAGACATATTCGAAACGTTGTCATTTGCCTGGCTTCTATAATTAGAAGCTTCCAAATTAAATTTCAGAAATATTCCTAGGACTACGTTGACAGTTCCTTCAGCTTTATGTCCAACGTTTGACAAAAAACAAATAAACCTTTCAATCGGCACGGCCTCACTGGCGACACATCTAAGTACGAAAGTCAGTTCACACGTGAAATTTCTGCTAAGGAATCGAATACTACACCAAAGTATTTAGCTCCATTACCTTCTTTTAGAATTCCGTTTTAACTTTACTTGCCATAAGAGTAACATGTTCTTCATATGTTTTTTTAGAAAGATAAAGTGTGCTTCCAGAGTCTTTGTCACCATATAAATATTCTCCCATAAATCAAGTTTATCTGAACGTTCATATTTAACTGCCGCCACTACTCTTTTGAGTAACTCCCTCCAATAATGGATTTCTTGTACGAGTCAATCAACACGGTTCTTCAATCTACTCCTAGTTTTTAGTTTTTTTATTTTTGTGATTAAAACTATTTTCATGTTGTAACACTCGTTGATTAGCATTTTATCAGTTATTGAAATCGGCGAAAAACCATGTTCTGTTTTTTGATTCACCAATCTTTTGGTAAACAAGCTCTTGGAGAAACAGCGAACTTAGTCTGCATATAGTTTTTTAGTCTGATTATAGTCTAAATCGCAGCCTGTGCTGGATTTGTTTTACCAGAAAATTCCTCAAATTCAAAGTGACACCGACAGAATAAACATATGCTACATTTTCACTATTGTGCATATTATCATTCACAAATCCACTCTTAGCAGTCCGTGAAAAGACTTTATCTTAGCAATCTTCTTTATGACTTTTTGATTTCCTTCATCTATTTATTTAGACTTTTTCCTAAATTATGCGCTGCTAGGTTTTGTTTTACGGTCTACGACGTTTTAGCGCGAGGTCTTTTCGTCGTATATTTATATAATATATAATATATTATATATATATATATATATATATATATATATATATATATATATATATATATATATATATATATATATATATATATATATATATATATATATATATATATATATATATATATATATATATATATATATATTTTTTTCTATGGGTCTACATCCCATATATATACGTCATTTATTTCTTTTGTTAATATTTCATGAAATTTGTAATTGAACCTTGGACCGGTTAGTTTCAGATAAATAAATAAATAAATAGATACCTACCATATTTTTGAAATATTTTTGGCGTAAAATCAGTTATCATTCAAATTAACAACGAATATGCAGAATCAATATACAATGTTACAGAGTGGTTAAAAATAGTAATAAGTTTTAAACGAAGACATATATTTTTACCGCCTTTAGACTACCTATGAAAACATAACGATATGGGATATAATTTTTTGCGCCACCTCTAGCACTAATACAAGCCTACACCTATGTACGAGCACTAAAAAATGATGTAAAATATATCTTTGGGTATAAATAGCATGGCGTCGAAACGTCCTTGCGCCGAATCGTCTTCGCGCCGAAGCGTCTTGGGCCGAAACGTCTCCGCGCCGAATCGTCTTCACGCCGAATTAGCAGCGCCGAAACGTCCCATTCCATTTATTTTATGGCTCATTGTAAATACAAATACTAGAATTTAAACTCTCGATGATACTTATAACGAACTCACCACACTGCTCTATGACAAAGGTCAGACGATAAGTGCAGACCGTCTGTTTTCTATTCGAACGAAACACTGACTGATTCATATGGTAACCGAAATGGAAATGGGCTGAGGGTAAGGGATGACTGGTCTGCTGTAAACATTGACGTTGCGCGTGCAACCCGGCTGGATCTAGCTACAGCCAGTAGAGTCATACTTACTGCCAAGCGTACAAATCGGCCAAGCAGCGCGGTCCTCGACGAACCTGAGTTACACGCTCTACGTCACTGTTTATGCGTCTACGTCGACTGCAATTCGCTGCAAAGCTAAATTTAACTTGTATGTAAGTTTAAATCGAGTGGGATTCGCTCCCTCGGTAGCGTAGTTGGTAACACAGTTCTCTAGCAAAGAACAGATCGTGGGTTCGAATTCCACTTGAGGAATTCTTTTTCTGTATGTATTTACATACAATTTATATATATATATATATATATATATATATATATATATATATATATATATATATATATATGAACCTTGAGCGTATTATTTCTTTGTTATATGTAAGGTTACGTGTGATTTTTGCCCTATCTCACAGTATTAACATTATTTGCGAAGATAAAATAGCTTCGACTATGTTCTTGTTGCTAATTATTGCAACAGTAAATTTTGAGTTACACGACCTTGCAGTAATGACGATTTCGTTATTGCTGTTTATAATTTTGAGGAAAGCTTTTAACGTTAACAATTTAGGAGAGATTTCACTGTTGGATTGTTTTGCTAGTTTTTCTAAGATATCGAATTTCGCTGATAAGAATTAACGTAAAGTAGAATTAGAGCAAATAAGGTTGATGACCTATCAGCTAGTCTTTTAGCACGCATTGTATTTTGATTACGTGCAAATATTTTGAAGCTATTACAGGATGCACCGAACCGAGGCTTTTATTTTACCGAATCACCTTTATGCGACGTAAGATAGGCAATTTTTTGTTTGTTTTGAGCTTTGCTGTGGAATACTCGCATTTATGTGCTTAGATCCCGATGTTTTGTTTAGAAATACACTGGCGCCCTTTGATTCATACCAAAAAATAGTGGCGCATCTAAGTTATGTTTTTTTAATGGAACACCGTGTATATTTTTGCATATTCGAATTGTACGAGTAAAATAAAGCGCAGTTGCTGTTACACGGTGTATACGTAAACATTACCCATTTCGAAATATTTGAGAGTTTTCAAAATTATAAGGTAAATTTTGTCAATTGATACCCCGTACTGTAGTACAATGATAAAATAACTATTGGTCACAATATAGTGAGGTATCAAATCCCATATGACTGGTTGGGGGAAATCTATACAGGGTGTTAAACAAAGTTAACCCTTTTCTTTCTTATTTAAATATAATGAACTTGCTTAGTTCAAATGGAACACTCTGTATATTTTTCTTTCCATTAATGGAGAATTTAATTATGTTTCAAACTGTATTAATTACATCGGGATGACTCTTGCAAGGTTCAAATTCCCAAAATCATTTATCTTAATTACCTGAATTTTATTTAACACCTTCAAGGAATAATAATGACGTCGAAAATATAAATTTGGCAAATTCTTGTAATATGAATTTTGGTATACAATATTCAGCATAAAAAAATAAAAAACATCGTATGTAATGATACAATACGCGGGTTAATATACTATAGAAAACTATCTTAATCGTCTAAAAAGTTGTTATGCAGAGCTATACGCAAAAAAGCGTATTCATCCGCCTGACAAAAGGTAGGAAAGTAGTTACTTTAACTTGCACAAACGATCAGTACGATATAATTAAGAAGAATAGGTAATATTTGCAATGAACCTAAATGTCTGCAGGTGATTTATAAAAAGCAAGTTAAGTTTCGAAAACTTCAGTAATTTATTTTTCTCAAAATTGGTAATAAAGGTAACTGGCACAAAGGGTAAGCCACTAGGCTTAATTCATGCATTATTCATACACAGTAAAATGGCCCTTATTATAAAAAAAAACAATGGTTAAGAATTAATTAGTCACGACACTAGCGCTTCATCCCGTCGTGAAAATGGAAAAGAAAACGACACTAAGCTGCCTGCGCATGAGAACTTGGTCCACATCAACCAATGATATTAAAAGAGGAACTTGTAATTTGGAAAACTGTTAATTCCCAAAACGAAGAGGAATTAAAAATTGATTCTTTTACTTAAATAGTATTTTATTGAATGAAAAATATTAATTTCTGGAGAGTACGACTAAAGTCAGAATAAAAATGTTTTAATAATTGAACAGAACGTTAGCCGGACCATTACGAATCTATTTCTTAGGGGTTTAACTACATAGTAGGTGCGTCTTCAGGTGGCAGATAGGGGAATTACCCTGCAAATGATCGTAAGTGATGCGAGCTCTTGACCTCAAATGGTTGATGTTATAACTGAGAATACAGTGTCGCAGAGTTCACGTGGGGCTTCGCAACTAGCGAGGGCAGCGTTGGCAACCTTACGTTCTCCTAGCTATACGATCACTTACTTCATACTAGTCTTCAATGACTTGGATTACTTTAATTCGTTTCTGTTGGAACACTCTCGTTCCAACTCTTACCCTTTCAGGTACCCATTTTCGGGAGACCCCTTCCTTTCCCTTTTTACTCGTCCCAAGACGTGCGCCGGATAAAGTGTACACGGGTGTGGCAATCCCGGGATGACCTAGCCGGAGACGGCTCAACGCTAGCCGTCTCCTAATACCGCAACAGCGAGCTGCTAACCCCACCTCGGGGTACTAGGTACAACCCCGTTGTGTTTAGTCACCTTTCACGGTAGTAGAAGGCTCCTATCGTGATGACCTTTCTTCCTCTATACTTGTGGGAACAATATGGCAGATAACAAAGTATTAGAAAAGGCTTCAGAAAAGGATATGGCAGCGGAAAACTCTTCTCCACGACCTTCAGACACAGAGATCAGATACACCGGATTAAACATTGCCTGATGTGTCAGGAGTAAGCGTGATCGCTGCAGCGATAGGCAGCCTTAGACCGCTAGTTAAGCCGCCTTCTAAAAACGAAGGTATGGTGAAAAAAGGGAGAGGAGCACCAAGCCACCTCGATCGAGCGCTTCTATACCAACAACGAAGCAGCACACTAAAAGACTCAGGAGCCATGTGTAGACTGGATCATACAACGAAGCTACCAAAGGACTAAGGAGGGCGGTGTTCAACCGACGTCATAAGGACGAAATTGTCGAGCAGTAGCAAACTCCCTAATTTAAAAGCTGTAGGTACACGAGAAGTACACTATGGATCGCGTGTGCAAACGACTTGACCAAGGACTGGCGGAATAGGACAGCAAGCCACTTGAAATCGCTATGCGAGAGCATGGATTTAATGGTCGTAGAAGCCAAAGCCCTCCCAAAACGCTCAAAAGTTTTGATGTGGCTTCCGGACACGCCGGACGAAGCAGTCGTTAGGATCCGTCTTGAAGTCAGAACCCTAACCTTAAGACGGAAGTACGAAGCAAGAGAAGAAATGCACCACCTTAGGCTTCTTTATGGACAGCATCTCGTATGGGATCCTGAAGAACGCTGAGTTCAAGGCCTTCTAGGACTTGAACTATCCTGTTTAGGTTAATACAGACCTCTACTGATAATAGAAAACCCTTGCTAAACTAAGATAAAATACAAGCTCTTGGCCCGGTGAGTGGAGAGCTTATTTTTAGCAGAGCCACTGGCAGACCGAGAACCTGTACACTAATACAGAAAAATATTACAGCTAACAAATTTCTGTTCACATGACCTACTAGCGGTAAAAGTAGTATCCAACGGAGGGAAGCGAGAAAGACTATACTCGCATCGGCATACTTTCCATCGGACGACCCAGATCCACCACCACCAACAACAGTGAAAGATTTAGTTAGTAGCTGTAGAGGAAATGGATATTAGCTACTTATAGGATGCGACGCAAATCCACATGTATGGGGTAGTAGCAACACTAATTACCGAGGTGAGTCAATTTTACAATTCACTATGGTACAAAGCTTGAACATAATAAATAAGGAAAACCTACCTTCGTAACAGAGCATAGGCAAGATGTAATTTATTTAACAAGAGCCAGCACATTTATGGCCAATTTTGTTAAGAACTGACTTGTCACTGATGAAGTTTTTGGGTCACAGATGCATACACTTGAAATCATCGGTATAACCAAAGTGATTGTACACTATCGAAACGTGCGCAAAACGAATTGGCCATTCTATAAGGGCGACCTAAATCATTACATGCCAAGAATCAACACTTTGATTCATAACGACCAATGCTATTGTATCGATCTTTGAAGAGGGCTATTTTTCAACCGTAGGACTATCAAACAGAAAAGTCACCGAACCGAAAAAACATACAAGACTATTTAATAGGGCGAAAAATACAAGCGATTGGGAGACTTACAGAACATCCTCACTGAATACAACAGAGCACTGGGATTAGCTGCTAGAGGAGCCAGTGCGAAAAAATCGAAGACTCCGAAGAGCGTCAAGTTATACAGAATGCTGTCCAAAGAATCCCAGCGCTCGACAAGTAACATCCAGCTAGACAGTGGTGTATATACGAAAACAGGAAAGGAGACTATGACTGAACTGCTTCGGGTACACTTTCCTAGTTCGGAACTACTTTACATCAATCACCTGACGAGCTAGAAACCGGGGACTTGAGTGCCATGAGTTACATGGCATCAAAAGCGTACTGGCTAACACTTTGATATAATTAAATGGGCAATCGACTCGTTCAAGCCATACAAATCACCGGGACCTGACAAAATCTTTCCGGCGATGTTATAGAAGGGACCCGAACTCCTAATTACAACTCTGCTCCATTTTACTAGCCAACCTAATAATGAAATAGCTTCCTGGGAGGTGGAAAGTAGTCTAGGGTAGTCTTCATTCCAAAGACCGACCGAGCCGGGTACTTCCAGACAAGGACGTATCGTCCCCTCTGACTTACGTCATTCGTGTTTAATGCAATAGAAAAATTACTTGATAGACACATTAAGATGGAATAATTAGTAACTAATCCACTATACCATTACCAAAATGCCAACAGACACAGCACTTCATCACCTCATAAGGAGTTGGAAATACCTTACGGCACAAAAAGATCATTCTAGGAGAATTCTTGGATCTAAAAGTCGGGCTTAGAGAAAACCTGTTGCAGATGGATACACTGCATGCTGAGCCGAGTGATGCATACAATCCTGGGAGATTCCTTGGCGGTTGAAGTGGCAGGGAGTTGTCCAAAGAGAGAGTTTTATCGGCCCTCATTGTCATGGACAGGCTACTGAGAGAACTCAGCAGCAAAGGATTCATATTCCTAGCTTATGCAGGTAACCTGGTCATCGTAGCAAAAGGGAAACGTGTGTGTGTGTGTGTGTCTTTCTTTCGTAAAAATCTTTTCGATATGTTGTTTATGTATCTCTATCTTTTTTTCCTACTTTCCTTTCCCATTGTATGCTTTTTATACGTCCTTGTTGTAGACTTCTATTTTTTCCATTTATTTTGTCTGCACGTAGTTTTGGCTCTGTGTCTTGTCAATTTATATTGTTGTTCTGTTTCTGTCGTCTGTTTTTGTAACCATTTATGTTTTGCTGTTTTATTTTTTTTGGCGCTTCCTTGCAGTCCTGGTCGTACCATTCTCCCTTTTTAATGTCATTCTTCTCTGTTTTTGCACATTTCGATAGTATGTCCCTTATACATCGCCAGTCTTTTTCTATGTTGTTTGTTCTGTTTCTTCCTTCTCTGCCTCTGCTCTAAATCTTCCCTGTACTCGTTTTTTCGTCAGGCGGCTGCTGAACTTCCCTTGTATTTGCCTACCGTTTTGATATTAGAACTTAATCTATTTGATTGCTTGTTCTTCCAACTGGACTGCACCACATTTCTTTGTATATGATCTTACTTTTCACTTTTAGTTACTAGATTGTTTCTTGCCGCAAAGTTGATAAAGCGTTCTCCAAGAAATCGTTTGTTTCCTCTTTGCCTGCTATTGCTTCGTATTTTTTCTTTTCCTATTTTTGCATTTAATCCCAATACAATTTTTATGTCGTGATTCGGTAGACCATTGATCGAGTTTTCTAGTTCGTCGTAAAATTTCTGTCTGCTCTTCTACTGATATTTCAGTTGGTGAATATTCCTCTTAATCTTATTAGGCGTAATCATTCGTTTACAGATTTCCAATCTATTACTTCCTCTTTAATCTTTCGTTAATTAAGAAACCTGTTCCACACTTGCTCTCTCCCATCTCGATTCACTATATATGCCTTTCTATCTTTGCGTTTGTCTCTCCTTTGAGATTTGTGTCCTGTACTCCTAGAATTTCTGTATTGTGACTTTTGACTTAATTATTCCATCTTCCCTCTCTGTTAAGGCTTTGTGTGATGCATGAAGAGATTGTTCTGTTTTTTTGTGGCTTTTTGTTTTGCTTTTATCCTTTCCCTTATTTTATTCTGTATTTCTCTCTTTGTCTCTCTTCAGGTCATATTGTCTTCTATCACTATTCTCGTTCCTCTCAATTTCTTTTTCGCCTTCATCACTTCTTTCTTGGCTTCCCAGTTCTCCATTTTGGCTATTATTATTCGTTTTTCCTACTTCTGTAGTACTGGCTTGACCTGCAATTTTTGGACTAATAGTTCTTTTACTGTTTCGCTTACATCTTCATCCCTGCAATGCATTCCTTTTATTACAATGTTCAGTTTTGTCTTTTGTTTCTCTTGTTTTTCCAGTCTATTGATTCTTACTTTAAATTGATCTTTTTCTTTAACGCCATTCTTCTTCTCCCACTCTTCTTTTAGTTTTTGGAATTTTCCTTTCATTTCTGCATCCTTTTTATTGTATTCCTGCTTCAAGACTTCTTTCAACTCATCTATTTTTTTGTTTATATCCTCCATTAATTTTTCTATTTTTCAGATTCTCTTCCATTTCTTCTACTTCGTATTTCGCTGTTTGTTCTGTTTCTGCTTTGTTTTTTTTTTCGTTGGCGATCTTCCTACTTTCCACTCTTCCTGAATGCTAATAGTTCTGTTTCCCACTTTTCGAACTCTACTGGGTTTTCGTGTGGTCTGTTCCTTATACATTAAATCTGTAATAACACACACAATTTGCTCGCGGTTTCTGTTGGTTTACCTATTTATTAATTTGCTTGTCTTCCCTTCCTTTGTAGTACTTTTTAAAATGTTGGTAACATCGCTTTTCAGCCTGCCGCGACCTTGTTTAACTTTTTTTCTTATCTGTTAACCTCAATATGCCTTTAATGTTATCTTGTATAGAAACTTCGTAGCCTTTGCGTTGACTGTCTACTTTATTTTCCTTGCTTCTAGACGTTTCCTTCCTCTCATTTACCGCCTTTTCTCCCGCTTCCCACTCGATAAGGGTTAAAAATTTTAACTTATTATTGTTTGTCGGAGCACTTAAGTACACGCCTATCCCGTTTACTTTCCAACTGTGTGGAGTCAATTTGTAATGGTAAAATTCAAGAAAAAACAGCAGTGTTCTTTTGTTTTTGTGATCTATTAAATAACAGATTCAATGTGGGTTAGATGTAAGATCAGTAAAGGAATAATCCTAAACTGAATATTGCCCTTTTAAAGTTATGGCATTGTCAACCAACCTATATTTGCTGAATAGACATTATTCTTTATGTTTTTTAAGTGACGTGTCCATATATTTATACAAGATTTGCAGGATTAGTAATAAATTTTTATTATTACACGAGATTTATTTCAAATGTGCAAAATGTGATTTTAGATGGTCTTGGTCTCCCAAGTTTTACATATATGCGATAGGTGTCGCCACTCATTGACCTCATAAAAATAATTGATTTAAAAAAAATTTTTAAAATAAAAAATCAATAAATAATAATGACAAAAGGAAATTCAATTGTAACATTTCTTAGAGCTGTTTATTATGACGATTTTAAATGGTAAGTTTACAAAAAATATTCATTTATTTAGATTAGGTTATGTCTGATTTTTGTAAATTCATTTACAGGTCGGTGGTTAAAAGCATTGGTATATTCACTTTAGGTGTTCGAATAGCACAAGAATGTGCTGGAATGGAATTAATACCTGGACAATAAACATATTGGCGTATCGATAATAAATCTTTAATGTAACTAATGTAACTTGTTAAATTCTATTCTTATGTAGATAAATAAATTATAAATGTAAATTTATTTATTACCTATCTGCTGTAACTTTGCACTATATGATTATTGACATTCTGATGCAACTTTAGGCAACAAAACCACCAAGGTCAGTTCAAGAGCAGTTGTTTAATACACTACTCCAAAATGCCACATTTTCGATTAGAAACAAATTTACCACAAATCCAAATACCTTCAGATTTTCCTCAAAAACTATGCAAAGCTTTGTCAAAATCTTTAGGAAAACCCTTAAGTGTAGGTAATTTAATTTTTGAGGTTAAACTTAATGTGTTCTTGTAGTATTGTGTTGCAACCGTTATTGGTGATGTTAACATGTCCTGGGGTGGCACAAATGCTCCAGCAGCTCAAGCTACTTTAATGAGTATTGGATGTTTAGGGGTCGAGGAAAATAAGAAACACTCAAAATCTATTTTTGAATTAGTTAACAAAGAACTGAACATTCCATTGGATCGGTATGCATACACATAGCAATTAATCAGTCTTTAACTACATAATTTTAGAATGTACATCTTTTTTACCAATTCATCTACTAGTGACGTCGGTTATAATGGTACAACATTCCACGATATCTTCGGATAAACTAGAGATAACATGTTTGCCCGATGCAATTTTTTAATCTGTTTAGAGTAGTAACGTAATCTTGTATTTGATTATTTTCCATTTCGTAATAAATATTGTGTAATTCATAGGGATCTGTTTGTAAATTATAAGCTTCGATAAAATTCTAAAGTGAAAGTTGTATAAGTGCATTATTTCACTTAAGTGTGTAAATACCTACTTCAGAATCGTAAAATTGGCAAAATTTAAAATTGGTTGTTGAGGATAATCTTCGAACACATGCGTAGGTGTTGTTTCTTGCATCTTGACACTTACACCAATTTTCGGCTCGACATTGCTTAAAAAGATAGAATATAACAAATAGTAATTTTATATTCAAGCTCAGATTTTGACGAAATTGTTATGGCATTTATACAGTGTGAATCACATCACATTCATACTACTGTATCTAAATTTTTTAACATAACATAAACCGAATAAAATAAAGGTGAACGAAGATAACACTGGGATCTTACATTTGAACTAAAAATCGTAATTCAGCCAGGGAGGCCTGTAATGGTGGAGTCATAAACTATTTAGGAGCAACACACATTTTGCATTTAAGAGAAAATATCAAAAAGTATGTACTAAGAAGTTTGAAGCATTACATCTCACCACACATGGTATGGCATAATTGTATGAGGTTTACCTATTTAGACTAATTATCAATTAACTATTAAACAATGAAAATGGTCTACATACTTTTCTGTGCATGTATATTTATTGTGCCTACATTAAATTATGCTAAATGCCATGTTAATTCTTGTTCCACACCATAACATGAATATCAAGGATTTAATAACTTTACACCATCTGTGTTATCCTTGTGTCCACATGATCGCACATAGTAATGAGTAAAAAGTAAAATTAATATATTAAACTTTTTTTTTGAGAATGTCAAATGCATGAGTATACTATTTGCACCAGTAACTTTTACATACATTTAGTCAAAGCCAATAATGCTTCTTTAAATCTGCTATCTGTACTTTTCTCATATCAATTAACGCAGTTAGTGAAGACTCTCACAAGGATTACGAAGCATTCCTCAACTCTTATCGACCTCTTTATCACATCATTCCCTCCTGAATTTTTTAAGGATAATAATACATTCCACGACCATGACAATCTCCTTTAATTTGATTGTACCAGCTTTTGGTAAAATGCCATTATTTTGGGAATATCGAGACATAAAAGTTATTCATTTTTTAGAACTTGGCCCTGAAATTGAATCGCTGAATTGGGATCAGATATACAATTTAAATACAATGGATGAAATGGTTCAATGCTTAACTGAAAAGATTTTATACGTCATTGACAAATTTGTGCCTTCTCACAGAAAAAAAATTACTAAATCTCCAGCTCCATCGTTAACAGATAATATTAAATTGTTAATTTATTTAAGGAACAAGGCATTAAAGCGGTTTAAGTTGCCAAAGCTGGAAGCTCGCTGGAAGTATTATAAACAATTACGCAATTTTGTAACATCTGCTATTCACCATGAGAAGAAAGCATATTTATCTTATGACCAAATGATAAAAATCCTAAAAAACTCTGGAATGTTCTGAGAAAGTTGGATGTGGTCAGTGGTAGAGAAGCTGCTAACTTACCTCATGAAATATGTGACGTACATTTCATAAATGACCCCTTCTTAAGCACAAATCATACGCAAACTATACAATTTTACGCTAGCAATAATTGTAATTAATTTTATATAAATAAATGTAATTTTAAAAAAGTTTCTGATTTTGCCAAAATAATGTCTAAATTAAATTCTGTAATTTCAAATATTCGTTGCAATAGTGTACTTTTCACAAAATTAATCTTGACATTTTAATTCTTTTTTTACCTCATATAGTTAATCATTTACGAGAAAAGTTAAGGATGCAACATCATGTTTAGATAATTTTTTTGTGCGCTGCCAAGTAAGTGTTTTTGAAAGTATTCAAACTATTGGTACTGGAACACAGTTTGACTGATCATGATCCCATCCTTCTCAATATATCTTTAAGTAGCAATATAATACCTACTGAGAAACAAAACTCCTATAACATAATTAATTATTATAATATTGCTACATTAATAGAGGGAGAAAAGTTGGATAATGTATTTCAACATTGGAATAGTGATGTATGCACAACAAATTTTACCAAGAAAATTAATTTTATAATCATCCTCTACTATAAATAGGATAATTTCTAGTAAAAACAGGAAAATTAAATCCTGGATCACTGGTGGCTTTGGTTTCCATTAGAACCAGAGACCAATGCACTTTAAATAGAAATAATCAATTTTTTCTAAATAATTATAAAACATATCGCACAATGCTGTTGAAACTGATTTGTATTATAAAAACTTAGCACAGAAAAATGCTAGAGATCCAAAAAAAAACTCCGGGGGTTGATACGAGAGGCCATAAGTGATATGAGATGTAAAACGGAAATAAAGAATATTCTTGACTCTAATAAAATAATTATAACTGATAAAAAATAATGGTAAACACCTTTAATAAATTTTTTATAAATGTAGGTAAACAACTGGCTGACAGCATTGTAAAATCGGGTACCTCTAATAACACAAATATGAACATTGGTGGGAGAGGCTTGACAAATCTTTTCGTTTAGACCCGATCACAGAAAATGATATTCTAAAACAAATCAACAGACTAAAAGATGGAGTAAAGGGGGGTGAGGATCATATCAACTCAAATATAAAAAAATATAAATTGTTTCTAATACGGCCACTGTGCCATATAGTAAACGTTGTTTTTAGTACTGGTGTCTTCCCTAAAAGTTTAAAATCAACAGTTGACATACCTCTTTTCAAACAAGGTGACCGAAAAAGGATGAATAACTGCAGACCAATAGCATTAACAAGTACAATTAGTAAGATTATCGAAAAATGTCTCAAAATGAGATTGGTACAATTCAAAATTTTAAACAAAAATCAGTTTACATTTAGGGAAGGCACCAGTACTGAAAACGCTCTATGTAAAGTAACAGAAGCAATTCTGAGAAATCTAGATCAAGGTAAGAAAGTTATTGGTTTGTTTCTGGACCTGCAAAAAGCTTTTGATACTGTGGCACACCACATCCTATTGAAACGTCTAGACCTTATTGGTATTCATGGCAATGTCAATGTCTTTGGAGAGGAAAGTGACAGACTAGAGGTAGGATGTGGTTTGCCTCAGGGTATGATGCTGTCACCATTGTTGTTTAACATCTATATCAACGATATATTTACAGTAACTAAAGAAGCTGATGATGCCGGTGTGGGGATGACTTAAAGACAACAAAAATTCTGGTGAAATTGGCACTTTATAAAATTAAAAATTGGTTGGATATATCTCTACTTTCACTTAACATTGACAAAATAAAATTTGTTGCCTTCTCGTTGTCTGCGCGATCGCTCCTTGACATTCTTTGCCTTAAATTACACAAGCCACAATGTTGTTGGACGAGCACTATAATTGCGAACAATCCATAGAAAGAAAATGCAATGTAAAATATTTGGGAATACAAATTGATGAAAATTTACTTGGAAGGAGCAAGTAAAACTTTGTGACTGACAAGATTCGAAAACTGATTTTCAAATTCTATGAACTTAGAAACATATTGCCATTTAAAATACTCAAAACAGTTAATTATGCTCTAATAGAGTCAATTGTAAACTATGGATTGGTAGCCTGGGGCAACCACTATGACTAAACTGCAAGTATCTCCAAAGTGGATTATTAAAATCATGCTTTGGAAAAGCAAAACTTACCCTACTCACTTACTGTATAAAGAAAGTAATTTATTAACCCCCCATCAAGTGTTCATTAAATCAATAATTAGGTTTATGATGAAAAATATGGAATATAAACGAATAATAAATCATAATGTTAATACAAGATTCGCAAGTCAGAACAATGTACTACTACAAAACCCCAAACACTCTGTTTACCAAAGCCTCATACAGGGTGGGCCACCACCAACGGGACGGTCTTTTGTATCTAGGCAATACGTTTTTTCAAATTTATTTTTCAGGGGGGGTTATGTATATCAGTAGTGGCCACATTTTAAAATTATTTTCGTACATACTGGGTGTTCCAGAAAGGCGTGGCGTACTTATCAAACTTATGTTCTTTTTAATGGAACACCCTGTATTTTCGTTCAATGTTGGATAGTACTGTAAATTTAATAAATGATCCCTATAGATTATAATATTACAGTGTTCGAGATGTTGTTTTTTTAAAGTCTCTATTGTGCACAATAATTTTATTTATTGTTAAAATAATAGTTTAAAATGAAATACGGATTACAAGAAAGAATTGATATGATACTGTGTATTGGGGAATGTTTAGAAAATTGTTTTCTGGCTTCTAGATTATATGTTCAAAAGTACCCCGACCGAGGACATCCAAGAAAATTTTTGGAAGATTGTTGAATAGATTTCATGCTACTGACTCAGTTGCATATCAGAAGGTGAATAAAACAAAACAGGTTACTGGGAAAAATGAAAATAAGTTTGATGTAGTACTCTCTGTTACTGATGACCCTCATACAAGTACTAGAAAAAATTCGAATGAAACAGGTATCAGTCGTACAAGTATCCGTAGGATACTTAAAAAAAATGGATATTAACTTTTGCTTATGGGCTTTGGATAAGGCTAGCAGAGATCCTGATTTTTTTAAATTTGTGGAATTTACAGATGAATGCACTATTCAGAGTGATGGTATAGGAAATAGGCATAATTACCACTATTACTATACTGAAAACAGACATCTATTTCGTACTGTTGATCGCAAACACCGCTGGACTGTAAACATTTGGGCAGGAATATTAGGCGATTATGTGATTGGACTATATTTCTTTGATGGCCACCTACATGGAAGAAAATTCTAGAGTTCTTTTTGGATACTCCATGAGCATATTCCATGAAATATACGAAATAAAATGTGGCTACAATTGGATGGAGCACCCGCTCATTTAGCCCGATCTGTCAGAGAGTATTTGAACAGAACATTTAGAAATAGGTGTATATGCAGGGGTAGTCCTTGTAATTGGCCACCTAGGTCTCCAGATGTTACTCCAATGGATTTCAGTATATGGGGGATTGTTCAACTTCTAGTAAATCAAACAGTCCCCACTACTACCGAGCATATGAAAATAAGAATTTCTAATGCATGCAACACTATAACGCCGGAAATATTAAACAAAATAAGATCTTTTGAAAATAGAATTAATTGTTGTATTCAGGCAGATGGCAGACATTTTGAGCATATCTTAGAGTAAAATTAATTTTTTCCTAGCGTCTTGTTCGTCTTTGTTATTATAATTATTACTTCTCTCATTAAAAAAAAATATTTTGCCGTTTTTATGTTTTTAGTTAATAACTTTTAATTTACTTGAGTGTTAAGAATAAACATGATTGTTTTTTTGAATAACACATTACATTTAAAATTACCAAGATAATGTGATTTGAATGTAATTATTTTACAACTGAAAATTTGAACACCCTGTAAGGAATTAAGAATCATTTGCTATAGAAATTCAAAGGGTAACAACTTTAATATTTACAACTAGAATTTTGTGATTCTAATTTAATTGAGTTGGTCAGTATAATTTTTTTTCCAAGACCTATATTATTTCATAAAACACAAAATATCTCAAAAACTGTAATATTTACCAATAGGGGTCATTTATTAAAATGCACCTTATTTTTACAGTACTATCCAAAATTGAACGAAAATACAGGGTGTTCCATTAAAAAAAACATAAGTTTGATAAGTACGCCTTTCTGGAATACCCAGTGTGTACGAAAATAATTTTAAATGTGGCCACTACTGATTAATTACCCCTAAATAAATTGAAAAACATATTGCCAGGGGTGGTTAAAAGCATTGGTATATTCACTTTAGGTGTTCCTGAATGCTAATAGTTCTGTTTCCCACTTTTCGAACTCTGCTGGGTTTTCGTGTGGTCTGTTCCTTATACATTAAATCTGTAATAACACACACTATTTACTCGCGGTTTCTGTTGGTTTACCTATTTATTAATTTGCTTGTCTTCCCTTCCTTTGTAGTACTTTTTAAAATGTTGGTAATATCGCTTTTCAGCCTGCCGCGACCTTGTTTAACTTTCTTCCTTATCTGTTAACCTCAATATGCCTTTAATGTTATCTTGTATAGAAACTTCGTAGCCTTTGCGTTGACTGTCTACTTTATTTTCCTTGCTTCTAGACGATTTCTTCCTCTCATTTACCGCCTTTTCTCCCGCTTCCCACTCGATAAGGGTTAAAAATTTTAACTTATTGTTTGTCGGAGCACTTAAGTACACGCCTATCCCGTTTACTTTCCAACTGTGTGGAGTCAATTTGTAATGGTAAAATTCACGAAAAAACAGCAGTGTTCTTTTGTTTTTGTGATCTATTAAATAACAGATTCAATGTGGGTTAGATGCAAGATCAGTACAGGAATAATCCTAAACTGAATATTGCCCTTTTAAAGTTATGGCATTGCCAATCAACCTATATTTGCTGAATAGACATTATTCTTTATGTGTTTTTTAAGTGACGTGTCCATATATTTAAATTTATATTATTATACGAGATTTATTTCAAATGTGCAAAATGTAATTTTAGATGGTCTTGGTCTCCTAAGTTTTACATATATGCGATAGGTGTCGCCACTTATTGACCTCATAAAAATAATTGATTTAAAAAAAATTTTGAAAATAAAAAATCAATAAATAATAATGACAAAAGGAAATTCAATTGTAACATTTCTTAGAGCTGTTTATTATGACGATTTTAAATGGTAAGTTTACAAAAAATACTCATTTATTTAGATTAGGTTATGTCTGATTTTCGCAAATTCATTTACAGGTCGGTGGTTAAAAGCATTGGTATATTCACTTTAGGTGTTCGAATAGCACAAGAATGTGCTGGAATGGAATTAATACCTGGACAATAAACATATTGGCGTATCGATAATAAATCTTTAATGTATTGTAAACTTGTTAAATTCTATTCTTATGTAGATAAATAAATTATAAATGTAAATTTATTTATTACCTATCTGCTGTAACTTTGCACTATATGATTATTGACATTCTGATGCAACTTAGGCAACAAAACCACCAAGGTCAGTTCAAGAGCAGTTGTTTAATACACTACTCCAAAATGCCACATTTTCGATTAGAAACAAATTTACCACAAATCCAAATACCTTCAGATTTTCCTCAAAAACTATGCAAAGCTTTGTCAAAATCTTTAGGAAAACCCTTAAGTGTAGGTAATTTAATTTTTGAGGTTAAACTTAATGTGTTGTTCTTGTAGTATTGTGTTGCAACCGTTATTGGTGATGTTAACATGTCCTGGGGTGGCACAAATGCTCCAGCAGCTCAAGCTACTTTAATGAGTATTGGATGTTTAGGGGTCGAGGAAAATAAGAAACACTCAAAATCTATTTTTGAATTAGTTAACAAAGAACTGAACATTCCATTGGATCGGTATGCATACACATAGCAATTAATCAGTCTTTAACTACATAATTTTAGAATGTACATCTTTTTTACCAATTCATCTACTAGTGACGTTGGTTATAATGGTACAACATTCCACGATATCTTCGGATAAACTAGAGATAACATGTTTGCCCAATGCAATTTTTTAATCTGTTTAGAGTAGTAACGTAATCTTGTATTTGATTATTTTCCATTTCGTAATAAATATTGTGTAATTCATAGGGATCTGTTTGTAAATTATAAGCTTCGATAAAATTCTAAAGTGAAAGTTGTATAAGTGCATTATTTCACTTAAGTGTGTAAATACCTACTTCGGAATCGTAAAATTGGCAAAATTTAAAATTGGTTGTTGAGGATAATCTTCGAACACATGCGTAGGTGTTGTTTCTTGCATCTTGACACTTACACCAATTTTCGGCTCGACATTGCTTAAAAAGATAGAATATAACAAATAGCAATTTTATATTCAAGCTCAGATTTTGAAGAAATTGTTATGGCATTTATACAGTGTGAATTACATCACATTCACACTACTGTATCTAAATTTTTTATCTTCAAACTATCACTGACTAACATAAACCGAATAAAATAAAGGTGAACTGGGATCTTACATTTGAACTAAAAATCGTAATTCAGCCAGGGAGGCCTGTAATGGTGGAGTCATAAACTATTTAGGAGCAACACACATTTTGCATTTAAGAGAAAATATCAAAAAGTATGTACTAAGAAGTTTGAAGCATTACACCTCACCACACATGGTATGGCATAATTGTATGAGGTTTACCTATTTAGACTAATTATCGATTAACTATTAAATAATGAAAATGGTCTACATACTTTTCTGTGCATGTATATTTATTGTACCTACATTAAATTATGCTAAGTGCCATATTAATTCTTGTTCCACACCATAACATGAATATCAAGGATTTAATAACTTTACACCATCTGTGTTATCCTTGTGTCCACATGATCGCACATAGTAAAGAGTAAAAAGTAAAATTAATATATTAAACTTTTTTTTTGAAAATGTTCTTTCATGTGTTACTCCAATGCATGAGTATACTATTTGCACCAGTAACTTTTACATAGATTTACTCAAAGCCAATAATGCTTCTTTAAATCTACAATTTTTACTTTTCTCATATCAATTAACGCAGTTAGTGAAGACTCCTGCAAGGATTACGAAGCATTCCTCAACTCTTATTGACCTCTTTATCACATCATTCCTTCCTGAATTTTTTAAGGATAATAATACATTCCACGACCATGACAATCTCCTTTAATTTGATTGTACCATCTTTTGGTAAAATGCCATTATTTTGGGAATATCGAGACATAAAAGGTATTAATTTTCAAGAACTTGGCCCTGAAATTGAATCGCTGAATTGGGATCAGATATACAATTTAAATATAGTGGATGAAATGGTTCAATGCTTAACTGAAAACATTTAATACGTCATTGACAAATTTGTGCCTTCTCGTAGAAAAAAAATTACAAAATCTCTAGCTCCATCGTTAACAAAGCTGGAAGTATTATAAACAATTACGCAACTTTGTAACATCTGCTATTCGTCATGAGAAGAAAGCATATTTATCTTATACCTCAAATGATAAAAATCCTAAAAAACTCTGGAATGCTCTGAGAAAGTTGGATGCGGTCAGTGGTAGAGAAGCTGCTAACCTACCTCATGAAATATGTGATGTGCATTTCATAAATGACCCCTTCTTAGACACAAATCATACATTTTACACTAGCAATAAAAAATGTAATTTTAAAAAAGTTTCTGATTTTGTCAAAATAACGTCTAATGAAATATATTCTGTAATTTCAAATATTTGTTGTTTGACTAAATTAATCTCGACATTTTAATTTTTTTTTTACCTCATATAGTTAATCATTTAACTATTATTCTGAACTTTTGTTTAAGCAACTCCATGTTTCTCGGAAGAGAGTAATTGTTAATCATCTGCCTAAAAAGGAGCAAGTTTCAACAGTGAATGATCTTTAGGCCAAATAGTTTGTTACTAATTTTGTCAAAGGTTTTAGAAGAGATTATAGAGAGTCCAATTACACACCACCTTGATGCTTATGACATTATGCCAAACAATAGGTCTTGTTTCAGGCGAAGATTTGGTTGTGCTGCTGTGCTATCGTCAATGACGGATAATGTTTTGAAAGCCTGGGATGATAATAAATTGTACTGTTGGACTTTACTAAGGCTTTTGATACAGTGTACCATAACACTTTGCTTTCTATTTTACGATATATTGAATTTAGCAACACTGTCTCACTTCTCATCCAAAACTACCTAGAGGTTAGATTTCAGGCTGTCTGCTACCTAGACAAAATTTCAACTTTCAAAGAAATTATTAGCGGAGTTCCGCAAGGCTCCATTCTTGGGCCTCTGTTTTCTAATTACATATTATCATTTAAGGAATAATTGTGCTACTAATTTCTACGCAGATAATGCAGTTGTATTTATCTTTTATCCTAATAACCTTTAAAATGCCAACCAACGAATAAATGAAGATATTGCATTCAAATCCGCTTTAATTGTATCTGGACCAAACTAAAATTAGGAGATAACCATTTCCCATATGGGTATACAGATCTTACGAAATCCAATTACACCGGTTGATGAAGTGTGCAATTTAGGTCTTATAGATTCCAAATTGAGATTTAAATCTCATATTAATATAAGTGTATTAACGCTGCTTATCCTAATTTGAAATGTTTATATACACATAGACGGTGGTTTAAACAAAAGATGAAGAGAATGCTTTGCGAATCACTAGTATTATCTAATTTCCTTGTACAACGGATTATGATGCTGAAAGGGTTCAAAAATGTCAAAATTCGTGTATGAGGCTTATTTTTGGCATCCGACGGTATAATCGAATGTCTCACAAATTGCAGAATTGCAAGTGGTTGAACATGATAAATAGATGTTTTTACGATGCCTTCTCAACACTCAACGGTTCTATTCGAATGAAGTTTCTCTTTCTACATGACAAGACTATATAACTCTATTTCAAAACTCAGTAAACATAGTGGTCCTGCTCGTTTTAAGAAATCACTATTTGTTACCGTATAAACTGGCAGTAAAACGTGATAACAGATAAAGGCTTTTGCTCGACTAGACAGCGGCCGGGATGGATTCGGAGTACTAAATTTGGCGCACAATAGGATAGTTTATCATATATAAGTCAAAAACGACAAAACCGGAAAAGGGCGCCAGAGTATTTGAAATGTCACGATAAGGGTTGGAATGCCTAATTACGTCAGTTCACACATTGCTCAAATAACTCGCTTACCCAAACGTAATCTTCGCAGGCGGCACTGGGACCAGCAGATCTCGCCAACCTGAAAGCCTTCAAAAATATTTGCACGCGTAACTAAAATAATTGCGTGCTGCAAAAATCAATTGCTAATTTGATAAGAAAACAATAATCTATTGTTACGTTACGTTACTAAAAAAAATCTACTTTTAAAGTAATTTCAAGCCAACAACCAAAAAAACACTTTAATTCTGTACACAACCATTTGAAATTAAATTCCTCAAGTCTCAATTAATTATGCTCATATCATAAAAGAAAATAATGCAGTGGTTCATCGGTCTCTAAATGTTACGTTGTAATTAAATAATCACTTCAAAAGCTTTCGGCCTTAATTGTTTTATTTAAACTCAACACAATATAATGACGTTAATTTAATGAGCAATAAAAAAAAATAAACGTTAGCTATGCGCGTTATCAGATGCTGTGTAAGAATAGGTTCACATTAAAAAAAAAAACAGAAGTCCAATAACCTAAATATATAAGTGAATAAATAAATAAAAAAAAAACAAACAAAACAATCGAATTGTCAACACAAATATTACAATCTTATCACCTAGGTTATTTATTAGCGGTGAAACTAGCTAGCTCACGACGACCTTTATTAATATATACTATAAAATTGATTAAAATGTCCAAAATAATAAATGGTTACTTTCCGTTTACGCTTAAAACGTACATAATTTTCGATGTAAATTCGAAAGTTTAAACAAAATTAAAAAAAACTTCAAATAAATTTGGATAATAATGCGGATGGATACGCCTGTATTAAAATTTGCACAACAAAAAAGGCAACGAAAAGTTAATCTTTAAAGAAAAGGCGTATTCAAGCGTTTCTACAAACACATAACAAAACAATACAAATTACACGCCATACATCTTTTAACATTTATCACCCACCTCAATAATTGAAACAGAAATGTTACCTTAGGTTGCGGATGCCCTTTTGTTACACAGTCATCTGGAATGGACCTGCAGGAGGACCTCGGCTCTATGGTTGTTACTGACCCGACGCTTGCGACTCCCCGTACAATTCAGCTAATGACCGCTTCTCTTTCGACTGATTAAATTTCAATTGGTTGTATGTACACTGACAGTTATATTAACAGGCTAATAGTTAACTTTACTACGACCTAGTTCTGCTTGATACTTATTACTCTTATCTAATTACCTACAAGTCCTGATTAACACGTATTACTTTTAACTTAACAAAAAGCTGGTTTAGTTACAGCAGGTTACAGATTTACGGCGCACTGTGAACTTTACGTTCGAAACTTTGGAACAAAGGTTGGATTTTTCCGCAAGAAGCGAAGACCTCTCCAGAGAACCACCTGGTATCTTTAAACACTAAACGCCTTTCTGGATGATAAGTCCATATGGACCAACTGCACGTAACCATAAACTGGTCTCGTGAAGGTTGAACAGTAATATGATCCCTTAAATGGGCTGTGAGGGGATGAAAACCCTGATACGATAGTTCCTTCGACACGGACCTTGGTCAACGTTGTTCCGTGGTAATTACTACGTCACCGTAACGAAAAGCTGGATGCTTCTACGGCTAAATTACTACTGACCTCGTGAATAATTTCACTTGTCGCCACATTATTTTAAACCGCTTCCATTAAATTAGCCAATTAAAGAAAATGTACTCAAATTTTTTAAGCACGCGCATCCACAAAGTCAAACTCGAAAAGAGTCGGGCGAAACTGCACCGTCAACAGAACCTACCTCTTCTCGAAACCTTATCTAAGTAATGGATATATGATAAATTGAAATTTTGTTAGTAACGCTAGTTTTTACTGCCATGTGTTAAAGCGAAATTCTTTGTTTAAAACCAAACTCTTATCAACAGAAACGGCGCCGAAATGACGGCCAAATTTAACTTTTGCAAAAGATGTATCATACAATGTAATAATTTTTAAGCGTTCTTTAATTTATTTTTATATGGTGCAATCCCAACTCTAACGAAATTCACCTAATTTAAAATAACGAAAGCATTTATCTACACAAAACTATCCTATTTACAATGAATCTAATGAATGCTTCCTCTCAAATTAGTACAAGGATTTCCTTAAATATCGATACCAAAAATGTAAATCACATTTCCCTTTTAAACTTTCATTTTACTTTGATCGCCAACAAAAGCTTCATTTTTTGTTTTAGAAAACACTAAAAAAATTCATAAACCTTTTAAATACGTAAAAGACAAAAGAAAACGTTACAATAGAAAAGCTTCTCCAAACATTGATGCGTTATTACATCCAATTACGAGAGTTTATACTACATTTAAAATGCACACTAACAAATAATATATAATTTCGAAAATTATCGGCAAATCTTTGATAAAATCATAGACCCATGGCATATTTCATTATTAATTTAATATGTAATGTTTGAGTATTCGAACTTAAATTTATTTTGTAAGTTATTGTTTACTTAATAATTAATATTACATTCTTTTATCAAGGGTTAAGTGGTAAAGCAGAGAAGTAACAATTTATTGTGCTAATTATTTTGAACTTCCCCTCGAGATTCTGATTGTATACTTCTTATACCAATATTAATAATGGTATTATTATTATTACATAAACACACAGATTTATAGTTTAATAGGTTCTTTATCTAACGTGAAGCTGATGGATACCAATTCAATATCATATATGGATAAATTTATGAAAGGACGCTTACATTTGAGTAAGAGCAATAAGATTAAAGTACTGAACAATTTTGCAACCAATAATCGTATGATTAATTTAAATAATAAAAATAAAAGGTTTAAAATTATAGTTTTTAATAACTTGTGTCACATAGTGTGAAAATCTTAAGAAAAGTGCGTAAAATTTTTTTTTTGTTGGTTTGTTCGTAGTATTGAAATTGATTCAGAACATGACGGATTTGATTATTTAAAATTGCTAGAAGAAAGGGTATTTCTTTAAATTGTTTTAGTACAAATGTACAAACGTGTCGATCGTTTGGTTTTAGTTTTAGTATATTAGTAAAAAAAGGGATTTTATAGGTTCTTTTCGTAAATAATGGTTATTCCGATTTATTTTTAAGTATAGTTAATCGTAGTGTAGTTGAGTTAAATTACGTCATTGAAAATTGTTATCGTACTTTCAAAAGGAATTTAATTTAATGATCGATGGAAAGGGTTTTTATGTAACGTAATATGTTTGGGAATAAATTGTTTGTGCTGTCGTTCATAACGAAAAGGTTCCGTCGTGGTCATACAGTCGATTTATTTCAAGTTTACCAGTTCACTTATCTACGGAATTGTGGTTGGTAGAAGTATAGAGAATTTATTTGAATAACAGGGTTTCTTATTAAAAAACAGGATGTATGTGCCTGACTTAATTCTACTTACCAAGGCTGTTTCTTTGAAGGGAATTTGTCCACTGCAATTTTTGGGTATGGAAATTTTTGTGCGATGGTTAGAAGGATGTGATTTTGAGAAGAGAGAGGGGAGATTTTTTTTGTTGTCTTAGTTCAGATGTAGAAGACTCTGGTTTGTTAGGGCGCATTGCCGTGTGCGCATGATGGTTTGTTTCAGCAGAGTGAAACTTATTTACGCCGTGCCGGGGGTTATTTGAATTTGATTGAGCAGCGCGTCAAATGATAAAACATTATTATCAAAATGAGTGTTCGTTAGTGCAAACGCTACGCGCGTTGCGGCCATTTTACGGCAGACGCGAGGCCCTTCAAAGTCGACTCTCCAACAGTTGGTGGCCAAATTTGACATGACCGGTGCAGCCAACATTCGTACGTCAAAGGAACGCCAGATCGGCCGAGAACATTGCCACAATCTGTAAAAGTGTGCAAAAGAACCCGAGGCAGTCAATTTCTTGTGGTGCACGAGAACTCGGCCTTTCGCAGACTTCAACTTGGCGAATTTTGCGCTGAGACTTGGGGCTACACCCTTACAAGATCCAATTGAACAAGGCCCTCAAAGTGAATGGCCGTAGACAACGCCCGTTGCTCGCTGACTGGGCTTCGAAGCGTTTGGAAGAGGACCCCAATTTTCGCCGAAAAATCATCTTCAGCGACGAGGAATATTTTTGGATAACTGGCTATGTTAACAAGCAAAGTTGCCGTATATGGGACGACACCACCCCCACGAGGTTCACCAGGTGGCAATGCATCCACAAAATCACTGTTTGGTGCGAGTTTTGGACCGACGGCGTCATTAGTCCGTACTTTTTTAAACGACGTTGGTGGGGCCATCACCGTCAACGGCGAGCGCTACAGAACGATGATAACCGATTTCTTTTGGACCAAATTGAACAATACGGACGTAGTCATGTGGTTTCACAGGACGACGCTACGTGCCACACTGTGGACGCCACGAGACATTCTGCATCAACGATTTGAGGGTGTGGTTATCTCTCGCAGGGCTGACGTGGATTGGCTACCAAGATCGTGCGACACCGTGAAAAGCCGCGGCGGGCATTTGAACGATGTTATATTCCATACATAATGGAATACAGAGGTCTTTCAAATAAAAAAAGAATTTCATAAATTAGTTAAGTTGATTGACCTATTTCCACAGTTTTTTCTTTTTTAGTGCGACGTTTCCGAAGCGGGCTCTGTTTCCGTCATCAGACTTAGTCCTGAGATTACTTGTAATGGTAACTTTTTTGAGGTTATGTTTTTAGGTCGAAATTTTTAATAAAATTATTTTCCATTCAATTTTACACCAAAAAGGTACTCTTTATAAAATTCGATATTGTGTAACGTTTTCCAAATATTTGGATTTAAAAATGATGGGACAATCTTTAATTTTTATGCAAAATAATTTTTAATAAAAAAACATGAACATGAAACATTAGACTTATTAAATTAACACAATGAAATTAAAATGCGTTAGATTCTGAAAAAATTAATTGTCAAAAATGTGTATAAGATAATATTCTTTAACACTCAGTATCTCGAAAACAGAGGCAGTTAGGAATAATTTTTACTGAGCGAATCCCACTTATTTTTGGCTAGCAAGCACGTCATGTTTTTTTGAAACACCCTGTATATGGTATTATCGCTGTATATTTAGGTTTTCTTTCGGTTACCCTGTTTAAGTTAGGTGTTAGATTGGGGTAGCCATTTTCTTTAAGTGTTTTAGCGATATTTTCTTTTTCTTTTTTCAGGTCCTCTTGTTTTGAGCATATTGTTTTCGCTCTATCGTACAAGCATCTTGCCACGCCTAACTTCACACTTTTGTGGTGATTGGAATTGTAGGGTACCTACCCGTGTGGGTAGGTTTCCTGTATAAACCCAGGGGTATGTATTGTCATAAGAATCATTTTATTAGCTTGAATGATAAAAGATAAAATAAGCAAATAACTGGCTCTATTTTTTCGGAATTCTAAATTAAATACATTTTCTTTTCTCAAATAAACGAAAGCAAGCGCATAGGGAACAATCTAACGAAGTACGATGCTTTTGAATAGATTTTTGTCGGATTGAATATTAATAATAAACGAAAATAATGATAATTAAAACAGTAGAATTTTTGTAATGTGTGAAATGGTTCTTTAAATAAATAAAAAAGGCGCGTAAATAATATCTAAGGTAGCTATAGCATTGAATTTCTACGAAAAAATACGGTTCCTTTAAACTTATGCCAAACGACCGTTGAAGCTCATAAAATCGAATACCTGGTAATTTTCAAATTTCAAAGTTAATCCAATTTTATTTTTGGTGTTACACTAAATTCTAAGTTTAATTACCACCTTTACCATGAGCTCCTTAATATTGGTGCTCCAATTTTCTGAGCTCGGTAAGGGCTGCCGGTCACTTTCTCCTTTATTCCCTATGTACTCGTAAACACGCACTAGCCAATCGTGGCGTTTCAACGGCTAAACCCTTAAAATGACGAGTTCTAAAACAGACGCTATACCTCATGTGAGTAGGGCGAGACGCCCATACTCTCACATCGATTCGTCGATCCGTCCCAAGGATTCGTAAATGCCAAACTCAAGACTAAGAAGAGCAAGATCTGCCAGGAATAAAATTCTGCCCCATTCGGATGCCCGGGAGGGCAGGACTCAAGCGACCTCGGTCATCGAAAGTACCAACATGCGGATTCATTACTGCAACATACGTGGTATCAAGGCAAATCTTAATGCTGTTCACCAACACCTTGAACAAATGCAACCGAACATTCTGTTTCTATCAGAAACACAAGTCTCCCCTGGAAGTACTGAATCGCCTGACCTGCAATTTCCCAGATACAACCTCCACTCTAACATTCGCGTTAAAGGCGGAGTATGTGCGTATACCAAGGACAACTTAGGTTGTAAGAGGATGTCCACTTTGGAAAACAACAAATTTGACGCGATTTGGTTGAAACATTCTGGGCCCCAATTTGTGAAATTCTACTGTTGTTTGTATATGTCTCCCAATGATAACAACTTCCAAGATCTTTTTGATTACCTTAGTCTGAAAATATACTACCTCTTATCACAGTTTTCATCTTGCGATATTTCAATTTTGGGAGATTTTAATGCTCACAACTCCAGTTGGCTTCAATTTTCATCTACTACTAATCCCGCAGGTCATAGTGCAGAAGCATTTGCTGTATCCTGTGATCTCACACAAATCATTTCCGAACCAACCAGAATCCCTGACAACCCTAACCACACTCCCCATCTCCTGGACCTATTCCTTACAACTAACTCACTTGTCTATAAAACAATCCCTCAAACTATCGATCAATAGCTATCACTTCCATGCTGTCGAAAATCAGAGAAAGCCATGAACTACCAGCGCTATAAAAGCAAAAACTGGCGGATCAAGTCAAGTCAATATGAAATCACAGAAATATCGTTAATACTCACACAGCTTGTTTTATTTCGTTTCAACAACGACCCGTCCTTGTTGGAAGACCCTTTATTACCAGTTTTAACTCAATCAAATGGTGACTGCAGAGTGTTAACCGAGGTTACCATGGATTTTAAACTGTATTTTTAACATCCACCTAACGCCATTTTTAAGGAGGAATGGGCCTGTATATAGTTGCTCATTAAGCTTTATTCAAAGGCCCCACATTAACTGTCCATACATGTTTGATATATGTATGCTAGTTAGACAATGACAGGCAGCCGGTTTGTTTATAAAAAGCTTTTTTTTTAAACTGCCTACAATTTGTCACATAGAACTTATTGGACAGAATGTCCAAATACCAGAAAAATGTGTTCAGCAACATCGCTGTTACTATAGTCATGTCGGAACGTGAACTTTTTTACACATTGAAACATTGATATTTCCTCCGTCATTGTTACAATATACAAAGCTGAAAATGAAGACAAATTTTTATACTAAATACACTTGTAAAACATTTTGGATAATTAGTGTTTATATCAACTTTTTATTAACGAGGGATGTCCGGTTACTAATGTATATTTATTTGCGCAGCACACCGCCTACGTTGCTCCGATCAGATGTGCATATGTACTGGTAGGTGGTTATTGTCATTCTTTTAGGTTATGTACAACGTGCTCAGTGACGCAAAATGCCAGTTCCAACCCAAACACTCCAAACTTGAAGTGCGAGCGATCATTAGTTTTTTTCTTGCAAATAATGAAACACCTACCGAAATTCATAAAAAAATACTGAACACATAAGGAAAGGCATTATGAGTCGAAAACAAGTTTGGTGTCAGAAGTTCAAAAGTGGACCACAATGAATTATTATCGGGATAATACTACTAGTGTTATGATTATCATCGATTATTAATCATAACACGTGTTATAGTTGGTAAGAGAATATAATGAACGTTAATAGAAAATATAATTTTTAAAGTCTACAATTTTAAATGATTTTTGTCACTTTGACAGTAAACTATTTTATTCATTAAATTCATGTGACAGTCAACATGCGGTGATAAAATTATCACCGATTTGATAGCCTAATCTGCAATTTTTTTTTGTATTTTAACCAATGAAAGTAATAAAAAATGTACCATGTGACATGTGAATTATATTCTCACTGTAATAGACACGTTACTAAGGAAAGTATGCAGTTTCATTGGGTAAAAGACCTCAGGTGTTTAATGAATAACATTCTCTTCCTAAATATCTCGTACTAAGCTTATTATTGAAGATGGCATTTATTAATTTTCATCGATTTTAACTTGTGTTATCACCGATAAAATGCATAGAACTAGTTATATTATCTCTGATTATATTATGTAATCAGATTTAAATATAAAAAATGAATAATTAAGAGCACTTATAAATATAATCTTAATATTACATCGGCATTAAAAGTAAATAGTGACATCTATTAATAATGCTTTTAAGTAATGAATAGAAAACTGTAATATTTTAAATCAAAATTATGCTCATAATTAGTAAACTTGAAAATCAGTGTAAATGAGCAGAATTCCACCACTATAGTTACTTGTCTAATAAGTGTGATCCTACGAATATGTTAATGGCTTAAAAACTGTTTTTGGTTATTATACCTACTTACACAAACGGTCATTTGAAATGTGCAATGTTTAAGTTTCAACGACACTAATTAACGATATTATTTCATTCCTTTTACCAAACACATTAAATTATTAGCTATACATTACAGTGATGATTGTAGAGTAAGTATATTATGGCATCTTACACACCCGAGACTCTCCAGTAAGTTTTACTTAATAGATTTGAACACGCACAGTAATCAAATAGAAAGATTTTCATACAATAACCCTTCGTGGATGAGAATCTGCCATTTTAAGTTCAATATATGTAAGTTGTTAGTTGTATAGTATCAATCACATGTGAACAATTTGCTTTAGCCACTACTATAATTGCTTTTAAATAATTGCCAATATTTCTTAGTGTTACCATATTTACGATATCTGACAATAACTTACTATGCACTAAAAAACAAAATTTCATCAAAATCTGAAAACTAGTGCTTTAAATCTGAATAACTTCACATTTAATATCCCACACAGATACTTACGCTAACATTATTATCGTAATTCAAAGGACAGCTTGCATCAATAGATTTAGAATCACCTTCACCATAATACTGAATTAAAATATTTCGTTCACGTTTCGATAATTGTACTATATCCCTGTAGAAACTTGTCCCATCCATATCAGAAGGTACGTTTATCCCAGCCATACTTAAAATCGTAGGTGCTATATCCACTGCTGAAATTGGTAAATGTGAAATAATGTTTTCTTTTATAAAAGGACCTTGGATGACAAAAGGAACACGAATATCAGTTTCATATGGCTGTCTTTTATCCCAGGGCTGCACAAATTGTCCAATATGAAATCCGTTATCGGAAGTAAATAATATGTACGTATTTTCTAAGACTCTCAAGGCCTCCAGCTTTTTCATAATTTCTCCAATCATTTCATCAACCGCTAGTAAAGTTTGTAATCTGTTTTGTGTATGTTATCCAAAACTGTTACATCCTGTGGCAAATATGTTGGTGGTAGCCTTAACAACCAATGCCTCTGAAATATCACGATACAGTATAAATATTAATTATTAATAGATATACTTGCATAAGGTGCGGAATAGTTAAATGAAGGTGTTCGTAATGCTTTCAATTTGGGGAATTTTTCTTTATGGCGTGGTGCTGGTGTAAATGGGGCATGTGAAGCTGGTGGTGAGAGCATTATTAAAAATGGCGTGTCTCGTAAATCTTGCCGATTTAAAAATGATAATGCATACTCCTTCTAAATGGATCATTTATTGGGTAATTAACATAGCTTAACAAATAGTTACCATTATGTCTGTTAAGTACTCATCAGTGAATGATTTCGCAGATCCATTTATGGACAACGTATAGTTGTAATAGCGTGAATTGCCGTGCAACCCTAACCACCAATCCCAACCTGTGGGAACATGTTGTAGCCCTCCAGATTTTTCATCTCCATACTACAAGCACGTAAACTTATAATCGACAAATGTTGCAATAAGCACTACCATATTTAAATATTTTCCAGCATAAAAAGTTGTATAACTCCCTTTACTTTTCAATAAAGAAGCAAAAGTATGTGGCTCATGATTTCGCTGCCATTCCGAGCTTGAGCAATTACCACTGAGCGAATTGTTCTTCACACCTATATTATGTATATGTTTTCCAGTTAAAATTGAGCTTCGACTGGGACAACAAATTGGTGAGTTAACAAACTGAAAGGCTTCACTGAATAAAAACGTAATCATTTGTGTTTTTACTTACAGCAGTTTGAAAGGTGATACCTTTATCTGCGATACGTTCACGAACATTGTTCATTGCATCCTGCATAAATGTGTAACTTAAGGCCTTAAGAATTTACATACTTACCATACTATTTAAGAGAATGTCTTGATCATCAGTTAATATTAAAATTATATTAGGTTTTTGTAAAGCATCAACTTTTAAAATTAAAATAGTATAAGAAATGAGTATTGTATAAATTACGACCATGATGAAAAATGTCATTTATTTTGTTTTCCTAAATCTAATAATTTAAATTAGTGATAAAAATAATTTTAAAACTTACAGAAAATCGAAAAAAATTATGAAATGCCCATATAAATTTTATAAGTTGGAAAAATACACTTAATCACTTTGCAGCAGTGAATTATTTTTACATTTTATCTGTTGTGCATTTTACATACATTTGGGCTAATATTCCTACCTTAATTTTATTCATACTATTTAAATTTATTATTTTATGCAAGATCGGGCTATAAAGTACATTTTATGAATCAATTTAGCGGGTGTTAAAATGCAACTTTAGCGCCCGCGAACTAGTTCAGCGCCCGTGGGCGGTAAAGTAAATGTTTTTTTTTGTGTTTAGAATTCATATTCAGTTAGTAACACACAGAAACTATATTTATTAACAAAAACTATTACATATATTTATTTGGCACAACTGAAATAATATTAATTTGATGAAAAAAAAAACTTAACAACCAAAATACAAATTTGTTGAGCTTATAATTTTATTTTAATCATACAATTTAAACAATTATGTATGGAAATATTAGGATTTTTTACCTTGTTCTATTGTAAGTTGCTACAAACGTCCAGTAACTCCTTACGATTCGGGTTACTGCTGGAAGATGCAATCTACAAATTAGACTAAGAAAACCAAAACCAACCAGCGCAAATTGTGTGATGGCTTTCAACAAAGAAAAAATTGGAACTTTTTCTCAAACTTTAATGGATAAATAAAAGTTTACTACAGCAAGAATGTTTAACGTCGATGAAACTGGCATTACTATTGTACAACGTGCAAAGTTGACGCTAAAAGGTCAAAAAAGAGTAGGTTCTTTAACTAGTTGGAAGAGGGAAGAACTACCACTGTTATGCATTCGTTTAGCGCATCTGGAATTTACGTTCCTCCTATGTTCATGTATGCCAGGAAAGTAATGGTCGATCATTTGGAGATTAACTGTCCTCCAGGCACTATTTTTAGCTACTCGGATAACAGATGGATAATCGATGATTTATTCATTGAGTGGCTAAACCACTTGAAGCATTGTGTTAAAATTTCAAAACAAGATCCAGTTCTTTTATTGTTAGATAACCACTCTAGTCATTGCTCGCTGAATAACTACAATTTCTGCAAAGAAAGAGGAATTATTATGCTCAGCGTTCCTCCACATACATGACACTGGACGTTATTTTTGTGTGGTCCTTTGAAGACAGCATATAACTCAGAATGTAATAAATGTATGAGAAATTACCGAGGAGAAAAAATTATGCCCACTACAGGTTTTGAGATAACGGAAATGTTTCCAGTGCTAAAAATTTCGTCCTCGTTGAAAACTTAAAACCGGCAAACTTTAAATGAGCCGATTCTTACAAATAAACAAATACCAGAGAACAGAAGGGATGAAACGAAAAAACATACATCAGCAGAGAGAATGAAAGCAGAAACAAACGAAAAAGAAAACGAAAAACAGAACAAGCTGCAGAAGTAAATCCTGGTCTGAAACAATCCTAAGTAAAAAGAGGAAAAACAAGTTTTCGATAATTTTGATGACACCAGCGGCTTAGTGAAGTAAAATATCAACATTAACATACAGCAAAAACAAAAGCTTAGAAATAACACTTAAGTAACTTACCATGACTGTGATGAGAAAGAAGGAAGGTTAGACGCCGAAGTTACGCAGGACGTCTGTATTGCTTGCGGAGAATTTGGTAAAACCGAAAACTCTGTCTAAGATGTGTGAGCTGTTCTGGATGGGCATATATATATATATATATATATATATATATATATATATATATATATATATATATATATATATATATATATATATATATATATAAGTTCTAAAATACATATATTGTATTACTCAGTGGCTCAGTGGTAAAGGTGTCAGACTAGTAAGTGAAAGGTACCAAGTTCGAATCTGAGAGTAGTCAAGTGCTTGGGAAAAAATTATATATAACATATGAATTCGTGCGAAAACAGTCCTTCTCACGACTAAGCCTGATGACGGAAGCAGAGTCCGCTTCCGAAACGTCGCGCTCAAAAAACATAAATTGTGGAAATAGGCCGATCAACTCCACTAATGTTAACTATTGTCTAACTCGAGGATATGGACGCCTAAAGCAGCTGTATCTAAACAGAAATCTTCTTCCACAACAAACAAAGACTATACTAACGGATGCTCCTGTTTTAGCTCCTCCAAACTATGGGGACGTTGTGTAATGATCATTTCTACCAAAAACCGTTATTAGCAAAATCCAAAAATTGCAAATCTCTTGTTTACGGTAGATATTTGGAATACACAAGTATGTAGGGACTTCCTATAAACTGCCTGCAGTTGTTTGGCTAGATATGTATAAAAGGCGTCACATTCATACTTTAACATTATTTCATAAAGTTCTAACTACCTATAAACCTGGCTACCTCTATAATAAAATTCGCAATCGCACCGACATTCAAAACATTAATATCATTGAGTTATATATATATATATATATATATATATATATATATATATATATATATTCACTCCGTCTTTATTTGTATTATTTACACCAGCGGTGGTTGAGTGCAAGAACAGTAAACACTAGTTTTAGTTCTAAAGTTGTAAAGCTAACATACTGAACTCCGCCGTTTATTACCTTAATTTTAATTAAGTTTACATTTTGTAAAAAACAAAGATGGTGAGTAGGTAATAATAAAGATTATTATTATTATTATTATTATTATTATTATTATTATTATTATTATTATTATTATAATTATTATTATTATATGAGATATATTATTATATGCCGTGTGCATTTTCCGTGTTGATAATTCAGAAATTACCTTTTCTCATTTGTATTTTGTGGATGCAGAAATGCATATTTTTCGTATAAATCATAGAATTTTCCAACTACAGTAAATGTACGTGGAATTATTGTTTTAGTTGGAAGAGTAAGTAGTAACTCTTCCTGTAAATCTTTTAACTTATCAATAGTTAATTTCCATAATTCTTCCCTCCGACATGCTCCGGCTAATCCAAAAACCATAGCAACCTACAAGTAAATTTGTAATTAAAAGTAACATTGTATTCTTGTTTTAAAATTAAGGTAAAAGGATTAAATTATTTGCAAATACATAAAAAAAAAAATTTTTTTATTTTGATTTTGAAAAAAATTTGTTCATGTGGTGATAGGTTACTAAATAAATAATAGATTGAATAACTAAATAATCTGTAAAATTATGACTTACTATGATGAGTAGATAGATTTCATCTGGCGCTTCTAAAAATTTATGGATTTCCGCAGATGTCAATGTAATGGATTTTTTTCTGTTGCTGCTTTTTTAAATATGCTGTTATTTTTGATACTTATGAGGCTCCTTATCATTGAATATATAGACCACAGTTTTAAGTTTGAAGAAATTTCTTGAAAAAAAGCAAACAAAACATTTTCGGAAAATGTTTTAATGTTAATGTAAACTTTCACCATTGTTAGTACACATAATAAAATACTTTTCTTTTTTGGGTTTTTTAATGTGTATTTAATGTTAAATTATACAATCTAAAGGTTTCGATAATACTTACAGTTATCTTTGTCAGTAGAGTAATATGATCTATTAAAATCGTTAAGAGATGTTGAAACAATTTTGTCAAAGTTGAAAATTTAAAACATAAACATTAGCCTGATTTTAATTTAACAGTTTAAGAAACGTATAAAACCAACTATAGAATTAAATTTTAGTAAAGAACACCATCTCTAAACGGTTGAAGGATAATAATGAATAATATCAGCGAAAAAACACATTTAACAAAATTTTATCAAGTTGTAATGTAAGTGTAAAGTTGTGAAAAACTTCATTTTGAAATTGAAAGAAGCCTTCACAAATATAAACATGACATTAATTAAAATATTCCAGTTAAATCTAACAAAGAAATAGTTTAGTCAATAAATGCAAGTGTTATTCACAATGAAAAGCATAATGCATAACGTTTTTTATTGGAACCAGACACTTATCGTGAAATACCAAAAGATCCAACAAAAAAACTTCTTTTAAAAACTAAAGAACTGATTAAAATATCTATTCCTGAAGAAATAAAAAAGAAACTAACTAACTCTGAAGCTATATTTCACCAAACCTATATGGTGTACCAAAGATTCATAAACCTAGTATTCCTATTGTTAGTGCAATTGGTTCTTCTACATGTAGCCTTGCAAAATACCTTACATTTTTATTGCAACCTTATATAGGAAAAACACCCATTAGATTAAAAATTCTGCCGACTTTGTTGAAAAAATGCATAGTTTCAAAATTGAAGTGGGTCATATAAACGTTAGTTTTGATGTTGTTTCACTCTTTACAAAAGGATAAAAGAAACTATTAAATACATTGATCATCTTTTTCCAAAGGACATAACCATTCTTTTTCAGGACTGTCTTACTACAACTTATTTTCAGTGGAATAGTAAATTTTATGAACAGATTGATAGTGTAGCAATGGGTAGTCCCCTTAGTCATGTTATAGCTAATTTTTACATAGAAAATTTTGAAACATTAGCGTTTCAGAATACACCTAAAAAACCTTCAGTTTGGTATAGATATGTAGATGACACATTTGTTATTTGGAGACATGGAGAAGAGGTACTGCATGTATTTTTGGCTTTTATAAATGATATACATCCTAGTATTCAGTTTACCATGGAAAAAGAAACTAATGGAAGTTTACCATTTCTTGGCATATTAATATCTAAAAATAATAATTTGCTATCTTTTAAGGTTTACAGAAAGCCGACACTCAGATACCTTCATAAATTATCCAACCACCATCCACGTCAAAAACTTGGTGTAATTAAATCTTTAGTAGATCGAGCAAAACGAATTTATGACCCTGAATTTTTAAGGTTGAATATAAATATATAACAAAATCCTTACAAGATAATGGATATTCCCTTACAGATATTCATAATGTTATTACACCTTTTAGACGTAACCTTAAAGAAAAACCAGTTCTTAATGTTGGTACTGCTTTTCTTCCTTCTATAGCTAATGTTACAGATAGACTTGAAAAAATCCTAATTAAATATAGAAAAGTATACATCGGAACCACAAAACGTAGCTTTGATACAAGACGTAAAGAACATATGAGATTTTGTAGATTAGGTCAACCAGAGAAGTCTGCTGTGGCTGATCATGCCTTGAATAATTTAAATCATGACATTCAATTTGATAATATGGAAATATTGTCAAGACAAACTCATTATTGTTCGTTTACAATAGGTTTTGGCATCTTATAATTAAAAAAAAGGCATAATGACACGTCTTAATTTTGATTTTAATTTTGACTTTTGGTATGTCTAGGTTTTTTGCTGTGTTTTTCCTAGACCTTGAAGTAAATGTTTTACCAATTATATGTTAAATTACCACAGCACTATAATTTAACATAAGTAGTTGAAATTAAGATTAAAATTTAAAAAAATACAAAAAACGTTCTGTATTATGCTTTCCATTGTTAATAACACTTGCACTTATTGATAAAGATATCTCTTTGTTAGATTTAACTGGATTAGGTATTTTATTTGATGTCATGTTTATATTTGTGAATGCTTCTATCATTTTGAAAGTGAAGTTTTTCACAACTTTACACTTGCATCATAACTTGATTAAATTTTGTTAAATGTGTTTTTTGGCTGACATTTTTCATTGTTAGCTTTCGCCGTTAGAGAGTGTTCTGATTTGTCATCTTTAAGACAGTTTAATAATATTTAATTTTTAATGACCTAGTTATTCTTCACTAAAATTTAATTTTATAGTTTGCTTTATACGTTTCTTAAACTGTTATGTTGATAGTAGGCTGATGTTTATGTTTTAATTTTTCAACTTTGACAAAATTGTTTACATCTTTAACAATTTTAACAGATATTACTACTGACGAAGATAACTGTTGGTGTTATCGAAACGTTTAGATTGTATAATTTAAAATACACCATTTAAAAAACCCAAAAAAGATAAGTATTTTATTATGTGTGATAATGGTAAAAGTTTACATTTTCATAAGAGATTGAAATTCAGGTCATCAATAACTCGCATGAAATGCAATTTTTTAAAACTTTTAAAATTGAATATGGCCGCAGTTACAGTCACACACATTTTCTTTGTAGAATTTATATTTCCAATACCGTTCAAGATATGAAGCATTGGAAATAGATATGCGTAGTTAAATAAAGGTTCTTTAAAGAGATTTCTTTACGTAATAAAGGATGATATAAATTTGCCTATATTTAAGGGATCAAACTTAAAGAATTATTCGAAATTGATTTATTCAAAAATTCTCCAAGCATATATATATATATATATATATATATATATATATATATATATATATATTTTGTCAACCAGCCACTCTTAAGAATGTAACTAACTTGCTTCTTTTAAAGCTACTAGTATAGGAGATATGAATTTTCAAATATTTATTATTGATATTGCTATAACTTTCTAACTATTTTGGTTACAAACTTGGGGTTTTGGAAATAATCTTTGTTCATTTGCGCTAATGAAATGATATTATCCTATTGAAAACACTACTTCCGGTTTCTAAATTTGAAATAATATATAGGGTACCTCATTTAAAAAAAAAGTATGTTTAGTTCATCCTGGTAATATGTAACATCCTGTAAATACGAAAATAATTGTATAATGCGAAGTTTGAAGTTGCCTATAATTTTGTAAATAACTGTTTTTGATATCTCCTTTAATAACGGATATATCGTACTTCGGCGCACTAATTTCGCGCTCTGTATGTACCTATATGTAGGTTGTAAGTTAAAAATAGATATCTCGCTTATCTTTCAAGATAAATATCGACTGTTTCATATCATTTTAAAGCAAAATTCGCTGCCTTTCAAATAGAGTAAGAATTATAATATTATACCAGCAATACAAGGAATGTTTTCAATTTCCGGATAATAGCTTTAAAGGCAATAGATAATTCATTTCATTAGCGCAAATGAACAAAGTTTATTTCAAAACCCAAGTTTGTAACCAAAATAGTTAGAAAGTTATAGCAATATCAATAATAAATATTTGAAAATTCATATCTCCTATACTATATTTAAAAAGCAAGTTAGTTACATTCTTAAGGTGTTTGTAAATCAACAATAACAAATAAACACATAATATATATATATATATATTATATATTATAAATAATTATATATATATATATATATATATATATATATATATATATAATTTTCATATCTTGAAGTTTGAAATAAAATTTAAAAAAAGTTGTCTTAATGGGCCAATTAATTTTAAAATTTTAAAAATTCTTTAGGATTATTAACCTAATTTCAATCTTTATAAAATGAAACTTTTAATTATAAATTAAAAAATTTTTTGGGTTTTTAAATGGGATTTTAAATTTAAAAAAGTTTAATAAACTGGTATTGAAATAATGCAGAGTAGATGGTCCAAATATGGGCTACCATTTTAATTATCAAATATATTTGGAACAGTTTGGTCATTTATTAGAAATGTGCACATTGTGGAGCTTTAAGATACGTGGTCTAAATGTGGGCTACATAAAATAATTTTTGAACAAAAGTTACATTAACACAATAAATCATTCCTAACAATAGTAAAAACCTGATGAAAATATATATAAATTACACTACCTTACTGCCTAAAATCCTATTTTTATTTACAAAAGTCAGAAATATATTCGTCCTTCTCAACATTGGCACATTCAGTGTGTGCCCACTTAAAGCAGACAAAGCATTGCACCCACAACTCCCCTTTACTGTCTTCGAAAAATCGTCGATCACAGAAAAGATAACAAGAATCATCGGAGTCTGGATTCGATTTCCCCACATGAATATCAAGGTGACTTTGGTTTTTATTTTGCTGTCTTTCTTATTCGATGACGTAGGAAGGTCAACTTTCTAAGGAGGTGATAAATTTTGCTCCAAGTGATTTGCGTGTTCGGCACAAGGGATATGTCATGAGGCGAAATTAATCCTACAGTGGCAGGAGATGCAGGGTCGTTACCATGGGATGGAGATGGGGCAGATGTTGGTCCTGATAGGGGAGCAGATGAGGAAGTAGAAGGTCCTGGTAGTGGAGCAAATGAAGTAGAAGTTCCTGGTAGTGGAGCAGGTGAGGGAGTAGATGGTTTTGCTACTGGAGCGGATTACCAAATAGATGATCATTGAGAAATTTGTGAGTCCTGAGAAGCTTAGTTGCATGTTTTGGAAGCTGTTGCTTGAGTAGCAATGCAGCACTATAATTTAACATAAGTAGTTGGAATTACAATTAAAATTAAACTAGATGAATGCTAGTGCATTACAGGGCTTTCTTGCAAAATACTAAAAAATGTATATGGTATTTTTATATCTTTGAAATATTTAATGAAAACCAAAAACTGACCCTAATAACCCCAAACCAAGACATCCAGACATCATGGCCGATCTTGACGAAACTTGGCCAAAAGTTGTAAAATGAGCTAATAAGTCGATTTAGCGATAATGAAAAAAAGGTTGCTTGCATAACCTCCTATACCTACATACAGGGTGAGGCATTAGTGCGTCGTAGTACCATATATCCGTTATTAAAGGAGATATCAAAAAGGTTAGTTACAAAAATTATAGGCAACTTCAAACTTCACATAAAATTATTTTCGTATTTACAGGGTGTTTACATATTACCAGGGTGAACCAAACATACTTTTTTTAAATTGAACACCCTGTCTATTATTCCAAATTTCTCATTCATTTCCTCATTTCAACGTCCTGTATACCCTAGACAGAACAACCTAACAATAATGTTTTCCAGGCATAACCTTTTGAAATTGAACAGTGTTACGAGAAAGTGCTATTTCTTTATTATTGTACCAACTGAATATAGAGCAAGCCAAAACTGGAACACATGATTTTGTCAACTTTTTCAAACGAATCACCTTGTATTTTATTTTAAAAAGTGGAAATATACTTTATGTTCTTTCATTTTTATTAAGCACTCCCTATAGCTAAAATCATTAATTTCTGAGACATTTTCAATTTAATAACAGAAAGAATTTTTTTTTTAATTTCTAGTATAACAAGTTAACTGTGAACAAATAAAAGTGTGATAAATTATTATAAAACATTAAAAAAACATCGGTTATTAAGACAAAATTCTTATAAAATTAATCACGCTAACTTGTTATAATAGAAACTTAAAAAAAAATCTCTTTCACCTTATATTGGAAGTATGGGGGAGATGAGCTATGTGTAGGTTGTAAGTTAAAAATAGATATCTCGCTTATCTTTCAAGATAAATATCGACTGTTTCATATCATTTTAAAGCAAAATTCGCTGCCTTTCAAATAGAGCAAGACTACGTATATATTATACCAGCAATACAAGGAATGTTTTCAATAGGATAATATCATTTCATTAGCGCAAATGAACAAAGTTTATTTCCAAAACCCCAAGTTTGTAACCAAAATAGTTAGAAAGTTATAGCAATATCAATAATAAATATTTGAAAATTCATATCTCCTATACTAGTAGCTTTAGAAGAAGCAAGTTAGTTACATTCTTAAGAGTGGCTGGTTGCCTACAATATATATATATATATATATATATATATATATATATATATATATATATATATATATATATATATATATATATATATATATATAATATATATATATATATATATATATATATATATATATATATATAGCTTGAGAGATTTTTGAATAAATCAATTTCGAATAATTCTTTAAGTTTGATCCCTTAAATATAGGCAAATTTATATCATCCTTTATTACGTAAAGAAATCTCTTTAAAGAACCTTTATTTAACTACGCATATCTATTTCCAATGCTTTCATATCTTGAACGGTATTGGAAATATAAATTTCTACAAAGAAAATGTGTGTGACTGTAACTGCGGCCATATTCAATTTTAAAAGTTTTAAAAAATTGCATTTCATGCGAGTTATTGATGACCTGAATTTCAATCTTTTATGAAAATGTAAACTTTTACCATTATCACACATAATAAAGTACTTATCTTTTTTGGGTTTTTAAATGGTGTATTTTAAATTATACAATCTAAACGTTTCGATAACACTTACAGTTATCTTCGTCAGTAGTAATATCTGTTAAAATTGTTAAAGATGTAAACAATTTTGTCAAAGTTGAAAAATTAAAACATAAACATAAGCCTGCTATCAACATAACAGTTTAAGAAACGTATAAAGCAAACTATAAAATTAAATTTTAGTAAAGAATAACTATGCCATTAAAAATTAAATATTGTTAAACGTCTTAAAGATGACAAATCAGAACACTCTCTAACGGCGAAAGCTAACAATGAAAAATGTCAGCCAAAAAACACATTTAACAAAATTTAATCAAGTTATGATGTAAGTGTAAAGTTGTGAAAAACTTCACTTTCAAAATGATAGAAGCATTCACAAATATAAACATGACATCAAATAAAATACCTAATCCAGTTAAATCTAACAAAGAGATATCTTTATCAATAAGTGCAAGTGTTATTAACAATGAAAAGCATAATACAGAACGTTTTTTGTATTTTTTTAAATTTTAATCTTAATTTCAACTACTTATGTTAAATTATAGTGCTGTGGTAATTTAACATATAATTGGTAAAACATTTGCTTCAAAGTCTAGGAAAAAACAGCAAAAAACCTAGACATACCAAAAGTCAAAATTAAGACGTATCATTATGCCTTTTTTTTAATTATAAGATGCCAAAACCTATTGTAAACGAACATAATAATGAGTTTGTCTTGACAATATTTCCATATTATCAAATTGAATGTCATGATTTAAATTATTCAAGGCATGATCAGCCACAGCAGACTTCTCTGGTTGGCCTAATCTACAAAATCTCATATGTTCTTTACGTCTTGTATCAAAACTACGTTTTGTGGTTCCGATGTATACTTTTCCATATTTAATTAGGATTTTTTCAAGTCTATCTGTAACATTAGCTATAGAAGGAAGAAAAGCAGTACCAACATTAAGAACTGGTTTTTCTTTAAGGTTACGTCTAAAAGGTGTAATAACATTATGAATATCTGTAAGGGAATATCCATTATCTTGTAAGGATTTTGTTAAATACCTATTTATATTCATTCTTCAAAAATTCAGGGTCACAAATTCGTTTTGCTCGATCTACTAAAGATTTAATTACACCAAGTTTTTGACGTGGATGGTGGTTGGATAATTTATGAAGGTATCTGAGTGTCAGCAGCATTCTGTAAACCTTAAAAGATAGTAAATTATTATTTTTAGATATTAATATGTCAAGAAATGGTAAACTTCCATTAGTTTCTTTTTCCATGGTAAACTGAATACTAGGATGTATATCATTTATAAAAGCCAAAAACACATGCAGTGCCTCTTCTCCATGTCTCCAAATAACAAATGTGTCATCTACATATCTATACCAAACTGAAGGTTTTTTAGGTGTATTCTGAAACGCTAATGTTTCAAAATTTTCTATGAAAAAATTAGCTATAACAGGACTAAGGGGACTACCCATTGCTACACTATCAATCTGTTCATAAAATTTACTATTCCACTGAAAATAAGTTGTAGTATAAGACAGTCCTGAAAAAGAATGGTTATGTCCTTTGGAAAAAGATGATCAATGTATTTAATAGTTTCTTTTATCCTTTTGTAAAGAGTGAAACAACATCAAAACTAACGTTTATATGACCCACTTCAATTTTGAAACTATGCATTTTTTCAACAAAGTCGGCAGAATTTTTAATCTAATGGGGTGTTTTTCCTATATAAGGTTGTAATAAAAATGTAAGGTATTTTGCAAGGCTACATGTAGAAGAACCAATTGCACTAACAATAGGAATATTAGGTTTATGAATCTTTGGTACACCATATAGGTTTGGTGAAATATAGCTTCAGAGTTAGTTAGTTTCTTTTTTATTTCTTCAGGAATAGATATTTTAATGAGTTCTTTAGTTTTTAAAAGTTTTTTTGTTGGATCTTTTGGTATTTCACGATAAGTGACTGGTTCCAATAAAAAACGTTATGCATTATGCTTTTCATTGTGAATAACACTTGCATTTATTGACTAAACTATTTCTTTGTTAGATTTAACTGGAATATTTTAATTAATGTCATGTTTATATTTGTGAATGCTTCTTTCAATTTCAAAATGAAGTTTTTCACAACTTTACACTTACATTATAACTTGATCAAATTTTGTTAAATGTGTTTTTTCGCTGATATTGTTCATTATTATCCTTCGACCGTTTAGCGATGGTGTTGTTTACTAAAATTTAATTCTATAGTTGGTTTTATACATTTCTTAAACTGTTATATTAAAATGAGGCTAATGTTTATGTTTTAAATTTTCAACTTTGACAAAATTGTTTCAACATCTCTTAACGATTTTAATGGATAATATTACTCTACTGACAAAGATAACTGTAAGTATTATCGAAACCTTTAGATTGTATAATTTAACATTAAACACACATTAAAAAACCCAAAAAAGAAAAGTATTTTATTGTGTGTAACAATGGTGAAAGTTTACATTAACATTAAAACATTTTCCGAAAATGTTTTGTTTGCTTTTTTTCAAGAAATTTCTTCAAACTTAAAACTGTGGTCTATATATTCAATGATAAGGAGCCTCATAAGTATCAAAAATAACAGCATATTTAAAAAAGCAGCAACAGAAAAAAATCCCTTACCTTGACATCTGCGGAAATCCATAAATTTTAAGAAGCGCCAGATGAAATCTATCTACTCATCATAGTAAGTCGTAATTTTACAGATTATTTAGTTATTCAATCTATTATTTATTTAGTAACCTATCACCATATGAACAAAATTTTTTCAAAATCAAAATAAAAAAAACTTTTTGATGTATTTGCAATTAATTTATTCCTTTTACCTTAATTTTAAAACAAGAATACAATTTTACTTTTAATCACAAATCTACTTGTAGGTTGCTATGATTTTTGGATTAGACGGAGCATGTCGGAGGGAAGAATTATGGAAATTAACTATTGATAATTGGAAAATTCTATGATTTATACAAAAATATGCATTTCTGCATCCACAAAATACAAATGAGAAAAGGTAATTTCTGAATTATCAACACGGAAAAGGCACACGGGAAGTTGTGGGCATAAATTAATTCGGAAATATGCCTTAACAGAATGCAGAATATTTAAACTTACCGAACTCTAAATTCTACACGGGTCATTGCTTTTGACGGTCTTCAGCTACAATTTTAGCAAATTCAGGCAGAAACTTATTAACATTAAAGCGACATGGTGGAATGTCACTCAACTACAGTGATGGAAAGATATATTGACGATTCGATCTCCAACAAAATTAAAATGGCCAATAAAATCGAAAAATCTATTATACCTGGGGTTTCTACTTCATATATTATCCCTAATGAAAGACAAGCATCAACATCTTCATTGACAAACACTAATATTACACTTAATTAAAACTTACTGTCAAAAAAAGATACACTAGGCATAACAATTCAAAATTGTTCAAATTTCACTATTAACTGATTTTTTCTATATTCAATATTCATTTTTAAACTCTTTCTGTCTAAAGTTTAAATAAAACACCTATATAAGTTATAATTTTTCTTTCATTAATAAACGTGGATGTAGAAAAAATATAGAGTAAAACTCGCACGCAAAAGCACTTTTCCCACCAACTTCTGCACTCGTGGGAAAAGTGACACTTTGCACAATTGTACTACTATTTTACTGCAAAAGATTGTTAGAGCAATACGTGGTGTACTGAAATTAACATCACATCGTGATAAATACTGGAAATTTTGTAATTAAGCTTCATTTCATTTCTCCTAGAGCACCGGAGAGGGGATTTATTAGTCGCAATTTTTATCAAATATTTCTGAAACAGCTTCATATTTATTTGAATAAAAAACTGCTCCTAATAAACCCCGTCCATCGCTGAATTTTTCTCACAATCTAATCAGCTCCAGAAGACATGAAAACAAGGTTAAATGCAAAATTTGAGAACATATTGATGTCATTTTGGAGCTATCATGGATACTTACATACATCATGGCAAAACTTCGTCCAACATTGTAAAATGACCTAAGTCGATTTAGCATTAGTGAAGAAAAGTAGATTGCATAACGTTCCATACCTATATATGTACATGTAGATTTGAAGGTAAAAAACCGTGTACGATTGTGAATGTAACTCAAGACTAAAATCTAGCAAATAGTTAGCTGCGAATTAACTTACTTTAAAATGTCAAGATGAACGAGATGTTATCAACAAAAGTACAAACAAAAAATGTACATCCATTTATATTGCTTTTGATGAAACATTTATATGTATTTACGAAATAAATAGAATACTAAATCAATTTTTAAGAAAACAAAAAAGAAAAACACAATTCTATTATTTACGTAGTGAATTATAAAATTTACCTCTACATAAAATGATATACAATAAACTAATTACATAAAACACAAAACTTGTCAAAAACACTTTACTTAAAACGGAAAGTCGTTTTGATCAACAGTGTTTCTATAAAAAACACGGACAGGTATTACACATTAATATGAACAAAAAAAAAAGAACGCAAAATGTAAAGATCAATTAAATTATGCTACAAATTTTTACATGTCAGATCTTAACATTAAGATAAAAAAAATAACTGAATTTAGTCCTAATTCTATGAAGTATAATCTAAATGAAATTATGCCTTATCATTTTTATCTTCATCGTTAGTGGGAGAATGCCAGGTAAGACGTTCCTCATAAAACTTAATTACAATTTGGGGACACTTAACATTAGCTTGCTTTGCAGGAACCAAATCTGCTTCATCAGTTCCTGCCCATTTCATTAAAAACATCAATTGCCCTAAAACAACAAATGTAACCACTAAAAAAAGTGTTTTAATTTTATACCTGAGCTATCTGTAGCTCCGATGATTTTTTCTGGCTCTAATCCTCGATCGAATCCTAATATTTTTTTATCTTCTTTTTTCTTTTTTGCCTCAACAGGCGTAGGAGTACCTACAACAATTTTCTTAAAGTATTAGTTTAGAGTTAGTGAATGACACTTACTCGTTGATTTTCTTTTTTTGTTCTCTGTTTCTTCCTCTTTACGTGCTCTATTCGCTTCGAATTCTGCAATAAGCCCAGGACAGTCTAAATTTTCTTCCGGTTCCCACGTGTTGTCTTTATCATCGTAACCATTCCATTTTAAATAATATTCGACAACACCAGTTATTGGATTTTTACGTTTATCTAGGATTTTCTCAACAGTGAATTCTTCAGCGTCTTCTTCACCAGTTGGTGTACCACCACCTCCTTTACGTCCTTTGCTTGCCATTGGAACTGATGGAGCGACCTAACCTCACAAAATTAATTATTGAAAAAGGCGGATTTTGTTGAGACTTTTAATAATGGAGAATAATGAGGTTAGAATCAAGAATTTCAGATGCCGGGGGGGTAAAAAAATTCGAGTTTTTTATATTTGCACTTAAGTTTTTTAGGTTAGTTGATATTTTTAGCAAACATTTTATGGCTATAAAATAAATACCTACTATTTTAACAAATAAATTCGCTTAGCAACGCTTCTGCTTAAATTCTTTTATAGCGAGGCAGATGGCGGACACTTAAAAATGCACTTAGCGTCCTCAACAGAATTGGCGGAAATTTTAAATAGAAACCCACAAATCTCAAGCGTTCATTAAAAAATGCTAAACAAAGGACTTTTTTTGACCTTAATTTGTTAAAATTTAGAATGGGACACAACTAGAAGCGATTATAAGAATAAATGTAAGTAAAAAAGGTATAAAAAAGATAAAAACCCACACCTGCGACATCACGGACGACACCACGTGGTCAATGCTTGAATAACAACAAACAAAACAATGTTTAAACCGTTACCGCCAACCTAAAAAAAATTAAATTGGTAATTTTGTTTATATCAATAAAAATATAAACAATTTGATATTACCATTTTACTTAATAAAAGAGTTTATTATATCCCCACCCGTTCATAAATTCACCAATTCTCCTCTAACCGCCTAAATTTTTAACGCTTCTTATTACTACAAAACTAACGTACATAATCACGTACTCACCACTTTATTCATGTTTATGTTATTAATTGATTCAATTAAATTATATCAATTAATATATAAAACCAAAATAGACTCTTAATTCACCCACATCAACCACTTGTTTCTTTTTTTATTCCGTTCAGGGCTGTGCAGAAATTCGGAAGAGAGAGAAAGATAATGTGATTCGAGTTGCGCATATGATATAATTGCAGTACCGTATTTGAAATATTAATAGTTTTAAGGAATACATAGGGTAGGTAAGAAGGGTTGGTAAAAATGGGTACACAATATCATTTTAAGACTTTGTTATGTAACAAAACTGGAAATGTCTCTATCTTTTGTATTTTTTAAGGGAGAGGTGCAAATATTGAATTTCCATAAAGAAATTTTTAATTTCACATTAGAGGGCGCTTAACTTAACAAAAACCGTTACATTCCGTATTTGCCGGTGTACTTGAATATAATATAAAATAAAACAAACATTAATATTAAAAAAATAATAATATTTAACTTGATTATAAATGTTTACCTTTTGTAAATAAATCGTATGTTTCTTTATATTCCTTATACGTTCTAACAGCAGTTGCAGCGATTATCATCAGTTACCAAAAAACAATTTTATAAAATGTGAAATCGTAAAAATACCAGTGTTTTAGAATGTTTTTAAAACCTAATATCAAATCGTATTTTATTTAAAGTAATAATTAAAGATCTTTAATATATTAAATATTATTAAACCATCTTAAAAATAATATTCTTCAACTCACAAATTAAAGAAAAAATAATTGTTAAAGTACCTACTTAATTGAAAGTATTAAAAAAATAGTAGAAAAGCTAGGTACACCAACCGTTAAATTAAGATGTAATACTCTGCCTGCCTTTAATTATAAGATGCCAAAACTGACCTAGAGCTTGCTGCTGTAATCGAGTGTAATAATGAATTTGACTTGTTATCACATTGAATCTTAAGATCTAAATAGTTTGAAGCGGATTCAGCTACAGCCGATTTTTTGGTTGACTCAGGTAAAAAAAGTTTTTTCATATATGAATAACGATTAATTTTATAACAAAATGTGAAGACATCTTTTTTAAAGATAATTTAATTTCACATAACTTTTCTATATAAAGTATTTTAACACAAAGCCAAAATGCATTAAAAATTAAAATACTTAGCTTTTTTGTGTTTTTTAGTGGTGTATTTTTTTTACTTATATTTACACAAATCTAAACATTTCGATAACACTTACAGTTATCGTCTTCAGTAGTAATACAATCTTAGGGAAATGTTTAAGATGTTGAAACAATTTTATGAAATATGAAAATTGAAAACACAAACATAAGCTTGCTAATAATATAACAGTTTGATATATGTATAAAGCCAACCATGGAGTACAATTTTAGTAAAGAATAACTAAATCTTTAATAAATTAGATATTGTTATACTCAGAGGTGGGAAGTATCTTATTTTAAAGTATGTCGATACCGGTATCGAGATACTTTTTTATGAAAATAGCTAGGAATAAGATACATTTTTGAAATTGGTTCGATATCTTACTTTCGATACTTTTTTATGTATCTTATGGAATTTTTAAAGATACCATTAAACTGGACTGTATTGATTTAAAATTTTAGTGAACATCATACGTTTATTTCGCAGCACTGTCACCCGCTGCGTTAAGCTTACTTTGTTCTCTTGTATTGTACATTTATACAGGTTCAATAAATAATGTAAGGAAGTGTCACGGTATTCTTTCTTATTTTTATTTTTTATTTACAATCCTTGAATGAAATAATCCACGTTACCTAATCTTCAATTAAAGTAGCATTTATTCTACCTAGATTCTACTTCATCCACGTGTTTTTGTTTATTGTACTATTTGACGGAATATCTACAATCTTGTAATTTGCAAATCAAGTTTTAAAAATTTGTTTATTGCTTTTTAGTTCCTCTACAAAAATGCCGACACTTGCTGTCGCCGGCTTAAGAATTCTTAAAAGGGCATGGATCTTTTTGTACTAATTTGCAGAAGTTAATTCATGCGTAGATAGGTACATTAAATAAGTAGGTATTAGTTATTAGTCCTAAATACAAGTTGGTAATGTACAGCACGTAATGTCTGAGTCAAATAAATCATACTTCTAAGGTACCGAATGTTGAAAACATATTCGTTTATAAATTTTAATAATACAAGCAATGTATACCTACTACAATTTAATCAGGTAAATAGTAAATACCTGTTATAGTAGGAAGTGCTTAATACCTTTGGTCTGTAATAAAACTGAATATCTAATAAAGATTCCGCGAAGAGATTAAAATTATAAGATGTATATTTTTGAGATTTTAACAAAGCCGCTGCAAGGCTGTCATAATAAATACCACCATTTATTTATTTTATTATCTATGTCCATCTATGTACCTATAGTGTTTAGTTTTTAGGGACACAAAATGAATATTTATATATAAAAAATATGAATATTGAAAACTTATGTAATTGTAGAAAAACATTGTAATTAGGAAAAGTTCGCAAAAAAATTCACGTTCTTACAAAATAAAAAAGGACAAAACTAAAGTTCTTAAAAAATAATGGGTTCACATCCCTTTTAAAACTTCGTTCCAAGTCTGTAAAAATTGGCTACTGTGTAAAAATAAACGCCATTAAGCAGATTACAGGAAAGCGATATAAAACGGTGATGATTCACCTTTTTGCGAATTTTAACAAAAGGATTTCAATATAGTACCTATAGTTAAATAATAAGCAGTCCAATGTTATACCATTGACTTTAGTGACAAAGCCAATATTTTTGTGGATTTGTTTGCATCAAACTAGTGTCTGAATGATTCTGGAAAAGATGTGCCCTAGTCAATTCTTCTTCATACGCTATGAAACCAATTGACTTTCGGTACAAGCTCTTGCAATCGATCATCAGTAGGCTTGATCTCAATAAGACGACTGGCCCAGACGGTATCCCAGCTATTGTCTTAAAGAAATGTTTCCCCGAACTAGTACCAGTCCTATCTAAGATCTATACGATCTCTATGTCTTCTGGGGAATTCCCTTCATCACGGAAGTTAGCAAATGTTAAACCTATTCTCAAAAAAGGCGATAAGACCGATCCCTCAAACTACAGACCAATTGCCATCATTTCCATTTTGTCTAAAATCATGGAAAAAGTCATCAATCAGCAACTGCTCACGTTCCTTGAAACTAACAAATTCCTTAGTGACCACCAATATGGGTTTAGGCAAAGTCGTTCAACAGGCGATCTTCTTTCATATGTGACCCAAGTTCGGAACAATGCAGTAGAGCAGTCCGGTGAAACAGTTGTAGTCGCTTTAGATATCTCAAAGGCATTTGACCAAGTTTGGCATAAGTGTTTACTCACCTCGTTTGGGTTAAATGATACGCTCATCAACTGGGTTTCTAGTTTCCTTGATAAAAGACGAATACGTGTCGTAGTTGATGGCTTTTTTTCAAAAGAAGTTAGTGTTAACGCGGGCGTACCACAGGGATCCGTTATAGCGCCTAGACTTTTTCTGCAGTACATAAATGACCTTATTTCTTCAACAACTAACCCCATCCATTGCTTTGCTGACGATAGCACTCTTCACTGTAGTTCATCTCAGTCTACTCATAGTGATAATCCACCTTCTACGTCAAATCAAGAAATTAAAGCTGAAATGACAAATTCAATCAACAAAGACATTCAACGTATTCTCGAATGGGGAAGCAATAATCTAGTTAAATTTAATGCTAACAAAACTCAGTGTTGCCTTGTGTTCGCCAAAAAAGATCGATCATTTCCTGTTGTAAGTATGAATGGCTCAGTTCTTAAGTTTTCAGACTCTATTACTCTGTTGGGTATGACAGTATCTTCAAATCTGTCATGGGTTAACCATCTTCTGTCAGCTACCAAAACAGCTGCTCGTAAAATAGGCTTTTTGTACAGATCTAAGCAGTACTTTACCTCTCGACAACTCCTTCTGCTGTATAAGGCCCAAATTGGGCCTCAACTGGAATATAATTCTCACATCTGGGTTAGTGCTCCCCAATACGCTCTCGATATCGTTGATCGTATTCAAAAGAGAGCGATTAGGCTTATAAATGACCCGTCCTTAACTTCTCACATACAGTCCCTTGAGCATAGTTCGTTTTTACAACGGCTATTGTGCTGCTGAATTATATTCTTTGATACCATCTCGGGCTATCTTTGCGAGAAACACTCGGTTCGCTCATTCACATCATCGGTATGCAGTACAAATCTCCATTTGTCGTATCAAATAGGCGCAATCCAGATTCTTCTACACGGCTTCTAAACTCTGGAATGATCACCTTAGTTCCTGTTTTCCTCTCACTTATGATATGAGAAAATTTAAGGTAGCTGTTCATAGGCATCTATTGGCAATTCATTACCTCTCTGTCCATCCTCCTAAGTGTTCCTGAGTGCTTTAGCACGATAGGCTTAGTTTAGCCTGTTCAGGTCCACAATCATAAAAAGAAAGGCAATGGTTATACCTACACATTTTACTTTACCCCATTGATCAGATTTCATTCAACTCATTGATGATTCAACCAATCACAGGAATATATACTGTGATATAATTTACTTTAAAGCGTTTTTGGGAAGTTGACGCACAGTTTCTTTACTAATTTAGGTGAGTAAAGAAGTAATTATTTATTATTTGAAGGATACGGAGGCCATATGTCTTGTTAACGTAACAATGGAAGAGAAACAATTTTTACCGTGGGTGAATTCATCAAACTATTTTAAAATTGAGAGAAATTGTATTGTGTTGAAAGGATCCTTAAATGTATAAATTTAAAAAAAAATGTAGTTTTTTAGTAGGTATCTTCATAGTATCTTCGATACTTTACATTGGGATTTAGTATCTTACTGAAGTATTGTTTTAGAATAGGTATCTTACCTTCAAAAAGATACTTATTTCAGTCTAATATCTTATATTATCTTAAGATGCTTTTGTAGAAGTATCTTCCCACCACTGGTTAAACTGCCTTGAAGATGACAAATCAGAACGTCCTCTCACGCGAAGGTTTACAGTGAAAATATCATAATCAAAGAGCGAATTTAACAACATTTAATCAAATTATGATGTAAGGCCCGGTTCCATAATTAGAAGCAAACGTGCAATTTACACAAACGTGATTTTTCCCAAAAGCCTCCTTCATATTATTGAGCTGTTACATAAACACATATAAAACGCCCTTTATTTAAGGTGCGGTTTTCTAGCGTTGGTAGCACTGAAAGTCATAAAGTGAGGTTAGATCCGTTTGTTTTAGCATTTAACTGTATATGGTATACAGTTCAATGTATTTTAGTCTCTGATTGCTAGTCTTCTAGTACCGCTAAAATTCGCAAGTTTTTATCAGTTTTGCAAAGTTTCGAAGTGTTTTATTGCCGTGATGAGTTGCAGTAGGAGAAAAAAGACACCCGCCTTCACAAAGGGAGAAGAGTTGAGCTTACTCAAGAGAATATACGAGGAGAGGAAGTTTATAAAGAACAGAGAAACCAGTAATGTTACAAACAAGGAAAAGAAATGCATTAATGTAAAAGTAAGTTTAAGTGTATTGCGGCGATTGGTATATTTGTAGGAAATGGTATGGGGTCGGGTTTGCGCATCTTTTAATACAAATTAAAAGTAAAAATTGTATAATTTAAAAACAAAAACGCGGAAGGTATTGGTAGGACAGAAAAATCATTTGAAGGGCACTGGTGGCGGTGGCCATGTACCCCATGTGGATGATTCCGTTATTGAAATGGTGCTTAAAATTGTGAATACGAAGAGTGTTGTCGGACTTGTAAACCGATACGTTGATGATGTTAGTAATTGGAATGGGCATAGTTTTTGATGAATTATTGAAAATAACATTTCTGGGCAAATAATATTAATGTACAGCAAACAAATGAGGATATTTCTAAGGAAATATATGTGTCCCTTGTCGAGCCACCTTCACCTGACTTTGACGGAAATTTAGATTTAATCAAAGGAAGTATTGGTATTCTTACTTCGGTAATAATAAGGAAAATGTATTTTAATTTATTAATTCTAGGTAGTTTTCGCGGATGTATTGCTTGTTAATACAAAAAACACCTGAAGAGGTCTGTATTGAAGATTGAAGCCAATGCAAAGTTTCTAAAAATTCGAAGTATGAAATACATTTCAGATAAAACCAAACAACGAAACGACCAAGCAGCCAAAAGGACCTTCCGGACAGGTGGTTTCGATCGAAAAAGAGAACACAAAACCAGAATGTTTTTCGCATGTGAGCGGAAATAAAACTCATTATTACCCAGGTAATGCATTTGTTTATTTTAAAGTTGGTTTGACTAGTAGCCACACTACAACATGGGACGACTATACTACGCATGAATTGGGTCAGTCACCATCACTCCACTCGGAGAGGCGAAGGAACGGTATTATAAAGGCATGACCAATGTGGTAAAAGAGAAATAGCGGTTGAAGCAAAACCTTAACCGTAGGGAGTAGAAGAAGCACCAAAAATGAATGGAGATATTAAAGAAAGAGGTGAAGAGGAAACAGTTGTAATAAAGATATACAGGAATGCTAATGTCGTGTAAAGCTTTATTCTAACTTAATAATACAGTTATTTTCGATGAAATTGGAAAATGTGAACAGGTAACATACTCCATCTTTTGCAAAATCAGTATTTATCAAAAGTTTTTGCACGTTTCTTCCTCTGTTCATTAAATTATCATTATTTCGCTCTCCATCTCTTTCAACTTTGATATCTTCTTGAAGGAGCCAACAAAAACAATAATCTATGTCAAATAGACGTTTTAAACTTCATGACAGACAGAGGCAACATTCTAAAAACAAAAACAACGGTCTGTCAGAATGACGTTTAAAACTTCATGTCAGGTGAAGATTAAAAGACATAAATACACGTTAACTTAAAAAAAATTCTAAAGCCGTCCACTTCTATAAGATCTCGATAATACAATTTAACCATTATTATTTACATTTAATTATTTTTAAGACTTACCTTGCGTTATATTAAGAAACTTCATAAAGAAAAGTTATGTAAATTTAAATTTTCTTGTGCATGACGAAAATCCGCTGAAAAATCCTCATACAGGGTAGACGATAACCCTTTACCTCTCAAATGCTAAGCAAATCGTGTCACCACTAGCTCGGTCAGTACTTTAAAAGAAACATTTCTTTTTATATCAATGGCAACCCCTCCGCCTCTTAACCATCCGGTCATTTTTTACGAAGTTGTATCTAGAAATACAAACAAATAACCACTGCCAAATTATCTGCAATAATGCTTTCTCATACATGTAAACAAATTTTGACTAAAAATTTGTAATATGCAACTTCAAGTTATAAAATTAAAAAAAGAAACTTATATTTTTTTATATAATTTCAAAATAAAAAAAAATAATAACCAGTGGGTAGGGTGAAAAATTGTGCATTTTTTATTTGTGAACCAATTTTTTTGAGTCAGGTATTTTTTTTTTATGATTGCGGACCTGAACAGGCTAAATAAGGCCCATCGTGCTAAAGCACTCAGGAACACTTAGGAGGATGGATAGAGGGATAATGAATTGCCAATAGATGCCTATGAACAGCTACCTTAAATTTTCTCATATCATAAGTGAGAGGAAAACAGGAACTAGGAAGATCATTCCAGAGTTTAGAAGCCGTGTAGAAAAATGTGGATTGCGCCCGTTTGGTACGACAAGTGGGGATTTGTACTGCATACTGATGATGTGATTGAGCGAACCGAGTGTTTCTCGCAAAGATAGCCGGAGATGTTATCAAAGAATGTAATTCACCAGCACAATAGCCGTTGTAATAACGATAATACAAAGAAAGAACTGAAACCATCCTTCTATGCTCAAGGGACTGTATGTGAGAAGTTAAGGACGGGTCATTTATAAGCCTAATCGCTCTCTTTTGAATACGATCAACGATATCGAGAGCGTATTGGGGAGCACTAACCCAAAGGTGAGAATTATATTCCAGATGAGGCCGAATTTGGGCCTTATACAGCAGAAGGAGTTGTCGAGAGGTAAAGTACTGCTTAGATCTGTACAAAAAGCCTATTTTACGAGCAGCTGTTTTGGTAGCTGACAGAAGATGGTTAACCCATGAGAGATTTGAAGATACAGTCATACCCAACAGAGTAATAGAGTCTGAAAACTTAAGAACTGAGCCATTCATACTTACAACAGGAAATGATCGATCTTTTTTGGCGGACATAAGGCAACACTGAGTTTTGTTAGCATTAAATTTAACTAGATCATTGCTTCCCCATTCGAGAATACGTTGAATGTCTTTGTTGATTGAATTTGCCATTTCAGCTTTAATTTCTTGATTTGACATAGAAGGTGGATTATCACTATGATTAGACTGAGATGAACTACAGTGAAAAGTGCAATCGTCAGCAAAGCAATGGATGGGGTTAGTTGTTGAAGAAATAAGGTCGTTTATGTACAGCAAAAAAAGTGTAGGCGCTATAACGGATCCCTGTGGTACGCCCGCGTTAATGCTAACTTCTTTAAGATTGCTAAATATAAATCATTTGTCAAAATTATAAAATTCAAAATGGCGGATCAAAAATGAAGGATTATCGTGTTTAAAAACCGATATGACTCAAAAAAATGTCCCGCCACTGGTTGGATTTTGCTCATTAACGAACCCAGATTTTATGGAAAACAATTTTTGTATCAAATTTCATATTGATAGCTTTAACAGGTTGACTGCCATGTCGGTTGTATACCACCGCCAAATAAAACGCCCATTGTGCCACGGTGATCGTATGTGATATGATATTGAATGTCTAGTTTCATTCTGTAAGCGGTCGTTGAGAGGGTTGCACACACAACAGCAAACGACCGCTGTAGCATGAGTATAAACTTGGTATATCACTGCCAATTTTCACTTGCACAAGATTGGATGGGTCAAAACAAAATGTAACTTGTATTTTTATTTTTATATTATTTACGAAATGAAATAGGTAGGGGAGAGTCGGACAAAACGGGACAGTCGGATAAAACAGGATACCGGCCATTATTTGAAAATGAGCAGCTCCTTCTGACGGCTGGTGGTGTTAATCGCTGTAAATACAGTTTGCTTTAATGTAGCACGTGTTTGTTCTGATTAATTTTTGTTCCATGGTGAGTTGCAAGTGACAGTTTATAATACTTAGTTTTATCGGTGGTTAATTAAGAATTTTTTAGTTTAAACAAGCAAAATATATAACGGTAAGTATTTTTTATCATTCTGTAAATGATTGACTATATTTCATGGCATTTGAGGTTATGACAACTATTTCTTTTTTGTAAAAATTGTGAAAGACATTGTGGATTGTGCAGTCGTGCAAAACGGGATACCAAGCGGTCGGGTAAAACTGAATACTATCCCATTTTGTCCAACCACAAAAACCATAAATTTTAACGAGAATTTTAAATTTCATTTTGTTCCAGGCTTATTAAAAAATTGGAAAATATAAAAGAAAAACTGATCGGCAGTCTTGGAATGAGGAAAGTATGCGTCAAGCGGTGGAAGAGATTCTCGAAGGGAGAATGGGTTATGTGAAGGCTTCAAAACAATTTGGCGTACCTCTGACAACTATTGAAGCCAGAGTAAAAAAAATTAGAAATGGGACTCTCGAACGAGAGAATTCAGCGAAAAAGAGGCTGGGGCGTCACAGACCGGTTTTCCCTCCGAAGCAGGAAGAGTTGGTGCAACACATTTTGTCTATGGAATCACGACTATTTGGTTGCACTTTGAATGACTGTCGAAGTTCAGCTTTTCAGTTAGCTCAACGCAATGGCTTATCAATTTAACAGAGACAAACAAATGGTCCGCAAAGCTTGGTTATACGGTTTTCTAAAGAGACATCCAAACGTTAAACTTCGCACCCTTGAACCAACATTACTTGCTAGAGCCATGGGTTTTAATAGACCTGCCGTTGAAAAATATTTATCGTTGCTTTCTGAGGTGCTTGAAAAATATAAAATATCACCCGAACGGATTTACAACGTAGAGGAGACGGGAATAATGGCAATGCCAAAGAAGAGATCGAAATGTTTATCACTACGTGGGAAAAGGCAAGTTGGGTGTATATCTTCAGCTAAACGCGGCGTTCTTGTCACTGTGGAAATTTGCATGAGTGCTATTGGTGTATTTATGCCGGCTACGTTCATATTTCCCAGATCCAGAGCAAAGCCGGAGCTGCTAGATGATGCTCCTCCTGGAAGTAAAGCTTTTTATCATTCGTCAGGATGGATGAGAAAAGAAATTTTTTCGAATTGGTTCAATCGATTTATTGAGTTCTCAAAGCCCTCCAAAGAACATCATGTCCTGTTACTTTTGGACAGGCATACGACCAACACAAAAAATTTGAACATCGTAGAGAAAGCTAGAGCCAGCGGTGTTGTAATGCTCTGCTTTCCACCGCATACCACCCATTGTTTGCAACCGCTAGATGTCAATTTCATGTCACCACTTAGAGGGTATTATACGTCAGAGGTTCAAAAATGTATGCAGCAACATCCAGGTCGATCAGTTACAATATCCCAAATAGGCAAGCATATATGAAAGCTGCTAGCATCCCAACAGCTGTGAATGGTTTTAGAAGGGCAGGCATTCAACCTTTCAATCCGGAAATCTTTGGCGACTGGATGTTTGAGCCATCTCAAACTACAGACACACGGAAAAACAATCATGCAATTGGTCCAATAGAGGAAAATAATACGCGCCCTCCACCACGTACATCATCACCAATACCACAAAAGCTTGTTTTACGACGATTATCAAAAAACCAAATCCCAGGTGAAAAACAAACAAGGCTTGATTCAGAAAATGTTGGTAACTTTCCAAGAAAACCGTCATTGCCTCCTGAACCTGTTACACATCAAAAATCGCACCATCTGCTTGAAAATAAGGAAAATGTGTGTAATACTCCTCATGTTTCTTGCAACAAATTCTATGCAAAAGCGACCCCCTCCTCTTCATACAACATTTGAAGTAACACCTCAACAAATACTTCCACTTCCCCACGTAGAAAAGAAAATTAATGCTAATGATAAAAGGAGAGGGAAACTAACGTCAACATCTTATAAAGACGAACTTGAAACATCTATGAACAAGCCTATCAAGAAACCCAAACTGAACTTGGAAAAATATCAAAAAGTAGGAAATAAGAATGGAAAAAATAAAAACTATGTTATTAAGCAAACAAAAGAAAGGAATAAAAAAAACAAAAGGGACAGCAGTTCAGAAGATGAGGAAGACAGCGACGAAGTTTGCATTTATTGCACAGAATTGTATTCTAAATCTAAGACGGACGACCGACGGTTGGGTAATGTGCCAGGACTGTCGACGTGCACCGGGGTAGAGAACGATGGTGAGCCATACTCGTGCGATTTTTGTCGGTGTTAATCTGTTAATTTATTTTTTATTATAAATATGAGACGTATAATATGTTCTGATTTCAAGAATAATAAGTTTATTTCACTCTCATATTTTTTTTATTAATATTCAAGTACTATCCCATTTTACCCGACCAGGCGGGTAAAACGGGATACTTTACCTTTTTTTAAATAAAATGCATTTTATTTGTTATCGTGAAGTTATTCACTTATTCACTTCATAGTTAAACTTAGAAAGCAGTCAATGGAGAAGTTGCAGTTAAAAAACACTAGATATCAATAGACTAGTTACAGAGTTTCGGGTCAAATAACGTTAGCTATCCCGTTTTGTCTGACTTTCCCCTAATTATTTCGATTAAACAATGTGTAAAACTAGTAAATAGAAACAACTAAAATGTTTGAAAGCTATTTTGAATGTAAACTAAAACACTAAACTAAAATGGGGCTGGCCTTCACAAGAGCCACAGCAAGTAACAACTTTTTTTAACCGATTTTTGTGATTTCTCCTTTCATTTTTTTAATAACAACCTTTGCAGTATTTCCTTACTGTATCAAAATGGCCTTTCATTTTGAGCAAATTGAAAAATTCAATGGCAAGCTTTCTATACCTACCATATTATGGATTTTCTCAATGGTGAATTATAAGTTCACATCCGGTCCTATTGGTCAACTGACGATATGGCTTCATTGTACTGAAATTATGGCTCGAGGTTTTGTACGACACCACTACGTTGTTGAATTTCAATCGTTTCTGTGGTATGTCTGGTAGATAGAAGGAGCACGTCCATTTTATCTTTCCACTTCATTATGCAAACACCAAAAACTTCTCCTTTTCTCAATTCTCAATCTTTTATCAATTACTTCTTTGGGGTTTACACAATGATTTGATCTTAGAGTTCCAATGTAATGAGTTTGTTTGTCAATTCGAGTATAGTAGTTATCAGCTACTATAGTTAAGTTCTTCCTCAATTTAGCAGGTTTTCTGATAATTTGATTACATTTGTTAGAACAGATTCCTTTCTCTCTTTGCGGGCGTAAATTCTCATATTTCAGGTATATCAATTGTTACTACATAGTTTAAAAATAGTTACACTCCATATTTTTTGGGAAATATATTCTCATAATTAGACGGCATAAACTGCTTGATAGGTGGTGACAAGTTTGTCTCACTTCGAATTATCTGAGAAGTGCCACATTCTCAGAAGCAACTGGAACCTATTTCGCGATATTATTTTGGGCACAGTCGAGTTTTTGTAAAAATTATCTGTGCTACAGTATTTATCAATTAAAGGTAACCTTATGATACCCATATAGTCCAAAGACCAATAAACCTCAGTATTTATTTCTTGTTGGTTGGAACCCAACGGTGTAGCCTTGATTTTTTTGCTGATGTCCTATGTGTCGCACATAGTAGTTGTGTATGCATACAAATTGGTTCGATCTACAGTTTCATCAATTATTTTGTCATCCAAGAAAGCTTGAAAACAGCTATAAGGAGTTAAATCATTTATAAGAACCGGCCAGCTTCAGCAGAGTAATAAAAAACTATATGTTTCCCAATAGGTTTCTTCCAAGTATGTTTTTAGCCCATATCAACATGTTCCTCCTCATCTAGGGGTTCTTCATTTTGCACAACTTGCAACAATTCATCTAGTTCTCGGAATACATCTTCCTTTGGTTCTGAATGCTGTGGTGGTGAGATTGTTAACAGAATACTTTCTTCTTCAGTAACATCAAAGTTTGTAAGGGACTGATTTGAAAGACTTTAGTCTATTTTTGGGCACTTTACCTTTAGTTTGTTTATATCACTGGTGTTTTGTTGCTCACATTTTGTTTTTGAAGTGTTTTGTTTTGATTTATTTAGCATTTCATCTAGTTCTGAAATATTGGAACTATACAATACCACATCACTGGACGACAAAAATATAGGATCAAGATCGGAATCGAAGGAACTGAACGCTTTCTCAGGCTCACTGTCTGCGAAACACTTTTTGTAAGCTATCAAATGAAGATTCCGTTTTTTTCCATAAAATAATACCGAAGTAAATGCATTTATTAACGAAAAATGTGCATAAGCGAACTGTTACCTCATTTCAGAGCCATGGCAACCATTTGTTTACCACACACTGCACATTTTATTCACTGATTTACAATTTTACAAAACAGTAACGAGCACTACGACCATTATACATATACTGAACTTGTCAGAAACGAGTTATAACATGAAAAAATGACCGCTTGGCAGCATCGGCATGACTGTGCCGTCCATGCCCAGGTGGGCATATACGATCACTGCAGTTTGTTTGAAAAAATTTGAGCCAATTTGCAAAACTAGCAAATAACAATGATGTATTTTAGTCAACTGTTAGGTATCCTCTTTTTTGACTTGGCACCTATACATTTTTTGTTACTTTTACATGGCAGTTAACCTGTTATTGGTTTAAAAGATATTGTGCGCACACACAGACACAACTGAAAGTTTTTTTCTAAAAATGTTTTTCATGTTGTGGACATAAAATGTCAAGAAATACAAAAAATATTTTTGAAAATTTAAACCGATTATACAGCTTCCTCTTTATACGTTAAGTCTATGAGAAAGTCAATGACTATAATAGTCATTGGAGAAATGTGTTATAAGCAATGTTATTTCACTTATACGATGTTTTAAAGTTGAGGTAGGTTCAATGTAAAATGTAGATGACAGTATGATAAAATTTTATTCAAATAAAAATTTGTTGGAAGATAAAACATTAAAAGTATTCAAATACACTTAAATTAACTTATTTCTAACTAGGTACATAAAAATCACTTACACTAATGAAATATCAGTCGACTTATAGATAAAGTACGCAAACATAACATCAAACATATGTCTTACATGTAGTCATTACACAGAGATTGACATTTGAGCAATACATCAAAATTCCGTAAATATCTGAAGCACACGCTTAACGGTTTCCTGTGTTAGCTTTACTTTTAATATCACATATTTATATGGGACTAATCAAAATTATTTCTTTTTTAATATGCTTCGTTTCATTGTTTTAGTAAAACGAAAAACAGTGTATTTTTCGTAAAACTTGATTACAATTTCTGGGCATCTAATGTTAGCTTCAGCAGAGGGTACAAGATCGACTTGACTCGTATTTGCCCATTTCATTAAAAACAATAATTGTCCTATAAAAATAGAGAAAATAATTTGAATGCTTCATGAAAAAATATTTTACCTGAACTATTAGTGCAGGCTAAAATCTTTTCCGGTTCTAAACCTCTAGCAAATCCAACTAAATCTTTCTGTTGTCCATGTTGAATACTTTGTTCTGCTTCTTTATAACTGTTACTTGTTACAGTTGCTAAAATTGAAAGTTACAACAATTAACATGAAAAATTTTGTACTGACCTGTAATATGTTTTCGTTTACGATACTGAAATTCATGTCTACATCTTCGATTTGCTTCAAATTCAGAGACGAGATTAGGACAATCTAAATTACTTTCAGGTTCCCAAGTATTATCTTTATCTGAATACCCTTGCCATTTAAGTAGAAACTCTGTAACTCCAGTTAACTTATTTACCCTTTTATCAATTATTTTTTCAACAACATATTCAGTCGGATCGATTTGTAATACAAAAGGGGATGTTTTCTTATTTTTCTTAGGCATAATTATTAATTTTTTATAAATAATTGATTGTCAATTGGGAAAATCTAATGAGTATCAAATTTAGCTAGAAATATGCAAAAATTTGCAATTATACATTAATATTTATACAAAATATCAATAAAGAGAAATATGACATAACCTCATATTCCATTGGGGCAACCAGACTGAATTACTCACGGAAAAACTTATGGGGAAAAAACTTAGGATTACTTTCCTTGGGGAAAAAAAGCTACGCTCAATTAATATTGGATGTGTTCAAGCACCTTAAAATGGAATAGTTTATGCTCTGCCCTACTCAGCAAACAAGATAATTGGAGAGGGGATACCGGCGCTACAGTAGCTTTTAGGTACAATCCAAAAAAAAATATTTGGCGTTGCATAATCAGTGTAACTAATATTTTCTTGACAAAATCACAAAGGGACAGATCTATACACGGTGAACCAAGAATTTGATAGAAATAACTTTATTATTAAACTTAAAAACCTAAACATTAATATAAAATACTTAGTAAAGCAAACGCCAAATATGAAGACACCTGCGCAGAAACCGAATATTGCATTAAAAAGAAATGGAATAATGATATGAGTGAGAAGTAGATATTATGTTCCGTCCACAAAATGTAGTGTTGTTTATTGTTTTGTAACCTCATTCTTCGTGCACGCTTTTATCAATTGTAAACAGTTTTTTTCAAAACTCCTTCCGTTTCAGCACCTTTTATTTACAAGTAAGTTGTATTTGTAATCCACAGTAACATGTATTAATATAATATATTGATTTAGTTTGTTGTTTATAATGGGTGATGCGAGTACATCGTCTGATAGTACATCAAACATTCCAGCAAAGAAGCGGCGTGTCTTATCGCAAGATGCCCGCGAAATTATTTGGAGTGTTTATCAGTTAAAAAATGAAAACCGCACCAAGATCATCTGTCGATAATTGTGGGGAACAAATCATTCGACGCATTGTACACAATTTTCATGTCACGGAGAAACGACAACCAACCGTCAATGCTATCTATAATATTATTAAAGATCACGAATCCATTGGTTTCTCTGGGAAGTAAACGTCTTTAAGAAGATTATTAAATAAAATAGGTTTTAAATGGACGAAAACTGTTGACAATCGTAAATGTTTAATGGAACGATACGATATACGATCTTTACGTTGTGCTTATATACGAGCAATAACAAAGTATCGAAGAGCAGGGCGACCCATTGTGTATACTGATGAAACATATATACATGCATCGCATACAACGCCATATTCCTGGGTAGATGATTCCAACGAAGGTTTAAAATGTCCAATCGGTAAAGGTCAACGTCTTATAATAGTACATGCTGGTGGTGAAATGGGATTTATCAATAATGCCCTCTTAGATTTTAAATCGTGCTCAAAAACAGGTGATTATCACGACGATATGAACTTTATTAATTATAAACGATGGATTGAGCTCCAGTTATTACCGAATTTGCTCGAAAAGTCAGTTATTGTTATGGTTAATGCAAGTTATCACAACGCGTTAGCAGTTAAACATCCAACTTTTAGCAGTAAAAAAATGGAAATGATAACTTGGTTACAAGAACCAGGGATCGTACATGATGAATCCCATACAAAAGTGGAGTTGTGTAATTTAATAAAATGTAATAAACCGAGCTACACGGAATATTCAATCGATCCTATATTTGCGAAACATGGCCACTCTGTATGCCGACTATCTCCATACCACCCGGAGCTAAATCCAATAGAAAAAATATGGGCCATTGCAAAAGCTTGGGTGGCATCGAGAAACACAACTTTTAAATTAGCCGATGTTGAAAAACTAACTCGTGAAAAGTGTTCGATGGATTTGGAGAGCCACTGGCAAGAAGTGTGCAGTCATGTTAAAGAAATTGAAGAGGAATACATTAATAAAGAGCGTATTATGGATGTCGTTTGTGAGGAATTGATTATACGTAGGAGTGGAGACTCGTCGGATGAATCTGATTTTATATCAGATTATGATATAAGAGTAATTGTGTAATATTTTATTGTATTTATATTGTTAATTTCACATTGCACATGTGTTGTTCATGTTCTTAGATATGTTTCTAAGGCACTTTAACTTCTTAAGCACTTTTTAAACACTTAGTCTATGATCTACCAACATAACGTCTTCGTACCATAACCCTTTTTATAGTTCGCAGAGTTTTTATGCATTGCACCAATTATTATACATGTTCTACACATTAGGATTATTGTACTTCATGTAATCAATATCTGTTATGTGTTTAATTGCTTAATTATATTGACTTATATTTGAGATTTCGTATTTATCTTTAACACACTAATATGTATCGTGTTGACTTCTTTAACATGCTACTGCCATAGCAAATTATATAACTTCTTCAGCTTTATTTGAACTTGCATACTATCAGTAGAAGACAGACACTTGCGCCGCCATCTTGGATTTTCTGGGCAACCCACCTTTCACTTTTTTATATGCCCACGTGGGAGACCATACTTTCCACCCTTTTTTATCCCTAATTATTTTTTACTCGCTCACGTGTAGGACGTGTTTTTCACCGCTATTTTTTACACACCCCGGTGTGAGACCGTATTTTCTACCCTTTTCTTTTCGGAGGCCCTTTCAACCCTAATTATTTTTATATGCCCACTTGTAGGACGTATTTTTTACTCCTATTTTTGACACACCCACGTGTGAGACCATATTTTCCACCCTTTCTTTTCGAGGGTCAGCCCTAATTTTTTACACACCCACGTGTGAGACCGTATTTTCCACCCTTTCTTTCCGAAGGCCCTTTTCAACCCTAATTATTTTTACACACGCACGTGTAGGACGTGTTTTTTCACCCCTATTTTATGACAGCTCACGTATATAGGCGTATTTTCTGCCCTATGGTTTCTTTTCGAGGGTCAACCCTAATTAGAGTTTTTATTGCACATGCTCACGTGAGGGACTGGGGCTGGTCTTGGTGCAGGGGGCTGGACCTGGATCTTTTACCTATACGAGAAAACGTTGCATTTCTAATAAGGAGGTTCTCGTAAGACACGTGTAGGGCTTCGCAACTTGTTTTCTCAGGCCTTCGCCCCCTGATCGGAGATGGTATGCGAACCTAACCTTATAAGACAAGTGTAGAGCTTAGCCCCTTTCGTGGTCCCCTTGATGCAATTGTATGAGGGTTCTAACTTAATCTTACAGCTGTAGGCCTTCGCCCCGTCATACAAAAATTGTATTCTAATAAGTTGAGTTAAAATTGATTTTAGTGCAATCTAGCGGCGTATAGACTAATGAACATTTTCTATAATAGAAGTTGATAATGCACACCTCTCTCTCTCTCACTCTTGCTCTATCTTGTTTCTCTCTTTCGGCTCTTTCTGTCTCTCTCTCTCTCACACACACACACACACACACACACACACACACAAACAAATCAGTTTAATTAATCAATCTAAAACAAATCACGCTCGATCACTAGATCAACCTCAATCAATCAACCGAAATTATGTCTTACAGCTTGCGGAAACCAGATTACAGTTCAAACTGAATACATTAAAGTCTAATTAAATATGACGTGAAATAATAAATAATTTCTACCCTAATGCAATGATGCTTTATGTATAGGCAGATTCTCTAAACAGTCACCTCCTATACATTCGGAACATCATATCTGATTTATTTGCATGTTCAATTACATACACACAAAATTGTTTCATTGTAACGTGTTCATTAACATTTGTAAAAATCCCATTAAAAAAGACTGGAAAGTAATAATTACTTATATATAAGAGTTAAATTAAATTAACATGTTTTTAAGAATATCAAACTGATATAATGGAAATAAAAGGCAAAAGGTTTTAATGGTTTATTATTATACGCAAATTAACAATAACTACGGTCGTAACCCAGACGTACCCTATCATGAAACGTGTAATTTGAACTTATTCGCATTAATGCAAATTCAAGAGACAAAACAATAGCTAAAGGATGCATCTTAATTTGACTGATAAGATGCTATTATTAATTGCTTAAATTGATGTCACTGGGAATAATGCTACACCGGCTAATGTTAGGCTTACTCCAATTAATAGCTTAAATCTCCCTTACTGGCCGTGATTAAATAATCAGAGTTGATGTACAAATCTGATCTAGAACTCGCAAAATTCTAACTTGATTAAAAAAAAACAGTGATCGTCTAGGGGGCAAATAACCTACGTTGTGTAATGTGCATGAGATAGGGTCGGATAAGGTTAATTTGTTGCATAAGGTGGCAAGGTAATTAAATGAAACAAAACTACAATTGAGATGAACGAGTGGCGCTACCTGGTGATTCGCTCGTCATCCTATTTACATAGGGAGAAAAAGAATCACCAAGAAAACTCCCTTTATTCCAATAATAATCACACAAAGAAAAAAAACAAAGATCAGATAACACAAGTAAATCGCAATCAAAGGATTAAATATGTATCAACACTACTCTATCGGTATTAAAGGCGTACAAAATCTATAACATTGCCTAAAACGAAGTTTAGTCACAAATAAACATAAAATCAGGTCTACAAATGGTATACAAATTAAAGCAAAATAAACAGGTAATAAATAACAAACAGGGGATCCCTTTTGGAACCAATCCCTGTCTGCTTTTAGGTAAATAATTACATATAAAGCATTATACAGGGTGTGGGACAACCGGACATAAACAGAACACAAAAAAAAAACAACAAAGGACATCATTAAATCAAGTTAAAAGGGCGTACCTTAAAAAATTTAAATATCACCAAAATAAAATGCAAAGCGATTTAAATAACTACACATAAATGCAATAAACATATACAGTGTGATCGTATCCACAATAAGATCGTCAATCAATCACAAAAAAAACGGGAAGAGTGTTATCCCGACCATGTGGCCCTTTTGTTTAACCAATCATGGCGGTTTTTAACACCCAAATACATTAAGCACTCTAGTAATACATATTACAAATTCAACCTACATGAAAAATAACAACAGAAAATTAAACAGGTTACAGATTATTTAAGTAGATAAAAATGAAAAAGGGCAAGTACGTTACACATACAAATTTGTGGATACGAGCACAACAAATGATACACATGGACAGTAACAATAAATGATACAATTGCGTACACAGAAAAACCATTCGTGGCCAAACACATTGAATACGCAGTTAAGACAAAGTATAACATCTGAAACAAAGTCCTGCAACACCGATTCATCTACATGATTAGTAGGTATTATTACAAATGCAAGATAATAAAACGGGCGATCCCTTCTCTCAATTTTTCTTAGGCATAAAACAAAACACAAAAATATAGACATATAGGCATATAACGGTAACAAGAGAGACGTTTGGATATATATATATATATATATATATATATATATATATATATATATATATATATATATATATATATATATATATATATATATATATATATATATAACTAGATCATTAGGATCAGCTTTCTGATTTTATACCTATGATCGTTTGTGTTTTTATCACTATAAATACAGGTTAGAATTATCGATACACAAGATAGAACACATAAAAAAAAATAGAGAGAGCTTCTCTGTGCCTGCATAATTTCAATGAAAACAACAGCTTTGCAAGTCAGTGTTTCAGTTTGGTTTTAACAATTTAAATGAGTAGGTAGAATGAGCTTTTCTGTGTAATTTCACAAACCGTAAAATCTTTCCTTTTACTTACATTATCAATGTACGTTATCCTTTTAAGCTTTCACCAGCACCAATGTTTAAATACTCGGATTTATCGATTAACACAAAAAAAGAAAAGAAGATCTAATTAAACAAACACAAAATCGATCTCAAATCTTAATAACGCACGCTTTGAAAATTCAAATGCAACTCCCTTATTCTAAGCACAACAACAGTTTTTATTCCCTCACCCACTATTTTCCATATCAACTAACAAAAGCAATAAAAATATTTCGTGTGAACGCTTTTGCCTTTAATTATGAAAAGAAACATTATTTCTAATTAACATGTGCAACCAACCGTAGAAATTCTGTATTTAAAATATCACATTTCAACTCATGAACAACTTATGCGTTAACCGCGGTGTAATTTTTTGTATAATACTGACATTTTTATTTTCAAAACGCATTTATAAACATGTTTAGCAATTTGTCTTGCCCTTTCGATAAATGCAGTTTACCCTGCACCTGCACTTAAAAACATCTGGTTGTGGGCCGCCCTCAGTTAAAATCCTACACAAATATGCCTTACAAAAAAAAAAAGAAATACAAACCATTCTTAAATAACAATTATTATATAATAACTTTTAGTAATTATCTTTTGCAATCGCGACAACAATTTTAATCGGAATATTTTCAATGTATTCATCATATTTTCGTAGTGTGCTACCTACACTACAAGTTTAAAATCCACGAATACGTACCAGCTATTTGAGAGTTGATCTTATAACGTCATCCTATAAGAGTAATAATACATTTTAAAAATCTTGATCGACATTTTTGTTAGCAATATCAGGTAAAAAACATATATTGAAAATAATGCACTTACCTTTAGAAGTGTTTTTTTTCTTTCAGCTGTACCATACGTTGAACTGAAATATTTTTTATACCACGTACTCACATATAATCACACTAAACACGATTTGTGAAATGGTTGGATATAAACTGGCTATTACATACCGATCATTAACTAATTTAGAAAGTAATACACAAAACCTGAACACTGCTACTCGTATTTTCCATTTCTCTTAAAAATAATTAATAACAAATCGGTTTGAAAAATATTCATATTGTACATACGGACACACAATTTGTGTTTTTCATAAAAAACCACATTAAGAGTTGGAATGTATGCAACATACGGTTTTTAAATTAACCATGTATTTTCCCTTATTATTTTTTATTAGAGTTTTTGAATTTTTATTACCATGATTGTTACTAAAATTATCACATCTCTATTAGTGATCATTTTGATATAAAAAGGGAAGCCTAAAATTTACCATTGCATTTTCAATTTTGGTAAAACATAATCTCGTTTTTGAGGAAACGACCTTCAAAACAATCAATCAAACCAGATACATAAGAATGCTTTAATTATATCCATTTAAATAGCGAAATAAATAAATTCAAGATGTATCTGAAAATGACTTCTATCAAAAAAGGTTGTCTTTTTTTAAAAAAAAACCTTCGATTTTTATGAAACAAGACCGAACGTCCTAGTCGTTATTGAAAATGCTTAACCATCTATGTACAGTATACATTGCAATAACAAATATAATTCAGCTTCACGTCAGTTTAATTAAACTTTAATGCATTCAGTTTGAACTGTAATCTGGTTTCCGCAAGCTGTAAGACATAATTTCAGTTGATTAATTGAGATTGATCTAGTGATCGAGCGTGATTTGTTTTAGATTGATTAATTAAATTGATTTGTGTGTGTGTGTGTGTGTGTGTGTGTGTGTGTGAGAAAGAGCCGAAAGAGAGAGGGTGAGAGAGAAACAAGATAGAGCAAGAGAGAGAGAGAGAGAGAGAGAGAGAGGTGTGCATTATCAACTTCTATTATAGAAAATGCTCATTAGTCTATACGCCGCTAGATGGCACTAAAATCAATTTTAACTCAAAGGGGCCGGGGCGCAGACCCTAATACAAGTCTTGTTTTACAAGAACCTCCTTATTAGAATACAATTTTTGTATGACGGGGCGAAGGCCTACAGCTGTAAGATTGAGTTAAACCCTCATACAATTGCATCAAGGGGGCCACGATAGGGGCTAAGCTCTACACTTGTCTTATAAGGTTAGGTTCCCATACCATCTCCGATCAGGGGGCGAAAGCCTGAGAACAAGTTGCGAAGCCCTACACGTGTCTTACGAGAACCTTCTTATTAGTAATACAACGTTTTCTCGTATAGGTAAAAGATCATCCAATAGCATATGACCATTTTAAAGCAATAGGATCGATAATTTTAATAATAATATCTTATTAATTATGCAATTTCCAACATTGTATGCGTGTGAGTTTGCCTAACCTCCAGGGGCACTGCTCTTAATATAGCCAAAAGGACCTTAATTAGATGACTATCAAAAATAACCCTAAGACCAACTCCAAGTCCAAGACCTAGCTCCAGGTCCAGCCCCCTGCACCAAGACCAGCCCCAGCCCCTCACGTGAGCATGTGCAAAAAAGGTTCTAATTAGGGTTGACCCTCGAAAAGAAACCATAGGGTAGAAAATACGCCTATATACGTGAGCTGTCATAAAATAGGGGTGAAAAAACACGTCCTACACGTGGGTGTGTAAAAAATTAGGGTTGACGCTCGAAAAGAAAGGGTTGAAAATATGGTCTCACACGTGGGTGTGTAAAAAATAGGGGTGAAAAAATACGTCCTACACGTAAGCGAGTAGAAAATAATTAGGGATGAAAAAGGGTGGAAAATATGGTCTCTCACGAGGGCATATAAAAAAGTGAAAGGTGGGTTTTCCCCAGAAAATCCAAGATGGCGGCGCAAGTGTTTGTCTTCTACTACTATCTAATATTTGAATTCGATAAAACTCTACCCCCTATATTACACCTATTTATAACCATCGCAGTATAAAACTGTTTAGACAAGAATTATTTACCCTTAGAACTGTGGTTAATAATTGAAATGCGAATTACATTTCCGAGTAAATTTATGAATAAGTAACATAACCTTATATTTCACTTTTCACAATTAAATAAATGTTTTTTTTGTTTAAATTGTCCTAATTATAAAATATAAACATCATAATTAAGATTAAAAATTATTATTAATTTTATTAAATAGATAAATAAAAAGTTCACCTCGAGTAGGATTTGAACCTACGACGTGTACTTTGCTAGAGTACCGCGCTAACCAACTGCGCCATCAAGGTTTAAGCCCCAATCAATGTAAATTTTGTCTTTATGTATGTAGAACTGATGTAAATTCTAAATATAATAATCATAATTAAGAGGTTATTAACTAAAAAATGTACAAAACGTAACTTTTACTTTTCTTAAAAAAACGAATATTTTCCGGTTGAATAATACACGCTCACGTGATTTTTTTCGCGCAGCTTGGTGTCTTCGTATTTGGCGTTTAGTTTCTAAGAATATTAAGCTTTACGGAAACAGTTTTAAATATTTTAATTTAGGAACTAGAATTCATTCATTCATTTTGTTTGGCAAAGTTTACCAACACAATTTAGTTGTTAAGTTAAAATCAAAATTAACTGACTACATATTTAAACAAGCGAAACGAAATCATATAAAAATCAAAACGTTTAAAATATCAAGGCACAATTATTTGATAAGTTATTTTCTTAATCTTCAACTTCCGAACTTGTATCATCTTCCGACAAACCAAACTTTCCACTACTTCGTCAAGTAATCCATCTTTCTCCCACATTTCTTGAGCCAATCGATCCACATGCTTACAATGTTTTTGCAATACTAATGTTTCGAGCCTCAGAATGTATGGTTTTCTTCATAGTTCCAGCCATAATGGGGATAACCTTAAAACATAAAAATTACATTAAAATTATCAAAATAAAGGTATGTAACCTTTATTTCACAAATAAAACAACCAAAGAAGTCTTCAAAAAACTGATTTTAACAAACAAGAGTAATGCAATAAAAGAATTAAGTAATAAAACGCACGCGGAAAATGTCAGCTGTCAACTAACATTGACATTAGCGCATCTGTCATCTGTGTCATGTCCTCACATCGGTTTGTCGGGCCATGAATAAATAATATTAAAATGAAAAATGTTATCATTCTTTTCCTGATAATCAGTCCATTAGATTTTCTTAATTCTAGTATAACTCAAAAAACGAAATTTGAACAATTACGAATGAGCTAAATGTTAACAAAAACCCATCATCTGTAGAAGAACCGGATCAGGCCAACCAAGACGTTCAACTGCAGATGAAGACGAGAAAGTGCTGAATTTCCTCCGTGAGGACGCTAATATTTTGTCATGGCTCCATTGCTGTTTAGAACTTCTTGTAAACGTCTGGGCATAGAGGAAACCAAAGATCTTGTATGTTTTGCCTTTGTTTTCGCTTAGCCATTTGCCACCAAACGTTTTCTATTGGATTTAAATCCGGCTGCGTGAAAACCAATGGAAAACTTGTATATGGTTTCTTCTAAATATTGGGTAACCAATCTCGCAGTATGCACAAGACAGTTGTCATGCAGGGAAAATAAATACTTCGTAAAGAAAATAGTTGATAACAATATAATAAACAGCGCTCTTCATATCTCGTTGATCTGGGTCAGTAAACACGAACATGTCCATCAGAACAAAACTCGAATTTCTTCACGTCCCAAAACCACCCGGACCCAAAGATGTTCTTCATTGCGGTAATCTTGCAGGCTTGTTTTCTTCTGTTAAAAACGGCTTTAGCGTTGCGGCCCGATTCTTCAGCTTAGATCTTTTAAACCTACGACGCACTGTCCATACTGGCGCTGGAAAACCGGTAATTTCTTTAGCATCGACCGCAGTGCTGAAAGGGTTTTCACGGAAGAAATTTACTGCATTCTCGTCTTCTCCAGCCCTCAAACGTGTAGATGTCACTGCCTTTTGTACTTAGTTTAGTTGCGACATTTTTAAAAATTTCAAATTGACAAGGATTCAAATATGTCAATTTGACAGGCGTTTTTGTAACATCACAATTCACACAACTAAAATTTAGGGTGTCTTAGTTTTTTCTGAACGCAACTACACATTGTACCATTTAAATACCTGATGGCACAAAAGTACGGGAACAGCAGGATAACTTGAAAAAACTGTAATACAAAAATTGTGGAAAATTTCCTTGGCAATATGATATTGAAAGTCATGGTGAAAGAATATATAGTAAAAAGTGAGTATCTATTGAAAGCCCGTAAAAAATTCTATTCAAATCTGTAATAAAATACAGGGTGTGCCATTTAAAAAAAATGAGAAAAATGACATTGAGCAAAATGGACCACCCAGTATAATCAAAGAAAAGATTCTACAATCTGAATATAGAAGTTAAAACTAGACAGGTTGGAAAAACAAATCCCAAAATTTCACTCCGATGTCTTTCAAGATGGCGGAACAGGAGCCTACTTAATTGACCAATTTTTTTACATAAAAACGTCAATAATTTAGGAAACGTTAGTCGTAGACCCATAGTATCTTATACCATTTTGCTCAGAATTTAACAGATAATTCAAATATATAAAAATATATAGGGTGTAGTACATAGCTTATATCTAGAAAACGCTGAAAAGAATTACTATCTTTTTTTTAATTAAATTAAGGGCCTATTAAGTGCAATTGCTGTGCCATTAGTCTTAACATTTAACAAAGTGAAATTTTGTGGTTACGAAATTCTTATGGAAGAAAACCATATTTAATAAATGCGTGAATAGATTTTTTAACTGAAACAAATCTTCACTAACCCAGTAATGTCGAACTTATAAAATAGCTGTGCGCTGAGCGACTAGGACCGCCCATGTTTTGCCAATATCCGCATTTGTAGCCCACATAAAAGGTTTCAGTTGAGAAGACGTAGTGTATGGACTTGGAAACTATTATTGCAGACTATAAGGAGCAAGGTAAATGCTATTATACATGTTAGGGAAAACATAATTTTAAGTAACTGGCAACCATTGCTAGACGAGAAATCACGGTACAACGTATGGCGATGAGGTAGTAAAAAGTGTGATATCGTTGACGTTTAAATAAAGAATCTATGTTTTATTCCTTTTACTTGATATCACATTTATATTTTTGTGTGTTAAAATAAGTTTGTAGCATATAAGGGTTTACTGAACTAAAGCAAATGAATTTTCTTTTATGTAATCAAACTGTTTTGTTCGCATCAGTTTCAAAATAGATAGTATTCCAGTATTGAAGTTATATAGTTTAAGCATTTAATTATTTCATTGAAAGGTATTAAGCCTGAAGCATGATAATTATTACATAATTGTAATGTGTATTTTTAAACAGCAGTATGAAATGCATTATTACTATACTTTAGTATGGGCTATACTCGATTTATTCAATTGTTTCTGGGAATTTGATGAATGCGAACTTCCACGCCCACTTCCAGCGCCTCAGACTGTGATTGAGAGCCTAAGGGTAGACCATCCCCCACGGTTTCTGATTGGTTCTTAGACCTCGGGCAGCCTCCAGGCTCTGTGCGCTGTTTGGGGGCCTAAGGATCTATATTCTGATTGGTTCCCCACGTCCGCTTCCAACTAATTGGTCATCCATGCGCACATTGCGTTCTGATTGGAGGATCTAAGGGAAAGCCACACCTCCTAGTTTAAGATTGGCCCTTAGATCCCGCCTAAAGCCCCAGGCTGTGTGCCCTATTGGAGTCATAAAGCACTGTATTCTGTTAGGTTGGTGTCTTTTGTTTACTTGTGGCGGCATCTAGCGCTGTATTTCTAAGACTGATGAATGTTTTCTGTAATATAGGTTGATTGTGTCTCCACCTAGCGGTATGTTTTTAAAAGTAGATATAGGTCTCTCTAATTGTTATGACGGGAAAACTCAAAAAATGAACTAGTGTTCGAACAAGGGGGCCCGTGTACTATCCCATAAGGCAACTGTAGTGGTTGTTACACATCCAATCTGTACTAGGCTTCGCGCACTCTTACATTAGTAAGCGGGTTGCCCAGTCAGCTACAGTGGAAAAGGGCGGCGTCGAGATAAGGAGTAAAATGATTGAATAACAAGCTCAAACACCTTACACTTACCATAAATTCACAACTTATACAGCTCAGTCCGGGAAAGATGTCTGTTGGCGCTACCACAATCTTAAATTTTGCTAAAATAAATCGTCTTAGGCGAGATGGCAAATTAATCTTGTTTAATTGTGGAAAACAGGATTGAAGCCTACTCATTAAACTCATACACTAACTTCTCAAAGTCAAACACACTTCCAAACAAAACAACTCAAACATCAACTTATGTAGTTTTAAAATGTCCCTCGTATATCTACCAATTTAAATCTGCAACGGTTAATGAACTTTAAAATTAAATAAATAGTCAATGCCCAATTTAAAAAAAAAACCTCTAACACAAAATGAATAAACGAAACGATTTAATGATAGTCGTTATCTCAGTGAAAACTACTCGTTAATCACTAAATAACTCAACGTTAGAATGATTAGTGCTATCCTCATTAATGATCTCTTTATATTTTATTAAAATATCAACTTTAGTGATCTAGTTAGACATTCATAAATATATTTATGCTTTATCACTTCAAATATAAACGTTCTGCTTTATGAAAATACTAAATCAAAATTGAGTATTTTGTTACTAATGTTCTGCTTTACTTTCCAAATTTTTACTGAAATTTTGTGAACGATCTGACCAATACAAGGTGTCAGATCGATCCTTAATCTCCAAAATAAAATAATGTAAAGATTACTTTCAATTATTAAAAATGTGTAACCAGTTAAGTCAATATCACAAATAAACAACGAAATAATTTACACACTCTACATATATTGTGGATAAATATTTACACAACCGTGGTCCAAACCGCCAAATAGCCCTAATTAATTTAAAAAAAAATCCCCAAATCTTAGAACTAAACATATACAAAAATATCTATACAGCTCGATTACCTTTTATCTTAAAAAAGTGATGGTGCTTGTATTCGTTAATAAGTCTTATAGCTAATTCTTACAATAAAGGTCATTTAATCCGTTTTCTGCCGGTATGATATGTAGTACATTTAATCGGTGAGACGTAATCCTTTATTTGCTAGCGGCCTTAAACCCTTTGGGTACACACAACAACCGTATTCCTTTAACGCACCCGCGAACAGTTCTTCATTCACATGTCTTCATGGTCATTTTATTTTTCTTTAATTTAGCATAACATCGTATTTATGTATAGATGTTAGCTCTTCACTACATACACGTTTAACACAATGGGTATGTTTGCTTCCTCTTTGGATATCGAATCTCTTACTTGCTTTTTTTATACAGTCGAATTGTATTTGATGACGATTGCATGAATATACTTCGAACATTCATAAAACCACTACTTCTTTAAGCTACTTTTACAATTTTCGGTCCGTTAACTTAAGTAGTTACCTTAAGCTTGTGAAACTTTTGTAATGTCACGCGCTGTACTGAACACTTTTAACAAAATACTTGTTTAATTTTCAGATCTGCATAAGCACTTTTAATTTATTGAAGAAAAATAATATAAAATAGTTTTTCCTTCAACTCTCTATTTGCTACTTGGTTTATTTATGAATGTCTACTTATTATCAATCCCACTAAGGGTTATTACAGTCGTTCTACTTATTTCATAAACAAAACTCCCGCACTACAACATTCTAAGCGTTAATCATAACTCAGCGCGCACGACGTCCATCTCGTTAACGCTTAAGCTTCTCCCAAGACGGGCACTCCCTTATAGCCTTCACCCCTCCTTTCCAAATGTATCTCGCACTAAATTCAAAATCTACCTTTCATAATCGCGTATTTACTGCGTATCTACATAGCGTCACAATGTCCAACATGGACCCAACCACGTTACCCTGTACAACACCTGCCGCCATCTTTATTTTTCGTGAAAATTTATAACATCTCCTCGAGTAAATCACCTATCATCACCACATTCATTCAGTATATTCACCAGGTCGATCTTCGTCTTTTCATATATATCTTGCATATGCGCGGATTCTATTTCCGCATCATCCCATTCTAATGTCCCTTTACGTACACATACGCATTCAATTTACCAATATTGCACAATATTACCAAAAATTTTCACAATCAAAAACATGCATCCATATTCCTTACTGCACGTTAATACAATTTCAATATACCACAAACTCACTCATTCGTACGTTTCCAACCATTTCTTTAGTCCAAATTCCTTCATACACAGTAGCAAAAAGACCAGTAGTTTTACCAGTGCCGTATCTATAAAAATTTACTCAAAGCATTATTCATCAGCCAAATTTAACGCTTTCAGCACGAAAATCTTTCTCTAACATTCAAATATTTCTTCATACGATAACTAAGGCTTCATTAAAAATCCAGTGGTGTATCATTTACACCAACCTACATTACGCATACACAAAAAAAATTCTTTTCATGCAAACTCACTTCAGCTGCACTCAAAATATGTTACATACATTATCAAAATACTGCACATTTTTACAACTATAATAGAGGTTGGTCGTAGTACCACCTAGTAGTAGAATATTCTAAAGGTAGATTTAACTGTTACGGCGGGAAATTTGAAATAGTATGGGGTCCGCATACTATCTCGTAAGACACCGTTAGGCTCTTAAACTTGTCATAACCTTAGCCCAACAGCGGCCTCCGTATTGGCTGGTGGCGCCATTTAATTGTGTATTTTGTAAAAAGCTAATTGTATTCTTCTGTAATAGGGCCTGATCATGATTTCATCTAGCGATATAAAAATAATGGGAGGTGGTGGAAAGGCGCCATCTACTTGCATATTTTGAAAAAGCTTATTGCAAAATTCTGTAATAGGATCTGATCATGGTTCCATATACCAGTAATAAACAGATAAAGGGGTTTTTAATAATTTATTACAAGTAAAACAATACCTATAAAACCTGATTTTATAAAACGAATTCATTAATAATAATAATACACATATACGGACGTGGGTTTATAAATTACATAATATTACTATTTATAAGATTACATAAAACCGTATCTCGTGTACCAGCAGAAGCAACATTACGTTTCTTATCTGTTAGATCTACACGTGCTAACATTAGCCTTGTCCCCACTCTCAGACTCGCTTTCTTCTCAAAATCCCGAATACCTTCAACTGCGCGTTTATAATAGGGCGAATTCGTTTATAGCAGATGAAATCACATCTTGAAAGTTACTAACGCAAAAACAAAGATGTATTTTATTTTACCCAATTTTCACCATTACACAACCGTAATAATAATAATTACATAACACAATAGATGTACGATTTAAGATATAATAAGTATGTGTTGATCGAGTGAAGGTTTACAACAGGTTGAGATCAGTTGACCGAGATAACCATCTAGCCGTATATTTTAAAAGCAACGGAAGACGGAAAAACCAAAGTTTGAAACAACATTCCACGTGGCGCCATCTACTAATATATCTTAAAAGTAGATGTAGACCTCTGTAATAGTTATGAAGGGAGAACTTAAAATTTGAAATACCATTCTAATTCTAGAGCCCCATATCAGCTCATAAGACAACATTAGACATCCAAACCTTGTCCTGGACACATACATGCAATGCAATTTGAAAGCCGTATTCTAATGCTGGGACTTCATACCATCTCATAGAATACTGTTAAGGTCCAAAAACTTACCCTAAGGTGTGAGCCCTTGTAATTGTAGTTTAAAAGACTTTCAGTAAAGATGCGAGAAGTCATGTCTAAAACAGTTGCTACACCAATAGACGAATTACTGTTAAAGATGAAAAGTTTAAAAGGGGAGCTGGGAATTTAAGGTTGCAAAAGATAGATCTGAATAAACGCAACACCAGACGGGCTAAGAGAGTGGCGTAACCAATAAAATATGTAATAGTGCAAACACTGTAATAAATAAACAATAGTCACGCAAGCCTGAAACAAAATAAACTAACAAGCCGATGCAAGTACATCAAACAAGCAAGAAAAACCGCGGGATAATACATTAATTTCAAACGGTGATTTGATGAGTCATACAAGGTGCTAAGACTAAAGTGCCCCCAGGCGTTTGGCCATTTTCAATAAGGAGTGTGTGATGCTTATACATTTGCTATATTTTTATCGAAGCAAGATTCAAGTTGCAAGTCTAAGATGTTGATTTGATTTGCCCATTTGTCCATTTTCAATAACGACTTTATGTATTCAAGCTTGTTTATAAATCTAAGCCCCTTGTGACAGAGGTCAGTTCCAAATCAATATCTTAGACGTAAATTTTAAATCTTGTTTCTATATAAAAGATGTTTTGATGGAAACTGGTTTCAGACAACATTAAACACGTTAACACTTTTGTAATTGGGAAGATATTACAATGTGTTTATGCATTTGCTGGTAAACGTTAGCCAGATTTAGTTAAAATAAAAAATTAAGTGTATTATCAAAATTGGAGATGAAGTCAATTTCATCCTACATCTTGAACAAGGTGTACGAGTTGAGAACCAATTCAGACGTAAATGGGGTTGTTAAATTTATTTTGAATTAGGCTTAAATTTTAAATTTTTATTTTATTTTAGTAGACTATATTTAGTAACTTAGTAACGTGCCATGTAAGTTTGAAAGAGATTGTGTGGTATAAAAAATTTTTGACTAAAAAAAATTTGGTCCTTCGTAAGCCGAATCTTATATTACTATTTACAGGTGAAATAATAAACAAATTTGGTCCTTCGAGCCGGATCTTAGATTACTATTTACAGGTAAAGTAATCAACAAATTTGGTCTTTTGAGCCTTACTGGATAGCGATATGGACACGAAATCCGAAGCACTAAAACGAAGTGAAAGAATCCGACAACGGTAGGAGACGGAGTCACAGACGGGAAACCCAATAGCCCCGTCTTCCAAAGTTCAAAAGTAGAGGTTACAAGATACTCGACGATCCAGGTAGAAGGAAGACCTGCGGCGAAGAAACCGACAGACATAGGTCCCAGCCCAATCGGTTCCAGTCTACCACAGAGCAGGAAGTCCAAGCCATGTATCTACCACCTACCAGAAAAGCTATACAGTACCAGCATAAATTATTAGATCTTCAGCTAGAATTGTTGAAGGCACAAATGCAGGAAGAAGCTCACGCAGACGCAGAAAGTAAGTCCGATTTAGTTTAGACACACGTATTAACCAAGTAAAAAGGCACACGACTCTAGCTTCAAGTAGTAACGTCAAAAATTGTATTTGTTGTCAATCTGATAATCATCAATTAGGTTCTTGCGGTAAATTTAGTTCGATGCCTGTAGATGAAAGATGGTCCTTTGTTACAGCCAAACGAATATGGTTTTCATGTCTAACCCAATTTCATAATATTCGACAATGTCGGAAGAAACGTACATGCAAGATTTCAAATTGTTTAAAATCGCTTCACGAACTTTTACATAAAGAGGATGGAATTGGAAAAGATACTCCGACAGAGACTAACCCCGCTCTTGGTGTAGGAATTCCTAAAACGAATTGCCATATTGCGAACCATACATGTGTTCTTTTACAGGTTATTCTCGTAATAGTGAAAAATGTTACAGGTGAGGTTGAAAACTTTGCCCTTTTAGACGATGCTTCCACTATGACTATAATAGATAAACAATTAGCAACTTCTATTAATTTATCAGGTCCAAGTCAAGCTACATTCGTTCAGTGGACGAATGATAATTTAACTCAAACTGGTAATGATTCAAAAGTTATAACAGGGCCTTGGAAGGGTTCAGCCCTGACTAAGACTCTTTTAGGTTGGGTCATTCATGGTAATATTTCAGACGAGGTAGTTAGTAGACATTATCTTTGTTATATAAATACAATAAAAAATAGTGACGACTATCAACTAGATCTTCTACAGAAGGTAAAAGATGATCTAGATCACTTACATAACATGGTTAAAGAAGTTTGGAAGGTAGATGAAGTTACAAATGGTAGAAATAAAACACTGTCACCTGAAGACAGACGAAAAGAGATTAAGCTGCAAGAAATTATGAGAAGAGTTGGAAACAGGTATGACTCTTATGGAAAAACACCGATGTAATACTCCCAGAAAGTAAAGAAAACGCCTTAAGGTTGATGTGCACTGAAAGAAAGATGGACAGAAACCCGGAATAGGGTTGGACGTACTGCGAGAAGTTCAAGGATTTGGAGAGTAAGGGATACATCCGAAAATTATCGACAGAGGAGGTAAATATTAAGTCAGAAGATCATCACGCACGAGTACTCTGGAGAGGCATGGATCGAAACAGAGATCCAGATGCCTATGAAATAGGTGTTGTATTCTTCGGAGCTTCTTGTAGTCCATGTTTTGCACAAGAGGCAAAAGATCTGAATGCCTTAGACTTCAAAGACGAATACCTCGAAGCTGTTAAATGTATTTTTATGGACAATTACCTGGGTGGAGCTGACAGCGTTCAGGAAGCCACGAAATTGATAGACGACATAATCTACATATATAAGCAGGGCTGTTTTAGAATATGCAATTGAATATGGAATTCTAAGAAAATTTTTACAGACCATAGATCAAGACTTAGTAGCCGAAGGATTCAAAAATCTAAGAGTAAGTGATAATGCATCCTCTGAAAAAATATTAGGTATTTTTTGGAATCCAGAGAGGGACATCTTTGAATTTCAAACAAAATATTATAAAATTGATAAAGATATTTTACAATTGCGACGACCAACTAAACGCGAAGTTTTAAAGGTAGTTCGTCAATATTCGATCCTCATGGTTTTTTAGCACATATTCTGATCTAGGGTAATGTTTTGCTTCAGGATATTTGGAGATCTCAAATCGGATGGGATAGTGAACTTACTGACAGTTTAAATCAACTATGGCAAAAGTGGGCCAAAATTCCCAGATAATACTTTACTCTGGATCGAAATTGTAGTCACATTTGTAACGAATCTTTCACGTTCTTCGTTCATTTAGTTGTAAATAAAAAAAGTTTTAATTATTAATGAATTATAAGTATGTGGTAGGCAACTTAATTTGCATTTTGGTGTAACTTAAGTTGCATATCTTCTTAGGGGTTTATACTTCCATATCTATTTATTATTAATTAATTAATTTATTATTGATTAATTAATTTTTTGCGCATTTTTTCACGCACCGCTATAACACCTGATATCGTAAGCGTCTTTTTGAGCATTACTTGATGAACGTTGTGTTGATTCGGAAGCCATTTTTGGATTTCCACCTAAATTTTGTGAAAAGTGCCATTGATCTAATGGTAAGATACATTTAACTCATATTATAATAAAATCTAAAACATTTGCTTTTTGCAGGCACTTTTACTTACTTTTTACTTTTACTTTTGGCATTTTTACCACTTTTGGTATTTTCGATGCTTATGATTGCAATTTTGCATTTAATTCAGATCTAAATTTAGATCCCATTTTTTATTTGAACTTTCGAGAGAATGCAATAAACACTGGATTATTAAAATTTCATGAAGATAAATTTGTAAGAAGTAAAAAGTAAAAAAGATTACATCACCTTTGGTTTATATTTCCGTATTGCTTTAGATACCAAAGGTTATCAAAAACTTGTGTACAAAATTTTCGAACAGGTATTTATACCCTAATAATTTAGTAATTTAAGGCTATTACAACTAGTTTTTAAGTTATATTTTATATAATTCTAAATTTAAATATTTAATAACATAGTTTGTATATCTTTTATTTTGACACATGTTGAATTTTTCATTGTATCCTCGGTTTAGTTATTCCGAGCATAATAAAAAAATAACGTGGCGTCCGAGATAATTTTTATTATTGTTACTATATTGATGTTAAGTGGAAATAACTAAGCAGAATTTGTGGCAATTAAGCAAATCAAAAAAGATTGAACCGGCCTGCCTTAATCTACCGACTGAGACAACGGTATTACCTTTTATTGAGTGTTTTGGATCTCTGGTTAGTTTGATTTGTTTTGAGAACATTTACAACCTATTTAATTATTATTAAATTATTTATACCTGGCGCTTTTAAACCTTATTTATACATTCAGCTTCCAAGAACAACGTCGCTGACGAAGATGGGACAACCAGGATAGCTATGAGATAACAAAGGAGTTGGACATTACCACTCTAGAAAGAAGAATCACCGATTACGAAAAAATCTTGATAATAATGGACAAGCTCAATTCACAGGAGACGTTTCTCATTCCCACGAGATTCTCTAAGTGGATGAGATTAGTGAGAAGCACAGCATATGTTCAAATGTTTATTAAACTTTTGTTGAAAAATGAAATCATTGAAAGGGAGTTACAGGCCCACGAAATTGAAGAAGGAGGAATGATACAGCAAAGAATTAACATTTTTAAGAAGCAATAAAGCTGTACCACCCACTAGCAATATTTTTACACTTTCTCCTGTATATTCTAGTGATAATATTATTAGGCTTAGTGGTAGATTATATAATTCATCATTAATAAAATTACTTCTCGACTCATAATCTTACCAACTAAGAAGTAATTTCCGCTACGGGAGAAATTATTGGGGGATCTTTGTTAAATTTATTTTGAATTAGGCTTAAATTTTAAATTATTTTATTTTAGTAGACTATGTTTAGTAACTTAATAACGTATCATGTAAGTTTGAAAGAGTTTGTGTGACATAAATTTTTGAATAAAAAGAATTTGGTCCTTCGTAAGCTGAATCTTATATTACTATTTACAAGTAAAGTAATCAACAGGGGTTTAGCACAATCTCAAACCGTTTAATCTGATGCCAAAAATGATACTAAAAACCCTGTACTGTTTAAAACTGTAACTTTGCCCGGTTTTGATCATCATATTAAGTTGAAGGCTGCGGGAATATCTAGGGTCCACTTTGAATGATTCTGGGTATAACCGGCACATTGGGGTGACATTTTGGTTAGAGGTGCCCTTTTGCCCTGGGGTTGACACCTTGAAAATAAGCCTATGCTAAACGCATTGCTAACAACGGGTGTTCTTTTCGCCTTTCCGTCATCTTACTTGCTTGCGTCATCCTATTTCTGAGTTTCTGGCTTTCCGCCAACTTCTTTTCGCTATCTTATTTCCATGTACCTTTCTGGCTTTTAACCGTCTTGTTTACGCAGCGAAACTTTTTGCTTCAAGTCAATATGTTAGACTTCCACCATCATATTTTTGTATCTAGGACCCTCTGATTGAAACTGGTTTCAGGTCAGCATATTGATAAGTGGAATGAGGTGATCGGATTGAAACATGTTTGACGGCAGAAGCTGATAAGTCAACTAAGGTGATCAGGTTCAAATGAAATCTTGAAATTTGTTTATAAATCTAAGGTTCTTTTGGCAAAGGCTAGATTCAAATCAACATCTTACACCTGAATTTTAAATCTTGTTTCTATATCTAAGATCTTTTGTTAGAAAGTGTTTTCAGATCATTTTTAATATTACGTAGCGAATTTAATAATTGCGAAGTAATTAATTAATTACTGACGAAGATAACTGTAAGTGTTATCGAAACGTTTAGATTGTATAATTTAAAATACACCATTAAAAAACCCAAAAAAGATAAGTATTTTATTGCGTGATAATGGTGAAAGTTTACATATTCAAGTTTAATATTAGTTTAGAAAAACAGTTTTATTATTGTAATTACTATGTTGTGTAATGATAAAACTGAGTCAATAAATAAAAGCATTTTGTTTTGTGGTAGTAACTTTCAAGCTGATAATTCATAAACAACGATACGTAGGTTAATTCCTGTTGGCATGGAAACTAACTTAAAATTTGTTTAAATGTTTAACAAAGTTCAATCTGCTAACTTATTCAGTCATTTGTGGATCTAAACCTTATGTTGTTTCACATATAATACATCATTAAAACCTTTTACCCTTTCCATTTCTATTGTTATAACAAAGCGAAAATTAGAATTGGCTGTAGACACGGCAACTGGAAGAAGGTAAACAAACAAACATAACTCTGAAATGGGGTGAGACTCAGACCCTAGCTACGACACCCTAGTGTAGTTCGGAATGCTATTTCCAATTATAAGTTTACCGCCTTCGATACCTTAACGGAATCACGACCAGACCTTATTACAAAAATCTGCAATTAGTGATTTACAAAATACACAACTAGATGACGCCACTCTCCCACATCCCATTACTTTTGGAATATACCACGAGTTGGAACCACGGCCAGATCCTATTGCAGAAATCTACAATTAGCTTTTCACAAAATACACAACTGTGACATGTTAAGAGGCCTAACGGTGTTTTGAGATAGTATGCAGACCCCATACTATTTCAAATTCCCCGCCATAAATATACTACTACTGGGTGGTGCCACGATCAACCTATATTACAGAAAACATTCATTAGTTTTAAAAATATACCACTAAATAGCGTCACAATCAAGGGGCGAAGACCTGAGAGTAAGTTCCGGAGACCTATATTTGTATCATGAAATAGAATAGAATGATATTTCAAATTTCTAGTTTTCCCGCCATAATAAGCAAGGGGGCCAGACAAGTGGGCGATGACCTGAGAATAAGTTCCGGAGACCTATAGCTCCCTTACGAGATAGTATACGGGTCCCCTTATTAGAACAAAATTTCAAATTTTAAGTTTTTCTGCCATAATAAACAAGGGGATCCGATAAGAAGGCGAAGACCCGACAAGGGGCGAAGACCTGAGGGCAAGTTTTGGAGTCATAGCTGTCTTATGAGATAGTATGAGGGTCTCTTTTTAGAACACTATTTCAAATTTCGAATTTTCCCGCCATAACAATTAGAGGAACATACATCTACTTTTAAAAACATAACGCTAAGTGGAACCACGATCAACCTCTATTACAGAAAAATTCACCAGTCCTCTAAATACACTACTAGATGCCGCAACAAGTAAAGAAACAAATCCAAACAAACAAAACAGTGCATTGTGCCTCCAATCAGAACACTGAGCCTGGAGGCTGGGCTGTCAACGGGCGTGGCCACATGCGGGAACCAATCAGAATACAGAGCCTTAGACCCCAACCACTCAAAGAGCCAAGATGGGCGGGGCCTAAGAACCAATCAAAAACTAGCGGGTTTGTCTTACCCTTAGGCCCTCTAAACACAGCCTGAGGCTGTACGCGCGCAGAACCAATCAGTTGGAAGTTTGCGTGGCCACGTGAGGTAGGGGCGGGTCACGTGACCCCGCACTTGCATCCTTACACGTGGAGAAGGATCGGAATCACGTGGTAAAAGTGGGCATAGCCTAAGGCGGCACAGTGGTGGGGAAAAGGGGCCCCTTTCTACTTATATTCCTTGAGATGTTTATAAACAGCATCACACATTTCACGTATAAATTTGGAGATTGCATACACACGAAATAACCTCTGTAACGTTCAAAAGGGGCCTTATTTATCCTGTTTCTGGTGTTATTAATATTTGCAAAACAGAAATTATTTTCAGAAGAGAATTTTTGTTGCAAAACTATAATGTATAAAAATTAGTTAAACAGGTACTTGAATGTCATTTAAGAAAATATGTATTTTCTACTTCAAACAAACAGATGTTAGAAACTGTACCTTAGGAAAATCATTTAGTTCTATTAATTAAATTTAAGATTATATTATGCTGACAATGAAAAATCACAGTGCAATTCTGTACGTAATTTTAGACAAAATTAATTATTTTCAAAGGCCAATAAATAAATTCATTGAACCTTTTTTTTTAAATATGTAACACGTAAGAAAATTTGAATAATTAAATATTTCCTAAAATACTTGTTTACCCAATCACCTACGGTCTACATTGCAATTGCAACAACTTGATATACCTTCTGAACCCTTTAACAGTATATTACATAGTAAGGGTGGTAAGTAGCCTATTACGCACTAGTGTTGTAATTTACACGAGTGCGTAATAGGCATTACCACTCGAGTTGTGTACTGTGCTTTTTCTACTCCTAAAAAGTATAAAAACAGTGATGAATGAGTAATACGTAACTACCACTCATTATGATTCTTATGACCTTTGAACGTTTTATATACGTACCTAATGAACGATCATATAAAAATAAATTATTGTATAAATACATTATAGGATTGTATGGTTTATTTCAATTACCACGTTGAAAGTTCGAAAAACTCGAACCAAAATAAATAGAACTAGTTGACGCCACTGGTTTTATTAGTTATCTTGAAATAAACAAATTAACCTCACTTTTTGTATGGTTAACGATGGAATGGAATTTTATTTTATTAACAGAAGTTATTGCTCTAAAATAATAATAAACGTAAATGTACTACAAACTGTAATTTAAAGGTGGTATATATTTTTGTATTTCAAACTTGAAATTTATTGAAAAATGTTTCAGTTTATAATAATGGACTATTTAAGTAAATGTCTTAGATCTTAGACCAGAGCTTGGATATATATATATATATATATATATATATATATATATATATATATATATATATAGGTTTTAATGTTGACACACTGCTTTCAATATATTCTATGCACTAAATTGTAGTGGTAGTTAAGGCTTCATTTAACACAGAATTGTCAATTCAACTATCTGCTACATTTTATGACTTCGTGCTATTTAAGTCAGCAGATTCCCACTTGCATCGAAATGTAATGACTATCTCGTTACTTTATAATTAAAAATAGGTTCAATGTCTTCTATAATAAATACTGAATATCGTTACCACCTCATCTATGAAATTAATAACATATTTAAAGTTAGTTTTATTTCAATTAAATAATAAAAAGTTACAGAACCAAGGTACAATGAATAACATTAAAAGTAATTAATGCACCAAAAGTAGGTAGATTTCAAAATAACTAAAGTTATAAGCTGTATTATATTGTTCAATATAAACTTTATACATAAACATTGTTGTAACATGCTGCTAGATTAAATCATTTCCAATGTTATTATCTAATAACTGAGCCTTTACGTACTAAATAAACATGACTTCAACTGTAACGAAAAGGTTATAATGCATTATTAAATATAAACGGTATTTCCCATGTTATTTATCCCCTTCACTTTTCTAAAATGAAAATTATAATTTAGTGGAGTGACAATATATTCTTACATGGTGTTTAAAGTTTCTTTAAATAACAATATCAATACATATCTAAATTCGCATTTTAAAACACCTAAAAATTGAGGTGGATGCTAGGTTAATAGAACAAATCGGCTTGAACTACCAATTAAGTGCTGTTACTACTACCAATCGAGTATATATGTCCTCTATACTTTAAAACATTACGAAGTGTATCCATTTTACAAAATAATCATCACAGTGCAATTGTAATATGTAATAAGGTTTTGACCAAACAATACAATGAGGTTAACTCAGCGAAACAAAACTTTCAGAGTTATCAAATTAGTAATTTTTAATTTTCCTTTAACTGTTCTGTAATTAATATATATATATATATATATATATATATATATATATATATATATTCGTAACACTTCTAATTTTCATGACGTAACCGTATTACGTAATGGAGTATTCACACATATATAGGAGTAGAGAAAGTACTTACGTGCCGCCTATCGTTTTAAGACTGTTTACAATTTGAGGCTATAGAGCGTCACGTTTTTCAGACATTTCTATACTATTATCATTATTTATACATTTAACAATGCTATTATATAATGCCTCGGATCGACCTGGCTACAAGGGGTGGCCAAGGTCGAAACAGATCGGTACCGATGCTGACAACGGTGCAAGAAAAGAATGGCGTGTTGGTACATTGAACGTTAAAGGTATGCATGGTAAAAAATTTGAAATTGCTAATGTAATTAATGAGAGGCAGTCCCATATTCCAAATGCATCGGAGACAAAGCGCGAATAAAAGGTGTAACGTGCAAAAATCGATATCCGATTCACTAGTGTTGATTTACATTTAACGCTTTAATCGATATCTACTTCAATAGAACTAATTTCATACTTTTCTGTAGTTGTTGTTTTAAAAATTACATTTAAAAGTTTAAATCGACATTGCAGTGCCAACGCTTACCTAAAGGTATCTCTTGCGTCCGCTGAATTACCACTGGTGGGCAGTAATTAATATAAAAGGAAACTTTATTTTTGCATAAAGAAATTATAACAAAAATTCGGTAACAATGCGATCTAATTAAAAAATGTTCTTCAGTGCCATTTGTGGGCAGCCCTTTTGGTGAAAAATGAAGCATTCTTATGAAATTCTCTCTTTCTGATTTAATCGAGTCATCGTTTCTACAAAAGAAATTTTCGAATATAAAGTATCTTGTAATGTGTCTACTTGGCTAAGATTTACTAATTGCTATTTTGTGGCGGATGTATAAGAATCTTGTTTTCACTAAAGGGTGCCGAGGTCCTATAGATAACTAAATGGCTATTCTCAAAACTAAAATTTATCAACAGTCGTTAATAGACCACGAAGAGCTTCCCTTTAATTTACAGAGCTCTTTGACTTTGTAGCTTTTCAATTTTTAGATCTCCCATCTTGTCCTTGATTTAGGCTTATCGTTTTACTACGGCTTCTTTCGTGCGTGTTGGTCTGGAATTAATCTTATGCTGCTGTGCAATACCAAGACCAAGCTGATGTACATATCGTACCAGGTTTGAAAGTATAACTATTCGTCAACAAGGTTAGAATATTCCATTATCGTATGTTAGTAAGTTTGATCTCTGAGTTATCTTATACAATGTCATATTTCGCAAGCTGTCTTCGGCAGGGATTTTAACGAATAAAAAGTGTGATTATAACGAACTATTTACCTGTTTAGCAAGCTGTCTTCTGCAGTTTCTTTGTTAAAATAACTATCAGAATAGGTAACTGATATAATTTGATAGAACCGTTAGTTATTACATTGTGTAACTAGAATAATCCAATCTAGATTATATATAACCGAAATTGCACACACCGCATCCAGTGCTGTTTCGTTTAACCTCCATTTTATGATTTTGGGTAGTTGCTATTTAAAGTGCTACCGTCTTGCGAAGCGGCATAACTAAAATGTTACGTCATAGCGGTTGTATTACTTGTCCAAGTTGTGTTATTGCGTTAAACTTTAGCGCGGGATACTGTTTTTTTAAAATTCTGTCTTAAGATTTAAGTACAATTTTTAAACTGTGGAGGCGAATGGTCAGGTTATGTGCGACCTAATTTTTCACTGTTAGGATATTTATGTCAATTAATGCTGAGTTTAAGTGAGAATTGAACAGGCTTCTCCAACAATATAAGAAAATGAAGTATTTATTACTATGTGTAATTTTATAAAACAGAAATTTTACCGGCTGTACATGAATCTTCCTTTTTCAGGTTAACACTTTGAAAGATCTTTCAACGAACCCGAGAGGGGTTACGTTAATTGTAATAATTACTCAATTCTTACTTTGTTGAAGATTTAAACATCGCGACTTGCCCTCGCCAGAGTTTATAATGTTGGTATACTCATGTACATCCTAGGTTCACAGGGGAAACGTTAATATAACTACACTAAGACAAATTACCCTTCCATGCTCTGTATGTATGCGTAACTCGTCCAGTCCTTTGGGGAAAACTAAAAATTTAAATTATTATTATAAATGTAACGTGTCTAGTCCTTTTGGGGGGAAAACTTAAATTAAACATATCTAGTCCATTGATTGAAAGTTTGAAATAAATTAAGATTAGTGAGGTTGTTTATTTACTTGTGCTGTTCTCTATGGTTCAAGCTTTACAGGAAATAATTCCTTTTCTTTCTTAGAAGGTTGTGGCACTCAATTATTATTTGCTTTCCTTGTCACTCTTACTACAACTTTCTTTCCCCTTTCTAACTAACTAATCATTAATCGATCTTTACATTACGCAAAACAGTCAGAAATCCATCATCATGATACACGGAATAATAATAGTTTTCACCTTCTTCTAGTAGAATACAAAAAGGTCCAGTCTGTCATTAAAATTTTATAATTGTCTGCCCAAATGTAAAAATCGTTAGGTTATGTCACATTTATTAAAGTTAAAAAATTCTTTTAATTAAAGCATTTTATTCTTATAATGAGTTTATACATTTTGATTTATCTACGTTAAATTTATGCAAAATCTAAATTTCTAAAATTTTAATGACTGAAGCACAGCATAAAAAACATGCTGTGACTGAAGTATGTAATCTTTGTTCAATTACCTAACAATAAATGGATTATTATGTACAGGCTGTCCCAAATTCTAGGGCAAGCATGGGGATCTCACTTATTATAAGAGATAGGATATAGGTTTAAATTCGGCACTTTTGCTAAATTCGATGCCGAGTAATAATCTAAAAAGAAATTTGAGCCAACTCGAATGGATTTGGTTTTATGCTCAAAAAACTAAAAATTTCGATTTTCGTTTTTCGCGTTTGGCCATCTTATTATTAGGAATTTTCAAAATTCGATTAAACATTATTAAGGCACCTTTTTACGCACAATACTAATACGGTATTAAAAATATTATGTGACGTTTCGTTAATTCTGAACCATCATCAGGTTTATTTTTTCTTATGGGGGTTAAGATATATTTTTATGTCGTTGGATGGAGAATGTTATGCTGATTTTAGCAATATATAACACTTTATGGTTTGATCGACTGCGAACTAAAATAATGAGAAAAATACGAAGAACAAGATTGCGACTTCTTGGATCCAGCAAGGAATAATTACAGTAGTTCTACTTATTTAATTTGTTAAACTCGTTAGAACATCCAAAAAAATATAAAAACATTTAAACAATTTAAAAAAAAAACATTAATAAACAACTCAAACAAGTATGTCTATGTAACACGGTCATAATAACGCAAATTGATCGATAGGTAACAACAAAATAATTACACAGACAAACAAACAAAAATTATTATAATAAATGTTCGAACAAGTTTCCTCCTTCTTGAATACAGTAACGAATTCTTCTTCTACAATTGTTTACGCTTCTTTGAATGGTTCGTCTGGGAATTTGACGAAGTTCGTTAACAACCCTATTCTGGAGTTCTTCTATATTTTGCGGTGGCGTCTTATAAATCATATTTTTTAAATAGCCCCAGAGGAAGTAATCTAAAGGGGTTAAATCTGGACTTCTTGCTGGCCACCTAAGTGGTCCCCTAATTCCCATTCATTTATCAGGAAATTCGCCGTTAAGATATTCACTTATTATCGCAGCATTATGAGGAGGAGCTCCGTCCATTTGCCACCAGAGAGTCCATCTTTCGTTTAGCGGAACATCATCCAAAAGGTCTGATATTTCGTGTTAGAAATGCGAGGTAGCGTTGAGACGTTAGGATACCTTTGTAAATAATTGGCCCAAGGAGCCTATCCTTCCAGATTCCAACCCACACATTAAAGGACAGGTGGCCTTGTCCTTGCACTTGCCTGTTAATTCGTGGATTTTCAATGGACCAGTAGTGCTCGTTATTACGATTAAACATTCCATTAGTGGAAAAATTGCACTCATCCGTCCAAATTATATGATTGAGAAAGTTGCGATTTTCCAGCATTTTGGTATTAAGTTGGTTACAAAAATCCAACCATCTCATATCGTCCCCAGGCCGAAGAGTTGTCTGCTGAAATTAGCAGTGAAGTGAGTGGAAATTCTTATAATTAGTATAACACTAACAAATAATACCTGATGTAATATTTCTTCTTCGGCATCTCTGTCTGCTACCATATGTATTTCGAGGTTTCTGAAAACATCCAAATTCTCGCAAATTTTGGTCTAATTTTAAAAAATATCTCTGGTTTGGTTGCTGCCTCTCTGGATATTCCTCTAAATATCTTTGTTCTGCTCTGACACTATTTCTATTGCAGCTATAAAATATCCTTATCATGTCTCGTTTTTCTGAATTTGAAAACATTCTAAAGAAACTTGCAAATTTTAAAGCACTAACACGAAGGATCTTGCAGTTATTACCCTTTTTATGATTAGAAAATGACATGACAAAAGCCAACTCCTGAGTTTTGTTTGATTCATGGGTATCGTGATAATGTAATATTTAGTTTTTAATTTAAGAGTATTTTAGTTCGCAGTCGATCAAACCATGAAGTGTTATATATTGCTAAGATCAGCATAACATTCTCCATCCAACGCTATAAAAATTTATCTTAACCCCCATAAGAAAAAATAAACCTGATGATGGTTCAGAATAAACGAAACGTCACATAATATTTTTAATACTGTATTAGTATTATGTGTAAAAAGTTGCCTTAATAATGTTTAATAGAATTTTGAAAATTCCTAATAATAAGGTAGCCAAACGTGAAAAACAAAAATCGAAATTTTTAGTTTTTTTGAGCATAAAACCAAATCCATTCGAGTTAGCTCAAATTTCTTTACAGATTATTACTCGGCATCGAATTTAGCAAAAGTGCCGAATTTAAACCTATATCCTATCTCTTATAATAAGCGAGATCCCCATGCTTGCCCTCGAATTTGGGACAGCCTGTACAATGTCAGATCTCTTTTCCAAATTTTAAACAAATGAACCAACATTAATCAGTAGAGTATAAAAGAACAAAAAAGGCAACATTGTAAAAACAAAAACAATAATCTATGTCAAACAGACGTTTAAAACATCATGTCAAATAGAGGTTAATAGACATCTAGATGCTAACTTATTCCAAAGCGGCCCACTAAGCATTTTCAATTATATTTATTTAATTTTTACATTTATTTCACATTGAATTAAAAAAACTTTATAAAGAAAAGTTATACAAATAAAATTTTCTTTAAAAAATATATCTACAGATTTTCTTATAAAATTAAACATTATTCAGATGTTGAAAACATTTGGACCAACACTTAAATTCTACCCTAGGAATTTTTTCCTGATAAGATTACACGTCTTATCAAAAAATTGCATAAAATGTAATTAATCTATTTGATTAAGGTCTACATATTGCAATTATTTCATAAAAATCAAAAACAGCTCATAATAAACTCCCCCCACTTCAAGATTGAATTTCTCCGATAATCTAATCAACTTGAGGAGAAATGAAAGCAAGCTTAACACGTTCGCTACCCACATAAGAAAAAAAAACTTTCAAAAAAACGTCTTCCATTTTATATCGTTTTTGGGCTTGACGGAGATAGTATGTGTCATGTATATTCTCAAATTTTCAAAATTTTATTAATTTTTATATATTTGAATCGTGGCTCAAATATGAGTCAGTAGTCTATACGAAAAATGTTTAATAGTAGACTCACTGGCTCACATATGAGCCATGTAAAAGCAGTACAAATTTAGTAAAAACTTAATATTTATTATCCTGTTTTAACTTATAAAAATAATAGAAATGTTTTACATATAAAAAATAATAAATGAAAATCTATTAATTCAAAAAATATTTGACAAAAGTATGTCTCTTGAATAATTTGGTAGTAATATAAAAAATTAAATGTTTTGATGAAATAATTCAAAGCATGGATCTGGGCAAAGACCGATAGGATTTGAGCTCTCATTGTCGGTACAGATATTGCACACGTACCAACTTTGTTTTCTCTTTTTATCCTTCGTGCAAATTCGGCACCTAACCCTTTTTGTTACTCTTTTTGGAAAATGCTTGAGAGTACATTTCGTCCTGTTTTTAGTACTGTTTTCTTTCCCAAGCAACTCCGTTATAAGAAGACTTCGAAATTCAAGGTAAGTCAAAACTTTTCTCTCATTCTTATTAACCTTTTTGTAAATATAGAAAGCATTCCAAATGCAAATGTCTAGAAGATGGAAGAACAGCTTCAAGTACCAACTCACAGTTTTTCTTGGAGTGGAATAATATGATAGCATTTGATCTCCCCGGTCAACCCCAGACATATTTTTATTATAATCATTGATTATATTTGGTTTTAAAACTTTTTTTCGTTTTCGATTCTCTACTTCAATCATTTCAAATGAATGACATGTTGATAAAAATAGAATGTCTCTTTTGTCTTTCCATTTAGCTACAACTACATCATTGCTTCTAAGCCAGGTTGATTCGTTTTTTGATAATTTGCTGTCAATTATCGCTTTAGGAACTCCTTTTCGATTTTTTCGTAGTGTTCCTACCATGTGTGTATTATTTTCGAAAAGGGATTCAGCCAAATTTATACTCGTGTAGTAATTGTCTATGTATATTGTATGCCCCTTTCCTATGTAAGGTCTCATTAAATCATGCACCACAGCATAAGCGTGTCCTTGATCAACATTATGAACGGTACCTTTTCCTTCATAAATAATTATATTCAATATATACCCATCTGGCGAGCAGAGTTCATATAATTTTATTCCATATTTTGCTGCCTTATTGGGAATATACTGTCTGAAGATTAATCTGCCTCGCCATAATAAAAGTGCTTCGTCAAGGAAAGTTCTCTTCCCGGATAATAAAGTTTTTGAATGTTTTCTAAAATGTGTTGTAGAACGTTCTGAATCTTATGTAGGCGAAAACTAGTATCGTCATTCCTGTCATAAAAACATAAACAGCGCAAAATCAATTCAAAACGATTTCTGCCCATATGTTGAGAGAAAAATGGATGAAAATATATGTCCTTTTTACTCCAGTAGTGTTTAATACTAGGCATTTGAATGTTTCCCATAGCAATGCAGAGTCCAAGAAATACTTTTAATTCATCTTTCGATGTATTAGACCATCTACGCATATTTGATTGGAGTGTCAAATTTTGGGAAAGTATACCAGCTTTCAAGTTGGTCCATGTAACAATTTTATCAAATAAATTGTCGTCAAAAATGTTTAGGAAAAGTTCCAATGGTGAAACATTAGTATCGAAATTTACTTGTACACCTTGCTTACCAGTGAAGTCGAATAAAGGTATATTTTTCGGTACATTTGTCCACTTTTCATTATTTGAATTTACATAATTTCTGTCTTCATTCACGATATCATCAGATTCGTCATCAGAAGAGCCGGTATAATTACTCCCTGAGTCTTGAAAAGGTTCATCATCAAATGAGTCATCATTAGAACTAAGACCTTCTTCTTGAATATGCATTGCTTCATATTCTAATTCTCGTTCAGTTAACTTCCTTCTTTTGCTCATTATTGCTGAAAAGAAAAGAAAAATATAATAATATGTACATAACCTCAATTTTGTTTTTGTGTTATTGTAGGTAATTTATACATAAACAATATTATAAACTTAATTTTTCTTTGCGAAAATAATCAATTTAAATTATATATAAATCAATTTAAATTGTACATACCTTTAATTTGATGTGAGATACGAATTTCAAAAAAACTAGTAGTAAGGCACTTCACTTGAACGTAATGATTTACTACTCGTGACATATCACGCTTTGCGCCGGACCGTTACATTCTTAGGTCGGTTAACTATTCGCTTAGACCCACTGAAAGTATGAAAGCGCTAACTATAGACAATCAGAAAATATGATGCGAGATGTAGTCGTATGTCCCTGGCTCATATATGAGTCAGGGGTCAGAGAGAAAAAAAACCCGGCTCATATATGAGTCGGTCGGTAGCGAACGTGTTAAATACAAAATTTTGAGTATATTGGTGTCTTCATTCTAGAGTTATCGTGTACACTAACATACATCCACACACACAAACAGACGTCATGGCCGATCTTGTCGAAACTTGGTCAAACATTGTAAAATGAGCTAATAAGTTGATTTAGCGATAGTGAAAAAAAGGTCAACTGCATAACGTTCTATATGTAGGTTGGAAGGTAAAAATGAGAACACATTCTCCTTTCTTTATATACTCGTCCTTAACTTCTGACATACAGTCCCTTGAGCATAGAAGATCGTTTCAGTTCTTTCTTTGTATTATCGATATTACAATCGCTATTGCGCTGCTGAGTAACATTCTTTGATACCATCTCAGGCTACCTTTGCTAGGAATACTCGGTTTGCTCATTCACATCATCAGTATGCAGTAGAAATCTCCACCTGTCATACCAAATTCTTCTACATGGCTTCTAAACTCCGGAATGATCTCCCTAGTTCCCGTTTCCCTCTCATGATATGGAAAAAATTAAGGTAACTGTTCATAAGCATCTCTTGGCAATTCAATGTCTCTCTATCCATCCTCCTAAGTGTTCCTGAGTGCTTTAGCATGATAGGCCAAATTTAGCCTGTTCAGGTTCACAATTAAAAAAAAAAAAAAACAGAATCTATGCACATAAACATACTTTATATCACATTGGTCTCATTTGTATACATAACTTGGATAGTGGTTTCCTAAGATAAACAAATTTTCAAGTGATGAAATTTAAAAATGTATTTGCCATGGTTTGCATAAGCACACTAGTCACATTTGAATTCAAAACTTGAAGAGGATTTCTTAAGAATTTTAAAATTATATTTGCGATCTGTTACATAACCACACTGGTTGCATTTGAATTCATAGTTTGAAGTGTTTTTTAAGATGAATTTTAAAATTATATTTGAAATGTGTTGCATAGTCACAATGGTCACATTTAAATTCATAACTTGAAGAGTGTTTTTTAAGATGAATTTTAAAATGATGTTTGACATTTGTTTCATAATCACATTGATCACATTTGAATTCATAACTTGAAGAATGTTTTTTAAGATGAATTTTAAAATTATGTTTGGTATTTGTTTCATAATCACATTGATCACATTTGAATTCATAACTTGAAGAGTGGTTTTTAAGATGAATTTTTAAACTAGCTTTGTGACGGGACATGTACACACATTGGTTGCATTTAAATTCATAAATTGAAGAGTGGGTCTTAAGGTGAGATTCAAATCCATTCGAGTTAGCTCAAATTTCTTTACAGATTATTACTCGGCATCGAATTTAGCAAAAGTGCCGAATTTAAACCTATATCCTATCTCTTATAATAAGCGAGATCCCCATGCTTGCCCTCGAATTTGGGACAGCCTGTACAATGTCAGATCTCTTTTCCAAATTTTAAACAAATGAACCAACATTAATCAGTAGAGTATAAAAGAACAAAAAAGGCAACATTGTAAAAACAAAAACAATAATCTATGTCAAACAGACGTTTAAAACATCATGTCAAATAGAGGTTAATAGACATCTAGATGCTAACTTATTCCAAAGCGGCCCACTAAGCATTTTCAATTATATTTATTTAATTTTTACATTTATTTCACATTGAATTAAAAAAACTTTATAAAGAAAAGTTATACAAATAAAATTTTCTTTAAAAAATATATCTACAGATTTTCTTATAAAATTAAACATTATTCAGATGTTGAAAACATTTGGACCAACACTTAAATTCTACCCTAGGAATTTTTTCCTGATAAGATTACACGTCTTATCAAAAAATTGCATAAAATGTAATTAATCTATTTGATTAAGGTCTACATATTGCAATTATTTCATAAAAATCAAAAACAGCTCATAATAAACTCCCCCCACTTCAAGATTGAATTTCTCCGATAATCTAATCAACTTGAGGAGAAATGAAAGCAAGCTTAACACGTCTACCCACATAAGAAAAAAAACTTTCAAAAAACGTCTTCCATTTTATATCGTTTTTGGGCTTGACGGAGATAGTATGTGTCATGTATATTCTCAAATTTTCAAAATTTTATTAATTTTTATATATTTGAATCGTGGCTCAAATATGAGTCAGTAGTCTATCTGAAAAATGTTTAATAGTAGACTCACTGGCTCACATATGAGCCATGTAAAAGCAGTACAAATTTAGTAAAACTTAATATTTATTATCCTGTTTTAACTTATAAAAATAATAGAAATGTTTTACATATAAAAAATAATAAATGAAAATCTATTAATTCAAAAAATATTTGACAAAAGTATGTCTCTTGAATAATTTGGTAGTAATATAAAAAATTAAATGTTTTGATGAAATAATTCAAAGCATGGATCTGGGCAAAGACCGATAGGATTTGAGCTCTCATTGTCGGTACAGATATTGCACACGTACCAACTTTGTTTTCTCTTTTTATCCTTCGTGCAAATTCGGCACCTAACCCTTTTTGTTACTCTTTTTGGAAAATGCTTGAGAGTACATTTCGTCCTGTTTTTAGTACTGTTTTCTTTCCCAAGCAACTCCGTTATAAGAAGACTTCGAAATTCAAGGTAAGTCAAAACTTTTCTCTCATTCTTATTAACCTTTTTGTAAATATAGAAAGCATTCCAAATGCAAATGTCTAGAAGATGGAAGAACAGCTTCAAGTACCAACTCACAGTTTTTCTTGGAGTGGAATAATATGATAGCATTTGATCTCCCCGGTCAACCCCAGACATATTTTTATTATAATCATTGATTATATTTGGTTATAAAACTTTTTTTCGTTTTCGATTCTCTACTTCAATCATTTCAAATGAATGACGTGTTGATAAAAATAGAATGTCTCTTTTGTCTTTCCATTCAGCTACAACTACATCATTGCTTCTAAGCCAGGTTGATTCGTTTTTTGATAATTTGCTGTCAATTATCGCTTTAGGAACTCCTTTTCGATTTTTTCGTAGTGTTCCTACCATGTGTGTATTATTTTCGAAAAGGGATTCAGCCAAATTTATACTCGTGTAGTAATTGTCTATGTATATTGTATGCCCCTTTCCTATGTAAGGTCTCATTAAATCATGCACCACAGCATAAGCGTGTCCTTGATCAACATTATGAACGGTACCTTTTCCTTCATAAATAATTATATTCAATATATACCCATCTGGCGAGCAGAGTTCATATAATTTTATTCCATATTTCGCTGTCTTATTGGGAATATACTGTCTGAAGATTAATCTGCCTCGCCATAATAAAAGTGCTTCGTCCAAGGAAAGTTCTCTTCCCGGATAATAAAGTTTTTGAATGTTTTCTAAAATGTGTTGTAGAACGTTCTGAATCTTATGTAGGCGAAAACTAGTATCGTCATTCCTGTCATAAAAACATAAGTAGCGTCATTCCTGTCATAAAAACATAAACAGCGCAAAATCAATTCAAAACGATTTCTGCCCATATGTTGAGAGAAAATGGATGAAAATATATGTCCTTTTACTCCAGTAGTGTTTAATACTAGGCATTTGAATGTTTCCCATAGCAATGCAGAGTCCAAGAAATACTTTTAATTCATCTTTCGATGTATTAGACCATCTACATATTTGATTGGAGTGTCAAATTTTGGGAAAGTATACCAGCTTTCAAGTTGGTCCATGTAACAATTTTATCAAATAAATTGTCGTCAAAATGTTTAGGAAAAGTTCCAATGGTGAAACATTAGTATCGAAATTTACTTGTACACCTTGCTTACCAGTGAAGTCGAATAAAGGTATATTTTTCGGTACATTTGTCCACTTTTCATTATTTGAATTTACATAATTTCTGTCTTCATTCACGATATCATCAGATTCGTCATCAGAAGAGCCGGTATAATTACTCCCTGAGTCTTGAAAAGGTTCATCATCAAATGAGTCATCATTAGAACTAAGACCTTCTCCTTGAATATGCATTGCTTCATATTCTAATTCTCGTTCAGTTAACTTCCTTCTTTTGCTCATTATTGCTGAAAAGAAAAGAAAAATATAATAATATGTACATAACCTCAATTTTGTTTTTGTGTTATTGTAGGTAATTTATACATAAACAATATTATAAACTTAATTTTCTTTGCGAAAATAATCAATTTAAATTATATATAAATCAATTTAAATTGTACATACCTTAATTTGATGTGAGATACGAATTTCAAAAAAACTAGTAGTAAGGCACTTCACTTGAACGTAATGATTTACTACTCGTGACATATCACGCTTTGCGCCGGACCGTTACATTTTTAGGTCGGTTAACTATTCGCTTAGACCCACTGAAAGTATGAAAGCGCTAACTGTAGACAATCAGAAAATATGATGCGAGATGTAGCCGTATGTCCCTGGCTCATATATGAGTCAGGGGTCAGAGAGAAAAAAAACCCGGCTCATATATGAGTCGGTCGGTAGCGAACGTGTTAAATACAAAATTTTGAGTATATTGGTGTCTTCATTCTAGAGTTATCGTGTACACTAACATACATCCACACACACAAACAGACGTCATGGCCGATCTTGTAAACTTGGTCAAACATTGTAAAATGAGCTAATAAGTTGATTTAGCGATAGTGAAAAAAGGTCAACTGCATAACGTTCTATATGTAGGTTGGAAGGTAAAAATGAGAACACATTCTCCTTTCTTTATATACTCGTCCTTAACTTCTGACATACAGTCCCTTGAGCATAGAAGATCGTTTCAGTTCTTTCTTTGTATTATCGATATTACAATCGCTATTGCGCTGCTGAGTAACATTCTTTGATACCATCTCAGGCTACCTTTGCTAGGAATACTCGGTTTGCTCATTCACATCATCAGTATGCAGTAGAAATCTCCACCTGTCATACCAAATTCTTCTACATGGCTTCTAAACTCCGGAATGATCTCCCTAGTTCCGTTTCCCTCTCATGATATGGAAAAATTAAGGTAACTGTTCATAAGCATCTCTTGGCAATTCAATGTCTCTCTATCCATCCTCCTAAGTGTTCCTGAGTGCTTTAGCATGATAGGCCAAATTTAGCCTGTTCAGGTTCACAATTAAAAAAAAAAAAAAACAGAATCTATGCACATAAACATACTTTATATCACATTGGTCTCATTTGTATACATAACTTGGATAGTGGTTTCCTAAGATAAACAAATTTTCAAGTGATGAAATTTAAAAATGTATTTGCCATGGTTTGCATAAGCACACTAGTCACATTTGAATTCAAAACTTGAAGAGGATTTCTTAAGAATTTTAAAATTATATTTCGATCTGTTACATAACCACACTGGTTGCATTTGAATTCATAGTTTGAAGTGTTTTTTAAGATGAATTTTAAAATTATATTTGAAATGTGTTGCATAGTCACAATGGTCACATTTAAATTCATAACTTGAAGAGTGTTTTTTAAGATGAATTTTAAAATGATGTTTGACATTTGTTTCATAATCACATTGATCACATTTGAATTCATAACTTGAAGAATGTTTTTTAAGATGAATTTTAAAATTATGTTTGGTATTTGTTTCATAATCACATTGATCACATTTGAATTCATAACTTGAAGAGTGGTTTTTAAGATGAATTTTTAAACTAGCTTTGTGACGGGACATGTACACACATTGGTTGCATTTAAATTCATAAATTGAAGAGTGGGTCTTAAGGTGAGATTTTAATTGAGATTTGACATGTGATGCATACTCACACTGGTCGCATTTGAATTCATAACTTGAAGAGTGTTTTTTAAGATGAATTTTTAAATTTGTATTGTTATTTGTTTCGTAATCACATTGGTCACATTTAAATTCATCACTTGAAGAGTGTCTTTTCAGATGAATTGTTAAATAAGCTTTGCGATGGGACACATACTCACATTGGTTGCATTTGAATTCATAATTTGAAGAGTGCCTCTTAAGGTGAGCTATTAAAGATAGTTTCAAATGTGATGTATACTCACACTGGTCGCATTTAAATTTGTAACTTGAAGAATGTTTTTTAAGATGAATATTAATACTATATTTGAGATGTGTTGCATAATCACATTGGTTACATTTGAATTCATAATTTGAAGAATGTTTTTTAATGTGAATTTTAAGTTTATCTTTGACATGTGTTGCATAATCACATTGGTTACATTTAAAATCGTAACTTGAAGAGTGTTTTTTAAGATGAATTTTTAAATATCTATTGGTATGTGTTTCATAATCACAATGATTGCATTTGAATTCATAATTTGAAGAATGTTTTTAAGATGCATTTTAAATTATATTTGAAATGTGTTGCATAATTCACATTGGTTACATTTAAAATCATAACTTGAAGAGTGTTTTTTAAGATGAATTTTTAAATATCTATTGGTATGTGTTTCATAATCACATTGATTGCATTTGAATTCATAACTAGAAGAATGTTGTTTAAGATGCATTTTTAAATTATATTGGAAATGTGTTGCATATTCACACTGGGTGCATTTGAAGTCATAACTTGAAGAGTGTCTTTTGAGATGAATTTTTAAATCAGGCTTTCGTTTTGAAATGTAATCACATTGGTCACATTTGTATTCATAAGTTGAATAGTGTTTGTTAAGATGCTTTCTTAGCAAATCTTTTCGTTTTGCTGCATAATCACATTGTTCGCATTTAAATTGAATTGAAGAGTGTGTATTAACATGTGATATTAAATAACGTTTCACATGTGATGCATACTCACACTGGTCGCATTTGAATTGATAATTTGAAGAGTGTTTTTTACGATGAATTTTAAAATCTTTATCGATATTTGTTGCATAATGACATTGGTCACATTTCCATTTAAAATTTGAACGAAACTTTACAACATCATTTTCTTCTACTGTTGTTAAACTATTAAATTGATTACATTCACCCTGTACATTTGTAATGTGTTTGACACCGTTCTCCTTTACATGATCTGCTTCACTTGAGCTATCGTTTATTTGGTAAGAGGTGTCTTCTTTCTTAATATTCACATTATCTGTAAAAAAAGAAGTGTCAAACTTTGTACTACCTGAACCGTAATCCATTTCACCTTTTATTAAATCATTATTTACAAAAAGATGTTGAGTTAGAAGTAAATCTATTCCTTTTTCCTCTTTGGGTTCGATTTTAATAAGTTTCATATCAATTTTGCAAGACATTTCTAAGAATATGTATTGCTTAATCAAATAAATAATCCTAAACCACAGTCTGTACAACACTGATGTGTATCAAAGATAAATATGTAGGAAGAACACGCTTCTCCGACGATGAAAGTGCGCCCAGATATAAGACTTCTAGTAAGCACCTATTTTCCAAGTTTTGATTCCTCCCATCGTGCTCATTACAGAATTTTTTTGTCTATGTTCACTACTTTTCCAACGCAGTGTGACCACACTTGATTTTACAAATCTACTAGACTAAACGCCAAATGCGAAGACACCAAGCCAAAGAATATTAACGATATTCTTTGACCAAGCTTCGCGAAAAAATCACGTGACCGTGTACTATTCAACCGGAAAATATTAGCTTTTTTTAAGAAAAGTAAAAGTTACGTTTTGTACATTTTTTAGTTAATAACTTCTTAATTATGATGTTTATATTTTATATTTGGGACAATTTAAACAAAAAAAAACATTTATTTAATTGTCAAAAGTGAAATATAAGGTTATGTTACTTGTTCATAAATTTACTCGGAAATGTTGTAATTCGCATTTTAATTATTAAACACAGTTCTAAGAGTAAATAATTCGTGTCTAAACAGTTTTATACTGCGATGGTTATAAATAGGTGTATTAGAGGGGGTAGAGTGTCATCGAATTCAAATATTAGATAGTATGCAAGTTCAAATAAAGTTGAAGAAGTTATATAATTTGTTATGTTATGAAGAAAATATAGTGTACGAATATAAACAGATGGTTTTTATACAACAAAACAGGTTTTATGAGGTTTGCACAATGATGTTGTATTCATGAAAGCATTGAGCTATGGCAGTAGCATGTTAAAAAGGTCAACACGATACATATTAGTGTGTTAAAGAAAAATAAGAAATTTCACATATAAATCAATATAATTAAGCAATTAAACACATATCAGATATTCATTACATGAAGTACAATAATCCTAATGTGTAGAACATGTATAATAATTGAGCGAACTATAAAAAGGGTTATGGTACGAAGACGTTATGTTGGTAGATCATGGACTAAGTGTTTAAAAAGTGCTTAAGAAGTTAAAGTGCCTTAGAAACATATCTAAGAACATGAACAACACATGTGCAATGTGAAATTAACAATATAAATACAATAAAATATTACACAATTACTCTACACTTATTTCTTCGTTATCATAATCTGATATAAAACCAGATTCATCCGACGAGTCTCCACTCCTACGTATAATCAATTTCTCACAAACGACATCCATAATATGCTCTTTATTAATGTATTCTGTAATGTAATAAAGTGGTCGAACTGGTATAAATGGTAATCGTACAAAACATATAAAAAGTGTTTTAATATATAATAATGAAATAAATGTAATAGAGAAATAAAATAAATAAAAGTAAAAAGCTCTCCAAACACACAAATCGTTATAACTAACTGGAGATACTAACCATTCACCACAAATAATGCCTTTGTCCCAGTCGGCAAATTCAAGTGGGCCGATTCAATATTTTGATTTGCTTAATTACCACAAATTCTGCTCGATTATTTTCACTTGAACATAAATAATAAAAATGCAATGTAACACTAATAAAAATGATCTCGGACGCCAAGTTATTTTTTGTCTAGGCTCGGAATAACTAAACCGAGTTTTAAACTAAAAATTTTATCAAAATGTAAAAAATAAAATATATACAGTTCAACCAAGCAAACAAAAGCCCTGAGAGGGCGCATCCGAGGAGCTGTTTTTCAACAGGTACATTCCATACAAAAAGTATTAAGGTGGCAAATTTAAATCAAATGTATGGGTTGCTTATTCAAAATTCTGTGAACAAATTTATTTATTTTACGTTAGGTACATCAAATGTTATTGAATTAATTACCAAAAACATTTAAGTGTTTATTGTTTAAGTACAAATAAGATGGTTTCGAAGTTATAACATTTTCTACAAATAATTTATAAAATTTTGTTTTGTAAACATTTGTAAAATACTTGAAAAACATCATTCTGATCACATTTGAATATAAAGTGACTAATAAATTACAATGATTCTTCTACAGAACTTTCTTCCTCTTTATCTGATTAACTTGTATTTACTTGAAATGACAACCTTTCTACAGTTTCATCATAAGTGTAAATAATATAATAGCATTTAAAACATTCACATGAATAAAGTATAATGTTATTCACAATAGAAACAAAACACATATGCATAATTAAAATTTAAAGTAATGTCCAAGATTTTATAGAAAAATAAGCACATATCGTTTATTATTATTGATTTATAACTTCTAACTACAAAATTAAAAATAGTTTTCTATGGGCTATCAAATTCATCAACTTCTTCCTCACTGCTTTCATCTGACGATTCAGTGTTTACCATAAAAGATAAAGTTTCAATTGTTTCGTCAAGTAGTTCATCACGTTGCCACATTTCTTCGGCTATGTGATTAACATGCCTGCATTGCTCGTCCCAGTCAGATGCATTTATTTCTGCAAAAGAATTTCGCACTAAGTTCTCAATATTACTTCCACTTTGAGAAACGTTATTCATTGCCACCTTATGCTTTACTAAGCTCCACATAAATTCAATCGGATTGAGTTCACAATGATAAGGAGGCAAACGAAATACACTGTGTCCATGTTTTTAAGTAATTCATCAACATAGTTCCGGGCTTCGGAATGAACACTCTTCTTCGACTTACTAGCCATTACGAATAAAACCTGAAAAATTCGAAATATTGAAAATCAACATGATTTGATATTTTAAAACTTGTCATGCTCATTTAATTTAAGTGCAGTTACGTATTTCAAAATCGTACACTACTCTAAATATTGAAAAATCGATATTTAAAAAGTATGCTTACTGTTTTAAGGTTATGAACTCTATAATCATTTTATTATTTAAAGCTTCATATTAAAAGATACATGTGCACAATACATACCGTTTCTCTCACAAATCAGTAAAAGAGCGTTGAAAAGACTTTTTATAAAGACTAATCGACAATAAATACTCAAGAAACACGAAATATGACAAATGTCAATTGCTTGCGTTTGGGAATGTACGGTCGGAGACTTCTTAATGGTAATTGGACGAACGTTTTACCGCTATAAATTTTTAATTTAGTTCACATATTTTCCGGGGTTTTTGTTTGCTTGGTAGAGCTGTACAACTATGTTAATTGACAGTTAATATGATATGGTTAAATAAAATATATCTTAAAATTCTAGTCTTATACTACTAAAAATATCATTAAACATTAAATACCTGTTCGTAAAATCTTGTACACAAACTTTTTAATAACTCTGGTATCTAAATGATTAGGGAAATTTCAACTGAGGTGATGTCATCTTTGCGTCAATGTTGCGCAATATCTTGTAATAATGCTTTACGTTGTAAGCCACGCCCAAAATTGGAATTATATTTCTTATAAATTTTCTTCTTGAAATTGAATAAACCAATATTTATTGCATTTTCTCGAACGTTCATATAATAAATGTAATCAAACTTTAAATTCTATATTAAAAGCACAACGAAATCATAAAATGAAAGCGTACGTAACCGTGCAATCAAAAGCGGCGAAATTAAAAGTGTAAAAGTAAAATAAAACTGAACTAAAATAAAAGTGCCTGAAAAGAGCGAATGTTTTAATTTTTAGTATTACGAGTTAAAAGATATCTTACCATCAAATTAATGGTACTTTCACACAAAATTTAGGGGAAAACCCAAAAAATGCTTCCTAACCAAATCAACATTCATCAGGAAGTAAAAAAAATAGATGCTTTGGAAGTTAGATCATGTAGTCGTGCGCGAAAGCATTTGCACAAAGAATTAAGTCATGATGACGTAATGCGCGAATAAAATGATCAGAAAAATAATTTAAAGAGGTAGTATAAACCATTAAGAAGATAGGCACTATAAACCCCTAAAAAGATATGCAAATTAAGTTGCCTACCACATACCTATATTTCAATAATTAAAATTTTTCTTATATTTACAACAGAACGAATGAAAGACCTTAAATTAAGGTATATTTTAATACAACTCAAAAAGGGGTGTTACAATTCCTCTTCAATTTCTTTAACACGACGGCATACTTCTTGCCAGCGGCTCCCCAAATCCATCGAACACTTTTCACGAGTTAGTTTTTCAACATCGGCTAATTTAAAACTTGTGTTTCTCGATGCCACCCAAGCTTTTACAATGGCCCGTATTTTTTCTATTGGATTTAGCTCCGGGTGGTATGGAGGTAGTCGACATACAGAGTGACCATGTTTCGCAAATATAGCATCAATTGAATATTCCGTGTAGCTCGGTTTATTACATTTTATTAAATCATACAGCTCCACTTTTGTTTGGGATTCGTTCTTGTAACCAAGTTATCATTTCCATTTTTTTTGCTGCTAAAAGTTGGATGTTTAACTGCTAACGTGTTGTGATAACTTGCATTATCCATAACAATAATTCGGTATTAACTGGTACTCAATCCATCGTTTATAATTAATAAAGTTCATATCGTCGTGATAATCACTTGTTTTTGAGCCCGATTTAAAAACTAAGAGGGCATCATTTATAAATCCCATTTCACCACCATAATGTACTATTATAAGACGACCTTTACCGATTGGACATTTTAAACCTTCGTTGGAATCATCTACCCAGGAATGTGGCGTTGTATGTGATGCATGTACATATGTTTCATTACACAATGGGTCGCCCTGCTCTTCGATACTTTGTTATTGCTCGTATATAAGCACAACGTAAATATCGTGTATCGTATCGTTCCATTAAACATTTACGAATATCAACGGTTTTCGTCCATTTAAAACCTATTTTATGTAATAATCTTCTTAAAGACGTTTACTTCCCAGAGAAACCAATGGATTCGTCATCTTTAATAATATTATAGATAGCATTGACGGTTGGTCGTCGTTTCTCCGTGACATGAAAATTGTGTACATTGCGCCGAATGACTTGTTCCCCACAATTATCGACAGATGATCTTGCTGCGGTTTTTATTCTTTTATTAGAAGTCTTGAACGATTCTATTTCACCACGTTGAATTGCACTCCCTTCTCTAATAATTCTAACATTCCAAATAATTTCGCGGGCATCTTGCGATAAGACACGCCGCTTCTTTGCTGGATTGTTTGATGTACTATCAGACGATGTACTCGCATCACCCATTATAAACAACAAACTAAATCAATATATTATATTAATACATATTACTGTGGATTACAAAAATACAACTTACTTGTAAATAAAAGGTGCTGAAACGGAAGTAGTTTTGAAAAAAACTGTTTACATTTGATAAAAACGTGCACGAAAAATGAGGTTAGAAAACAATAAACAACACTACATTTTGTGGACGGAACATAATATCTACTTCTCGCTCATATCATTATTCCACTTCTTTTTAATGCAATATTCGCAGGTGTCTTCGTATTTGGCGTTTGCTTTCTACCATTGCACAGAACAATCTGTTATGTGACCATAGTTTATACATTTTCATTGAAAATATACTAAATAATACTAACTTACCGACATGGCTAGTTGGCTGTTCGCTAAGTAATTGTTTTTCATGCGATAGAGTTTTTTTTTTCAAATAGATGGCGCTACTTGCACTTATACAAATATTCAAATATTTTATTATCAAAACCACCAAAAATGAAAGAATTTGATGCGTTTTGTAACTAGTGTACTGGTTTTTTTTTTATACTAAAAATTTTGTACAGTTTTTTCATATCATTAAATTGTTAAATTGTGTTATTAAAAATATCGTAAGACTTCGACAGAAACAATTGAATATGACGACCAAGACACATTATCTTAAATTTAACTTATTATTTAAATAATACCTATAAAGCTTGACGCACTACAAAAAAAATGATCACGATCGAAAAAGTTGATCAGAAAGAGGAAATAATCATAATCACCCAGTATACATTTATTTAGTTCTTAAATTGAAAACGTGTAAATATGTGCATAAAAGTACAATTTTTATAAACATATAAATTCACTTGTTACCGATATGTTTCTATTGATACGGTTTATCATTTTACATTTAGTCCATAGTAACCTTCGTTGTTGCGAAAACAACAATTGTTTATACAATTCCTAATACCCATTTGCACCAATGTTGCTAAGCAGAGAATAACTATCTTTTATGGAACGGTTACAATTTTTTTTTTTCCAAAAATCACCAAATGGTCAGAAATGTCTAAAAACGTGTAAAAATGCAAAAAAAAAAAATCGAAAATTTTTGACTAAAGAGCCAAAACATTTTTTCCCCAAAAATCATCTCAAATGGTCAGAAATGTCTCAAAACGTGTAAACATGAAAAAAAAAATTTCGAAAATTTTTGACCAAAGGGCAAAAATTTGTTTTTCAAAAATCGTTTCAAATGGCCAGAAAGGTCTAGACGTGCCGATTTGCTACGAATAGTCATTCGTATTTATACACTCTATAATACTCGAAATTTGGAACAACATTTTGACTAGACAGATTTCGCTCAAAAGTTCATCATTCCGTCTATCCATGGATCCGAACAAGGGTATCAAATTTCATGACGATCGGATTATCTTTGTAGACGCTATCGCGCTGTAACACATACAGACAGACAGACATACATTTTGAACCTTTCAAATTTGAACCTTTTTCCGAGTTACATTACAGCAATTCTTAAGTATGGTAGCTCCTTTTAAGGGAAATTTAATCCTCTTTAATAATACGCTACGATCTACTTTCTATCTATTTTCTTTTTTGCGATAATTCACAAAAACTAAAACACTGCACTCGAAATTTCGCGGACCGATTACTATATCTCCCAATACGAAAGTATTGAGAGGTATTACTGTAATCGGTTAAAAGTTTGAACTGCGAATGGTGGCAGTGAAAATAGATTACAAATTAAACTAAAACAGTAAACAATAAGGAACAGAGACATGGGATAACAGTAAACAAAATCAAGAAATACGAGACAAAATCTAATTTATCCAAACAGTGTAAGTAGTAGCACAAACGCCGAAATATTAATTACCAAGGGATGTGAACTAAGCCATTGGCGGCTAACATTTTCAAGAAAAGCCGACTGAGTAATAAACATTTAGCTAGACACAAACGCACGCGCACGCCCACGCACACGCACACACAGACACACATACACACAGACACACCGACACACAGACAACACAACACACACACACACACACACAACACACACACACACACACACACACACACGACACACAGACACACAGACACACACACACACAGGCACACACACACACACACACACACACACACAAGCACGCACGCACGCACGCACGCACGCACGCTCGCACGCACGCACACGCGCACACACACACACACACACACACACACACACACACACACACACACACACACACAGAGACACAGACACAGGTACAGACACGGACACAGTGGATGGATGAATGCAGACATTTTTGTTTTAAACCATTTTATTGACCATAGTCACTATCCCAAAGAAAACCCATCTCTTCTTATTTACGACAACCATATTTCTGTAAGAGCTGCGCAAAGAGCCCGCAAAGCAGATGTTCACATTTTGACAATACCACCTCACGGTAGTAATCATTTACAACCTTTTGGTTGTGACAAGTGGATTTAATCCAGAAATGTTTAAGTAAGCTAACTTCTTAACTTCGTTTGTTACTGATGGACCTAATCCTTTCGTTACTATTGATCAAAACCTGGAAACTGAAGCTAAAGAAAACCAACCAGGACCTTCTCACAATAATGATTTGTCATTACAAAAAGAGGATAAACTTAGTCAGACTACTAATTTAAATCAAACGACTCTTAAATTGAATGAAAAGGCGCCTCCTAATTTAACTGAAAACACACCCTCTAAAACTACAAATATGACTGAGACTAACTTCATTTCACCAGAAGAAGTTCGAGGGTTTCGTAAAGCATTACCGGAAAGAACAGCAGAAAAGGGAGGGAACGTGGAAGAAGTACAGTACTATCGCAAATAAGTAAAAGGAACATAGGAGAATTACAGCAGTTACCAATAAAAGAGCCTTCTCGAAAGGTGAAGCAAACAAAGAAACAGCTTTCGATGGATGACGATACTACTGAAGACGAATCCGATTAAGAAGTCCTTTCGGATGATGAAGACTATGTGGCAGATTATGAAGCAGATGATTCCACTGTGACCAAAGAAGACATATCAGTCGGCAAATTTGTCTTAATAAAACTCCCTAACAAGATTTTTTATATCGCCACAGTTATTGCAGTGCAAGATGATGAGTTTTAAGTATCTTTTCTTCATAAGAGCGTAAAGTTTTCCAGCTGATATCTGTTTCCGATTGTGGCAGAGACGTCATTCATTAGTTTGAAGGACATAGTTATTAACATTAGTATTAACTTCAACTCGATAAACATTCGTTAGTTTTTCTTAGTGACTAAACAAATAAGTTGTCTAGTATAGTAGCGCCGGGGAGAGGTGTCTCATGGCGGACTCGAGAATGGGGATATAATTATTACTGTGAAATGCATCTGTTTCCCTTTATCTTAGTGCGAAGTTCCCACTTAAAGGAAGACGGGTTATAATATTACGTCTGCTATATATTTTAAATGCAGGACTTAAAACATATGTCGATTCTAAAGTCAAAGCGCATGACGCTGTCAGATGCTTCTTGGCTATTTAACCTCAAATTATTCTTCGTATTTCGTTTTGTATAATCACATCGTGTTTTGTAGTTATAATAATTTATCTTTCGCTTCGTAATTTTTAGTTTCCATTGCATTTGTAAACCACAGTTTTTTCAAAACTATTATTATTAATATCCACTATTACAAGGTAAGTTTATAATGCAAAATGTATTTCCAATTGATTGAATGCATTTATTTATTTTGCAGAAAATAATGTCATTAAAAGGTAAATCTTTGAAAAGCCAAACTCAAGTAATGTTAACGAATATACTGCATTATTTCGAGATTGAACGCGATAACGGGGGCCAAGTTTACCTTTAACTTCCATTATCCAGGTACGCTAATAATTTTAACTATTTAAATGTGACAGCGCGGCTTAAATTTGAAAATAACCTAGAAACATTGACGATGTTTTGTTGGTATTCAAAATTACTAACTATATGAACCAATAACGACATACGTTTTTAAAATCTTAAACCATGCTTTACTAAAAGATGAGTCATAAGACACCTCTTGCCGGCCCGACCATAAGACAAATCGTATGTAACAGTTTCTTTTTTTATTCTTGAAATAAAAATGCATAAAAAAGGACAAATCTTTTTTTTTGTTGCCTGTCTTCATTGTTTAGCAATAATTGTTTATGTCTCAGTTTGTACTTGTACGTGTCTCACTTAGTACTGGAAAGAGTACTAAGTGAGACAAAAACAAAATTTATAATTATATTTCTCTTTGCTTTTTTAACATGGTTTCCATTTTGTGTTGGTGAGTTTATAAGTGGAAAACATTATGTTTTTGATTGGGTAAAAAACGAAATAGATATTCCTTAAAAAACAAAAGTTACAACCAAAAAGGATAATTTCGTCTCACTTAGTACCACCCTCCCCTACCAATAACATCAATCAAATCTTAATTTTTTAACTTTCATCAAAATTTGATAAACAATCCAAAAGCTTTATTTCGTTTTCAGAAAAAAAGGATTCTAAACTCGATTGCTATCTATGAAAATTTCGAATTCTTTTAAATACACAACGAAAGAATAAAACGTTACAATCGAAAAGCTTCTCAAATAGTTTATGCGTTATCAACTTCAATTGCATGAATTTATACTACATTGTTAAAAATAACAATTTACTAAACATTCTGAATAATAAATATCCAAATATAAAGCAAATACGCTGGACGTGAAAATAAATACATAAAATTGTAACTGTCAAATTGAACATTAATTTTAACTATGAAAATCCAAAAAAAGATTCTTAATGTTTTTTTAGTTAGTTTTTAAATGTGTTGTACATTCGTTGATTAATAAAGAATATCAAATAACAACATAATTTAATTAATTGTAATGATTATGAGGTTCATGATAGATTACAATATGATTGCGAATAATATACCATTATTCACCTTTAATTTAACCCACCTTGTACATTATTTTTCAGGTTTCCTGTATTAACACTATAAAGGATGTGGCAATACTGATATTTGACATGAGCACGTTTGACGCGCATGCGTATATGTACTTGTCAAAGGAATGTTTTGTATACCTATTGAATAAATATTACAATATTTACAATTAAAAAAGTGTAATTAAAAATGCCTGGTCCAGGCGAAACACCCGCCTCTCAGAGGCTCACAAACGATGATTTTCGAAAACTATTGATGACACCACGTGCAACTCCCTCCAGTGCACCTGCTGTTGGTTCGATACGAGAAGCAATGGCAAATTCATCTACGATGCCACCACCAAAAGATGATCCAAATGAAGCAAGACGTAGAAAGAAAAGTTACTATGCTAAACTAAAAAAGCAGGAAGATAATAAACTAGCCGAGCTAGCAGAGAAATACCGTGATAGAGCAAGCGAACGTAGAAACGGTGTTAATCCCGATTACCAAAACGTTGATCCTATGAACGCTGCTCAGGCTTACCGAGCTGTTGCACCTGATTTAAAATCAGGTTTTGATGCTGCCGAGCGACGAAAGCAAATGATTCAAGAATCGAAATATCTTGGTGGTGATATGGAACACACTCATTTAGTAAAAGGTTTGGATTATGCACTTTTACAAAAGGTACGTGCTGAAATACAGCAGAGAGAAACAGAACAGGAGATTGAATTAGAGCTTTTGGCTAGTAAACAAGCAGAGGAACCCGAGAAAAAAGAAGAGATGTCGAAGAAGGAAGATGAGGAGATTCAGTTTAAAACCAAAATTGGACGGTCAATTCATCGAACAATTTGCACTCTAAACTCTCGGCATATTGAGAGGAACGAATTATTCGCACATGGACGTATGGCATATGTAATTGATTTAGGTAAAGTTTTGGGTAAAGAGTGAGACAGTTATTTATAGATTTTATTTGCAGATGATGAGTCTGAATCTGATATACCCACAAACATTATAAGGTCGAAAGCTGATGTGCCAACATCCGAATCAACCGCAACTCTCACAACTAATGATATTGTCATTAATAAATTAACCCAAATTCTCAGTTATTTAAGGCAGGGTAATCGTAAGAACAAAAAAAATAAACGTGGATTACCTGACCGTAAAGAATACGAAGAAGAAATTGTGGAAGATCGTAGAGGTCGAAAACGTCCCAATCAGGATGACTCAATTTACGGTGATATCGGTGATTATGTACCAACAAATCGTCGATCACATGATTCAAAAGATAATCGTAAGAGACAGCCATACTTTGATAAACAAGAAGAACAGCTTAAGGATGTGGGTCCTAATATGAAGTTTAATAAATCCGCACAAATATTAAATAAATTAACACAAGAACCGGAAGGATATGCAGAATGCTATCCAGGTTTGGAGGAAATGAATGATGCAATTGATGATTCAGATGATGAAGTTGATTATTCCAAAATGGATTTGGGTAATAAAAAAGGGCCTATTGGACGTTGGGACTTTGATACAGCTGAAGAGTATTCGGAATATATGAATCAAAAGGAAGCCTTGCCAAAAGCTGCGTTCCAGTATGGTATTAAAATGACAGATGGTAGACGGTCAAGGAAGCATAAGGAGAAAAATGAAAAGGCACATTTGGATAGAGAATGGCAGAAAATACAAAATATTATTAGTAAACGTTAATGCAATGTAAAATGCTCTATTTATAATCATAATAAATATATGAAATAGGTACAATACATAAATAATAAGAATAAAAGTTTTATGGAATGTAACATGAATCTTCTGTTTTAAATTAGGCACTTAATTTTCTTTTGTTAAAAGTAGAAAGTGTGTTAACGTTCATAATGAGTAAGGCTAAAGTATAACATAAAAACTTGTTGAAATTAAACAATTAAATATAACTAAAGATACAAATTAGGTACTTAAATCACTTGGTTTAGATAAATCTAAATTCTAATTAGAAAAGCAAATAAGCACTATCTGTTATTAATTTAAAAATTGTATGTAAACTATTTTAACTCAATGCAAAACACTAGGTGATGATTGTAGTTACTCAAATTAAGTACCGTCAGCTGGGGTAACTTTGGCCCTTTACGGATAACTTTGTCCCAAAAACTGAAAAAGATTTATTGTTCTCTATATTGCCCTTAGGATAGAGCTACTGACTTAATTCGTGCATCACTCAATAGGTAGCAGCACTGGCTTGCCTATAAGCCACTTTTCGTTTAGTTCCACTTCTCACCACCAATGCAGTGCTGCTTCTTCTTATTACTTCATAGTTAACTGTTTTAGAGCCCTTCCAACTTTTGATAGTGCAGACTTATTCCAAAGCTTTTGATACCTGGTAAGTGATGTTTCTTTTACTTTATTCATTTGTTTAACAAGTTATTATCATAACTACTCTTTTTTATTTGTATTTTTAGAGCTGAGATAGTTTTTCTAGTTTAGTACAACTTTGTCCCAGACTTGGGGTAACTTTGCCCCAACATGGTGGCTGGGCCAAAGTTACCCCAAGCTACAATATTTCTTTTCTATACTGCAATTTCTTTTCCAGTAATTATTTACAAAGCTAAAATGTCTAATTACATCTCAGAATGCTGTTAATAAACCTAAAATATTTACAATTTGTTTGTTATGTTTCAGAAAAATGCTCAGAAATACAATAAAACCTCTCGGGACAAGAAACTATGCAAACTACAGTACACAAATATTAGAGGAGTGCCTCGAGGCCATTAGGTCAAGTGAACTGACGCAACGATAAGCTGAAACAAGGTATGGCATCCCTAGATCAACCATTAAGAACAAACTGAAAGGCATACACTAGTAAAGTTGGACATGCCAAAACCTTCAGTGAAGATGAGGAGTTAGCTTTCAAGCAGCATCTGAAAAAAATGTCTGATTATGGATTTCCAGTTTTTGAGACTGATTTTAGATACACAGTGAAAGCTTCTTTAGATAAGAAAGGTGTCAAGATTGATGCATTTTCCCAAAATCTTCCTGGATATGAGTGGACAAAGTCTTTTTTAAAAAGGCATTCGCAATTAACAACTCGCTTAAGCTCAAACATAAAAAAAGTTAGAGCTCAGGTAAGCGCTAAAGATGTTGAAAGTTACATGGAAAACTTACGTGATGTGGTGAAAGATATCCCTGCTACTCATATTTGGAACTATGATGAGACAAATCTCACAGATGACTCTGGTATGAAAAAAGCAATTTGCAAAAGAGGGGCAAAATATGTAGAAAATATTTGCAATCATAGCAAAAGTACAATATTCCGCATGTTCTCTGGAAATGCAGCTGTCGTTCTCCTTCCCCCTTATGTTGTGTACAAGTCAGAGAACATGTGGACCACTTGGACGGAAAATGGGCCAGAAGGAGCTCGTTATAATCGCTCTAAGAGTGGCTGGTTCGATGCTTTATGTTTTGAAGATTGGTTTGAGTCATCATTTTTACCCTATGTTAGGGATCTAAATGGGCCTAAAGTTATCATTGGGGACAACTTATCTTTCCACATCAGTTTGAATGTACTTAGGCTATGTGAAGAGCATAATGTGAGGTTAGTTTGCATGCCACTAAACTCGACACACCTTACACAACCTCTCGATGTGGCATTCTTTTTACCTATGAAAAGGGCATGGCGAGGAATCCTGTGTAAGTGGAAAGAGTCTGCTTCAGGCTCTAAATTTACAACTATCCCTAAAGACACCTTTCCCACTTTGTTGAAAGAGCTAATGGCAAGTTTAGCGGAAAAACAAAAAGAAAACTTGATGGCTGGGTTTGAAAAATGTGGGATACATCCCTACAGCAAACAAAAACTGTTAGACCGCCTGCTAGAAAACCAGCCTATTGATAAAGATGCCATCGGTGATTCTTTTCTTCAACAGCTAGAAAAGAAAAGAGCAGAGTATCTGACCATAGCTGGCCCCAAGAAAAGGAAGAAGAAGCTGCAAGTGCCTGCTGGAAAGAGTCTTACTGTAAAAGATGTTGAAGCAGCACTTACAGACTGTCTGGTCACTTCATCCAAACAGGCATCTTTATCTTCAAAACAATCCAAATCTGTGAAGAAAAAGGCTAAAAAATGCTGTAGCTCTTCTTCAGATGCGTATGACGTTGAAATGATTTTGGAGTCAGATGGAGTGAGCGAAACCTTTTCAGATCTTATAAATCCGCACAAATATTAAATAAATTAACACAAGAACCGGAAGGATATGCAGAATGCTATCCAGGTTTGGAGGAAATGAATGATGCAATTGATGATTCAGATGATGAAGTTGATTATTCCAAAATGGATTTGGGTAATAAAAAAGGGCCTATTGGACGTTGGGACTTTGATACAGCTGAAGAGTATTCGGAATATATGAATCAAAAGGAAGCCTTGCCAAAAGCTGCGTTCCAGTATGGTATTAAAATGACAGATGGTAGACGGTCAAGGAAGCATAAGGAGAAAAATGAAAAGGCACATTTGGATAGAGAATGGCAGAAAATACAAAATATTATTAGTAAACGTTAATGCAATGTAAAATGCTCTATTTATAATCATAATAAATATATGAAATAGGTACAATACATAAATAATAAGAATAAAAGTTTTATGGAATGTAACATGAATCTTCTGTTTTAAATTAGGCACTTAATTTTCTTTTGTTAAAAGTAGAAAGTGTGTTAACATTCATAATCAGTTAGACTAAACTATAACATAAAAACTTGTTGAAATTAAACAATTAAATGTAACTAAAGATACAAATTAGGTACTTAAATCACTTGGTTTAGATAAATCTAAATTCTAATTAGAAAAGCAAATCAGCGCTGTGATTAATTTAAAAATTGCACAAATTATATGTAAAACTATTTAAACTCGATGCAAAACACTACGTGATGATTGTAGATACTCAAATTAAGTACTTAATTAATTTTTGCATTAAAAATTACAGTGTACTTAATTTCAGAATTTAAGGTCAGATTTTAGCTGCATGCGTATGTTGAAAACAATATCTTCGACTTCGACAAATTCCTCTTTTATTTATAGATATATCAACTTGATTTTTTTTCTACGCACTGAGAAAAAGGTACTGTAGAGCTAGAAAGGCTTGTTTTGTATGGTCACCTTCAAGGGAGTTTTATAAAAAATCGCAAACTTCTTTAAATTGAGCAATTTTAACATGCTGTAATTCAAGTAATGATAAGAATTTAAAAATTCAGAGATGACCTATGGGAATTAAAAAAAAACAAACTTATAGTTCGCAAAATTCCGCGACTGAGTAACCTATCTGAGAAAATGCATTTAGACCGCATCCGATAGGGCATGCTTCTTCGAATTGATTCATTGATGTTTCCACTTTCCTGTACTCCCCTTCATTCGTTGCGAATTTGCACATGCGGTCCGTTAGAAACTCGCCTTAAAAATTAGGCACTAAGTATTGTTTTTATTAAAGTGTGTTAGAATCAAAACATAATTAAGCTAAATCAGAAACTAAAAAAAACTGAAACCAGACAATTCAACTAAACCTGTTTGGCTGAAGTTTGTATTACATACAAATTAGGCAGTTACACTTTATTTTCTCTAATTATTATGGTGCCCTTAACTCTAATCAAATAGCAAAATATCATATTTTCATTAAAATTTAAAGTGCACTTAAGCCTAGAATGAATAAGGTTTAATTAATTTAAAAATCTAACAACATACCTACCTAATTGAATTAGAAACCTAAATTTAATATTGTTTTTATTAAAATTTGTTAAATTCAGAAGAAAAGCTAAAATGTAACGAAAAAGGATTGAAATTGGATTTTTAAACTTACATTCTATATGTATGCAAACGTTTAAATTTGATACAAATTAGACAGTTACATTTACAATTTCTATTAATGATTAAGCTGCAATTAATTATAATTAAATCTCTTTCCCCCTCGCTCTACGTCTCCCACTGCCTCGTCAATCAACCCCCACCCCCGTACGCACGGTGTGTGTGTGTGGGTGCGTGCGTGCGTTTCCGCGTGTGTGTCCTGTCTGTCTGTCTCTCTCTCGCCCCCTCCCCCACCCCCAACCATTACTCTTTCTGTGTGTGCGTGTGTGTGCGCGTGTGTGCGCGTGCGTGCGTGTGTGTGTGTGTGGTGTGTGTCTGTGTGTGTGTGGTGTGCGTGCGTGCGTGTGTGGGTGGTGTGTGTGTGTGTGTGTGTGCGTGCGTGCGTCCGTGTGTGTGTGTGTGGAGGGTGGGTTGGCGCGTGCGTGCGTATGTGTGTGAGCGTGGGTGCGGGCGGGCGTGCGTGTGTGCGTGTACGTGTGCGTGTGTGTGTGTGTGTGTGTGTGTGTGTGTGTGTGCGTGTGTGTGAGGGTGAGATTTTATGTCAGTGTCCACGATATCTCCAAGGCACACGGACCAAGATTTTGTATTTAATTGCAGAATAAATCGAGTTTAATAAAATTAAACATTTACTAGGCACTTAGTATTGTTTTTATTTTAAGTTTCAGAGTAAAGTGCGTTAAAATTCATTAAATTAAATTGGAAACTAACAAAAATTACTGAAATTAGACAATTCGACTAATCATGTCATATTAGATATTAGATATAAATTAGGCTGTCATATTCAGTGGCGTCTTATGATGGCATTAACTTTAATTAAATGTAGAGTTTAAAGCAATACTTCAGTTCGCTATTCAAATAGGCATATTTTCATTAATTGAATTAGAAACCTAAATGAAGCACTCAATATTGTATTTAACACACACAGACACGCGCGCACGCACACTCACACACACACACACACACACAAACAAACACCGCACAGGCAAACGCGGATGCAGACGTAGGCACCGACACATGCACAGACAGAGAGACACACACACACGCTCACCTGCACACACACACACACACACAATTTACAACTATCCTAAAGACACCTTTCCACTTTGTTGAAAGAGCTAATGGCAAGTTTAGCGGAAAAACAAAAGAAAACTTGATGGCTGGGTTTGAAAATGTGGGATACATCCCTACAGCAAACAAAACTGTTAGACCGCCTGCTAGAAAACCAGCCTATTGATAAAGATGATCTGATTCTTTTCTTCAACAGCTAGAAAAGAAAAGAGCAGTATCTGACCATAGCTGGCCCCAAGAAAAGGAAGAAGAAGCTGCAAGTGCCTGCTGGAAAGAGTCTTACTGTAAAAGATGTTGAAGCAGCACTTACAGACTGTCTGGTCACTTCATCCAAACAGGCATCTTTATCTTCAAAACAATCCAAATCTGTGAAGAAAAAGGCTAAAAAATGCTGTAGCTCTTCTTCAGATGCGTATGACGTTGAAATGATTTTGGAGGCAGATGGAGTGAGCGAAACCTTTTCAGATCTTGAAGAAGTGGAAAACTCTGGAAAAACATGTTCTGTTACTACTCATCAAGATCAAGAAAAACAAGAGTTTAAACCTGAAGATTTTGCTGTTGAAGCTTTTTAGTTGTGACCTACAATGGACAAAAATATCCAGGCAAAAGTGTGAGCATCACTGAAAAAGGGCCGACGGTTGAATGCATGGAGAGGGGACTAAAGTTTTGGCGATGGCCTGCAAAACCAGACTGTTTCACCTATGACTGGGTTGAAGTATGGAAAAAATCGATCATCCTAAAATGGCTTCAAAAAGGAACCTAATTGAATTAGAAACCTAAATTAAGCATTTAATATTGTTTTTATTAAAATTTGTTAAATTCAGAAGAAAAGTTAAAACGTAACGAAAAACGATTGAAATTGGATCTTTAAACTTACATTCATATGTGTGCAAAAGTTTAAATTTGATCCAAATTAGACAGTTACATTTACTTAAAAATTATTATTAATTTTATTAAATACATAAATAAAAAGTTTACCTCGAGTAGGATTTGAACCTACGACCTGTACTTTGCTAGAGTACCGCGCTACCAACTGCGCCACCAAGGTTCAAGCCCCAATCGATGTAAATTTTGTCTTTATGTATGTAGAACTTATAATAAGTTACATTTACTATTTCTATTAATGATTAAGCTCCAATTAATTTTAATTAAATCTCTCTCCCTCTCGCTCTACGTCTCCCACTACCTCATCAACCAACCCCCACCCTCTCACGCACTCGGTGTGAGTGTGCGTCTGTCTGTGTGTGTGTGTGTGTGTGTGTGTGTGTGTGTGTGTGTGTGTGTGTTGTGTGTGTGTGTAGTGTGTGTGTGGGTGCGCGTGCGTGCGCGTGTGTGTGTGTCTGCCTGTTTGTATGTCTGTCTATGTGTGTGTGTGTGTGTGTGTGTGGGTGGGTATGGGTGTGCGTGCGTGTGTGTGTGTGTCTGTTTGTTTGTATGTCTGTCTATGTGTGCGTGTGTGTGTGTGTCTGCCCCTCAATCTCTCTCCCTACGTCCCTCTCTTTCTCAGTCGAGCGCACGCGCAAGCACATGCGGATGCAGACGTAGACACCGACACATGCACACACACGCACCCCACACACATACACAAACAATCACGCGCGCGCACGCACAGGCACACGCGGATGCAGACGTAGGCACATACACAGACAGAGGGACACACGCGCACCCCACACTCACACACGCACGGACGCACACACACACACACACAAACTCTCACACACACACATTCAAACCCACACACACGCACAACTGTACTGATAAATTCCTCTTCTCCTTAGAAAGAAGAGTTGAGTTAAAAAAAGTAACGATCTGTAATTCTATTTTAACGTAAACCCGAAACTAATAGAACTAAGGTTATCATCATCGGTTAAAAAGGTCTAAACAAGTTTGCGATTTTGTACGTGCCAACAACGTCTATTTATAGCATTTTCAATAAATTAATATGTATTCTAACTTTTTGGAGATAGACAATTTAGCGTTGATCTGATTGTATTTTGTTCCTCCTACACACTTGATCACTCACGTTACTGGTCTACGTCGAAGATTATAAGTTAGCATAACAGCAGTCATCACATTTTATCGTACACTATGGTGTGGTGTTTAGTCTCAATAGAAATAGAAATTGATCTAGACAGGGACTATAGTCGAGGAAATAAGACTAGTCCTTTTATTAGTCACACTGTAGATCTAGTAACAAAAAATCTAATCAGCTACAGGACAAATAAATACAAGCTTAAATACAAAATCTTAAGTACGCACTATTTTCGTTCTGGAGTTATCGTGTATATTTAGCATACATTCACACAAACAAATAATCATGGCCGATCTTGGCGAAATTTGGCCAAACATTGTAAAATGAGCTAATAAGTCGATTTAGCGATAGATAAAAATTCGATAGCATTACCTTCATACCTACATACGTATATGTAGGTTAGAAGTAAAAAACAGTTATAAACCTTTCTGATGATATTTTTTAGATGATGTTATTGAAGTGCTTTCTAAAGGCGGATATTTAGCGCTAACACCAAGACTAATATCTTTTGAAGATTTAATTTCCAATATTGAGAATTCTATGAAATCGTTACCTTTAGATGCTGCGAATGAAGTTAGATATAAAACTGTTAACGTATCACGTAAAGAAAACCGTCCAAAGAGCAACTTATCCTCTCGGCAGCGTCGTGCTTTATTGGATCTTAAATGTAATGAAAATATAATATTACAATCAGATAAAAGTAATATAACTGTTATATTAAACATGAACAACTATAACATTAGAGTAGCAGTGTTGGAATCACAGACTTATCGTGAACTACTAAACGATCGTACAAAAAGTTTGCTTTGAAAAATAAAAAACTTACTATATTATCATTTATTTCTGAAGAAAGCATTAGGACTGGTTTACAAGAAAAATTAAAGGTCGTCTAAAGATGGAGTAAATCTATTGCCATTCGGGAGTGTATAAGTTATCTTGTTGATGTGGAAAAGTATACATTGGGACCACAAAAGTAGTATCAAAATGTAAACATCCACCATTATTACCACATACTTTAGATACTTAGCTTTCTAATATAATACACCAGTGAAAATCCAAAAAAGCTAAGCGTTTTAAACATAAAACGTAGCTTTGATGCAAGGTGTAAAGAACGTATAAGATTTTGTAGATTAGGTCAACTGAGAAATCTGCGTTGGCTGAGCATGCTTTAAATAATTTAAATCATGACATTCAATTTGACAGTATGGTAATATTGTCAAGACAAGTTCGTTATTATGTTCGTTTACGCTGAAGCTATAGAGATATATAAACGTCCTAATAACTTCAAAACATACAATTAAATAGGTTTTGGCATCTTATAATTGCAAAAAGGTACAATGGTATGTCTTAATTTTAAATTTGGCATGTCTAGGTTTTTCCTAGACCTTGAAATAAATGCTTTATTTCTTTGTTAGATTTGACTAGATCCTTCATTGATGTCAAGTTTCTGTTTTAAATGATTTTATCAATTTCAAATTAAAGTTTTTCACAACTTTACACTTACATCATAATTTGATTAAATTTGTTCTTTGGTTATCACATTTTTCACTGTAAGCTTTCGACCGGTAGAAGGGACCACTTGTGGGCCAACGACGCGAGCTTCGTGCAATCATCGCGGGCTGATGGCACACCCACGTGGCCATTTCACACCCTATGGTTTCTTTTCGGGGGTCTTTTAGACGGAATGTTCAACCTTTGATGGTATTTTAAGCCCTAATTGCGGACCTTTTGGCTGGGGTTAGCTTCTTTTCAGGGGCGTTTTTCAACCCTTTGATGGAATTTTCACCCCTCAGATGGAATTTTCACCCCTAATTAAAGCCTTTTTGGCTGTATTAAGAACCTTTTTTGTCAGTTCACCTTAAGTTTAGCGGTGCGGGATGGTTACGTGACATTTTCAACCTAATTAAGGGCGCAGCCCCTGGAGGGTAGGCAAATGCGCGCGCATACAATGTTCTGATTGGGGGGGGCTTTGGGGTATGCCACTCCGTTAGCTTGTGATTGGTCCATGGGCTCCGCCCCTGGTTTTTGATTGGTTGCGGGGCGGAGCTTGTCGACCATTTTGTCGGCATGCTGGGAAATTTAAGTGATATTATAGATGCCTATTCACACTTCTGAATTTCCATGCTGCATTTTTAGATGGGGCGTCACTTGCACTTGCTGCAATTTTTCATGCAGGGAAATCTCTGTAGGGATTTCACTTTTACAAATTATAACTGTACCTTGGTGTTGAGAGATGCACATTGTACAGGTTTGTGTTTTGTTATCTTAATAACCTAAAACTGTGACAGAACAGTTGTAAAGTTTCAAAGCTAAGTTATGGATTATGAAGAAATGCTTCTTGTTATTATCATTGGTGCAGCTGCATCCTTTTATTGCCTAATAATAAAAGGAGATGGTGGGTTAAACTGTGGATTCAAAAAGAGATAACTATCGTGGAAATATTCATCCTTTGCATGATGAATTAAAGTTTTCAAAATTTTATAAGAATAGACGAACATACGTTTCAGTTACTTTTGAGTAAATTTAGAACTGCTATCTCTGCAAGAGACAGGTTAACTGTAACTCTTCGTTTTTTGGCTAATGGAGAATCGTACAAAAGCCATTCATATTCATTTATAGTAGGGAACTCAACCATTTCAGAAATTATACCAGAACTGTGCTGTGTAATATATAAGAATTTAAGACAAAATTCTTTGAAGGTAAATTTATTTTATTTGTAATTTTAGGTTCCTCATACTACTTTAGAATGACTGAAGACAGCCGAACAATTTGAAAAGAGATGGAATTTACTCCACATTTTAGGCGCATTAGATGGGAAACATATAACATTAAGGGCTCCTCCAGTATTGTGCTTCTTGGCTTAGTGAATGTCCCATATATATATATATATATATATACATATATATATAATATATATGAATTTTATTTAAATAAGACATTTTTCTTTGAAACTTGTGTAATTAAACGTAAAATTAATTCAACGTTTCAGAATCCTTTGTTCCCTTTGTCAAATTTATTTTGACAGTTATATATATATATATATATATATATATATATATATATATATATATATGATTGTGGGAGGAATGGGAGAATTTCTGATGGGGATATATTTAAATACAACACACTTGCTACAGCTATAGTCACCACTAAGTTAAATTTTCCCGAGGAAACACCATTGCCAGGTCGTTAAAAACCTGTATCATATGTAATTGTTGCGGATGCAGCATTTCCATTAAGCCACCACATTTTAAAACCCTTTCCCTTTAGGAATATGACCGGGACACAATGCATTTTCAACTACAGGTTAAATAGAGAAAGAAGGGTGGTTGAAAATTTTTTTGGTATGCAAGCTAACATATTCTATGTTTTATTGAACACTGTGAATTTACATCGTAAAAAGGTAGAAACAGTAACACCAGCATGTATTGTTGGAGCTGTTGATTGGTAAAATAATTTATCACAGAAAAAATAAATAAGTTTCTGAAGTTTAATTAATTATAACAGTTAAAGAAAGTCTGATTTTTGCAACATCAATATATGTACATATAGTAGAACCTGTTTTACTATGTGCAGATACATAATGATCTGGACAAATTTCTAATTAGGACACCCCTCGTACATTTAATGGCTCATTATTAAGACGTTACATTGTATTTTATTTTTCTTAATAAAAACAGATAGAAAATCGAAAACTACTATTTTAAAACTAAGATTAATAACATAATTCCACCTCATTCGTCTAATTGTGCACCCATAATAGCATTAAATAATTTTTTTTTAATTGCTCAACTGTCTTTTGGTCCTTTATTTTTTTCAATTCAGTAGCAATCATTCTAAAAAGAATAACTAAAGTACACGGTAAATTTTCATAAAGATTACCAACCTTCCAAAGCTATGAAACTCATCAGGCTCTATTTTTTTGCCTTTTGCGACGCTCCTCCATGGTGCTTACAACTGAATTTAATGAGGCAGCTACTGATGTCGAGATACAGTACTAATGTGTGCTCGCTTACGAAATCTGGGAATATTGACATCAGCATCATTTGAAGTAGACGATCCTGGAGTGGTTGGCAAATCCAAATTTGACAACTTCTCTAGTGTTCCCTCAAAGAGTACTTCATTTTCCTCTTCAGCAACATCAGGTTCAGTGATTTGTCTTAAAAAAATGTGTGATATATAAAAACAAATCAGTCACATTACTTACTATCAACTCTAAATTAGATAGGCTGTCCCTTACAGGATCACCTACAGAAAGGAAGTTGAGCAAATCAAAGCACCACAATTTGGGTTTATAAGCTTCTGCAGGTGTTCCGCTTACCAGAAACTCCTTCCATACACCGACTTCCTTTAAATATTGCATCCTTAAGACTTAAGATGTGAGAACATCACTGTTACTTAAAGTAGCACACATCATGGGGTATTCTTCTTTCAGCTGTTCTTTAATGCAATCAACAGCTTCTGTCCGCCTGTTTTTATTTTTGTATTCTTTCAACCTGGTCGCATAGAGCACTGTCTGCCCTTTATAAAGAGTGATCGAATCTCTAGTGATATCCCGTAGCCAGGTGAAAATATTTTTAGAAGTGGACAGCTTTGACACCTTTTAATTAAAAACATATGCGATAGTTAATATTTCTCAAATTACACAAATGTTAAATGCTCATCTGATACAAAAGAAGTATGGAAAAATTGGAACAGTTGGAAAACTTAACGAATCTTTCTAACGATAAGTAAAAGCATAAAATAGGCAAAAGGTTATGTACCACAATGTAGGACTTCCGCGCATGCGTTACCGCCTTACAGATCGGAAGTACCAACTTAAAACAAACATCAACTGACTATTGGCAAGAAATGAATCCCTGCAAAGTCACTAGAAATGCACAATTAAACTGCATGCATCTTGATGCTGCAACTAAAAATGCAGCATGGAAATACACAAGTGTGAATACCACTTAATAAGGGGCTCCTAAGACAGGTATAGGAAGACCCAGGATGAGATGGTTAGAGAATGTAGAGGAGGACCTAGCCAATCTTGGAGTAAAGAACTGGAAAGGAAAATGCCAAGATAGGAAAGAATAGAAGGAAATTGCTGATAACGCCAGGGCCAACAGGAAAATAGAAAAACAAAATAAACATGGGCACTAATCCAGCCCAAGAAAAGGATTTAGAAAGCTTAAATAATTAAACAGCCATAACCTCTTGCGAGTTTCAGTGCTTCTTATACCGGGTGATTCTGAATAATCTATGTTTTATGAGTCTATCGTTCTTATAACCAAGATACAGGATGATTTATTAATGGTCCCCATTTTTTCAATTAATCATGGCTTATGAACCATCCTATTACATTCTTGTAATATTTGGTTCGTATGTTCTTTGTCTACAGTGGTGTCGATTAACATAATAAATAAAAGTCTTATGCCAGGTTCGGCCTTAAAAAAATTAATAAGAAGGTAAGGTTTGACTCTAAACAACACCCTGTATATCAATATATTAAAATTTTAATTTCAAATTTGGAAAGAGCAGAAAAAAATAAGTATGACTAAATGTATTTGGTGTTTCCACATACAACTTTTTTACTTATTAACCTGAGTCAAATCTAAATGTTTCGATAATAAGGTCGTACAAAATAAAAAAAATAATAAATTTTCTTCCCCGAATAGTACTTTTCCAGCTTTAATCCATAAAATCATCAACTATTTCTTATACTAGATCCCAGCCTTATTGAAAAACGAGAGGAGATGTCCGTATGTGGGACAAATTATTATTATCAAGGACTAACTTTCAAACACACTGTATGCGTAAAAAAATTATCATAACATTTGTTCATTACGCTACATTAAAAAAAAATTATAAAAATGCCCATTCCGAGAAAAGCATAACTTTACCTATTTTAAATAAAAATAACGTTGCAACAAATCTACATTTTAAAGGTTAAATGTAACAAAAAATCAAAAAACTAGAATCTTCTTTATCCGAGGGTATAATTAAATTTTTAGCTAGAGCATGATCATTTCTTGACTCGTCTGATGCATTCTTGATAATAATAATAAAATAAATCAATCTGTACGTATTGTTTAATTTAGTAAATAATACACACTTTAGGTTTGATATCACATATAGTTGTAATTGTCATTTGTCAAGTTGGTTGATGTCAAAGTACAATTTTGACGTTAGTTGATGACTTTAGAGTTTGTACTTGTTGTTGCGTTATTTGTTGGTAACAGATATACCTATCTTATATGTTTATGAATTTTGTGATGGTAATGGAAAAGCTGCCCAAATGAGAATATGCACGGCTAATGTTCCTCAGTCTACCTTTTGGCGAAAAAAATCTACATCCGTACCATTTACAACGAGTTCAGATGTGTTATTTAGCGGTGAAGCTCAATTTACCAGAGAAGGTGTTAATAATTTAAGGGATTCCCATGTTTGAGCCGTACAAAATCTGTTCGCTATAAAACAAACAAATTCACAAACCAGGTTCTCCTTTATGTTTGGTGTGGCGTTATTAACAACCGATTAATTGGACCCCATATACTACCACACCTATTAACGGGTGAAGTGTATTTGGAGTACCTGCAAAACATTTTACCCATATTGCTAGATGATGCAGGAGTTGATGTTGGACGCATGTATTTTCAACATGATGGGGCTTCACCTCATTTCAGGGTAATAGTGAGAGAGTTTTTAAATGACAACTTCCCAAATCATAGGGTAAGCTGAGGAGGACCTCACAACTGACCTGCAAGGAGGCCCGATTTTAATCCAGTCGATTACCATGTTTGGGGTTATGTAAAATCAAACGTTTATTCAACTGAAGTAAACACTAGAGAGGACTTTCTACAGAGAATTGAGGACGCATGCGACGAACTGAGAAATGACCAAGCTATGATTAGAAGGTCTTACTTCAAGAGTACGGAAATGTATTGAGCAAAGTGGAGGCCACTTTGAACAACTGTTATGTAAGTTACGTTGTTATTTTTTTTGTGCCTAATTCATTTCGTTAAACTTAATACAATTTTTTGCAACGTTATTTTTGTTTAAAATAAAGTTATGCTTTTCTCGGAATGGCCATTTTTCCTCATTTTTATATTTTTTTTAAATGTAGCACAATGAACAAATGTTATGATAACATTTTTACGCATACAGGGTGTTTGAAAGTCAGTCATTGATAATAATTATTTGTCCCAAATACGGACATGTCCTCTCGTTTTTCTAGAATTTATAGTCATATTTGATTTTAGAAAGAAACATCTTAAAGAAGATCATTAATTTCATGTTAAAAAACGCTTTTAATACAAAGGTAAATGCATAGAATTAAAGAAACATTATGGATAATACCGTAACTAAAGGTGATTTGTTCTAAAATTAGATATGTGGCAACACAGCAGGGACGCCCACTACTACCTACCTGTGAGGTATATAAAAGCATTCACTAGACGCCAACTAACAATGTTTGTGGACCGGATGCCATCTTGATGCGTGTAGATAAATATATATATATATATATATATATATATATATATATATATATATATATATATATATATATATATATAGAGATGGTTAGAAATAAGATTAATACAGGGGCAAGAGTTAAGAAGCTTATATTCTTTATAGTGGGCAAATTGAAATAGATTGGAGAATGTATACACTGCGTTTTAAAAAGTAAATTAGTAGACGAGTGAGAGAATATGGTTTTGATTTAACGAAACAGGCTTGGTGGAATTTGCACAAGTTTGTTTATTCATAAAAAGCAATGAGCTTGTGAGGAAAGTCAGAACGATTGATATTTGTGAGTATGATTAGGTTCGTAGAACATATTTTAGTAAATTTACAGTTTATTCAAATTATTTAAGCAATTTATAAACTTTACAGATATTAATCACATGAAGTAGGTTAATAATAATATGTAGAACATGTATAGATTTAGTTACAATGCAGGAACTATTTAAAGTTTAAGAAAGGGTTATGATACGAACACGGTATAGTTATAATTCACAGACAAAGTGTACAAAAAGTGCAGGAGAAGTGGTAGTGCGTTATAAACATTAAATAGAACATGAACAACATATCTACATTGGGATATTTAACATAAAAATACATTTTGTGTACAAAATCTACATAAATGTGTTAAACAATATGGATTTCTGAATTGACAAAGTTTTAGACTATTGTGTGAAAGTAAACAGTTAAAGAATAAGAACATCATAAAGTAACAGTTCAAGTGATTTGGAAGTTTTAAACGCAAGTTATGAGTAAAATTGTAATAAATTAGGTTAAGTATTAATTTTGAGAATTTTGCAAATTTATAGTTTTTGTAGGATAATTTAAGCTTAAAATAAATTATAAAAGTAATTAATAGAAGGTTTCCCTCGTTTTCATAAAGAAATTTACAATGTACAGGTTATATGAACATAAAATTAGAAAAGTGGGGTTAACTACCTAAAATTCTAATATGAAAAAGGAGTATCACCCGGTCGCGATTAGCAGGTCTGTGATTACAAGAAGCAATCGGTACTGGCGGCTACTGGATATCAGAACGGCGTGGCGGTCTCGATCGAGCAGGTATTTCACGACTATGTTCTTCTCTCGAGCAGCAGGGAAAATCAGAAGAATCGATCTTTAGATCCGCGCGTCGCATGTTTATAAAGGTGCATCGGTGGGCGGCTACCGTGCGGGGGATGCCGTTATTGGATTGGTTTAAATTACTCTGACGTGCAAAAACTTACTGGTTTTGAGAAATACACGTCAGCGGTAATTAATGAATTATTTGTGGTGCAATATCCCGTAATCTTTTGTAATTTGAAATATAGGGTGGTCCACGATTAATTTATTCTAAAAACCATACGTAAAGGACGCTGGATCTTTACAATGACACAAAGTGTCAGAAGCATATTGGTGATCAAAACAATACAAAAAGTACAGAACACATTTTTTATTATTGAACATATTGTTGAAAATGACCACCGTCCATGTCCATGCACAATTCCAATTGAAGAGGGATTCAATCCAAAACACGTTTCCAATAGAGCCTGTACACCATGTATATATTTGCGTACTCGTTGAATGAGTACATGATCACCAGTGAAATATGAAATCAAATGACGCAATGGATGCAAAAAATGCCTGTCACAGTGATGTATATAAACGTCACCACAAAATTGGCCTAGTTGCCAAGCATATTTTTCTCAAATTCTGCATCTTTTAAAATCTTAATCTGATGTTTTAGAAGGTGCAAAATGCAACCAAAAAATTGCAAAAAAATTCAACATCAATATTTTGTTTGAAAATGAATTTTTCATCGGATACTTTCCCAGATAAAAGCTAATGAAGTCGGTTAAATTTCGAACTTTGGGTGGCTCATGAGAAGAAATGAGGCACCGCCTAACAATAATTTTGTTATAGGGTTTCTCAGCTTTGCCTGGACTATAACGCTACCTGAAAACTTTAACACTAATTAATAAACACGTGTTATATATATATATATATATATATATATATATATATATATATATATATATATATATATATATATATATATATATATATATATTTGAGATGATTAGAAGTAGGAATAATAAAGGGATAGAGTTTATTGAGTTTGAAATTCTCAATAGTAGGCAAGTTAGATAAATTTGTGGAAGTATACAGTTCGTTTTCAATGAGAAAATAGTTACGAGTGCAAAATTATGGTTTTGATGTGACAAAACAGGCTATGTGGGTTTGCACATGGTTGTTATTTTCATAAAAGCATTGAGCTATACCTGTAACATGTGCGAAAGGTCAACATGATTAATATTAATGGGTACGATTAGTTTCGTGTAACATATTTATGTAATTTCGCATTTTTTCAATGAATTATAATATTTTGAACACATATCAAATATGGATCACATGGAGTATAATTATGTTAGAACGTACAGTATTAGGTACAATGCATAAACTATTTAAAATATGAAAGAAAGGGAATGATACAAACATAATATATTTGTAATTCAAAGACAAAGTATACAAAACGTGCATAAGAAGTGATAGTGACTTAAAAATAAATAACAACATGAACAACAATTGTGCAGTGTGATATTTAATATAAAATTAGAAATTTTATACAAAAATTGACAAAATAGTTAAACAATGTGAAAATGTGAAATGACAAAATTAAGAACTATGGAGTACAAGTGAACAGTATTGGTGTTCGAAGCAGATATAAGAACACATTTTATGAACATTTCGAGTGTTATAAACAGTTATTACATAAATTAAAAGTAAATTTATATTGAGATAGGTTAAGTACAACGTGATCAATCTCAAGTGTACTGTAGTGGTATGACAAAATCCCTAGTTGTTAATATTGTTGTGTTTTGCAGTTGGCTGATTTGGATTTTTAGTGTGGTTTTACTGTTTTAGTTTGTCATACCTTCGTTTTTCACTTTTGTATTTTCTTGAGTTATTTACAAACTGTCTATATCAAGACAAATTATATATTCTGAATTTCAAATTGTGATATAGAATTTAATCGTCATGCCGTTTTCAAACATGTAACAATTAAATACTTAAGATTCATTATTTTGTAATGATGTAATCCAATCATTAAATAATATTTTATTTATTTTGTTGTATTTTATAGGGATGCAGTCTAATCAAATACAAAATAGTCATTATTTAAATTAAGATAATATTTTATAATACGTATAAGTTAATGACCTTCATACAGATTTGAAACTGATCGTAGTTTTTACTCCAACCATGCTCTAGAGTAGCTAGAGCAATACAGCTTCTTACCAACTTATCAGTGATACCAACTTAAATATTTTGATCACGTGGTATACACTTGAGATTGATCACTCTGTATTATTTGTAAGAATTTTACAAAATTAGTTTTTATAGGGTAAGATAAGTTTAAAATAAATTATAAAAACATTTAATAGTAGGTTTCCCTCATTTCAACAAGGAATTTAATTATAAATATGTAATATAAACATAAAATTAGAAAAGTTAGGTTAACTACCTAAATTGTAGATGTAAAGGTGGAAATTTTGTAAAATTTAAATAAAATGGGTTGAAATACGTGTATTCTGATAGTTTTTTTATGTGGAATTTGAATAATTAATTAATTTAGTTGTAGGATGTAAGATTTTTTTGATATTAGTAAATTTAGATTATAAGTTGTCAGAATGAAATTTATCGAAACAAAATAGCGCTTGTGAGATGTCTTTTATGCGGAATTTTGCCCTGATTCCAAATCTGTCATTAAAAATCAAATCTGAATTGTATTAAAGAAGATATAGCATAATTTATGTTTTAGTTCAGTTTACAATGTTGTTTAGACTAATCAGAAGCTAGAATCTTTTGTGTGTAATGTAGAAAAAAATTAAAAATTTGGTATCTAGGAGAAATGTATAAAAGGAATTGCTTCTGATTTCTCACTCTCTTACCACTCTTACTTTTTACTTCTCATGCAAATTTTGAACTCTTGCTTTTTGAAATTTTATTGACTAACAAGTCATAGTGTTAGTGTTATTTGTGTTAACATGTAAGTAACAATTCTCGTAAACATTATCGGAATTGAAACGCGATCGACGTAGAGTTGAGAGATCAGAAACCATTGTTTTAACCTATAACTAGTTAAAAATAAGGTTACCAATCATAATCGTTCGATAAAATTTTAATTGTTTCGTTTTTTTTTCAGATCGTGTGATGTGCAATTTTTTTTGTATGTTAATAAATTCTTCAATTATCTTGGATTCGATGTTTATTTTGTTGACAGTGATTAAGAGCATAAAATAAATTTTCACTTCATAAAGGAATCTAAAATAAAGGTGCAAGTGAATACAAAATCTACATAAAATTAAATCCGAGAAATTATTAAATAAATACATTTTAAAAAACACAAACAAAATAAAGTGCTTGCCTATAAGTATTTGAGCATTGTAAGTACATCGTATTTACCACATGAGAACAGCCAAGTTAGTTGATTTGGATGAAATAATGGAATGTTAAGCAACATATTTGGGACAGCAAGGCAGTATCACCGATTTATGGAAGTCTACGCCCAACGTTTAATGTGGACCAACCCGACATGAACATTATTTGGAATTTTCAGCAACACATGTGAGTGTATTTCTCTATCATAACCCTATTGCATTTATTTATTGAAAAGTAAATGATTCAGTGTTGTTATAAAATTAATAAGTTTACCTCAAACAAAATTAAAATTGTGCTCAATAATTTAGATCAACTGCAGAAATTTTTGACAGGCTACATTTATTTCAGTATTAAGTGCGCAACGCATGCGTATTTTGTGCAGATCTCAATAAAGTTGGTTTTACATTGTAACTGTTTATTATAAAATACAATTTGATCATTTACATGAATATTCACAGATTTAATTTATTTGGCCAACAATCTATGTGTAATAAAATTGAACCCTATCCCCAAGAGATTTTGAGCTAGTACGCATATATATATATATATATATATATATATATATATATATATATATTTGTTAATATTATTATAAGAACCTTAATTTAAAGATTAAATATAAGTATATATCCCCATGTAGTATAAATTGAATAATTAGAGTAGATAATAATTTTATTTTCGCTAACCAGCACAATATATATATATTATATATATATATATATATATATATATATATATATATACACATATACATAAACACAAATATAACTTTATTTTAATATTAGTATAGTTTCTAATCGAGATTTGGGGTACAGCAATATAATTATAGAAAAATTAGGAAGCAGTACACAAATAGTTATTTATGTAACAAAGATGTATTACAGGCGGTTATGGACTGCAACGTATTTGAGCCAGTCATAAGGAGCTATGAACATGTAAGGTCCATAAATGCTGTTTGCATGCGAAATACATACAAAATTTTATGCAAGATCGTTTCAATGACCATTGATAAATATGTATTCTATTTTTTCTTGTCGTCTTCTGTGGGCAGTTTTTATAAATGTTGTATGAATTTCATATCTTGATATTATCAAAACTCGCCCTATATAATAATGTGCCCAATAATTTGTAGTCGTTATAGAGAAAATAGTTCTTCTTATTGGATCGCCATCTTCATGTTATTAACTCCTCGTTAATGATCATTTTAGAAATAATGGAATGCACAACAGGTTTATCGAGTTCAAACATTTCTGCCAGCGTAGCCATCGAGATTGAATCGTAAACATGTGAGTACGTAAATAAGTATGTTTGTAACGTTTCTTCTTTGATTAATTTCATTAGCATTGCACGTACAGCATCTGCTTGGTAGAATAAATCCCAAACCTTAGTATTCATTTTTTCATTAATGGTGAAATTGTTACATGCTCCCCAATGACCACTACGCATTGCTTTACTATTAACGGAATGTGATATCCAAAAACAAAAAAAAACATTTACTTTACCGCCCAATCTTGCATAAAAATGATTAATTATAATTAAAAGAACACTGTACTGTTAGAATTGCGTAATGTTTATTTATAATAATAAGAAACATTTAAAAATTGTGGTTTTAATACTCTCGTCTATTATCTCTTCTTTGCCTGCTCCAATCTTGTACGTTACCAGCACGGAAGTTTTGCCGATCTCCTCTAAATCCTCCCTGCAATTAACGCAATTATGTAAAATTTTCAGTAAATTATAAAATACAAACCTGATTAGTACTACGCAAGAAGAAGTTGCCCTGCTTTGTTTCTAATATACGTTCATTAGAATCGACAAAATTGTTAATCTTATCTGCTAATTGTAATGCTAATGATTGCAAACGTGAAGGTTCACTACGATGCATTACAACCGTTTGTGAAGGATCGTCTAGAGATGCCTAAATCATAAAATGACATTATCGTTACTTGCACAAAACAGCCTTACCATTAACTCCTCGTTAATGATCATTTTAGAAATAATGGAATGCACAACCGGTTTATCGAGTTCAAACATTTCTGCCAGTGTAGCCATCGAGATTGAATCGTAGACATGTGAGTACGTAAATAAGTATGTTCGTAACGTTTCTTCTTTGATTAATTTCGTTAACATTGCACGTACAGCATCTGCTTGGTAGAATAAATCCCAAACCTTAGTATTCATTTTTTCATTAATAATGAAATTGTTACACGCTCCCCAATGACCATTACGCATTGCTTTAGCAGCAGCCACTACATGCTCTCTCATACTTTCAGGTGGACCGACTAAACTTTGCCTTTCAGAGCTTCGTAATTGTTGATAAAAAGTTTTTGAGATCATACGTCGGCGAGCATCAAATTCATGAGCAGCCATGTACGGAATTTCGATTAACATCGGACACTAAATAAACACATTCGAGAAGCTCTAAGTTGATGTGCATGTGGAAAGGCATTTGCCGTTGTTTCTCAATTTTTCCTGCTCCTTACTACGTTCGTGTTGTCGCTGTTAGATATCGCAATTAACAAGTGAGATTAACGGACAACTAACTTACTTGAGGTAGTAAACCTTGTGCTAATAATTCCTTTGGTTTACCCGTCATCATCAAATCAACTAAACAATTGTGAGCATCCTTAATATTCGCATGCCTGAACGCACATAAGCCTAAGTGAGCCATTGTCCGATTGTACAGAATCTGAAATTACCTAATTCAGCAACAACCCTTTCGTGATCTACACTTACGCACCTGAGTACTAGGATCGGAATGGTGAATAGTTTCTTGCAGATGTGACATTAGGACAAGATCACGTGCTTGAAACCAATTATCATGTAAAGCGTGATGGTAAATATGCGATAAAATTGCTCTTGTTCTTAAACGATCGGTACCGTCTTTTGCATAGATGTATTTACAGAGACGTTCCATCTCTTGCATCGATGTTATTGTAGTAGAAGGAATTTCTCTCTTCAAAAAAATTGTGAGTTATTATAATTAACATTACAATCACTTACATTTTTGTATTGAAGCACAAGAGGGTCGAATTTGTAATACAAATGCTCAATTTTACGAAGATATATGCGACATAGCTCCGAATGTGATTCGTGAACTTCTAAATGTTTTTGAACTTTCGTAATAATTGCTGATACCTTTGCTTCATCTTTTAACCTAAAAATATTACAATTATGTCTTAAAAAAATTTAATTAAGGCCTAATCTGGCACAAAGTCTCAACTTTCAGAAAATTATGCCCTTTAATTAGCAATTTAAGCACAGAAAGTTCAAAACTTAAACACAAAACGAATTATTGATATTCATAATTAAGTGTATAATTAAGCATGTAAGTTAGACAATAGCAATAAATCACCAAATAATTACAATTACGCAACAAAATAAACAATTTATGACTAATTGAATAATGATCCCATCAAATTAGACACAAAAGTTAAATATACTAAATGTAATACTTTTAAAAATGAAAATAAATTAAAAATGGTGAAATACTTCTAAAATTTAGGATAGTCATAATTACAACCTTCGACAATTACATGCTCATCAAATTTATTTGGACCTAAAAGTTAAAATTAGAACAAATAATTGAGACAACATCCTGCACTCATCAGTCTAAGAGTAACCCTTATTTATTATAAATTATGCTTTTAATCAAAAATTCAAAACATTAGACACTTGTTAAATTTAATTACAACACTAACATATTGAAACCCAATCTCAAACTTAAAATACACAATTAATAAAACCGAAATATTTCTAAAACAGAAGAGAATCCTAATTTACAATCTGTGAAAATTTACTAATATGATGCTCAATCAAAAAATAAAAAGCTACACTCCTAAAATTAGACACTTCTCAAATTTGATTAGATATAAACACTAAATATTAAGAGCTCCAAAAAAATTAAGGGAATAGTATTAATTGCAAATTCCCAAAATTAGACGCACAAAACGTAATTAGATACAGTTAAAAACCAAAACCACATATAAGAATTATAAAAAATGTGCAAAAGTAGAAATTATAACTCTAATCTGAAATTCATAAAATTAGCCACTACTCAGATTTAATTATGACACAAAAATTGAAAATTAAGTGCTTCAAAATCAAAACTAAAGAGGACCCCAATTACAAATTGCGAAAATCAGAAGTTAATGAAATTAATTTGGACACAAAAAGTGAAAGTAAAAGGAGACAAAAATTAGAACAAACATCCTACATTACTCAAATCTAAACATAGGAGCTATAAATAGTAAAATTTAAAATTAGACACTACTCAATTAACATTTCTCAATATCAGACAACTAAATTAACAATTCCAGATAAAAATTACAATAATAAAAATAATAAAAAAGTGTACGATAGAAATTACAGCCATAATTTGAATTAAAACTGAAGGTAGCTTCAATTACAAATTCAGATAATTAGCCACTTGACATTTTTTTGGACATAAACGTTGAAATTAAAAACCCATGATACACTGACTAAATAATTGAAACATTCTGCACTTCTCAATCTAAAAATAAGAAACATTCTTAAAATTAAACATTACTTAATTTTGATTATTTAATTAAAATTAGGGACTAATTAGATTTAATTACAATAAAACAATTGAAAATTAAGTCAACGATTACTACAATTAGGCACCAAACAAGTATAGACAATTAAACATTATACTTAAAAAAATCAAAACTAAGCGTTAATTGCAGATTCATAAAATTGTTAATAAACTATTTAAAAACTGCATTACTTTAAAAAACAAAAGTAAGAACCTTAAATACGAATAAAATTAACACACAAACATTAATATTTCCATTAGAATAGATGATTAAAGAATTGTACAATGCTTCCAAAATAAAAAGTAATTACAAATTCAGACAATGTTGCACTACTTACATTTAATCAAAAAGGAAATTGAAAATTAAGAGCACTGGCTAAATCTAATTAAATCATGACAAAGTAATAAATCTGCAAAATTAGGTATTTTAATAAAAAAATGTTGAAGTAATTAGATGAAACAGAAAATCATCATAAATATTTATTGATTAACTTATAATTACGACTACTACTTATATTTTAACAGTTACTTAGTTAGACACAAATAAAAACTAAGAACCACACATAAAGATTAAAAAAAAAGTAAAATTCTTCTAAAAATAGAAATTATGACTTAAATTAGAAATTCATTAAATTAATCTATAATTGCACTTAGTTACAGAACAAAAATGGAAAAAAAGTGGTTCAGCTAATACAATCAAAAATAATAACTTACATCTAACGCTATTTTTATATTTATATTTTATATTTTTTAATGAAACACCCTGTATATTATTACATTTTTGGAAAGCTCATAAAATACTCTTTCACTTAATACCAAATTGTATGGGTCTACCTCCTTTGGTTTAAGAGATATTCAATTGAAAAAATTATGCCATTTGTGGTCGCTGCCACTGATAAACGTATATTTTTTAATGAAACACCCTGTATATTATTACATTTTTGGAAAGCTCATAAAATACTCTTTCACTTAATACCAAATTGTATGGGTCTACCTCCTTTGGTTTAAGAGATATTCAATTGAAAAAATTATGCCATTTGTGGTCGCTGCCACTGATTTGTTAGGCGACTTTTGTTTAGTTTAAAATGACAAGACATTTTTGGTAGTCCTGTTGTATTTGGAAATAACTTAATTTTCAGATTATGTTTAATAATGTACAGGGTGTGTCACTGTTTCGTAAAAACAACTTTTTTTAATTTTTTTAAGTGGCACCCCCCCCATGACGTTTGTGTCATTGGACGCATTGTTTGACATTCTTTCTTTTTCAAATGTTTTCAGTGTATTTGTGAAATTGCGGTTGTACATAATATAAAAAGCTTAGATTAGGAAAGAGAGGGGATGCCGTTCGTCGCGTTTCGCAAAGGTTAACATTCTGTTACCAAAATCAGTTAGACGCCATTGTTTTGGTGGAAAACAAAAGATTGGGTACGGTGTAGTTTTCTTGTGATTTTTTGTGGTTCTTAAGACTTTTCCATTTAAAATTGTGTTGTAAGTAATGGTTGGATGTGCAGCTTATGGTTGTAAAAGCCACAGCAGTTCAAAGGATCCTGAAATTTCCTTTCACAGGAGAATAAAATTTGCATTCTTTCACAAATATTTTTATCTCGGATATCTAGAAAATTATATTTTATACAATTATATTTGAGGAATATAAGTATTAATAGAGATATACGACGATTATAATATTTTGGTTTGAAATCTTATTAGGCATAATGATTAAATTAGCGTTCTCATGCTTATTTTCACTCTGTCACCAGTGGCGTACGGCTAAGATTAAAATAACAAATAGGAATTTTTATGCAAAGTGGTTATTTATTGATATTTTATTATTCTTTAATTGAATTTAAGAGTCATGGCAGCCTTACATACCCTTCAGCTGACGTTATTAATATTTGTTTGAAATCCGAACATTTTTTGAGAATCAATGAATGTAATTTAAATAAACAAAATTTTGTTCCCATGCTTATGAATAAAATAGTTTCTAGCTTTTTAGGTACTAATATTTTTAAATGTTTAGAAAAGCATGTGTTGAAAATGAAATCAACCATATTTACTTTTTAATAAAAGCTATATGCACAAATTATGTAAATATAAGAATTCATTTCATTGTAAAAATAAGTCTCGACAGGAGGATTCTTAAAGCAAATTAACGAAATTAATCCTATTTAAAGGTCAGTAAAACGTTTTTTATAATCACAATAAAACTGTTTTTTTATATGGGTGTTTTATTAATTCCTAAACTTGAGAACAACTTCATTTTATGGTTAACGTATCCTCTACGCTACGCCACTGACACCGTGGCATTGGTCCCAAATGGTAACAGATGCGTACGCTGCATTATACGTCCACTATATTACCTAGTCTAAGATAAAAAGACTGAAAATCAGAGGTATTAAGTTGGCCATTAACATGAGTTAATATAACAATTACAAATTGATTTAATGAATTATTTTAAATTTAACTTTTTTGAACAAACTTAATGCATAAAACACTCTTGCTTCTAGGGAAATTTAAATCAATCCTTTAAATTTCTGAAGTACTCAATTTGACTGTTCTGATCAACGATTTCATTTTTTATGTCTTTTTGTAAATGTAAACGTATAAAGATGGCCATGGAATTGTAGTTTCAAGCTAAAGAATTTTTTAATCGAGTTGTATTAATTTATAAAAGAAACTTTGACGTTCTTAAATATCTATCACTTACAAAGTTTTGAGATACTCTCAATTCTACTGTAAAAATTCGAATTTTCGAAAGTATTTTACAATGTTACTCAAGATATCGGGAACAAGTTGTAGACGAAGAGGATGCTGCCTGCTTGGAAACGAGAGCACCTGGGTGTGGGGAAAGCTTACCTTCAGCTTATATAATTAAAAAAATAAGAAAGAAAGAAAAAACAGTATTCTAAATATATACATTTTAATTGGACGCCATAAGTTTTATTTCCAAAGCCCGGAAAACCACAAAATTATTTAAATATATGTACATAAATTAGATTTTAGTGCTTTAGGGGTACGTTTGTAAGATCTTACTGTGCCGTAACCTAAATGTAATAATAATAAATATAAAAAAAAAATTTATTATGGCTTGTGGAGATGCCTAATTAATATAAATATATATAAACAAAAAAAATAATCCTGAGTTCAAATTCATTTATCGAATGACTGGCAAAGAAAAAAAATAACATTAATAGCGGTACTACAAGCACAATATTTTAAACTTTACAGAAATCTTAAGAATATTAAATACCAGAAAGGAGTTTTTGTCAATTACATGTGTGTTCGGGACAGGTGTTACATATGGTCGAAAACAAGTTTCCGGTTAATATACATAATAATGAATATATACATATTTTAAATTATTTAATATTTAGAATATATTTTGAACCTACGATATAACTAGTCATGCATTTATTAAAAAAAATATTTACACTTTTTGATACAATAAAGTTAAAAATATAAATTATGACATTTTTAAAGGTAAATTTTGCAGAACAATGATCGATATGCCTATGAATTAATACCATAACCTAAATTTAATCTTGTATTATGTAATATTCAATACAACACTATTTAATGTGCACAACGTTATTATAAACATTTGATTATTACTAGTAATTATTATACAGCATACTTTAAAACAATTCAAAATATTTTAAACCTTTTACAAACACCACTTTCTTTGATCAAACCACCAAGAGCTGTCCAAAATAATAAATTTAACACAAAGTGGCACAATAATGTGAGGTTAAAATCTTTATTTTATTTTGCCACCATAATGTTCTTTATACGCCCCCAAACGCGGGCGTAATGTGGTCTTTATAGCACAGAAATGTCATTGTTGCTAAGCAGCATGATTGACAGCTAACCCATGACATGATATGTCACGTAAGTGACATATCATTGAAAAAATTATTGAAACAACAACCTTACTATACAACCTTTATTAATAATAATATTAATGAAACTTATTCTTCATAAAAATTTATGTATAAATATTTCGATTTACTTGGAATTATTTTTGCCTGGGCGGCCTCAAATTGATCTAAAATTTCTTGTGAATAAGTTTTTGCGTTTTCACCTTCCATTTTAAAATGCAAATTATTTACAAACAAACAGTACCTTAGCAACAATTTAGCAATATCACAGTATCTTAGTAACAACAAATTAGCCTACTGTCTACTTTATTTCACTGCATTTGCATTTAAAAACTTGCCGAAAATAATAAATCTTTTTAAAATTTTGTTCCAGTTTCATGGTGCAAAATAAAATAAAACATTAATTACCACGGCATAATTAGATTATGGCTCTCAGGAATATAAGGCCTCGCTTCGCGTCGGGCTTTTAACATTCCCTCGAGCCATAATCTTCTGATTATGCCCTTAATACATAAATATCTATTACAGACGTTCAATATATAAAAGTTGGAGCAACAGGTACAGAATCAATATTAAACACAATACCTAAGGTTTGGCCTGTAGTTCTTGGTAGTAGTCGATGGTTATAACTTTGTCGGTTTCAGGAAAGCAGTTACCTGGTTATTTTGACAGTATGGTAGCATTTGTGATGACACAGATAAATAAAATTGTTTGAAGTGAGTAAGTGTAGAAATACCCTCAGAATGGTTCCTGTTATCGCCGAGTTGCAAGTATAGTTGTGAGCTTCCTGGTCTAACAAAACACTGTATGTGCTCTTAGGTTTAAATTAGCGAAGTCTGCCGGGATCAGACCATATGTGGCCGATATCAAGTAGGGGAAAATGGCCCTTAAGTTCCCGTGAATAGAGGTAAACAAAACAGGTCATGGTTGATAGGCATTTAAAATCCAGAATTACTTTCCGTTAAGTAATAGAATATTATTAAAACAAATTTCCAAAAAAGGTAATATTCTAATTAATAAAGAAAGGATGTTGTGCTGATCCAGTAATAATTAACTGATTAAAGGTATGCACATAACAACCTCTGGACACCATTAGAAGGAAGTCTTGTTTAGGGGAAAATGACTGTATCGTTTAGTGATAATAGATAAGGAAAGTGTGGGAAGAAATTGAAAGGAATATTTTGAAAATATCAGGAAATCGCAAAGCCATCTATGAGTAGAAGAAGAAGATATGAAAGTAAACATTTAATTATGCCAATATAAAATTATTTTTATAAACAATCTAGTTTTGTAGAAATTAAATAAATGTATATATGCACCGAGGTGTATCTTCATGACCAAAAAAAAAATTGCAGTTTAATAATTATCATTTTAACACACAATAGGTAATTAGAATTAGGATTAGAGTAATTAAAGAATCCAAAAATTATGAGGCAACCCAGAAAGTGTATGATTGCGTAGAAAGTAAATGTGTAGATTTAAAATGTTACAATTTGTAATTTATTTTTTTATCTATTGGCATTACCGAATTTGTCTTAATATTGTAAATTAACAATGCATTGTTTTCAGTAAATTAGGTATTATTTTTATATGCAATACTGTGTAATAAAATTAACAAATACAAATTACAACAAAACGAGAACAATAAAATGAAAAGAAAAAAAAAATCAAAAATCAATCTCTCATTAAATGGTCAAATGTTCTTCCTTCAACTTCAATACATTTATTAACACGTTGGAAAAAATTATTTTTCACTAACTCTAAAGTCGTTTCTGATTCTTTCCTTCATATTTTCTGGTGTGGTTGGAATTTCTTTATAAATAATCTTTTACGTAACCCCACAAACAGAAATCGAGTGGGGTCGGATTAGGTGACCTCGGTGGCCAAGAATGGGTCCTCCTTGACTTATCCACTGATTTTCTTTCCAGTGGTTTAAAAATATTCGTACGTCTTGATGGTAGTGGGAGGGTGCACCATCATGCTGGAACCACATATTTCCATAAACTGCTTCATTAATATTTTGAAGGTTAGGTAGCACATCTCTTTAAAAATTTAAGTACACCTCGCCAGTTAGAGTATCTTCAAAAAATAAGGACCTATAACATAGGACCCCCACATATTTAGTGACAACGAATTTTGTTGGTCAACATGCCTGATCCAATGAGGATTTAAGTGCTATAATAATACATATTATGTCTGTTCACTAAACTATTACTTTTGAAGCTAGCTTCGTCACTAAATAATATAGAATTGAGAAAATTGGGTACCTTTGCAATTTTTTGCAAAAATTAGTTCTTCCTTCAAAATCTTGACCATAATTGATGAAGTTCTATATGATATTTATGGGCATTTAATATATTTTTCACGCTTAAGATTTTTTTTATATCAGTCATATGTGATATTTGTGAAGTACTTACATGAGGATTTTCTGGATTGCAAGTAAAACTACGTTGGTTTTCATCAGTTGTCACTTGCTTCATTAGCTACTTTCCGTTTTTTAAATTCAACACTACCTGTTTCTTCAAATCTGTGTAAAAGATCTTGGAACGCCATAGGTAGCGGCTTTTTTCAGCATCGGGATATCTTGCTGCACAAATTCTACTTGACAGTTAGCAATTTTTTTGACACTCTCCAAGGATAAAAATCATTAAAACCATTTCCTGAATATTTAGAGTCGTTTTCAATACTTTGAATAAATTAAAACACAAATTAGGTTTAAATTGAATAGAACCAATTGTTACCAATAATTTTTCTTTGTTCACCGCAATATTGTCATGACTGTTTTGTTTTTCAATTGCGAATTTAAACATTAATTCCAAATAATTTTTGTTATTTGATCAGTAACTAATTTAAATTTACAAAAAGACGTAGAAAATGGAAAAGTTGAGTTGAACATAATAAAATTGAGTACTTCAGAGATTTTACACGAAGGACTGATTTAAACTTTGAAATTTCATTATGGATTTACTTAAATTTGCCTTGAACGCAAGTGACTTGTGTTTGTTCATAATTTAATTCAGTCAATTTGTAGTTTTTACTTGGAAAAATATTTTAGCATGAAAAAGAACGCTAAAGTTTCTTTTATAAATTAATACAACTTGATTAAAACATTCTTTAGCATGAAACTACAATTCCATGACCTTCTTTATAAGTTTACATTTACAAAAAGACGTAAAAAATAAAATCGTTGATCTGAACATAATCAAAGTGAGTACTTCAAAAATTTTACAATGGACTGATTTAAATTTGCATAGAAGCAAGAGTGTTTATAAATAAGGTTATGGTTCAAAAGCGCCAGGTGTAAATAATTTAATAAATAAATAAATGGGTGTAAATGTTCTCCAAACAAATCGTTAAAATAACCAGAGATCCAAAACACTCAATAAAAGATAATGCCGTTGTCTCAGTCGGTAGATTAAAGCAGGCCGGTTCAATCATTGATTTGCTTAATTACCAAAAATTTCTGTTTAGTTATTTCCACTTAACATCAATATAGTAACTTCTATGCAACAATAATAAAAATTATCTCGGACGCCAAGTTATTTTTTTTATTATGCTCGGAATAACTAAACCGAGGATACAATAAAAAAATCACCAAAACGTCAAAATAAAAGATATACAAACTTAATTAATAATAATATACAAACTATGTTTATTAAACATTTAAATTTAGAATTATATAAAATATATCTTAAAAACTAGTTGTAATAGCCGTAAATTACTAAATTATAAGTATAAACACCTGTTCGAAAATTTTGTACACAACTTTTTGATAACCTCTGGTATCTAAACGAATACGGAAATGTAAACCAAAGGTGATGTAATCTTTGCAAAAATATTGCGCAATATGTCGTAATAACAATGCTGTACGTTGTAAACCATACCAAAGTTGAATTTTACTTCTTACAAATTTATCTTCATGAAATTTGAATAATCCAGTGTTTATTGCATTCTCTCGAAAATTCAAATAAAAAATGTGATCTAATTTTAGATCTGAATTGCATACAAAATTGTAATCATCGAAAATACCAAAAGTAATAAAAGTAAAAGTGGTAAAAGTGCCTGCAAAAAGCAAATGTTTCAGAATTTAATATAATACGAGTTAAATGTATCTTACCATTAAATCAATGGCACTTTTCACAAAATTTAGGTGGAAACCAAAAAATGGCTTCTCTCATGAAATAAACGTACATCAGCAAAAGGACGCTTACGATATCAGGTGATATAGCGGTGCGCGAAAAAATATGTGCAGAAAATTAATTCAAAGATATGGGAGTATAAACCCCTAAGAAAATATGCAACTTAAGTTACACCAAAATGCAAATTAGGTTGCCTACCACATATTTATAATTCATTAATAATTAAAAACTTTTTTTTCTTATATTTTACAACTAAATGAACGAAGAACGTAAAAGATTCGTTACATGTTTTATGTATTAATTTTATCCAAAAAAGTTAAATTTAAAATAAATCAGTAAATCAATTTGTAATTGTTATATTAACTCACAAATCAAAAATTACTTTTGAAACTGAGCATAGTATGAATTATCACGCCACAAAATTATACACTTCAAGTCTATATACAAAGATAAATTACAATTAGGCACTAATGAGACTTAATTACGACAAAATTATTGCAAATTAAGTCAGCAATTACTACACTTAAGCACTAAACAAGTATGGATAATTAGATTAAACCATTGATTAACAAGTTGGAGAAGATCCGCAACCTTATGGAAAGAAATGTACGGCATTTATCAATCGACCGCGTGGTGGCGCATAAACGTACATTTATCGAGACCCGCTCAGTATGGATTCCACTTCGTTCGTTGTGACAACTTTTATTGTGGTGCTTTACGTGTTTCATATTTTTAATATGTAAACTAGATGGTTAAGTGATTAGAGGTCAATCCATATACCCTTCACTATTTTTAAAAAATCTGATTTTTGTAATACAATTACCCTTACATGTTGGAAGTTGAAAATGATCAATATTAAAATTTTACAATCACCAGTTTTTAATGGCGGCTATAAACTGGAGAGCAAAACTAATTTTACACGCAATGAATGAAAAAATTAGTCTCTTAATTAGAAAATTATTGAAAATTAAGCGTTTAAACCGAAAATGATACCCTAATGTTGACAATCACATGTTAACAATAAAACATTAAGTAATAGATTAGTTCTAAAACCAGGCAGTACAGGTGATTTTTAGGTGCATTAACTTAAAAAGTAGGCGCTCATTTGTAATAGTAATTAATTATATTATAATTTGACGTTCTAAAATTAGGCACCAAAGCGAAAATTAAGGCCATACGGTAAAATTACACCCTAATGACAAAGTGTTTAAATTTAAAAAGTGATGAAATGTGGAGTGACAAGTTCCAAAATTAGACACTACATTTTAATAAGGCATACAATTGAGATTTATGAGAATTATACAAGTATTAAGTGTCTTATTAATGAATTAAACACTGAAATAGAAAATTTAATGCTTGCCTAATTTGGATAATTATGAATTCATTATATAAATTTATAAAATTAAATAAACTGGAGTTCTACAACTAGTCAGCAAAACTGAGTTTTGTGCTCAATAAATTTAATGTTGAGTTAGACAACTATGGGTAATTAGACACGAAAGATAGAAAATTAGTAAAAATGTAACAAGCCAAGTTGTAAAATTAAAATAATTTAATTAAGCACTTAAATTTGATAATTAAAAAGAAGTTAATAATTAAGCGATATCAATACATTGAAAATGAAGCACCTAAATACAAAAGTACCTTAATGATGACAATTAGGGCTTACAATACAGATTTAAGTAACTGAGAAAATCCACGGATATTCATAAATAGAAGCTCATGATATAAATATGGGTAATTAAAAAGATTAGAGCTCTAAAAGTAGACAGGAAGGCTGATTATAGGCGCAACAAATTAAAATGCGGAACCTTAAAATGAAAATTAGGCGCAGCTTATGATGTAAATATATTTAATTAAATCATAATTACAAGTTCTAATATTGCTTTCTCATATACGTACATATAAAGAGAAAGTTATATAATCTGTTTAAAATTTTTATTTTTTTTTTGCATTCCTCGACGTTTTATGACCTAAACACGAAAAACAATAAAAAAATTGTCGAGTGTGTGTGTGCGCGAGCATGTGTGGGCGCGTGCGCATGTGTGTACGTGTGCGTGTGTGTGGCGCGCGTGCATGTGTGTGCGCGCGCATTAAAGCTGCCAATATGAAATTTGGTACAAACATTCTTTGCCATAAAATCTAGGTCAAGTTGGTTAATGAGCAAAATCCAACCAGTGGCGGCCATTTTTGGGGGCTAAGACCGTTAAAAAATTCATTGCTTCAAATTTTAAAGTTACAAAATTAAATAATTTAAAAATTAAAAACCAGTGGCGCACCGTTTACAGGGTGCAAAATTGTGCTTTATTTAATTTCTAAACGGATTTTTTTTGAAAGTCGGGTATTGGGGTTTTTAAGATCGCCAAGTATAAATCATTTGTAAAAAATTTTTTGATCAAAATTTGTTTACATATATGACAAAGCATTATGGCAGATAACTTGGCAGCGGTTTTAGATATCGAAGCTCAAAATTAAAAATTGTAAATTAAAACTTACACACTTAAACGATAATAACGATAATTTTGATAATTGAAATAAATTGATATAAATTTAAGTAATTAAATAAGTTGTTGTTCTAAAATTAGACTGCAAAACTGAATATTGTGCTCAATAAATTCGATTTTGAATTATAAAACATGCGTAATTAGACACAAATTATAAAAAATTAGTAATTAAATCACATAGTAAGTGTTCTAGAATTTATATACCACAGCTGAAAATAGAAGCTTGAAATTAAACTATAATCCAGTGAAGTAAAAAATGTAACGTGCCAAGTTGTAAAATTACAATAATTTAATTAGGCACTTAAATTTGGTTAGTTATTAATTAAGCGAATTCACAGGAATATATTGAAAATTAAGCACCTAAATCCAAAAGTACCTTAATGTTGATAATTATGACTCACAATATAAATTTAAGTAATTAAATAAATAAGTAAAATAATACACTTACTTTAATAATTAGCTCATGATATAAATATTGGTAATTAAAAATAGGTAAATTAAAAAGCGTAACGTACAAAGTTGCAAAATTAATATAATTTAATTATGCACTTAAATTTGTAATTAGAAAGAAGTTAATAATTAAGCGAATTAATTCATATGAATATACTGAAAATTAAGCACCTAAATCCAAAAGTACCTGAATGTTAATAATTAGGACTAACGATATAAATTCCAGTAATTAAATTAAATCACATAGTAAGAGTTCTATAATTATACGCCACAGCTGAAAATAGAAGTTTGAAATTAAACAACTAACCAATGAAATAAAAAATGTAACGTCGCAAGTTGTAAAATTAAAATAATTTAATTAGGCACTTAAATTTGATAATTAGAAAGAAGTTATTAATTAAGCGAATTCACAGGAATATATTGAAAATTAAGTACCTAAATCCAAAAAGTACCTTAATGTTGATTATTATGACTCACAATATAAATTTAAGTAATCAAATAAATAACTAAAATAATACAGTGTGCGGCAACCGTGGCGCAAACAACAAATAAATCTATGCAGGTGGAGATGATACGTAAGCTCGGCTAACGTTAGATGGTGAAGGAAACGGAGCGGGTTCGGCTCTGCAACGTTAACCATATTTACATTTGTGGGCGCCAGACCTACCTAGTAAACCGTTCATTAGGTCAAATGAACTAGTAGTTCCACCATGAGCATAAATACAAGATAAAGACAACGTCGCTATAAGTTTGATTTATTATATAATATAAATATATGTATATATATATATATATATATATATATATATATATATATATATACAAAAGTAGGCAAGACACAACTCTTAAAGTACACCACTAAAGGTGGCAAGTAAAAAGGGTGACCTGAATTTCAAGGCACTAAAGAACAATCGTTCTGAACTTAACCACACACTAATCAAGACCTGAATAATTAGGTATTAGGTTACTTTATAAGCTATGGATTAATCTAATTGACTCAACAATCTTCTTATAGAGTGCAACAACTGGCTTCCATAAGGGAAGTCACAAAGGTGAATACTTAGATCCAATCGTGTAGGTTTGATTCTAATATAATTAATGATTGCTAAAACTTGAAGTGCGTATTTGTTTAGATTATAATATTTGACTGCAACGAGTACAGGGTAACAGAAGTAAAGGGTTACTTTGGCCAAGGTAAGCTAGTCTGTGTAATGTGGTCGTACGTTGTGTAATTGTTTCACACCCTATACATGCACACGTCAATAATTTCGGTACCTTAGTCACAGTTTCCTGATAATGAATGTGAACGTTAAAAAAACTGTCATACACATATCTACAGTAATTGTTAAAGTGAATAATCAGGAAGCGGTTACTTGGATTGATCTTTCAAATATTTACTAATTTACAAAATTGAAGAAGAATGTAGGCAACACACATTGCTGGGTAATTTGTATTTACTGTTTCAATGTTGAAATTATAATTAAACAATGGACAATTATGTTGTTTATTATTTCTAAATCCTAAACTAATTAATGATATCTACGTATTCTATTAAATGCGACCGGTGAAACTAAAATTGTATCCCACAGCTGAGAAAATTTCAGAAAAAGACTGTTGTAAGTGGTATTAATAATTAGCTCATGATATAAGTATTGGTAATTAAAAAGAATAGGTAAATTAAAAAGCGTTACGTGCAAAGTTGCAAAATTAATATAATTTAATTACGCCCTTAAATTTGATAATTAGAAAGAAGTTAATAATTAAGCGAATGAATATACTGAAAATTAAGCACCTAAATCCAAAAGTACCTTAATGTTAATAATTCGAACTAACGATATAAATTCGAATAATTAAATTAAATCACATAGTAAGAGTTCTAGAATTATACACCACAGTTGAAAACAGAGGCTCGAAATTAAACAACTAACCAATGAAATAAAAATGTATCGTCGCAAGTTGTAAAATTAAAATAATTTAATTAGGCACTTAAATTTGATAATTAGAAACAAATTATTAATTAAGCGAATTCACAGGAATATATTGAAAATTAAGCACCTAAATCCAAAAGTACCTTAATGTTGATAAAAGTATGACTCACAATATAAATTTAAGTAATTAAATACACAAGTAAAATAATACACTGATTAATAATTAGCTCATGATGTAAATATTGGTAATTAAAAATAGGTAAATTAAAAAGCGTAACGAGCAAAGTTGCAAAATTGATATAATTTAATTAGGCACTTAAATTCGATAATTAGAAAGAAGTTAAAAAATATGCAAATTAATTCATATGAATATACTGAAAATTAAGCGCCTAAATCCAAAAGTACCTTAATGTTAATTATAGGACTAACGATATGAAATCGAGTAATTAAATTAAATCACATAGTAAGAGTTCTAGAATTATACACCACAGCTGAAAATATAGGCTCAAAATTAAACAACTAACCAATGAAATAAAAAATGTAACGTCGCGTTGTAAAATTAAAATAATTCAATTAGGCACTTAAATTTGATAATTAGAAAGAAGTTATTAAGTAAGTGAATTCACAGAAATATATTGAAAATTAAGCACCTAAAACCAAAAGTACCTTAATGTTGATAATTATGACACAATATAAATTTAAGTAATTAAATAAATAAGTAAAATAATACACTGATATTAATAATTAGCTCATGATATAAATATTGGTAATTAAAAAGAATAGGTAAATTAAAAAGCGTAACGTGCAAAGTTGCAAAATTAATATAATTTAATTAGGCACTTAAATTTGATAATTAGAAAGAAATTAATAATTATGCAAATTAATTCATATGAATATACTGAAAATTAAGCACCTAAATCCAAAAGTACCTTAATGTTAATAATTAGGACTAACGATATAAATTCGAGTAATTAAATTAAACCACATAGTAAGAGTTCTATAATTATACGCCACAGCTGAAAATAGAAGCTTGAAATGAAACAACTAACAAATGAAATAAAAAATGTAACATGCCAAGTTGTAAAATTAAAATAATTTAATTAGACACTTAAAACATGATGATTAGAAAGAAGTTAATTAAGCGAATATATTGAAAATTAAGCACCTAAATCTAAAAGTACTTTAATGTTGATAATTAGGACCCAGATATAAATTTAAGTAATTAAATAAATAACTAAAAGAATACACTAATATTAATAATTAGGAGCTGATATACACATGGGTTCTAAAAGTAGACAGGAAAGCTGATTCTAGACGCAACAAATAAAAATGTGGAAGCTTAAAGTGAAAATGAGGCACCGCTTATGATGTAATGTATTTAATTAAATCATAGTTAATTAAAAATTACACACTTAAAAAAATGTAATACCATTTAATTACACTGGAATTTCGAGTTCTAAAATTAGACACAAAGCAAAAAATTAAGATCGTACGTTAAGATTACACTCTAATCACCAAGAGTTAAAAATTGATGAAATGTGGAGTAGCAATTTCGAAAATTGGACACTAAGATTTAACAAAGTACAAATTGGAAAATTGAAATTGAAGAAGATTATAATATAAGAATTAAGTGAACTCATTAAAAAATTAAACGCGTACCTAATTTTGATAATAATGAATTCATGATACAAATTAACTATTGAGTGATTGAAATACTAAAATTTAATTACACCCTTAAATTTGAGAATTAGGGACAAGTTAATAATTAAGCGAATGAATACAAATATATGGAAAATTAAGTACATATACCCAAAACTGCCTTAATTAGACAGAATTTGAATTAGTAATTAATCAGGCACCCATAGTATAAAATTACAAATGAACAGTTCTGGAATTGGACACCACAGCTAGAAGTTAAAACTTGAAGTTAAGCAAATAAGCAATGAAATAAAAAATGTAATTAAATGTGCCAAGTTTTAAAATTAAAGTACTAAAGTTAAATTAGGCACTTAAATTGAGAATTACAAATAAGTTAATAATCAAGCAAATTCATACGAATACATTAAAAATTAGGCACTTAAACTCAACAGTATCTTAATGTTGACAAACACGACTCAAAATATAAATTTAAGTAATTAAATAAATAAAAACCACCAAAACTAGACATCAAAGCTAAGTTTTAGGCAGAATAATGAAAAAAATAGAGGCTTAAATAATATATGGATAATTAAGCCTTAATATACATTTGAGTAAATCAATTAATTAAAATTTTAAAATCAGACACATGCTAAGAATTATGTACAGTCACTAACAAATAACTGCTTAAAATGGCAATTAACTACTTAAACCAAAAAGAATATCCCAAGAAGGCAAAGTTTTAGGCAAAATAGTGAAAAAAATAAATGCTTAAATACAAGATTATCGATTATTAGACATTAACATTAATAACTGAATTAATTGAAGTTCTAAAATTAGACACAGAATAACAATTATGAACATTCATTATAAAATTAAAATGCATCAATTGAAAAGTATTAATATTGAGATAATTAGTGGTCATGATTTCTGGTGCAATAGTTTAAAAATTAGATGTTCAATTTGAAAATTAGGAGCTCTATGTAAATTACTTAAATTATAATTAAAAATGTTATTACATATGGAGTGCCAAGTTCTAAAATTTAATTAGGCACTTAAATTTGACAAGTTAATAATAAAGCTAGTTCGCAGGAATATATTGAAATAGAGCACTTAAAGCCAAAAGTACCTTAATTTTGATAATTAGGACTCTGATATAAATTTAAGTAATTAAATAAATCAGAGTTCTAAAACTGGATAAGTTTTAGGCAAAATAATGAAAAACAAAAACTTAAATACAAATTTATAAATAATTAGGTTTTAATAATATAATTTCCAGTATTATAATTAATTGAAAAGAATTACGTATTTCTTAAAAAATGTATGTGCTTAAATTGAAAATTAAGTAATATTGATAATTAGGAGCTTCCAACTAAATTACTTAATTAAATTCTAATAAAACATGTGATTAATATGGAGTACCAAAATTTAATTAGGCACTTAAATTTGAGAATTAGAAACAAGTTAATAATCAAGCGAATTCATACGAATACATTCACAAATTAATCACTTAAATCCCAAAGTACCTAAATGTTGATAATTAGGAGATCACATAAATTTAAGTAATTAAATAAATTGGAGTTTTAAAACTAGACAGTAAAGTTTTAGGCGAAATAATAAAATGGCTTAAATAAAAAATTACGGATAATTAGGCGTTAGCAATATAAATTCGAGCAATGCAATTACTTAATTGAAGTTCTAAAGTTTAGATACTCCTTGCACAATTCATTAAAAAATTAAAATGCTTAAATTGACAATTAAGTGCATAAACCTTGAAGAATACCCTAATATTGATAATTAAGAGCTTCTTTAATTAAGTTTAATTAAAAATTTGATTAAATACGGAGTGCCAAAATTTATTTAGGCACTCAATTTCAGAATTGACAATTTATTACTTACACTATACCTACCTCTCAACATATTCATTACTGTGAGGGTCACATTCTTTGAGCAGTTTAATGAACTCATCATCTAAGCGTTCCAGTGAGGTTAAGACACACCCTCGAATACGATATGGAGCCTCATCGAACCTCTCCGTTTCTTCGGTTACACTATCAGATATTAAAATGTTATCATGATTTTGTAACATATCCAGCATTTCACTCATCCTCTCAATTAAGCTACAAACATACAGTGAAAAAGACGAATTTTAAAAAAATATCAGTACCTCGTCCAATACTCGGGTTTCATTGCATCCGATACTTTCGGATTATAATCAAAAATTGATGAAATGATCGCAAATTTGATTTTAACAACAATCGCCGACCCTAAATTATGCTGCTCTGCGACTGCTTGTAATTCGTGCAAAAGCTCAATCTGCTCACGACGATCGGTTCGCTTTTTACCTCTAGCCGCAACTATCTCATTTAATTTTTTAACAACTAAACTCAAGTCAATTTCAGCATCTTTCGCAAACATTTTTGGCTTCTCCTACAAACGGTCATGTACGAAAAAGTTACACCATATCGGGTAATGAAACTTACGCTAGGAATGGCGACACCACCCTTAACAGTTTCCCACTCGCCTTCCTCATCCTCTTCATCTTCACGTCGCAACTTCCTCTTCTCCCTATCCTTCCTTTCCTTTCTCCTCTCATCCTTTTTCTTCTCCTTTTCCTCATCTTCATCCTTTTCTGTTGTACGTTTCAAAAATTTTTCACGCATACTCGTAAATTTCTCCTCGTCTTCAGAACTACCCGAACTTGAATCGGAATCAGAAGGCCAATCTTCTGAATCTGACGATGATTCACCTTCATCTCGAACAATCGGTTTTACAACCTTAGCAGTTGTTTTAATCGGAACATCAGAATCAGAATCGACTTCTGGCTCACCTAAATTAAACAATCATACATGAAAAATGGTAAGATTATACTTACACTTTTCCTCCTCCTCATCGTCATCTGGCTGATCAGGATTTTCTCTAAATTTCGAAATATCTTCATCGAAATCTTTAATGTATTTACGTAATTTTTGTCGTAGCGATGCGAGAGATTTGCTGTTATTTTTGCTTAAATTTTTTCTTCCATCTTTATCTTCCCACATTTCAGTGATGAAGTCTTCTAACTCAACTAAGCATCGTGTATAAAAACGAGGCGTTTGCCCATTTTCCTCCTTTTGAACAACTGGTAATGCTTTAACATACGCTCGTTGTAAATCTTCAAAACCTGAAAGACGTTTCGTGAGAAAACGAGGGTAAAGTGTTATAGGTTAGCTGAACTTACTTGTTAACATGCTGCTCATATCCTTAATCTTTTTGTAATTACGAATTAGTTTGATGAGATTTGTAAGTTCTTCATATCGTTTCTCTTTTGTTGAACGCACAACACGTTTCACTTCTTCCTCATCGTCACTAAACTGTAAGTCAAATATGAGTTAGATTAGAGTTTTTAGACTAAATTTACTCACAGTATAGATTGGTGCAGCCTGTCGTTGTATAACCTCCTCTTGGGATGAGCTATCGGAATCTGAATCAGATCCCGTTGCAAAAAAACGACTCATTGTGTGTGAATTAAGTTAAATTCTGTAAATATTACGTGAATTAGTTTAATAATTTCAGTACCGTCCAAAAAACGTGTAATTTATAGGTTAGCTTCATACAGCGAACATATTTTAATCAAATTTCATGTTTATTATGCGAATTGATCGCCGGAAAATCCCTAAAAAGCATAAAATTAGGCAAAGATTTACCTTTTCGATAGTTTCAATTAATTAATTAGTGAAATTTTGCAAATTTCTTAAAATTATTAATAAATAATGAGCTTGTTCACTACTAGTATCGCTCAAGCAATTATTGGATGAACGAAGAATACAAAGAACCAATCAAATCGCTTAAACAGAAAACGCGTTAAATTTGAAATATAAATATTTACATATAAAAAGTAATTTTATATAAAATTTTATGACAATAATCTCAAATTAAAACAAAATTATTTACGTTATTAAACAAAGTACTTTAAAATATATAATAATTAAACTAAAGAATTAGAAATAGTGAAACTTGCAAAACAGAAAAATTCCAGTGGCGTACTATATTAAATTTTGTTTTTAATAAGTCGTCTTCGAAGGCGATTTCTTGTTTCATTTATAAGAAAACGTTCAAGTACTCATGTACCGGCCTATCTTCTGCTGATTTTAAAACGGTATGAAACAAACCTGGTCTGTTTTGGACTTAGTTGAAGGAGGAAGGAGGAACGTCAAAAACGTGGTTGTTTTTGGTATACCGGAGTCCACCTCGGAGTCTAATGATGGTAGTGTTCTACATTATCAAAAGGTAATTATTGGAGATTTGAAGTTCTTAAACCCTAACGTAGTTACTAATGAGTATTTAAACATGTATCGTTTAGGAAAATTTGATGCCGGACGAACTCGACCTCGTCCAATTGGGTCGTCCTTTCAAATGAACATGTGACCTTGGGTGTTACTCGTAAAGCTAATAGACTTGTAAAGTAAAGATATCTATATATATATATATATATATATATATATATATATAGGTGTCCCAAATAGAGTAGGATAATATGGGTATCTTTCTTATTATTAAAGATAGAGATTATTGTAATGGAAATTACTACCATACACTTTATTTTTTATAGTGCCCCATAAATAAAAGTCCAAAGGCGTTAAAGCTGCGGATCTGGCTGGCCACTGATTAGGTGTATTGGAGGCAATTACTCTATTATCACAACGGTTATTTAAACATCGGATAACATTGCCAGCATTATTGCGGGAGCGCCATCCTGCTGATACCATATTTGAACATTTTGTGACACAGGTAGATCATTCTGCGCTGTTAAGGTTCCATCAAAAATTATAGGACCAACTAAACGGTTTCCCAATGTGCCACAAAAAAACATTAAAGCCGAAACGAACCTGGTTGCTCCGTGGAACCACTATGTGTGGATTTTCCTATGCCCAATGGTGCTCATCATGGCAATTAAATAATCCACAATTGGAGAAGTAGGATTCGTCAGTCCATAACTTGATTTATAAAATCACCATTTTCTGCAATTTTATTTAAAAACCATCTACAAAATGTTGTTCTACGGATATTACCATTTGGTCGCAAAGTCTGCGCAATGCATAATTTATATGCGTGAAAATTGTGTTTTTTTTCTAATTCTCAATGATTTAGTCCTAGACACATTAACTTGAGCTTCAATTTCTCGAGTCGAAATATTCGGATTTACTTGCACACAAGCTAAAGTTAATTCCTCATCTTCAGTAACCACGTTTATGTTCCTATTGGGCTTTTTAAGACATCCATAATGCTGTGAATTGGGTTAGTCGGCCTATTTCCACAGTTTTGTTCGCTTTTTAACGCGACGTTTCGGAAGCGGACTCTGCTTCCATCATCAGGCTGTCCTGCGAAGGACTGTTTTTCCGCACTTGAGTCGGATTTTTTTCTCAAGCACTTGACTACTCTCAGATTCGAACTTGGTACCTTTGAGTTGTGAATCTGACACCTTTACCGCTGAGCCACTGAGTAATCCAATATATATTATTTAGAACTTATATATATATTAAACTTTTTTCGTGGTTACGCAGTAGTTTTATTGCGCATGGTGCGCTGTAACTTATTGCGCCGATGTGTTGCGCTTAAGCTCTTCGCGTCTTTGTTCCAGATATGTTCGGTGATTCCTGGTGCCCTTGCGAATGTTGTTATTATGCTCCTCAGTTCTCACTTTGAGTGGTCTGCTGCTCTCTACTATGTATCCTTTGTCATACTTGCATGAGGCAGAGTGAGGTTAGGTGGTTCTCCTCTAGTGTTTAGCTTGTTTATAGATGTTTTAAGCTATTCTGAAATGTTGTTATAATTCGGGGCCGTACCGAGTTACTAATTCTTTATTGTAAGTGTTTTTGTAACTGTGGTTTATATGTTAATTGAGTTAGTCATATAAACCACAGGAAAAGTTGATACGACTTCGTAATATTTTTAATTGAATCGTAGTAGATTGTAGGTAGTCAGATTTGTACTGCGGCAGTTCGAAGTGTACTATAGTGTTTTTTATGATAATGGCTGTACCCCCATGTGCGGTATCATCTGGAAAATTAGTATGATAAATAGCATAAGATGGAATTTTTACAAAGGTCTCTCGGTAAAATGAGTTTCCGAAACAAGCAACATATCAGTACTGTTTCATTTAAGAAATGTGACAATCTCGTCCTTTTCCGCCTGGAAACCATTCACGTTCCATAGAGCTACTCGCAGAAACTCCATTATATCACCAGTTCCGATATGACTGTTTTCATAACATGTTCATAATCATGCCATTTTGCTGAATGACCGAGCTGAACATGGTTTTGAATTCGCTAATAAAGTGCTTGAGTATTATGTCACCGTTATGTTGCATATTAATCTTGTACTGCGTTTGAATAGTATTGTTGGAGAGTGTTCGATTATACGATGTATTCTGATTTACGAAGCTAGTGGGATAACTTCTTGGCGGGCTGATTTTGTATTTAGGGTTAGTAGTGGATGGGTCTTTTCTCTTTTGAATTGAATTTTGAAGGTCCTGATATACAGTACAGCCTTTATAGTTCGCTTCGTGCGAACCTTGACGTAGCGTACATCCTACTGTTGTATCTCTAGGTTTTGGGCAAGTTTTGGAGTCATGCTGTTCTACACATTTGACGCATGCATACGCACGATTACAGTATGCCTTGGTGTGGTTATAATTTTGACACCTCGTGCATTGTGGTATTTCGTTAGTTCTATGTCGACAAATTTATTTTGTAAGTATTTTAGGTTGTAGATTTCCTTATTGTTTGTTACTGGTTCCAGATCTATAAAGAATGATGGTTCTTTAGTTTTCCTGTTTCTTATATTGATTATGTTTCTGACTTTGTGTCTTAGAGACTTTATTTCTGCTTTTATGTCATTAATTGGAACCGTTTGATGGAGATATTTTAGCACTACGCGATAGGCTCGATCAGAGTTTATTTGGTAGGTATGGCAAATTACGAAGATTTTTTTTAATATTAGTATATTTAGATATCACAAGTGGGATTTTAAATTAATGTTAGATTACCGTGATTTTTATTTTAAAGTTTGTTATCGCAGCTTCGTTAAAAGAAATTAAATTTCATTATGGTTTTAGAGAGTTTTAAGAAACATATGTGTCGGCTTAAAATATATTTGGAGTGGCGGTTAAAAGATGACGTGGTTCTAACGGGGTAAAGAGTTTTTTGTTTTTCTACTAGTTATGGAGGATTAGGCTGCCAAGAGAATAGATCGCAAACTTGGTCGAGTGATGTAGTTATTGGGCGCGCAAAGTTTACACACATTCTACCCGGTGTTACCTGAAGATATCGTGAGGGAGTTAAACCATTTTCACTGCTTTAAATTATAAACAGAATTCAACCACCATGGGAAATTTTTGTGTTATTCGTCGATTAGTAGTAAAATTTTCGTTTCTATTAAAGGAGTAAAGTGCTTTCTAATTTTTGGAGTAATTTTACGCTTTAAACGGATTGAAATAAATGTGCCGTGTATGGTATTTTGCTGCGCTAGATTGTTGACATTCACTCCATTGTACCCCCAGCCTGTTCAAAGACAGACATTAAATGGTTGTAAATAAAGTTGGTAAGATGTTTTGTGTATATAAATTGTGTAAATAAGATAAAGATTGTGTTCATAAACCCAGGTGAAGTAGTTAGCTAAAAAAGGGACGCGCGGGTTAGATTTAAACGTTTCTCTGTTTATTTGCGATTGTAAATTAAAAGTTAGTTTACCGGATGGGACATTTTGTTCAATGCCGGGTTCCATTAAGAAAAATTAATTGAAAGTTCTACTGGTATTTTTCCAATTTACGAAGGGCCACTCGTACGAGAATTGCCTTTGCCGCTGTGAAATGGAAAGAAAAGGTTAGACTGAAAACCTGCGCAAACTTAAGGTAATTACGTTTTGTAATTTCATTGGAAATTGTAGAACTATATCTGAACACGCAGATGAACACACTTTCTTTTGTTGTTTAGTACTGCATAGACGCCGTTAAGGCTAACGTATCAATTTCCAAAGTGCGTTCATCCCGCCTTTTTAATTTTACGCTATAGTGTATTATTATTGTTTTTTTTTTGCATTTTGCACTGACATTGACATTGTCAAATTTATGTTTGCTATATGTTTAGTATGAGGATAAAAGGGATACTTGGTTCTGGGAATTTTGCAAGATTCAACCCATTTAATTACGTTTATTATTGACGTTTTAAGTAAGAAAGATCGCGCATTACTTCCCATCGGAAGTGAATTTGTATGGTTATTTTTTTTATAATTGTACATTATCCTTAGCGATTATTTTTTTAATTATTACAGTATATAGTGTTAATGAACTTGAAGCGCATTATTACATTGATGTATGTAACATTATATGTGATTTTAACCCTATCTCACAGCTTTATCATTATTTACGGTTTATATAAATTAGTAGACAATAGTAGCTTTCATTACGTTCTTGGTGCCAATTATTTTAATGGTAATTTTTCGAATTAGACGGCCTTGCAGTTTACTATTTTGAAGAAAACTTTTAGCGCTGATCAATTAATGATATTTTTTTTTTTTTTTGCTATTTTGGAACAAAAATTAACGTAAAGTAGAAATAAATAAGTTTGATAGCCTTTACTATTGGTCTAGTCGCACGTTATTTTGTTTTGATTGCGTGCGAATATTTTGAAGCCTTTACAAAAGCACAGGTTCAGTAGTTTTTCATTGCTGATTTATCTAAACGACGCCACGAAAGATAAGCAAGTTTTTTGGTTGTTTTGAACATTGATGTGGCGTACTAGCGTTTATTTGTCTGGTAATTAATCCCCTACCTTGATTTTAAACAAGCCAGCGCCCATTGATTTATGACCTTCCCTGTTGTGACGTATGTTATGCCAACCCCGTTATGCTCCACCCTCAACCACTGAGCTGTCGGCATTCAATCTCTTACTTGTTACACATGTTTCTACTGCCATTTCCACCCGTTACAAATATGCGTGATCTCAGATCTAAAGTCAATGAGTGTTTCACTGGTCTTAACTATGAAGGGTATGATATTATCTGTTTCGCTGAAACATGGCTCTCAGAAGATATTTCCATCAGTGAGTATTTTTCTAATGCTTGCAATATGTTCCCAAGTGATCGCAAATTCCATGAAGTTAATCAATCGTGTGGAAGTGGTGCATTGTTGGCCTCTAAAAACTCATTTATCACAGTTACACCAAATTACGTACTGGAACCAACAAATGATTCTAAATTTAGATTACTTACTAGATTCATGTCATTCTATAATTATGCTCAATGTAATCATGTAAGTAATAGAAACAGTAGACTTACCGATCTAATAATAGCGAATCAAGTATGTGATGTTATACAAGACGATTTACCTATTGTGAAGGAGGATGACCACCATCCTGCTCTAACTACAAAATTATTGAGTAATAAGTTTTCAAACGCTACAACTTTAACAAAGTAAACTATTTTAATTTCTATAGTACTTCAACTATGTCCATTGGACTTTTTTCAAATCTTTCTCTGGTCAAAATGATGCTGTAGCAGAACTTTGTAAAACAATCACTGCTATATTAGATACACATGTACCTTTGTTCACACATGCTAAACGGTACTGTTCCAAATAGTCTACCAAAAAAGACATTATTACCTCCATCTGAAGGCAACGTACCATAATTATAATTTATTGTCACGAATTTAAACAAGTGTGAACCTTAATTAAAAGTCAAATATCCGTTGCTTATAAGATTTACCTCCAAAATGTTGAAAACTTGGTATCATCAGACTCTAAACCTTTTTGGCCACATGTACAGTTGCGAGCAGAAAAAAACTGTGACATCCTAAATTTTAGTTGTGTAGATTGTAGTGTGAAATAAAAATGCCTGTCAAAAGTGATATATCTGAAATCCTTGCCAGTTTAAAAGTTGTAAGAATTCCACAACTAAATCAAGTGACAAACGCGCTAATGTCAATGTCAGTTGCAGCAAAGTCAGTTTCATGCTAAGCCAAATTCTGAACCATAGACGTAGAGTGCCTGGATTAATTGTCCCAATTTTGTTTGCTCGCCACTGTACATGCAAAAAAGGGTTGTACAAGAATTCCTGGTAGAATGTTTTCTGGAGACCTAAATTTGATGACTGTGAAGGTTGTGAATGGCTTCGCAAACTTTTTTGTAGCACTTATTTGTTCATCGAAGATCCTATTGTAAACCATCTAACTTTTAGAGTATTAGCGTCAGTTGCTTTACTCTTAAGGAAATTGAAGTCCCACTAAAGAAACTTGAAAATTTCAACACGGCTGGCCCGGATAAGCTGCCTGGTTTTCTTATTAAGGATTGTGCATCAATTCTTGTGAACAGCTTCTAATGATCTCTAATTTAATTCTTAAGACATCCATTTTTCCAGATGTATGGAAGTATTCTAACGTATGCCCTGGAGACCCAGGCAACATAAAAAACTATCTATCTTTGTAACTTTGCATAAGGAATATATATATATATATATATATATATATATATATCATCATATAGCCTTGTTCATTTCACCTTTTTAGCATGGGTTTCTTACCAAGCCCTATACCAAAACGAACTTGGTAATCCCCGTATAGTATGTTGCTTCAGAGATGGATAGCCGCGGTCAAGTGGATGTAGTATACATGGACCTCACGAAAGCTTTCTATGCAGTAGACCACTCACTACCTATGTATAAATTGAACTACTCAGGTTTCTTCAGTCCCCTTCTCAACTTGATACTAAGAATCCAAACAGTTGATACAATGGGCTTCCAATCAGATTTCTTCTTTGCTACACCTGGAGTTCCTCAGGGCTCTAACCTAGGACTCTTACTATTTGTTATACTTCTGCATTTTCGTTGATAATATCCATAGAGTTCAATTATGCATGGAAAATCCTTACTTCGTAGTATGCTCTGCTACAATATTAAAAAGGAAAAATAATTTGTATTAGATAAGAAGTGTGTTAGATAGTTTTATAAGGAAAAATAGTGATTACGATAACGTTTCAAACTATGTATTGAAATTATACAAACACAAGTGTGTGCATTGAACAATTATTACTAGAAATATTTACTTTGTGTGGTCTAGATGAAGTTATGTACTGTGGAGTGACAATCATATGTGAAATAAATGGATGTGAGTACAAAATGGTGCAGGTCTCTTTGGAGAACATACATTTGGAAAGTGCAACATAAAATTTAGTGTAGCCAGACTAGAAATGTATGTAGACTCATGTTTTTGGAAGCCGAATATGGACTTATTTTGTCCCTGAAAAATAGATTTAATTATTTATAAGTAAAATTTTATTATTGGCACAATGCACAAAATGACGTTTTTTTCGTATAAAACATTGAATGTTATGAAGGATATGGCATGTGGGGTATCAAAATAAAGAGAATTGCGCATAGATTTTAAAGATAATTTTAGTATTAAGGCAGTAATAGATATAAGAAAGTTATTTGTAAAATTAAAAATTATTAACATTTAGAAATTGGATTATCCAATCAGAGCATTTGTTTGTATGGTCATATCACTATAGGAAAGCTAAAATTTAAGAAAAACTCAATAAAGATTATAAATTTTTATCACTTCTTGTTAGAATTTTGAAGGTAGAACATGTATCACTCAGAGCTAGTGTAAATAATCGAGAATATTTTCATAACCTAAATTTGAACAGCTGTGAATACATATTCGACAGAAACTTTCTAACCTAATAAATCGTTTCATTTGTTAAAATCGAAAAGTGTACTTAGTCTATAAGATGAACGTGAATTATTTAACTTCAATAAAATTAAATTAAAACAAACAATTAAATCATATTACCAGTATTGTAGAATTCATGTACTAGTTGCATGTAATACAGAAAATAACACTAAGTGCTCCGATTCTAAATAGAAGCAATTTTGCAAAATTGGTGGCGATCCCATCATAAAGAAAATTTGGTACATCATAAATATTAATGGTATCCATCAATGAGGCTCACAGCAGGCACATATGGTAAACCAGTGCATCCAATTAAGAAAATTCTAGACCATACCATTGTATGAATACTACAGGCTGCAAAAAGATATGTAACAATTCTAATATTAGAGTTTGGTTAGGATACATGTGTTTATTTATATGTAAAGAATTAATAGCGGAGTATTTGCCAAGTATTGATGAAGTAGTAGATCAATTAAAAACAAATACATTATTATATCAATTTTAATTTATGTTTACCTATTTAAATTATGAATCTTTTTCTTGTGCAATTTATTAGTAATCACAAATACAATTATGAACCAGATGTTTAAAGAGGGCGCTGAATACGTTGAGAAGGATGCATAATTATGTGTATATCACAAATTATGGTATACAAGCGTGTATCAAAAATGTCAAGTATTAAGAAAGCTAAGAAATTAACGAAGCAGAAACGAGGGGAAATAGTAATTAAGTATATAACCATATATCAAATGTTTTTACATCAGTGTAATACATATATATATATATATATATATATATATATATATATATTGGGCCGTTAAATAATTAGTCTAAAAAGTAATAGTTGGTTAGGTATGTATTTTATAATTCCTTTCAGAAATTTATGTTTGAGGTTGAGTACGGCCCAAGTAAATGTTGAGTGCAAATTGTAATATTCTAACAAACTGCAACGTTTATAATGTAAATAGGAGAAGCTATTGAATTATAAGCTTAAATTATTAAGGTTATAACTCAGTAAAATTACTTATAGCTTCTTTATGTTGGAAAACAATTCTAAAGATAGAAGAGTGAGTGGTGTAATATCAAGTCACGGATTCAAGTGCAGGAGTTAAGTGTGAACATTTTGAGCTTACGATACGAGTAACAGTAAATAGCAATTAACCAGAGTAGAGTAAGGATGTGAAATTTTGATTGATAAATATTACTTAAGTTAACCAGTACTCAAAGTCTCTTATTGAGTAAAATATTGAATAAGAGCAAGCGTTTTTAATTTTTAGGGCTATTTTAAGGTATTTATAGCATACTGTTTTAGATTGTAACGTAAAGAGTGGAAACACGAGTAACCGAAAAGGTGCATGCAAGCTAAGCTTGCTTATTTTGACCTGTCCGTTCCAGTTTATGACTGGTCAAGACAGGTGGCGCCTGAGTTAATTACCCGGATACGACAACTCGAATTAGTCTAAAAAGTAATAGTTGGTTAGGTATGTATTTTATAATTCCTTTCAGAAATTTATGTTTGAGGTTGAGTACGGCCCAAGTAAATGTTGAGTGCAAATTGTAATATTCTAACAAACTGCAACGTTTATAATGTAAATAGGAGAAGCTATTGAATTATAAGCTTAAATTATTAAGGTTATAACTCAGTAAAAATTACTTATAGCTTCTTTATGTTGGAAAACAATTCTAAAGATAGAAGAGTGAGTGGTGTAATATCAAGTCACGGATTCAAGTGCAGGAGTTAAGTGTGAACATTTTTGAGCTTACGATACGAGTAACAGTAAATAGCAATTAACCAGAGTAGAGTAAGGATGTGAAATTTTGATTGATAAATATTACTTAAGTTAACCAGTACTCAAAGTCTCTTATTGAGTAAAATATTGAATAAGAGCAAGCGTTTTTAATTTTTTAGGGCTATTTTAAGGTACTTATAGCATACTGTTTTAGATTGTAACGTAAAGAGTGGAAACACGAGTAACCGAAAAGGGGTGCATGCAAGCTAAGCTTGCTTATTTTGACCTGTCCGTTCCAGTTTATGACTGGTCAAGACAGGGTGGCGCCTGAGTTAATTACCCGGATACGACAACTCGACGGGTTAATAACAGCGCTTGAACATAGTCACTCAAGTCGGCCCATCTTTGTATGTAAACATTTCCGTTAGAAAGTTCTAAAATAGCTCTTTTTCGCTACTGTTACTTAATTTGAATTTTCCCCAGCTATAGCTCAATCAGAAGAGGGTAAGGTTCGCATATTCTTGTAACAACTACCTGATTTTGGCAAACGCACTAACCTGTTTTAGCCGTTATTCATTTCATATAAATATACATTTCTAACTAAAATTACTTAAATACTTTGTAATGGAAAATAAAATAAAATTCTACAAAAAAATACAAACACAAAAAAGGAAGGAAGGGCCCCCAGAGGACCTCTACCTGCACTGGAGTGAGGCTGGTTTGGCGACTTCCGCACAACGGTCGTTGGAGTCGCTGAGGTGTTTTTAGCCTCTGTGGAGATGATAATTAGTAATAAAAGAAATACGACATATACTCGAAAATTATTGACGCTTAAAATGTAATTTGATGGCTGATAATTAACCTCTTAACACTCTTTATGTACTTAGCTAATTAAATTATTTACGCAAAGTGAAGGGTTAAGAAACTCGACAGGAAATCAAAATGTAAAAAAAACAATCTCTTCTTATTTTTAAAGGCTTTAAATTAATACAAGAGACTGACATCTGGAAGTTACGAAGAAATCAATATAAATTTATTCCGGGAAGAACATAATAAGGGACTGATAACCTAAATAATAGTGATTTACGAAGACATTGACGCTTTTTTTTCTATGCAACGAATTGGTTCACTAGGTCAACAATTATTTCTCGATTCTATTTAATCATAAAACACTATTTTTACGGAGTTTTGATTTAACTTACTGAACCTGCTGGTGTTATTAAAATTTCACAAAATAAATACAACATAAAATATCAAGACTATAAACTATAAACAACTTAAACAAAACAAAACAAACTTTACTTCTCTTAAAACGGATTAAAGAAGTTTATATTTTATTTACAATTACGATTTATTTTTATCGCTTTAAGGAAAATATAAATAAACGCGAATACTTTTGAGAATTAGAACAGACAGATGGTTTAAAAATAAAATTCCTGATAGTGTCTGGTGGCGGATCGGGAGGTATTAAACGTTATTTGTGGTGATCGTTAAAATTTTGGCCGCCTAATGGATAATGAAATCGTAATTTTCGTAGCTTATGGAAATTAGTTTGAATTATTGAAGTTTATTTATCTATCTAAGCAGGATAGGTTGGGAATTTATAAGATTAGTTGTATAGAAATTGTGAACAAATATATGTGGGGCAAACTAAACGACCTATCAAAATTCGCTTTAAAGAACATTTAGCTCATATAAAATACAAACGTTGGGACAAGTCTGCCTTAGCCCTACACATGTTTGATAAAAATCATGTAGTAGATGAGGTATCATTAATGAAACATGTTAGTAATAAGCACGAACTTGATTGTTATGAAAGTTTAGAGATCTTCAAAAACAAACAAATTTTAATGAAAAATGATGATCAAGGACCTTTAGGCTACTCTAAACTCATTAAACTTTCATAACTTTCACTCTCACTTTCACCAGATTAGCAACGAAGCGTTACTCGCTGATGGTATATATGTTAAACATTTCCCTTAGTCCGCCCTAGTCGACCGCTAATGATGATAGCGTAGCTATCGAAACGCGTTCGGAGTTTTTTAATTTTGTGTGGTACTTGGGTTATTTTGACTGTTTATTTATCACTCCAGGAAACGGGTTTTAATATTTTATTAAGTATTCTGGATACGGAATGCAGAAGTTCGCACACATGACTGTAACTGATTAATTTAATTTAATCATTTTTCTGAACAAATGTAATTTTCGTGTTTAAAGACTGAAACTCATTGATTTACGGTCACGAAATATCTATTTTATAACGATATTCTTCACAGAAATGCGACTTTCGGGAGATTATTACACGATTGTCTGTCTGTAGATGCTTGGATGGCCTCTCAGACCGTTCGTGTATATGTTACGTACGTGGCAGCGTGATAGGTTAATTAATAGTTAACTTATACCTTTGTTTCTATGTTTGACCGTAATTGTAATTAATGAATCCTAGAAGTAAACAATTAATGTCGGTAGAGCTAACAGGGTTATTATCGTTGTTTATTGTTACCCTTCAATTGAATAAAAAAAAGAAACCTAGAGAATGGAAACGTTTAAGTTGTCACAGTTCGCGACAATAATAAAACAGATTTGATAAATAAATATTAAATTAAATAACAAAGACATAATTATAACTCAGTAAGCGAAATTAAAAATAATTGAATCATTTAGTCGCAAATAAATAACAGCATGCGGTGACAGACGCGAGAGCCAGGAATCGCGTAGGGAGCAATCTGGTTGAAACGTAATGTGATTGAAGAGTATGTAAGTGAAAAATGTATATGTATGTATTATTCAATTATTCAATGTATGCCGTATGCGTGGAAAAGTGCCGAGGGATTGGAAGAGCGCGATCATTGTACTACTCTATAAGGGTAAGGGGAACAAAATGATTGCAAGAACTATAGAAGAATAGGTTTGCCCAGCGTGCCTGGTAAAGTATTTGGAAGAATTCTGATTGATAGAGTACGAGAAACTACACAAACTAAGATTTGGGATGTGCAGGGTGGCTTCATGTTAGGGACAGGATGTGTCCATCAGATGGTTGCTCTCCAGCAGGTGATCGAAAAGTGTTTAAGGGTAAAAATGAAGCTGTACTGTGCGTTTGTAGATCTGGAGAAAGCATACGACAGAGTGAATAAGGAGAAGTTGTGGGAAATATTAAATGAATATGGCGTAAATAAAGGTCCAATAAATGGAATAAGGGCAGTATACAACGGTAGTCGGGCGTGTGTTAGGGTGAGAGGAGGTGTGAGTGAATACTTTAATATTGAGCAAGGACTACGACAAGGCTGAGTGATGTCTTCGTGGTTGTTCAATGTACACATGTATAAATGTGTTAGACAAGCATGTACTGATACAAATGGTGTAATGGTTGGTGACGTAAATGTACGTTTTCTGGTGTATGCAAATGACACAGTCTTATTAAGTGACAGTGCGCATCAGTTACAAACCGCTCTGCGGAAGCTTGATACCGTCTGTGTGAGCATGGACCTAAAGGTAAACGTGAACAAAACTAAGATTGTGGTGTTCAATCGGGAAGGTGGAGAGGAGAGTAGAGTATTTACTCTACAAGATGAAACTGTGAAGTAAGTGGACGAGCTGGTATAGCTGGGTAGAGTGTTTACTGCAGATGGTACAATGGAGGGCGAGATTGGACGATGGGTCAATGCTGGAAGGAAAGTGATTGGAAGTATGTGGACGATGATGAGTAACTAAAGCATGAGCCTAGCTACGAAACAAGCAATCTATAATGGCGTGTTTATCCCATCAGTAATGTATGGAAGTGAGAAATGGGTGGGTATGTCAAAAAAATCACGAAAGAAAAATAAACGCCGTGGGTATGAGATTCCTGAGAAGCGCATGTGGTGAAACGAGAAGGGACAAGATAAAGAATGAATGCATAATGATAGAGTGTAGCGAGGAAGAGACGATGATGGATAGATATAAAAGTAGTACATTACGTTGGTTTGGTCACATTGAGAGAATGGACAACGGAAGATTAACGAAGCAAATATATGTGGGTGAGGTTAGAGGAAAGGGCTGCGCTGCTAGGCCGCGTAAAACTTGGCTGAATGTATGATAAAGGAAAGAAAGATAAGGAGTTTCAAAAATAAAAGGGTTTATCAGAGACAATCTATGAACCTTGCGGAAGCTAGGGAGGTATACGGAGATAGGAAAGCATGGAGAAAGATTGTGAATGAAAAATGAATAAGAGATAGGGATTGTTTTGGCTCCCCTGCAAGAGAATGGCGTGAAGGTTAAGTTAAGTTATCAAACGGGAATCCACCCTTCGATTAATTAGAAGGATGCTAGACCGATCAAGCACCTGCCAGACAAGCGAGGCAGGAAAACATCTGCACAGGCATTTCACCATGCGGACATTCCCAGTGGAATTCTCAAGCGACGACCTAAAAGCAAAGAGTAGCATGTTACATACTAGGAGATATTTGTTTACACTGGGCATAAATCTGAATAAGTGTATAGTGTACAAGTGTGTGGTGTTTTGCAGACGGGATCGATTAATAATCTGCCAAAGCAGAAAAAAATATTCTAACGGAAACTGGTCTGGTGAATATAATCGGAAAAATTTACACGTAACCCTCCAATGGGTCGGCAGGTAGAAATAACGGCTTCTGCTTTCAACTAGATTTGAATACAGGAGGTAGTTAGGAAATAGAAGTCAATTGAGAAGTAAGTAATTTCGAGTTGCACCTACGCTTGCTTACATAGAAAGTAACCTATGCGTATTTGGGTAAGATGTAGAGGTGGACTTGGTGGGGATTCTTGCGTCAAAATTTAAAAATTATTTCTTACTACGGGAGAAGGGGAAAATTAATTATTGTAATAAATAGGAATTTTTACCTAGTATAAATGGGCAAATTAAATAATTAGTTTAAGGATTTACGTAAGAGTAGGGGTGAAGGGGGTAGGTTCGGACAGCTATTTTCAAACGGCTGTATATCCATTAATTTTGGACATAAAGATTTGCAAAAATTTTAGTAAATATAGTTATGTTTATTTAATGTTTTCCTGTCAAATCTAAATAAAAGTACTAAATCATTTTTCAGAAAAAATTTTTTTTGCAAAATTATGAAATTGTCCGGAACTGCCCCCTGGTGGGGCACTTTCGGATATGACCGGGGCAGTTTCGGACAAGTTTAATTTTTTAAGAACTGCTTTCTTTAACAAATTTTATTAGGCAGGAAATAATACAAAAAAGAATTTATAACATTACTGAATGTCGTAACTAAAAAAACTGGTATTATATTGAAGGTAAGATGCCATTCTGGATGTTCCTGGTGTTGTCGAGGGTTTGGGCAACTTTGACACAACATCCTTTCTTTCAATACTGGAAATGTCTTCAATCTGTGGAAATATAAATCCTTGCGTACACTTCTTTAAAAATTTTACCTGAAATTCTTCATTTTCTAATACTTCAACTACTTTTCCAACATAGTGTAGGATTCGTTTTTTTGTTACAAACTTCACCAACACATAGTCATCCTTTAAGATTTTTTCATCATCTAAAAGTTCATTAATCTGGCCATTATCATCTTCAAAATCTAAGTCGATATCAGAACCAGACAAATTGTTTTTAAACTTAGCGGCTGTGACATTTAACGGCAAGTCTATGTCAGAATCTGACGATGAGATATCATCTAGAACCACTTTAGTCTTCTTGTATTTTCTTTTTGAACTTACTGTGTGTTCACCATTTTGCGTTTTCTTTGATGTAATTTTTGCTACCAATTTTCTCTTGGTATTAGTTTTTTTCAACTTTGACTGTCTTATTCTTTCCAATTCTTCAATTTGGTTCTTTTCAGGTGTGCTGGTGTAGACTCTTGATTTTCCTACTGTAGACTTTCTCTTGGTTTTTCTGGGGCAAGCTTTAGGTAATGGCTTTACATCGCATAGTTTTACAATAGTTGAAATAGATAGTATTTTAATCTTGGGTTTAGTAGCTTCATCTATAGTTTGTTTCAAAATATCTCTCACCATTGCTTCTACACCGTGACTTTCAGGTGAACTTTGCACTTCATTCCTGGTGCAGGACCTTACTACTACACACGTCAACCTTATATCAAAAGTCAGTATTCAACACTTTGGCATATAACGTTTTTAATTTTCACTTTTACGGCACATGACCTGCTGTTCACTATTTTAAACGGTGCACAAATGTGATTGCCAGGGATTGGCAATCCTAGTATTATTTATTGGCGGTAAATTTGAATTGTCCGGAGGTGCCCCATGTCCGGACCTGGTCCCTTCTCCCCTACTGGGATTTTTTAAAGTAACCTAGTCTTCCCGGAGTAAGTAAAATCATAACGGGCCAACCCTAAATCAAGGTATTGCAACCTACACGAATCTTTGAGCCTCCCAGACTATTGTAATGATTTATAATAGCTTTACAATTAATTCATTTTTTTATGTCCGAGAAACTTTGATTGCATACATACTCAGTAATTATACCAATTTCTAAAGCATAAAATTTTTTAAGTTTTGTTTAACAGCACATTGTAGAAAAACATTTTAATCGATATTATGACCCAGTTTCCTAAAATCGTAAATAAATCCAGAAAACACTAAACCATGAGACCTACTCAAATTAGAACAACTCCAAAGCACTATGAACCTGAACATTAAGTACAAACAAATATATACTATGAAACCAGTAAAGTTATAAATCTCAAAATGTAATGAATATTGACTACAAATGGTCCAAACAGTGCTACAATCTACACTAAAAATGTTACCCTATTTACCTTATTTTGCAGTTTACAATGAACCTGTGTGTTATGAACACACAGTCAAAACTACATAACGGCAAAACATTATAAACATCAAGCATATATGGTCCTTACGTAGACTAATAGCAAACTTTACTTATTAGTATAGGCTATGGAAACAGCTGAACGCTTTAAAGTTATTTCATTTTCAGCATGTTCCTAAACATACTTATAATTCAGTATTGCCACAATCTACACTAAACATGTTAACTTGGTTTATTTTACCTTTATTATGAACATCGAGTACAGATGGTTCTGAATAAATTGGTAAGAAATCACTACATATGAAAAATGATTTAATATGCGATTATGATTTCCATTATATACGCTGTGAAGATTTATGGCACTATTTTAAAGTAATTAAAATTGAATACTTCAAAATTGAATCATTATGGCGGTGTTCAAAAAGATCACGTAGGTACTTTCTAAGTTTGGATGTAATTCTAACGTTATGAACATCAAGTGAAAATGGCTCTTGTATAAACTGGTGAGAAGCTGTTTGGTATAAGAATGTTATGAACACGTTATGAAACTTTGAACAATACCTTGCGTGTTTTGTAAAAGTTTCCGTTCTATTCGAAATAATTGAGCACTATAAGAATTATCATTAGTGACGTAACTATTGTAACGATCTATAATAGTTTTACCATTAATTAATTTTTCTATGCCCGAGAAACTTTGATTGCATATATACCCAGTAATTATAACAACTTCTAGAAGATAAAATTTCCTAAAATAAAACCAGAAAACACCAAACGGTGAAACTTATTTAAATTAAAGCAACTGTAAAGCATTACAAACATGAACATGATGATCAATGTTTATTATGAAAAAAGTAAAATTATATAACTCAAAATGTAAGACATCGAGTACAAATAGTCCAAACAGTGTTACAATCTACACTAAATATGTTACATTACTTACCTTATCTTGTAGTTTACAAAACAAATGTTATAAACTCAGAAAAAACTATATAACTGGAAAACATTATGAACATCAAGTATATATGGTCATTGTATAGACTAATAGCAAACTTCACTTATTTAGTATAGACTATGGAAACATTCCGTGTGCTGTAAGAGTTTAAGAAATGGTTTTAAAAAGTTGCAGCTGAATGCTTTAAAGTTGTTTCATTATGAGCATGCGCGTATAGTTCAGTATTGCTACAGTTTACACTAGACATGCTAATATGGTTTGTTTTATCTTCTAACATATAAATGCTACTTATATTATGAATACAGTAATAATTAGATAACTGAATAAAATTATGAACATCGAGTACAGATGGTTCTGAATAAATTGGTAAGAAATGGCTGCATATGAGAAATGATTTAATATGTGATTATGATGTCCATTATATACGCTGTGAAGATTTATGGCACTATTTTAAAGTAACTACAACTGAATACTTTAAAATTGAATCATTATGGTGGTGTTCATAAAGATCACGTAGGTACTTTCTAAGTTTGGATGTAATTCTAACATTATGAACATCAAGTGTAAATGGCTGTTGTAGAAACTGGTAAGAAGCTGTTTGGTATAAGAATGTTATGAACACGTTATCAACACTTTGAACAATACCTTGCGTGTTTTGTAAACGTTTCCGTTCTATTCGAAATAATTGAGCACTATAAGACTTATCATTAGTGACGTAGCTATTTTAACGATCTATAATAGTTTTACCATTAATTAGTTTTTCTATGCCCGAGAAACTTTGATTGCATATATACCCAGTAATTATAACAATTTCTAGAAAATAAAATTTCCTAAAATAAAACCAGGAAACACCAAACGGTGAAACTTATTTAAATTAATGCAATAGCAGACTTCACTTATTTAGTATAGACTATGGAAACATTCCGAATGCTATAAGAGTTTAAGAAATTGTTTTAAAAAGTTGCAGCTGAACGTTTTAAAGTTGTTTCATTATGAGCATGTGCGTATAGTTCAGTATTGCTACAGTTTACACTAGACATGCTAACATGGTTTGTTTTATCTTCTAACATATAAATGCTACTTGTATTATGAATACAGTAATTATTATTAAATGAATAAAATTATGAACATCGAGTGCAGATGGTCGCTGAATAGACTGGTAAGAAATCGCTTCTACATATGAAAAATTACTTAATATATGATTATGATGTACATCATATACACTATTAAGATTTATGGTACTATTTTAAAGTAATTACAATTGAATACTTTAAAATCCAATCATTGTGGTGGTGTTCACAAAGATCACATGTGCACTCATACTGTTACTGTTAGCGCTTTTTTCCTGTCTTGATATAATTTTAACATTATGAATATCAAGTGTACATTGTTTTTGTAGAGACTAGAAAGAAATCGCTTAGTATAAAATGTTATGAACATTTTGAACAATACCTTGAGTGTTTTGTGAACGTTTCCGTTCTATTCGAAATAATTGAGCACTATAAGAATTATCATTGGTGACGTAGCTATTGTAATGATCTATAATAGTTTTACCATTAATTAATTTTTCTATGCCCGAGAAACTTTGTAATTATAACAACTTCTAGTAGATAAGATTTCCTAAAATAAAACCAGAAAGCACCAAACGGTGGAACTTATTTAAATTAAAGCAACTCTAAAGCATTATGAACATTAACATGAAGTACAAATCAATGTTTATTATGAAAACAGTAAAATTATATAACTCAAAATGTAAGACATCGAGTACAAATAGTCCAAACAGTGTAATAATCTACACTAAAAGTTACATTACTTACCTTATCTTGTAGTTTACAATACACATGTTATAAACTCAGACAAAACAATATAACTGGAAAACATTATGAACATCAAGTATATATGGTCATTGTATGGACTAATAGCAAACTTCACTTATCTAGTATAGACTATGGAAACATTCCGAATGCTATAAGAGTTTAAGAAATTCTTTTAAAAAGTTGCAGCTGAACGCTTTAAAGTTGTTTCATTATGAGCACGTGCGTATAGTTCAGTATTGCTACAGTTTACACCAGACATGCTAACTTGGTTTGTTTTATCTTCTAATATATAAATGCTACTTGTATTATGAATACAGTAATAATTATATAAATGAATAAAATTATGAACATCGAGTGCAGATGGTCGCTGAATAGACTGGTAAGAAATCGCTTCTACATATGAAAAATTACTTAATATATGATTATGATGTACATCATATACACTATTAAGATTTATGGTACTATTTTAAAGTAATTACAATTGAATACTTTAAAATCCAATCATTGTGGTGGTGTTCACAAAGATCACATGTGCACTCATACTTTTACTGTTAGCGCTTTTTTCCTGTCGATATAATTTTAACATTATGAATATCCAGTAAACATTGTTTTTGTAGAGACTAGTAAGAAATCGCTTAGTATAAAATGTTATAAACACTTTGAACAATACCTTGAGTATTTTGTGAACGTTTCCGTTCTATCCGAAATAATTGAGCACTATAAGAATTATCATTGGTGACGTAGCTATTGTAATGATCTATAATAGTTTTACCATTAATTAATTTTTCTATGTCCGAGAAACTTTGTAATTATAACAACTTCTAGAAGATAAGATTTCCTAAAATAAAACCAGAAAGCACCAAACGGTGAAACTTATTTAAATTAAAGCAACTCTAAAGCATTATGAACATTAACATGAAGTACAAACCAATGTTTATTATGAAAACAGTAAAATTATATAACTCAAAATCGAGTACAAATAGTCCAGTGTTACAATCTACACTAAAAGTTACATTACTTACCTTATCTTGTAGTTTACAATACACATGTTATAAACTCAGACAAAACAATATAACTGGAAAACATTATGAACATCAAGTATATATGGTCATTGTATGGACTAATAGCAAACTTCACTTATTTAGTATGGACTATGGAAACATTCCGAATGCTATAAGAGTTTAAGAAATTGTTTTAAAAAGTTGCAGCTGAACGCTTTAAAGTTGTTTCATTATAAGCACGTGCGTATAGTTCAGTATTGCTACAGTTTACACCAGACATGCTAACTTGGTTTGTTTTATCTTCTAATATATAAATGCTACTTGTATTATGAATACAGTAATAATTATATAAATGAATAAAATTATGAACATCGAGTGCAGATGGTCGCTGAATAGACTGGTAAGAAATCGCTTCTACATATGAAAAATTACTTAATATATGCTTATGATGTACATCATATACACTATTAAGATTTATGGTACTATTTTAAAGTAATTACAATTGAATACTTTAAAATCCAATCATTGTGGTGGTGTTCACAAAGATCACATGTGCACTCATACTTTTACTGTTAGCGCTTTTTTCCTGTCGATATAATTTTAACATTATGAATATCCAGTAAACATTGTTTTTGTAGAGACTAGTAAGAAATCGCTTAGTATAAAATGTTATAAACACTTTGAACAATACCTTGAGTATTTTGTGAACGTTTCCGTTCTATCCGAAATAATTGAGCACTATAAGAATTATCATTGGTGACGTAGCTATTGTAATGGTCTATAATAGTTTTACCATTAATTAATTTTTCTGTGCCCGAGAAACTTTGTAATTATAACAACTTCTAGAAGATAAGATTTCCTAAAATAAAACCAGAAAGCACCAAACGGTGAAACTTATTTAAATTAAAGCAACTCTAAAGCATTATGAACATTAACATGAAGTACAAACCAATGTTTATTATGAAAACAGTAAAATTATATAACTCAAAATCGAGTACAAATAGTCCAGTGTTACAATCTACACTAAAAGTTACATTACTTACCTTATCTTGTAGTTTACAGTACATATGTTATAAACTCAGACAAAACCATATAACTGGAAAACATTATGAACATCAAGTATATATGGTCATTGTATAGACTAATAGCAAACGTCACTTATTTAGTATAGACTATGGAAACGTTCCGAATGCTATAAGAGTTTAAGAAATTGTTTTAAAAAGTTGCAGCTGAACGCTTTAAAGTTGATTCATTATGAGCACGTGCGTATAGTTCAGTATTGCTACAGTTTACACCAGACATGTTAACTTGGTTTGTTTTATCTTCTAATATATAAATGCTACTTGTATTATGAATACAGTAATAATTATATAGATGAATAAAATTATGAACATCGAGTGCAGATGGTCACTGAATAGACTGGTAAGAAATCGCTTCTACATATGAAAAATTATTTAATATATGATTATGATGTACATCATATACACTATTAAGATTTATGGTACTATTTTAAAGTAATTACAATTGAATACTTCAAAATCCAATCATTATGGTGGTGTTCACATAGATCACATGGGCACTCATACTGTTACTGTTAGCACTTTTTTTCTGTAATTTTACCATTACGAATATCAAGTGTACATTGTTTTTGTAGAGACTAGTAAGAAATCGCTTAGTATAAAATGTTATGAACACTTTGAACAATACCTTGAGTGTTTTGTAAACGTTTACGTTCTATCCGAAATAATTGAGCACTATAAGAATTATCGTTATTGACGTAGCTATTGTAATGATCTATAATAGTTTTACCATTAATTAATTTTTCTATGCCCGAGAAACTTTGTAATTATAACAACTTCTAGAAGATAAAATTTCCGTTCTCCTATTACTAAAAGCTCGGATCAATTCTACAAATCTTTACAAACGGAAATAGTAAAGAAGAAGAAACTTGCTTACCAGCGTACTCACAAACACTATAACTTGAGACGTCGACCTGTTCGCTATAAACTCAATGACTCTGTCTGGAAAAGAAATTTTGCTCTATCGGATGCCTCTAAATACTTTAATGCTAAATTAGCTCCTAAATTTGTCGGACCTTTTAAGATTAAAACTGTGTTGTCTCCTTGGACTTATGAACTGGTCGACGAAAATGGTAAACTCGCAGGAGTATGGCATGTAAAAGATTTGAAACCTGACCATACTGTTTCCGATTCTAATTCCGATTCTGCTTCTGAAACTCCTGATCCTCTTCCCTCCTCCCCTAATCCCTATCCTAGACCGCGTAAACGTCGTAAATCTGATATTGAATTTTCTCTCTAACACTTTTCCTTAATTTTCTTGGTGGGTAGTGCTACACAACGTGCGTTATGGGTGGCTGGATGGGCACGTAGGGTGGGCCACTACTTCGCGGAGACCTTTCTTCCTTTTCTCCGTCGACTTTAACATCTGGTCCCTTCTCCTTTCTTGCTTTTTTTTTCTTGAGTTGGGTTTTCTTCATTTGCTGTGGGGTTGGCTAATATTTTTGGGGTTTTCACGGGTTTTTACTATTTCTATATATATATGGGGTTGGGCGAAAATATATGGGATTGGGTCATTATGGATTTTAGGGCTTTTTGTCCTGGGTTTAACCCGAACTTCTCTCTTCCTTCTTTTTACCTTTATACCTCCTATACTTCGTTATAGCTCCTCTACCGAGGTCTCCGGTCTTGTTGGGGGGGAGGGGGGGAAGTTTTGTAACGAAATAATTTGGGTTTTGGTATATTTAAGTTACTTTGATATTGTATTTTAAATTTCTGTACAAGGTGTACATGTTTACTCAAACCTTCTTTCTAGAAATGGTTACGTTGTTTCTGTTCATAACTTGAACCACATAATATTTCCAAATAATTTTACTAATAGCATAATATAAATTTTCGTACCTTTGGTTATTCAAACGTTATAAATTCACATTTCAATATTTCATTTAAAATCTACATTGTTACTCCCTCTAGTGACGTATCCTAAAATATAGGTAATTAAGGTGAACTATATTACAAGCTTATAGTGGTCCTCTCTAGATGGCGTTAGTGGAGAAATCACAATTTATAATTTTTGGGCATTTATTGATATAGATAAAATATTGATAAGAGATTTTGGATAATACAACTTTAACATAAAAATTACGTCTTCTTTCTTTCCTGTGGCGTCCATTTTGCCAAGCTGAAAATTTTTGATGTCTTTTTGAAAAATTCCTTATACTATTATACGATTAAATAATCGGTTATATCTACAAGAAGCATAATTTGCAACAAAACAATTGGTGCTTTTCTAATTATTATCTGCAAGTTTTTTTGTTCGCTTACATGCTGTTTTAGAAACATTTTCTTCGGCAAGATCGAGTAAGTTACCAGTGAATTTCTCTGATTTGTTAGTAATAATTGACTTCTTTCCTAGCGTTTAAGACGTTTTAATTAAAACACGAATATTGATGCTTTCGTAAAGGAAGGAAAGCACTTCGATAGACTCACATTTGGCCGGTTCTATCTAAGGGGCAACGAATAAAGATTATTTACTTACATAATGTTAATTACCTTCTCCTTTTAGCTTCAACGAAGTACCTCCTACTTTAATTTTAACGAATTACCTGGTCCTTTTAATTTCAACGAATTTTCTCCTTCTAGCTTCAACGAAGAACCTTCTACTTTTCACTTCAACTAATACCTCTATATATCTACATTCTGGGTTTAACTTCTGAATCTTAACTAAAATAAAACCGGATCGTGACAACTTCTGCATCGACTGAACAGAATTACTACCTGCTTATATAAAGGTTAGATCATTCCTTTTTCTATTATCACATGAGATTTAACTGAATAATTATTGAGTAAATCTTTAGATAAGTAATGCTAAAGTACACCTGCTAAAAATAATTAAACCAATTAGTCTGTTATAACAATATCTTAACCTATATTTGTATACCTGTTATCACTATGTCCTTGTTGCTGTATCCTTAATCTTTCACTTCACAACCACGTGACCTTCATTGCCTGTTCTTTTACCATTATTTTCTTTCCTCATTTTGTTTTGTAATTACAATAGTACCATTTAACTGTACCTATTTTGACTGCCATTTTTGTGTTGTGCGCAGCATCACTTTAATTGGGATGCGTAAAAGTAGCTTCACTACCATTATATAAACATATGTTTGTATTGCATTGGTGTAGACATTAATTATTAATCTTTTTTTTTCCTCTTTCTCTCTTGAAATTTATACATTTATTAAATTTTCATGATATTGGATTCATTATTGTTTAAAAGATAAAATGCTTTCTGAGCTATAAAATTTGTGCTCACTATAAAAATTTATTTCTTTTGCGTAAACCACCGCAAGTTGTTTGTTTTTTTTAATTATTTGGTAATAATTTACGCTTTGTAAAGGCGTCAAAACATATGATTCTCTTTTAGTTTATACAAAGGAAGGCCTTCCCTTGAAAAAGGGGAATTAAGTAAGTTTTGGTTTCCAGGATTAATTAAACAATTACTGGTTCGTAGGTGTCGAACCTAACTATCTGGCTTGCGAACGGTATTTACTATTTTTTTTGTACATTTGGGTTATTTACATATATTTTTTTGTTGTTGTGGATTAATTGGATACACATCCTCAATTATTTAGTTTTTTTGATTTTAAAAATAAAATATACAGTTGTTTATTTCGCACTACAGCAGTGTTATTATTCCTATTTCCTCTTGTACTTCCCTTTTCCTACAATCTCCTTGCTTATTCCATTCTGCACCACTGTCCAAGAGTCGGAACAGCGGTGAATCTTTGCACTATCTAGGGGAGAGGCTCTTGGCGCCGGCATATCAAACATCCTTCTTCTCTAACCCCGACCTAACCGACACTTTTGAGCTAGTTCGGTGTGCTCACTAGCTGTGAATGAACAGAGATACCTCTCCTTCTTCCTTTTTCTTCCAGCTTCCCGTTTAAACACGTAACAAAATAAAACCAGAAAACACCAAACGGTGAAACTTATTTAAATTAAAGTAACCCTAACGCATTATGAACATTAACATGAAGTACAAATCAATGTTTATTATAAAAACAGTAAAATTATATAACTCAAAATGTAAGACATCGAGTACAAATAGTCCAAACAGTGTTACAATCTACTCTAAAAATGTTGCATTACTTACCTTATCTTGTAGTTTACAAAACAATGTTATAAACTCAGACAAAACTATATAAATGGAAAACATTATGAACATCAAGTATATATGGTCATTGTATGGACTAATAGCAAACTTCACATATTTAGTATAGACTATGGAAACATTCCGAATGCTATGTAAGAGTTTAAGAAATTTACTGTTACTGTTAGCGCTTTTTTAATATCTTGATGTAATTTTAACATTATGAATATCAAGTGTACATTGTCTTTGTAGAGGCTGATAACAAATCGCTTAGTATAAAATGTTATGAACGCTTTGAACATTACCTTGAGTGATTTTGTAAACGTTTCTGCTTCATCCGGAATAATTGAACAGTATAATAATTATAATTAGTGACGTAACAGTGCTTATAATGTATACAAAAATTAATTATTTATAGTTTAATAGCAAATCGTAAAGATATAAACAGAAAATCAATAATTAATACAATAGGATGTGGATCGAATTATTTTAAACGAATCTGTATTCAATAATAGATAAAAATGCGATTAATCTTCTGGATTGACTACTTATTAATTTCAGTTTCACTCATATTGCTACAGGTATATCACAATTATGAGTCATTTCCAATAATTTTTGTTTTTAGATTTCAGATACATCAAAATTTATTAAGTATCTCAAATATTATCAAGATGATGATTTTGGGGAAATTCAAACGGTCAGCTTTTCAGAAAAATTGGTGTTTCATTTTTCCAAATCGTTCTCAAAATTTGTAAACAGTGTTATTCGTTATTTATATTACTTATCTTTGCTTTTCGAAAATATGTTTTTAGAAGAGTCGGTTGTGGATATGGATAATATAAAGATTTTATCTAATTTGTTGATAAGTGGTAAGGACGTAAGGGAGTATTTTTGGGATATGGTGAGTGTATTTTATGGGAAATTTGAAATTGAACCTATTTTACTATAAACTGTGTAATTTTACAAATTAGTACAAATAAATTAAATCTCTAACATACTATTAAATATGATGGTATTGAGGACTATAATAACAATAACGTAAAGTTTTATTATGGATCATTACTCATTAAAATCACAATAGCTGTAATAAACAATTGTGTAAGTTAGTAAGTTATTAATAAATTTATGTTAGTATTTCCAATCTTAACTATAGGCAAGTGCTTTGTTTTCGTGTTTCATGGTTTAATAATCAAACTAGATTAAGTCGTCTGGAATTAATTGATGTAAATGGCGCCCACCGAAAACTAAATTTACATAAAGGGATGGTAGGGTAAGTTGGTGACATACTTTAAGTATCTGCATTCTGTTGATAAAATCATAATTTCATTATTCCCAAGTTAAAATGTATGTGTTTACTTAGATGTAAACGCTGACATAGAAATAGATAGAACCAAATGTTAATTGAAAGTTGACGTGTTCGGACAAAATATTTTTAATGTGCAAATTAAATAAGAATAATAAAAATTATATAGAAATTATATAACACCTAAGCACTCTTACATCGGTGACACTGCCTAATGTCAAATTTCCACCTCAAATCCTCGACGGTGACACGAAGGCGGGCGACGTGCTCCAGCTCTCGGATCTCCTTCGCTTCCTCTGCGGACGATAGCTGTATCAGTGCCAGAGAGATCGGGTGTCCTGGATGATGGAACAATAATGAACGTTAAAACTACCTTGTTGCAGCTCTGAGATCATGTCGCTTTCGGTGATTTCACGGGTACGCCACGTATAATTACGTTAAACACTCGATTATTTTTTATCTGATAGGTATGATACAGTGCTTAGCCATAAACCTGAGCAATCTATCTCGATCATTGGTCGAGGTAGGCTGCATTCCGATGCCCTCGCTGACGGTCTTGGCTTAGGCGAAGACAATTCCATGTCAGTCAAGTTAATCCAGTTCTTCCCTTGAGGAAGGATTAGCAGGGCTTCCTCTGTATCTTGAAGTTGTTTTTATCGGAGCTGGTGGAACTGGCGCGGGCGTCTCCTTTTTTTTATTTCTTAGGTGATGACTTCAGTGTTCGTTGCGCAGGCAGTGGCGGCAGTGAACGTCTGACTAGACGGGGCCGCCGGTTGAACCTCAGCTGGCGGGACGTTTGTAGGCGATACTGACATCGTCTTCTTTGCGGCTGCGGTAGGTGTTGCGTTGCTGCGCGGTTCTTCCCACAGTAGGTGGCACAGACAGTACCTAGTACCGTAATGGAAACCGGAGCGGGCAAGTGTAATCTCCCATCCACCGGTCTTAATCGCTGCAGGCATGCCCATTGTGAAAGCGATGTCGGCTAACGGTACTTTTTGGTAATGACAAATTTGTCTATAACTCGTAGAACCTTTTTGATCGAGACCTAAACCTCAATTGGCCTTTATTTGGTCACAAGACCAGCTAAAGCCGTTTGTCAATTTTTGTAATAAAACAAAAATTATAAATTATATTTAAATAAGATGTCTTATTTAACAGAATTATTATTTGTTTAACAAAATTATATACACGCCTAACCTAAAGTCAATTTGGTATGGTTTAAACAAAAATTATATAGAAATTATATAACATTGAGATGCATTTGGTCACGTAAAACCCTCAAGTTACAAATAATTTAAATATTTTTCTTGCAACAAAACATAAGTTCAGAAAATTTAATCAAAATATGTAATATTAAAAAACGTAAGCTGCTAAAGCTTTTTGATAATAATCATTGATACATATAAAGTTTTAAGAACTACTAACATGTTTTGAATCCGCACTTATAAATAGATTGTATCAATTTTTAAAAATTATTCTTGTTTTTGAACAACGCAACAAAATATCGCCAAGATCGTGTGTGTGCGTGTGTATGTGAGTGTGAGTGTGTATGTGTGTGTGTGAATGTATGCGTGTATGTGTGCCTGTGTGTTTGTGTGTATGTGAGTACGTATGCGTGTGTGGATGTCTACGTATATATGTTGGTATCCACGATAACTCTAGAATGACATCACGTACGTACTTAATATTTCGTATTGTTGCACACGAGATATGTTTGTTATATAGTTGAAATACCTAACGTGCTTAAAAAATTATAGAAGAGGAGTAGTGTATAGCAATCCTATTTATTCAGTTAAGATCCAAAGCTCAAAGTGTGAAGATGTAGTTAACAGTTGTGCGAAATGGGCAGACGTGAGCGCAGCTATACATGATGGACGTGTATGAGTTAGTTCTGCTGTCGCCTTGTTCGTTAAGAAAGTAAAAATGCAGGTGCTAAATACTTAGCTTTCGCCTTAGCGGTTCTCATAAAATTAACGACCCTAACATAACAATTGCCGTTAAGGAACCCCAAGCTTTGTAAGGATTTACGGTAATTTTAGTTAGGCTCCATGTCGTTTTGTTTTGAAAATGCCCAAGTACCCTCATATATAACTAAGCGTAACAAGTTGTGAACTATTGTCGTACTAAATAATTTGTTGGGTTTTTAATGGTAACACAAACACAAACACAAACACAGACACAGAAACAGACAACACAGACGCAGCGCAAACAACAAACGCAAACGCAAACACAACACACAAACACAAACACACACACCGCACATACATACACACACACACACACACACCGGACACATACACGCACGCACGACGCACACACACACAGCCACACACCACACAACACAAACACACGCACACCACACCACACCCACACCACACACACAGCAGCACGCACGCACACACACACAACACAACACTCACAACACACACACATACATACACACCACCAAAACCAACACACATACACACACTACGACATCAATATCCATAAATACTCACACACATACATACACAGATATATATAATATATATATATATATATATATATATATATATATATTTATAACCAATAGCCATTTTAAACCATTTAAGTAAAAGCCTACACCGCCACTGCTTCTACGACGAAATTCATAAGTACAATCCCAATTTAGAAAGCGGTTTGTGGTTGGTTGGTCGACTGAAAGTCGCTGCAAGCAGATAAATGATTGACATGAGATACCTAGCAAAATTTCATAAATTCGAGCGTTTTATAGTAGCATTATTTAATTAATTAATTAAATTAAGTTCTTTTTCTTTAACCGTTGTATTCAGAATTTCCTGTTGAATTCAAAATATCGGTCAGATGGTTATGATGCCATTTAAAAATCAAAAGTTAATACCATTTACTCGTAACTGGAGCATCCAATCAAAATTTATGAAGAATAAAAATGTCCGCAAATATGTCTAATACACCTTCCGAAGGTTTCATCCCGCTAATGCTAACGGTTTTCGAGCTACATCGATGTTTCCATACTTTTAATGACCCTGTATATATACATATATATATATATATATATATATATATATATATATATATATATATATATATATACCACACACACACACACACACACACACACACACACACACACACACACATACAGTTCCGCGGGATAATAATTAAATTTTCGGCTATTTGTAAATTTAGGGTGGCAGTGTTTGAACCAATGCTGTAAAGCAACTGTCAATTTAAGGTTATCTTGGGTTGAGGGTAAATCACCTCCAAGAACAAGAAGTAATAAAGAAAAGCTGGTGCAGAACATTTAGTAGAAGCTTGACCAAAAAACGTTCATGGTAGGGTGCTTGCCTTTCACCTGAACGGCGCGGGTTCAAACTTGACCGAGGTAGCTGTTTTCTAAAGAACGGAGAAAACCAAAGCACTCTTTGTGCTCGGATATGAAATAAAACTGTAGGTCCCGTGACAATAGGATGATTGACACGTTAAAGTTCCCTTACTAAAGGTGGAGTTCCTTTAGTAGGTCATAATTCTAGTGACCGGAAGTGCTAAAAACCATTAATAGTTGATGCTCATAGAGATGGCTGATATTTTCGTTTGTGTCTAGATCTCGGCCCACAAATACCAAAAAGTAATAGTAATCTTATACAGGTATGGAAAAACATTATTGCGGGTCGGACTTACAAGCTAGAAAGAAACCCAATAAGCATTATATGAGTGTGAGAGAGACATAACTTTACCGATGTTGCCACTTGTACATATTTGCATGTAGGCACAAAATATGAACTACTTAAGCCTCCTTCAATCTAGCTTCAACATTTCTAACGAAACCAAAGCAATTAAGATGATGTTGAAAAGCTGCGTGTTCTTTAAAGCTATTAAGTAAATATTTTACACTTATACATTAAATGATAATACCTTAAACATCGAAGTTTATCGTAATTGCGAATTTATGACATGGTTCGATTACTACTCGTAAGAAGAACCAAGAAGAAACCTACGAGAGCTACAACAAGAACATTAACATTTACATTAATAGTATAACTTAAGTTTAAGGTTTAACTTTAGCATTATAATTCTTATTGAAAACCAACTATTTTTAAAATGAACAGAATACACTTTTTTCAAAACTTTATAAGATAAAAATACGAAGAAATTCATTTTAGCCAATAAATAAAATCTTAATTTGATCATTTTAGTAATCATTTTAATATTAACATGAATTGAAGCTAAACCAGTTAAAGATCCATTTATTTTAACTGGACAAATTTTAACTTCATAAAATTTTTACTTTTCTAATTACATACTTAATATTAAAACTATGAGATAAAATTATATTTAATTAAGTTAATGAACTTGTTTAAGTATAAAGGTATATTTTGAATATATAATAAAGAGCTTATATGCCCTATTAACTTTACTATCATTAATTAACTAAATAATAAATAATTTGGACAAAAATTAGCAATTAAATGTGTCATTGATACTAGCCTACTCAAAAACGCAAGTATGGCATCAGCGCTTTTAATTTGTTGTAAATTCCATCTTACTTACCACGTGAACTGATTGTACTCTCTTTGTTTTACTTATAAGTTAGACCCGTGATAATATTTTTCCATATCTGTATATTAAAATGATAGGGTTATTTAATTCACGCAGATTGGGGACAACCGCTTGGCGGATTTCCATGATTTTTTTATATGAAGGTAATTTTGCGTTGAAGGAATTTTAAAATAAATGTAAAAATTAAATAAATATGATTGAAAATGCTTAAGCTGTATTATCGATATTTTTATTGAAGTGGGCGGCGTTGGAGTTTTTTACGTTAACATATCTATCTGACATGAAGTTTTAAACGTCATTCTGACATAGATTATTGTTTTTGTTTCTACAATGTTGTAAATTTTATTTTAACCCCAAAATTTTGTGGGAGTAAAGATCGTAAGAATATTTATTACCCAACAGGAAATCAATTATAGGGCTTATAGAATTGTACATGTCATAACAAAGAATACAATGACAAATTTAAATGTAAAATATGTATAACTATATGAACAGTGTAATATATTATAACAAATAACCTAATAAACTATGATAGAAACAAATAGCAGAAAGGCATACAAATTTAGAGAAATATATATGGTAATAATTTTTCGGCATTTGTACACATAATCTGAACTGGAGGTCTGCGTAATAATTCAGTACTAGCTTGTTGTGGATTAAATGACCTTAAATTGGTGGTTTTGAGGAATATGAAATGGCACCCGACAACAAAAATGAAGCATCGATTCTATTAAGAATTAAGATCCTTAGTAGCTTAGCTGTTTGCAGCTCTCTACGACCAGATAACGACTGTTAATTACCTGGTCGATATTTGATTTACATCAAACCACATGTAATTTAAAACATTTATTAACTAACAACTTACAGTATTATTTACTACGCATTTGTCATATATCACATCGGTGGGGTTGTCACTTCTAATTTGTAATTTTGCACAGTTGCCAAGTTTACATTACTCACAACGACGACATGGAGTGCTGTAAGAGAAAGCATGGTCAACTTTGAATTACAAAATTTTAGGAATTTTTATGGATTCTGTCTAAAGTCAAGCGATGTGAAAGATTAATAGGAATCATATTAAATAAGTATATTCAAATTTACTAATAATGTAGGCGTAGTAAAGGGTATTAAAATCATCACAGTATGGATGAGTTCTAGAAAAGTTAAATTTGAGTTAAACATAACACCGCGATCCTTAATTCTGCCCTTTGTGGGAAGATCAGAACCATTGATTTTATAAGACTCTAGTACCGGAGTGTAGCTTGACGTGAATATGAAACAATAACGCATTTCGTGACATTAATTTTTAGGCTATTGCAATAACACCAGCGAACTAGAGCACCAATATTGTCTTGTATAATATATAAAGAATCTCATTAATAAACAGTAAGAAAAGTAAGGGGCCCAAGGTGGATCCCTGAGGAAGACTAGAAGGACGTGAAAATTGAAACGACGAGAACCCGTTGTAAAAGACATAGCAAATTCTGATTTTTAAAATACATTGAATGGAGAAAGTTAATTAATGTAGGTGAAGCACCTGAGGTCCAAAGTTTTTTTAGTAGCAGATCATGGTCAGCTTGCCCACGCCTATCAAGAACTTCTGTAAGAAATTGTGTGATACAAGCTAGATTAGTTGTAGTTGAGCGACCTGGCAAAATCGATGCTCTCCCTCTCCTCTTACAAGTCTTATAAGTTAGCATTAGGGCCCCTTATTAAAACACAAATTCAAATTCCCCGCCATAACCAAACAGAATGTAGAGACTTAAACACAAATTCAGTTTTACCGCCAAGGAGGCGACCTTATTAGAATACAGATTCAAATTTACCGTCTTAACCTGCAGAGACTTAAATACAAATTTAGATTTCAGAGTACACTGCATCCAGATACAACAAATGCCAACATATTACATATTTCAATTGCAATTGTAATAAAACAGGTGAAGTGAACTACATTGATAGGATTTTTAATAACAATGCATGCTTATATTGTGATATTTTCCATTTACACGTCACACTGGAAACTGACTTGAACAGACAGTATAGACAAAATTGTTAAGGCCCAAGGTTCATGCCATTTTTTCTGCTGTACATAAATGACCTTATTTCTTTAACAACTAACCCCATCCATTGCTTTGCTGACGATAGCACTTTTCACTGTAGTTCATCTCAGTCTACTCATAGTGATAATCCACCTTCTATGTCAAATCACGAAATTAAAGCTGAAATGGCAAATTCAATCAACAAAGACATTGTAAGTATGAATGGCTCAGTTCTTAAGTTTTCAGACTCTATTACTCTCATGGATTGACCATCTTCTGTCAGCTACCAAAACAGCTTCTCGTAAAATAGGCTTTTGTACAGATCTAAGCAGTTCTTTACCTCACGACAACTCCTTCTGCTGTATAAGGCCCAAATTCAGCCTCATCTGGAACATAATTCTCACCTCTGGGTTAGTGCTCCCCAATACGCTCTCGATATCGTTGATGGTATTCAAAAGAGAGCGATTAGGCTTATAAATGACCCGTCCTTAACTTCTCACATACAGTCCCTTGAGCATAGAAGGATAGTTTCAGTTCTTTCTTTGTATTACCGTTATTACAAAGGCTATTGTGCTGCTGAATTATATTCTTTGATACCATCTCGGCTATCTTTGCGAGAAACACTCGGTTCGCTCATACGCATCATCAGCATGCAGTACAAATCTCCACTTGTCGTACCAAACGGGCGCAATACACATTTTCTACACGGCTTCTAAACTCTCCCTAGTTCCTGTTTTCCTCTTATGATATGAGAAAATTTAAGGTAGCTGTTCATAGGCATCTATTGGCAATTCATTATCCCTCTATCCATCCTCCTAAGTGTTCCTGAGTACTTTAGCACGATAGGCCAAATTTAGCCTGTTCATGTCCACAATCATAAAAAATAAATTAAACTCTTTATGTACTAGTCAAATAAAAGTTCTTTGTAGTGATGGTAGTAAAGTTAACAGTAAATTTCAAAAACATTATGGACATGAAGCAGAACTTTCAAAATTAGATTCCCTGTAAAAGAAAGGAAAAAAGTTGCTGCTAAATTACAGTCAATGGTGTACCACCTAAAAAGTAATTTCTTTATTAGAGTAATTGCAATATTAATTATGTAAATAATTTTACAAAATTCGATCGTTTTCAAAGCTGAAAATTTTCAGAATAGTCCAGACTGCTTATGATAATATTGGGATCATTTGAAGAGAATAACTATAATTGATGTAATACTAAAGGTAGTTATGGTATTGAATGTGAAGATGGCGAGAGATATGCAAATGATGCAGTATCTTTGAATGTATGGTACAAGAAAATTTGTCAAATGTAGCCGATGAAAATAAAATTCTGTTTTATAAACCGCAAGCTACTGAGTCTGAATTATTAAATAATTGTCATTTTAAATTATTATATAGTTTTATTTAATAACTATAAATAAATTTCAAAAATGTATGTTGTCAACGAGACTTTAACCGTGGATGGAACACATGGACTAAATTGTTACAATTTTGAGTTAACAACCCTTGATGAGTTTAAGGAAGGTTGCCCCGTGGCATTTATGTTTTCCAATAGAAAAGACACATACAATGTATTCTTTCAACAAATTCGAGATAAAGTTGGTTGGTAGCTAAAATAGTCAAGTTAAACATTTTTATGTTTATGATTTTTGTAGGTGAATTTCACCCTAATCAATGACTATTAACCAAGAATAGACTCAGCATTCCTTATCATACTATATAATAAGCAATTGTTTGGCCCCAACCAATGACTATTAGTCATTGACCCTCACATTTTAATGTCCAATTTGGTTGAATTTTAATGCTTGGGCATCAATGATGGGTTTTCATAATACTCAACACCTTTATTGCTCTTGACATATTCATAGAGCACGGCAAAATAATATTAATAAGGTTTAGAAAAACAAAAAGAGGTAAAAAGGCTATTAACATTTTACAACAGAATACGACAGTAGACGAATTTTAAATGTGCTTTAGGAACACAATTACGATGCTCTTAAGTGATAATGATACTGTAGGCAATCGTTTTAGATTTTGAACTTCACGCCAATATGTTACAGCTGGTAGGAAATGTTTAGGGAGTTTGACTCGATTACTTTACGTTTCCGTTATTATTATTATTATTATTACTATGGGGTATGTTTGAAGTTGTATTGCTGGGTGCGGTGTGGTCCACAATAAAAATCTTTTGTCATCATCGAAATTTTACGTTTTGTTCGGCTAAACCTACAATACTAAAGAATTCAAAGATAAATAACTAATGGTTCAAAATATGTGTGATATTAATGTTGTATAGATATTGAGCATTATAAGTAGCTATTTTGTAAGTTACGCGCATGCGAGTTCGATAGATAACCTTTGTAATTGTACATGAACAACATAGATGATGCAATTGCTAAATTTAAGGTAAGTATGTTTTTTCTATTCAAATGATACTGAATTATCATAAATTTAATATTCAAATGCCTTGTACACAGACCCATTTTTATCCTTTACATCCAAATATATGTGAAATGTGTAAATGGCATCAGTATTCAACGTACTAACCTCAATTTATCGAAATTGATGGCTGCATTGTATCGCTTACATTTGGAAAACAGAAGCACTTAACTTTAAAAAATTATTATTTAAAAAAAAAAATTGGCTCGTAGGTAATTGCTTTAAATAATAGCAATAATTTTATATTAGTCTCTCTTAGTTAGGTTTTGCCAATACTCGGGTAATTTATTTTGATTTAAAATTAAAACACGAAATCACTTCGTTAATAAATAATTTTATTTACAACCGAAAATATTCATACGTTATTATTTACAACATCTGTTTTATAATAACAGAAGCTCGTTATAAACATACGATAACCACACTTATTATTTAATTTACGATTATCACAATTTTCGTTTGCTTGAGATGTTTTCACTTTTTAGGTTACCCGATTCTTTTACCGAGAATAATTTTAAATTTGACATGCATTTTAGTGCATGATCTTACTTTGAAAAAATTAGAAGAGAGTGAAAAAATCCTTATATAACTTTTCAGTGCAAACAAATATTCCCATAGTAATATACCAATATACATAAAAACTTACTGATCTGTGATTGGTCCAATTCATTTTTGAAAATGTAAAATTTCAATTTTTTATTTATGGACCAATTTCGAAAATAAAGGCATTTTCACAATCTAAGCTTCATTTCTGACTTTTTGATACCCCATATGATGATAAATATTCAAAAGACAAATAAACTAGACAACAATGATATATTGAACCACAGTTACGATTATTTTCCACAAAGAAAAAAACAATCAATCACCATTGTTAGGATTTCAGATATTGAACAGTCTGTAACTAAAGACTTGCCGCAAAATAAACCTAGTTTAATTTCTACTAGTTCAGCAAATACCACCTGTATTGCAAGTCAATAATCTAATAACTAACTATATCAATTAAAATGTTAAACAAGTGTCCTCTTTGGCATAATTACATGCTACATATTTTATCATTAGGGGAAATTGATTTTATACGAGGCAGGTTCAATAAATACACGTTCGAGCGGTGGTACATATAAGCGGTTTATTTAAACTAAACAAAATTGCCATTACTACACATACAGGCATCCCACTGCTTCACTAGAGGCTGTACACCGGTGTCGTACCATTCTTCTGGCTGTTGACGGAGCCATGTCAAAACTGCCTGTTGGACTTCAGCGTCCTACTGGAATCGCTGTCCCTTGAGTGCCTTCTTCAATGGTCCAAAGACATGGAAGTCACAGGGTGACATATCCGGGCTGCTCGCACAGCAGCGACATTGGCGTCACTCTTCGCATGCCGAGGTGCGCCCGGCCTTGACAAATCCGCTGTCGATTATCGTCCATTACTAAACTACCGACACCATTCCACGACTGTGGTTTTCGAAGGACACTGTTCACCATAAACATCTTGCATTCTTCAATAAATTTGAACAGGGGTGTTGCCCTCAGGGTTTAAAAACTGTATTATAGCTCGGTAATCGTTCTTGGACGCTCTAACGATACGACCTGCCATACTGAAACGCGCACAACGACTGCGCATTCTACGAATATCATGGTTATAGCAAAAGTAACGTTCGTGCTACAGCGCTCGAACGTGTATTTATTGAACCTACCTCGTGTATTCTCCTTATTAAATATATCCGTTAAAAGACAATGATTTTTAATTACGTAAAAAAAACCAACGTGTTTCATTCAACAAATTTCAAATTTTTATTTCAAAAAAACGCAAAATAAGTATAAAACGACAAAGTTTTCTATTATTCAATCAAATGAAGTTTCATTAATGTTAAATTGCAATATTTTAAATTTAAACCAGACTATCACACAGATCAAAGTGTATTAATTTTGCATCTCACAGCTTAATATCCTGTTGTATTGCATCTAGCTGCAGTCTCTTTTGGACAATTACACTGTAATTATTTTATGTCATACTATAAGCCAATGTTTCCAGATATATTAAAAATCGGTAAAATCATACCTATTTTCAAAAAAGGTGACCCGAAAATGCTTAATAATTACAGACCTATATGTCTACTATCTGTATTTTCAAAAATTGTGGAAAAGTTGATTGAGAACAAAATTATATCCTTTCTTCAACGTGTTAACGCCTTAATTGGCCAACAACTTGGATTTCGTCAAAACAGGTCAACTACTTCAGCGCTACTGAGCATCTTAGACTACATCTATAAAAATCTAGACAGTAATGTTAAAGTTATGGCTTTGTAAGTCGACTTAATTAAGGCTTTCGACTGTGTTCAACATAATATATTATTATCAAAACTAAATTTTTTTGGAATGAGAGGTAAAGCAAACAACTTATTGAGGTCGTATTTAAATATGAGGAGACAGTTTGTATCATATCAAAATTGTAATTCCAAAGTACTCACTGTTCCGTAGGGTAGTGTCCTGGGGCCTCTGCTTTTCCTGTTGTATATTAATGACATTGTGAATACAATGTCCCACAATAAATTCGTTTGCTTTGCTGATGATATAACAAAGATTTAAACAATATGTGTAATAATCTTAAAGTGGCACTAAAAAACCAGTAAAATGGTCGCACTAGTGATCCTCAGTGCAATAAATGTAAAAAGGAAATATTAGAGGCACAATTAGACTTGAAGTGTGAAGGATATTGTGGAAAATCGTTTCACTCTCAATATTTAAAGTTGGTAATAACAAAATATAATAAGATCAAAGATTTAAAGGACAATATAATGTGGTAGTGTAGTCAGTGTAAACAAAGATTTAGGTCATTTATAGCAGGTGGCGGGTTGGTGGGCAACCTTCGGGGGTAATTTCAAATGACACACTAGTAGAAAAGATAGTTAATATCGAAACTAAAATTACGGATGCTATTAACAGGATGGCAGAATTTGGAACTTTGTAAATTGAAGTGGAAAATATTAAACAGCTCATACAGAGTGTTAACACTAAAATGAGTTATGCTGATGTAATAAAAAATAATAATGAGGAGGTGTTAATAATTGAAACTAAAACCAGTAATAGTCATCCTATGAAAATAAAAGACATCGTCACAAACACTATCATGCCAAACGAATTAAAAATTTCAGTTAAGAAAATGCAAAATATCGATAAGGGTAGAGTGGCAATTACCTGCGAAAACAAAAACGACATTCATAAGTTAAAGTCGGAAATAGACCATAAGTTAGGTGACCAAATAAGTACATGCGTGAAATTGAAGAAAAAGTCCAAATTGAGAGTGGTAGGAATTGATTACTCAAATGAGAAAAATGCGACAGCAAACAGAATCTGTAGATGGAATAATGAGGAATTGAAGGAGTGCATATTACAGCAAAATGAAATAGAAGCTAGTGATCTCGAAGTAGTTGCTATTTTACCAAGAAAGAAATCTTTCAATGCAATAATAGAGACAAACAACATAATGCATTAGAGATAACTGGAAAGATCTAAATTGAAAATCGGCTGGGGATTGTGCAAAGTGTTTGACCATATTGATCTAACTAGATGTTTTAACTGCAATGGCTATAATCACAAAGCGGAAAAATGTAAAAATAATCTATCATGTGGATACTGCCCAAGAGAGGATCATAAAATAGATGACTGTGAAGTAGAGGAGTATAACTTGGCTTGTATTAATTGCATAAAAGCTAACGAAAAATGGAACTTAAAAAAGCTAAATACTGAACACTCAGTGTTCGATACTTCCTGTTTGGTATACAAGCGAAAAGTAGAGGAAGCGAGAAGAAGCATTGACTATGGAAAAGATAAATAGCAGTTAAATAATAATAAACCACAATGTGTGTATCTACAGAACTGTCAAAGCCTGACAGTACATTTTGATGAATATAAAGTTTTTATTACGAAAGAGGCTCCGGCGTTAATGTGTTTAACAGAGACTCATTTAACTGAAGACATCAGTGACTCGGAGATTGAAATTAGCGGTTATACTATCATTAGGACAGATTCTTCGAGTCGATTTACAGGTGTGCTATGTTATATAAGTAAAGGTTATAAATATGAGATAGTAGGTAGATACACTTTACAAAAAATTTATTGGTTTGTACTGATACGAGTATCTATACTAGATAAGAAATTGCTTATTGGGGGAGTATATCGATCCCCTAACAGTTCGTATTCTGTATTCTTAGATTTTTCTGAAACTTTGTTGGATGATATAGTCCTAAAGGAAAAGCAGACTATTATAATAATGGGCGATATTAATATAAATTACGTAGGAGATAACTTATATGCAAATAGGCTTAAGTGGTGTTTAAATAATAATGGGTTGAAACAGTGTATCACTGATTGGACACACATAGTACCATCAGGTCATACATACATAATTATAAACGCAAATGATAAATATAACAATTATTATGCTAAAGTAATGGAGGTAATGAATGAAATGCAAATGATGTCCGTAACTCGAACAGTATGTAAGGAAAAATCTAATCCATGGATTGATCAAGCAATATTAGCTTTAATCAAACTAAGGGATAAGAATTTCAAAAAGTATTCTGTTTCTAAAATAGAAGCAGATTGGGTGGAATATAAACAAAGCAGAAATGATGTTGTGAAACAAATTAGAAGAGCAAAAATAAGGTATTACGAGGAGAATATTGATGCTAATAGAGGAGAACCAAAATTAATGTGGAGAACCTTAAAAAAATATTGTTGGTAATAGATCAAATGAAGATTTTTTGAGAAATCGAGTATAATGGAGTAGTTAGTAATGACTTACAAAATATATCTAACAATTTTAATAATTTTTACATTAGTAGTATACAGGAAATTGTGCAATCAATTCCACACATAGATTTTATGTATAAAATGAACAAATTCAGCTGTAGAATGAGTTCATTTAAATTGGTTAATGAGAAAGAGGTCACAGAGATAACTTGTCAGTTACTCAACAAGGGTACGTCCTGACGATGTCCCAATCAACATTATTAAAGTGGCGCTAAATCAATTCATTTCACCTTTACTCCATTTTGTAAATATCTCTTTGGAAACGGACATCATTCCTGATAAACTAAAAATGGTCACTATTGTTCCCATTAGAAAAGTTTCAAATACCATCAAGGTTCCAGAATTTAGGCCAGTCAACATGCTTCCTGCCATCGCTAAAATATTAGAGAAGGTGGTATGCAATCAATTGATTGACTATATAACAGAATATGATATTATAACAACATACTAGTCAGGTTTTAGAAAAGGACATAATTGCGAAGAGGCCATTCAATATTTACTTAATGAATGGACAGAAAATGTAGATAAGGGGTTAATTACATCTGCAATATTTTTAGATTTGAAACGAGCCTTTGAGACAGTGGACAGGGCTAAACTTATAAGCACTCTGGAAAATTATGGTTTCGATTGTACTGTTCTTCGATGGCTAGAGAACTACTTGACGAATATAAAACAAAATGTAAAATGTGGTAATTGTGTATCAAATACGGTTACGATTCATCACGGTGTTCCTCAAGGTCCCTTACGTTTTCATTTTGTACATAAATGACTTAGAACATGTATTGAAATATTGTGTTTCATCTTTTGCAGATGATGCTGTGATTTATTTATCAGATGATAATGTGAATATGTAAGTGTAAGTTACAGGAGATCTATGTAACATCAATAAATGGATCAAAGTAAAAAATTAAATGTAGGTAAAACCAAAGTTATGATTTTCAAGAGGCAAAATTGTCTCGACCTAATGGATTTCGAATTGTTTATTGACAGTGAGAAAATAGAATTACTGCAAACAATCAAATACTTAGGAGTGCTTCTTGACAATAGGTTAAAATTTAACGGACATGTTGATTATATCTGTAAGAAGATTTTGAAAAAGATTGGTATCCTTGGAAGGTGTAGTGGATGTTTATCATTTTGGGCATGTAAAACTGTGTGCAATACTATTGTATTGCCACATTTTCAGTATGCCGCAACAGTGATATACCTAGCAAATAATAGTGATATTGATAGACTTCAGCGACTCCAGAACAGAGCTATGAGGATTATTCTGAGATGTGACAGATATACTTGTATCAATTAATGCTCGAAAAGCTGAATTGGGTCAATGTCAGATATATGTTGGAAATAAATGCCTTGACATTTATACATAAAATACAGTTAAAGATAATGCCTAAATACTTTGAAGGTATATTATACCAAGGAAATAATGTGCATAGCCATAATACTATGAATAATAAGGACATTGTTGTGCAGTTTAAAAATACAAAAGGGGTCAAGACACATTGTTGTATAAAGGAGTAATGAAATATAATAAATTGTGTAGTAACTTGAAAAGTATTAACAATGTCAAAAATTTGCAAATATGTTAAAACCATATTTTAGGAATAAGTTAGAAGAATATGTCATATAATAAATAATGTATGTATATGTAAGAATGGATAGCAGTCTTTGCTAAAGAATTATTATTATTATGTAATATTACAGATTATTTTAGTTCTAACAAGCTTACTTTATTGTAATCAAGAAAAACTCATACTACGCAATTTTTTCTAAAAAAAGTCAATATTCAAATAGTTTGCTAATAAGTTTAAATAAAAAATGTATTCAACAGGTAACAACATACAAACTACTTGGAATTAATATAGATTTATCTCTAAAATTTAATGTACATGTTGATGCACTTTGTAAAAAATTATGTAGTTCCTGCTTTGTGTTAACGCAAATTGTGATTACCGAAGTTGCACTAAGTTTTTATTACTCAAATCTAGAATCAGCTTTAAGATATGGTATTATTTTTTGGGGTAATTGTACTTCTGTCTACCGATTATTTATACTACAAAAAAGATCACTACGATGTATATTTGGTTTAAGAAATATGGATTCATGTAAGCCATTGTTTATTAACCACAAGATACCCACGCTTCCGTCCCTGTATATATTTTAGAAATGTTGTCATTTGTACCGGGTGAGTCATTAAGGAAGGGCGCCGGCTATATCCCAGAAACAGCTTATGTCACGACTTCAAAAAAAAAAATTCTTTAATAAATGTGGCCAAGAGAAAATGTTGGAAATAATTTAAAAGTTTGTTAATAGACCGCTAGGTGGCGTAACTGCTGTAGTAAATTAAAGAGTGTCTAATAAGTAACAGAAACTTAAGGAAAAGGTATATTGAAAATATGGTAGTTATATATTTGGGACAATTTTACCCATTTCTTGTATAAGAAGTTTTCTCTAACTTCACAGGTTTTCCGTAGGGGAGCTGCGAAAGTTGTCAGGCAAACACGTAATTATCTTCGGAACCAGTCATCAAATCTTAAAAGTAATATTTCGTTGGAAAGGTCTTTTCTTGCGCTATTCTTTGATGTATTAAAAGTTAAGTTTGATTAACGGACAAAAGCTAGAGGACACTTTTTAAATATTGCTGAAATTTTAGCGATTTTCTTCAAAATATTAAATACGAGTTTCTTTGACTTATTGCCACAATCTTTTGCCAACAATGCCCGCTAACCAGAAAGCATATGCATATGCTTGCAGTATATTTCGAGTGCATGCAGAATTCTACTGTTGCTGCACGATTGTATGCGGCTCGTTTTCCAGAAAGACAGCATTACAAACAGAGACTATTTACTCGATTATCACAACGATTGAGAGCAACAGGAACAATTCATCCCCAGTTACTCACAGAGCACGCAGATACCGAACGGAAGAAAATGTTACAAATGTTCTACCACATATCGAAATTAATCCACATAGTAGCACAAGAGCAATAGCTCATGACTTGGGACTAACACAAACTACTGTTCAGCGTATTGTGAAAGCACATAAGTAAGTTTTAAATAAAAGTTAGCTATTAAAAGTAGTAAAGTTATAGCTATTAACAAACCATAACTTCAATTTTAATCTAGATTACATCCATACCATGTAGTCCTTCATCAATCACTGACTGCAGCTGATTATGGGCAACGTTTAGACTACTGCTATTGGCTGTCGAATATATTCATAGATAATCAACGTCTGTTATCGCAAATATTGTGGACTGACGAGGCTACATTCCGCAGTGAAGGTGGAGTAAATCGTCATAACATCATTATTGGTCCAGAACCAATCCTCGTTGGATGCAAGAAATTCAACATCAGGGCCGGTGGAGCGTCAATGTTTGGTGCGGTATTTTAGGAGGTCGAATTATTGGTCCTCACATTTTTGACGCACCACTTAATGGTGAAACGTACCTTAATTTCTTGCGGAACGATTTGCCGTTACTTTTAGAAGATGTACCGTTGCTTACTAGGCAGCGGATGTTTTTCCAACATGACGGCTGTCCGGCACATTTTCAGTACGCGTGCGTCAATTTTGAGTAAGACTTTTCCTGATACATGAATAGTAAGAGGGAGCTTTTTCCATGGCCAGCTAGGTATCTACATTTTTTATCCATTATTAACTTTAACAACTTAATAACCATTACCATTGTTACCTTCTAGGTCCCCGATCTAACTTGTTTAGATTTTTATTTTCGGGAAGAATAAAGGACCTTGTTTTTACAACTAGGCCAACTACACCTGAAAATATGGTCATTAGGATAAGAAATTCCATTCGCGGTTGCAGCTGTGTATTGATAATGATGGCAGACAATTTGAGCATTCAGGTCGCCACTGAGTAATGGCGTACTACTCATCTTAGCTAATTTTCGATGTAATTATTAACCAACGGTAATAAATTAACCCCAGTATTATCGAATTTTTGGGGTTAACTCTCGGGGCAGGGTTAACCCGTGTTTATAAAAGCTGGCCTAAGTAATAAACTATTATGTCAAAAAACTTTGCGTTTTATTGTTTTTGGATCTAAATTTAAAGTAGGTATAAAATTGAAACCAACAGAGATATCGACTTGAAATTTTCAGGGTATAGGCGAGATTTTATACTCTTTCTGAATAAAATATAAAAATATACCATTCTATTTAATATTTTGAAGAAAATCGCAATATTTGGAAAGCCTCCTCTAGCTTTTTGTTCGTTAATCAAACTTAACTTTTAATACATCAACGAATAGGGCAATAAAAGAGCTTTCCAACGAAATATTACTTTTAAGATCCGATGACTGGTTCGGAAGATAATTACGTGTTTGTCTGACAACTTTCGCAGCTCCTCCTACGGAAAACCTGTGAAGTTGGAGAAAAACTTTATACAAAAATGGGTAAAATTGTCCCAATAATACAACTACGATATTTCCAATATACCTATTCCTTAAGTTTCTGTTACTTATTAGACATTTTTAATTTACCACAGCAGTTGCGCCACCTAGCGGTCTATTTACAAACTTTAAAATTATTTCCAGCACTTTCTCTTGGCCACATTTACTGAAGAATTTTTTTTTGAAGTCGTAATATAAGCGGTTTCTGGGATATAGCCGGCGTCCTTCCTTAATGACTCACCCGGTACACGCTAATATTGACCAATTTACTTCTTTAAATTCTGTACATATCTTTAACACTTGTTTTAACCATTTACTAGGCAGTTCGCATAATCTAAAACTATATGAGTAAAACCCGTACTATATTGATGTAACATTATATAACAAACTATCAATCTTAAAAGTCTTGCATGTCACAAGCAATTCAAAAATTAGTTAACGAAATGTTAACCAAAATAGTACTTACTCAGTACATGAATACTATAAATGTATATTACTTTAGGAAGGTTCTGATGTATCATTATATTATTGTTAAATTAGACTTATCCTATATATTATTATAATTATGTGTTAAAAATGGTAACTAATTTTCTCGATAACTAGCTCACTTGTGGTGGATTAAACTTTCCCATTTTTCTCAAAAATTACACATATGCTGTGAAATCCCAAATTCCCTTCTCAATTTATAACTGATCAAAGTATATGGCTAATTTAATTATTTTTACTCGCCTAAACTAAATGAAATTTTTCCATTTTACTAAAAATAAAAGTCCTCTTTAACTCGCACACAATTTATTAATTAAACAACTGTAAATATAGAATTATTTTAACTTCCAATTGGATATTATTTTAGCAGAAGTATGACTTTACACCTTTTCTGTACTTCCACATAGTATGGGTTAAGACTCCCGACATCTCATAGTCTTACCTTGGAATACTTCTGAAAGTTAGATCCTGATGCTAAAAACAATCACACTACCCTTCCGAGATTGTTGTAAGACTTTCCTTACCTATAGAAAATCATGTTGCACCTAACTATACTTAAGGTCACACTATACGTTCTTTGTCTGCTTGTTCTTTACTGTCCAGTTTATGACAAAGTGCTGAAATTTTATGTAATTACAATAAGTTCATATGGCGATATTCAGCATATTTTATTTGTATGTGATTGTCGTGTATTCACTCACCATAACTTAATGTGACCCAGTTTATTGTTACCATAATTAAGTAAATGACGTATTAGTACCACAAAAGAAATGCGTCCGAGTCATAACGGGATCCTCACACTGTAAGCTGTTGTTTAGTCAGCTAAGGATCATGATTGTTATAAATTTATACATTTATATACTGTCATAGTTTATGTAAAAAGTAAGTTATCAGATAATCAAAGCCGAGAAAACACACTCATACAACACAAGAAGTAAGAAAACAATATCACAGATTTTCAAAATCAAACAATAGTTATGAAGTCATAGGCCGAAAACTCTTTAAATGAACTTCCTACATATTTACAGTAACAACAAACTCCATTACTTGTTTTTAAAAGTAAGCTGTATGAGTGGTTAGTTGCCTCATCCATTTTATCACTAAACTGATTTCTTTTGGGAAAAAGTTGACATGTAGGATTAGAATTAAGTAACCGTAGCCTTAAAATGTAGTTTCCACTACGCCTTGTTCCTTCTTGGAGCAAATTTAAGAATATGTTAAATTTTGTAATGATTGTGTACCTCGTTTCATTTTATTTTTTTCCTCATTTTTGTTTATATTCAAATTTTTTGTTTACTTCCATTGTGTATATATAATAAAAAATGTAGGTTAATGTATTGTTTACGAACTGTCAATACGTGCGCGCGCATACAGAGTCGAAGGGAGAACGAACAATGGGTGGAATCCCCAAATTATAACCCCTTATTTATTTATGGTGGAATGTAATGTCTCGTATAAACAATGGTTCCCTACTAGAAGTTGTATAAAATCTGGGTGCATTCTCATCGTCGTCGAACGCGTTCTTCCTACCTACTTATCTTTTGTACACGTCAATGTACACTACTCTGGTTTTGAATTGTTTATTATTTGATTAAGCAGAAATGTCTTATGAAATTGATATGAAACTTATTAAAATTGAACCCAAAGAGGAAAAAGGAATAGATTTACTTCTAACTCAACATCTTGCAGTAAATAATGATCTAATAAAAGGTTAAATCAATTACAGTTCAGATAGTACCATATTTGACACTATTTTTTCAGATAATGTGAATATTAAGAAAGAAGACACTTCTTACCAAATAAACGATGTTAACTCAAGCGAAGTAGATCATGTAAAGGAAAACGGTATCGAATACATCACAAATGTACAGGGTGAATGTAATCAATTTAATAGTTTAACAACAGTGGAAGAAAATTTAAATCATGACATTTTAAAGCTCCGTTCAAATTTTAAATATCAATGTGACCAATGTGATTATGCAACAAATACCAATAGAAATTTAAAAGTACATTTTAAAAAACACTCTTCAAGTTATGAATTTAAATGTGACCAATGTTATTATGCAACTTATCGTAAAGATAATTTTAAAATTCACCTTAAAAAACATACTTCAAGTTATGAATTCAAATGCAATCAATGTGATTATGAAACACATATCAAACATCATTTTAAAATTCATCTTAAAAAACACTCTTCATGTTATGACTTTAAATGCGACCATTGTCAGTATGTGTCCAATTACAAAGCTAATTTAAAAAGTCATCTTAAAAAACACTCTTCAAGTTATGAAGTCAAATGTGACCAGTGTGAGTATGTGTCCAATCACGAAGCTAATTTAAAAAGTCATCTTAAAAAACACTCTTCGAGTTATGAAGTGAAATGTGACCAGTGTGAGTATGTGTCCTATCACAAAGCTAATTTAAAAAGTCATCTTAAAAAACATTCTTCAAGTTATGAATTTAAATGTGACCAATGTGATTATGCAACAAATACAAATCAAAAATTAAAAATTCACCTTAAAAAACACTCAAGTTATGAATTCAAATGTAATCAATGTGATTATGAAACAAATGTCAAATATTATTTTAAAATTCATCTTAAAAAACACTCTTCAAGTTTTGAATTCAAATGTGACCAGTGTGAGTATGTGTCCAGTTACAAAGCTAATTTAAAAAGTCATCTTAAAAAACACTCTTCAAGTTATGAATTCAAATGTGACCAGTGTGAGTATGTGTCCAATCACAAAGCTAATTTAAAAAGTCATCTCAAAAAACACTCGTTAGGTGATGAATTCAAATGTGACCAGTGTGAGTATGTGTCCAATCACAAAGCTAATTTAATAAGTCATCTTAAAAAACACTCTTCCAGTTATGAATTTAAATGTGATCAATGTGATTATGCAACGAATACCAACCAGAAATTAAAAATTCATCTTAAAAAACACTCTTCAAGTTACAAATTCAAATGCGGCCAGTGTGAGTATGCATCACATATGAAATGTTATTTAATATCTCACCTTAAGACACACTCTTCAAATTATGAATTCAAATGCAACCAATGTGAGTATGTGTCCCATCACAAAGCTAATTTAAAAATTCATCTTAAAAATCACTCTTCAAGTTATGAATTCAAATGCAATCATTGGGTACGTTCGGACGACGTCAGCTGCTAAGTTGTAGCTCTAAACGGTTGGATATCAGCTGTTGTAAACTGTTGGGAACATTCTGAACGCACTGTTAAGATGTAGCGAAAAGTGACAGTTAACTGACAATTGAATTTGACATTTTCACAATTGTGTCATATGTAAATTGTAAAACGGTTATTTGTTTATTTAAAAGGAATTAGTCTTAGAAAAAGTGTGGGCTATGGTTGATATTCAGCAAATGATAATTTTGGAAGAGCCGATACATGATGACCTTCATTTGGAAATAATTAATGCTGCAGTAGATAATTTAATAATGCAGCCAGTGAACATAGTAGAGCAGTAAAGGATTGAACCAGTTCGCAATGAAGATTATTATGAAAATGTAGTACCACACTACACTCTTGATGACTTTCATAATCATTTTAGAATGACTAGAGCAACCTTTCAGGTAAATTCACTTCATATTATCAAAGAATATGTAGTGTGATATTATCATTATACCTATCTATCCATTATATGTCTATCAATATTGTCCTAGGTAATTGTTTTAGAATTTTTAAGTAAATCTCAATTTAATAATTGCAGAATTTGAAAAGCCAACTTCAACAAGCAAATGTTGAAAGGATTAATGAACGAGTTTTGTTTGAAAAGAAATTATTATTTACGATTTGGATGTTATCAAAACCTGAAAGTTTTATAGCAGCTGGAGATAGATTTAACATTGCTAAAAGTACTTGTCACCAAATATTTTTTGATATAATTTCCTTCATTGCAAATTTAAGGAGTGATTTGATTGTTTGGCCCAATGAAAATGAAAGACAACACACCGCAAGGGTGTTACAAAATAAATCAGGTAAATAGATAAACTATGGCATTGTTATAGATAACATTTCAGTTTAATGATCACTTAACTTCATAAAATTATTATAGTTGTATACATTTCAATGATTTTAGGTATACCTGGAATTATAGGTGCCATATAGCCATTAAAGCACCACCCCATAATTCGGTAGATTACTACAATAGAAACAATTATCACTCAGTCATTTTACAAGCAGTTTGTAATGACAGGAAAGAGTTTATTGATATTTTTGTTCGGGTGCCAGGACGAGTGCATGATGCTAGAGTTTTGAGACAAAGTGACTTATATACTCTGCTTAGTAGAGATAATACAGCAGTACATAAAAACGAACATCTTCTTGGAGATGCGGCCTACCCTTTGCCGCAATACCTTTTAAAACCATATCGAGACAATGGCCACTTGAGCGAAGATGAAATTAGATTTAACACAAGAATGAGTTCTGTTCGATCTATGATTGAGCAAGCATTTGGCCTCTTAAAATGCAAATTTCGTCGTTTAAAATATTTAGATATGGGAAGAATAGACTTTGTGCCTACCGTTATTACAGCTGCTTGTGTATTACACAATTTCATAATAATGAATGACAGTATTGAGAGATATGAGGAAAATATTTGTATTATACCTAGACAAAATGAACATGATTACTTAATAAACAATGTTGAGGGGAACGGTGATAATGTAGCCGAAGGATAAAGGAATTATATTGCATCCCTTCTTCACTAAAGCTTTTTATGCAGAATACCTATTTTTAGTACAATAATGGTAAAATACAAAGATAAATAAATGTAAAATATAATTCACTTATTATGGTTAAGTTCAAACATTTTCTTGAGTAACTCGATTTTTTCTTTTTGTAATTTGTTGTTCTCTGTAATTCCTTCCCTTAGTTTCTTTAACTCCGATAGTTTTTCTTCTTCAAGTTCTAACTGTCTTTTTCGATAAACATCTAGACGTCTTATCTGGTGTGATTTAGAATGTGATGAGTGGGTAATGTCACAATCAGATCTACTTGGGGTACTAGTTCCAGAATTACTGAAATTGTCATCAAAACTGTCCAGTTCACTTTGTTGATCTGTTACTTTACTTAGCTGTGTTGATGTTATCAAATTTGATGGCAAATTTACCGTTTTGTCTTCTTGAAGCAAGTCTTCAAAATATGTGAAATATTCCCAATTTATTCGGCCAGTCCCAGTTGTTTTTTTCTTGTTGTTATTGTCCAAAATTGTGCGATAAGTTTTTTTTCATATTCCTCATTTTCCTGTCTAGAGCATCTGCATCTACTTCATAGCCTTTCTCCCTCATTTTCACACTAATATGATCCCATAATATTTTTTTTTTCACTTTTGGGTTTCTGAATTTACCAAGTTTAGCTTTATATTCATCCAAAAATAAAAGAATACTTTTGTTTGTCCATACAAATTTCTCGCTATCTGCATAAAACAGGAAATTATCTTTTCAAGTGATATTACGATGAAAGTTATTAACTCACCTTTAGTAATAAGTTGTGTATCACTATCATGTTGTTCATTAGCATTTGTTAATAATAACTGATCAATTTCATCGACTGCTTCGACATTTGTTTCAAATTCATTTTCAATGTGTTCGGAAGTTTCTGCAAACTCCAAGTCGAAAACAGTTTTTATGTCATGTGTGAGGGTTACATATGTCAATGCATTATCTAAAATAGGTGTAGTAGTATAAACCAAATGTGTTAATAAGTTTTACTTAAACTTAAAACATGAGTAATGTACTACCTACCTTCTTTATTTAGTAATAATATTTTGCCATTTTCAATTATTGGTGAACCATTTTGGTTTACTACCAACCTATGAAAAATTTGCGTCACGCTCAATACTCAGAAAGCTCTTAGCTGTTTTAATCACAAAATAATAAGTTGTTAACCTTACTTCAACACCTGTTAACGTGCACGTGATATTTTGCGACGTTCTGCGCATGTACATAAAAACGTTGAGTATTGTGAGCGTGAATTATTCCCGCTCAGAAATAAGCTCAACGGTTTAGCTATGTTCGTTGTGAGCGATACTTCTAAATGAAAGCGTTCACTCAACAACTCAACGGTTGATGTCGTCTGAACGTACCCATTGTGATTATGAAACAAATGTCAAACACCTTTTTAAAATTCATCTTAAAAAAAAATGCGATTGATGTGATTATGGAACACGTTGCAAAGATACTTTAAAAATTTATCTTAAAAAGCACTTCAAGTTATGAATTCAAATGTGCCCAATGTAATTACGTGACACATTGTAAATATAATTTTAAAATTCATCACTTAGGAAAACACTCTTTGTTTAATAGTTTTTAATTTTTTTTGTTGTTAAGTTGTAAGATCTGATCAAAAATGTTAAAGATTTGATAGCAAGTTTATCATAGTCTTAAAAGTTCTTAATAATTGTTTATTGGTAATAAAAAGTTATTGCACTAAACAATGTCTGTATTAGTCTTATTGATTGTAATAAAAGTTATTAAAAAACACTTCAAATTATGAATTCAAATGCGACTACTGTGGCATTGTGTCATCACTTAAATTTTTGTTCATCTTAGGAAACCGCCCTCCAAGTTATGTATACAAATGAGACCAATGTGATCATGAAATATGTTTGTGTGCATAGATTTTGTATGTAAAGAAAGGATAATGTGTTCTCATTTTTACCTTCCAACCTACATATAGGGGAGGGTGGTCCACATTGAGACGTGTTCCACAGTAAGACATAAAGTTCATTTCACAATGTGGCAACCTGGCGTTATGAACTCCCACCTCATATTGTTTCTTTTTAGTAGTTACAGGTATATCCAAATTCTCAATCTAATTCAGTCGTTCGTAGACAGTATAAAAGTGTTGTTGCAAAATTTATGTGCGAAAGTAAAAATTTGAAGATCGGTTTCGAAGTCGCTTTAGCAAAATTGGTTATAGTTATAATTTTAAAATTTTGGGTAAGTAAAATTTAGGTGTAGACATACTTATTAACATTTTATTGGCTTTCTATTACACCTGTTTCAAGAAAAATATTTATTTTTATTCAAAGTGTGCATGTGGGGCACTGTGAGACACGTTTAAAGGGTACACAGTGAGACGTCTCACTGTACCTCACAAGTCATAAATAAAAACATTTTTTTTTAGGAAATGGCAAGAAATCGTAAAAGGAAAACAAATATAGGATCTTTCACTGAGCAAACAATGAGAGAAGCAGTTAAACTGGTTTTAGAAAATGGCGTGTCACTACGTAAAGCAGCTGAGTTAAAGGAAGTTTCCTTTCAAACATTAGCAAGGTAAGTTATTAAGCAGCAATGTAAATATAACTGTAAGCTTTTGGTATATTTTAAGGTATCTTAAGAAGAAGAAAATTAACAAAGACGAAGATATTAGAATGAGGCCTAATTATGCGTGCAGACACTGGATCAAGAAAATATATAGGCAATGTATTTGGAGACCTGTTCCAAAATGAACTATGGTTTAACAACACTAGAGTGTCGTCGATTAGCGTATGAAACCGCTATGAAAAATCAAATTCAAGTTCCAAATAACTAGTTAGAAAATAAAGCGGCAGGATTAGAGTGGATGAGAGGTTTTCTTAAGCGCCATCCACAATTAAGCATTAGGAAACCAGAAGGCTGCAGTCTTTCCTGAGCAACCTCCTTTAACAGGTACAACGTGCGAATATTTTTTGACAAATTAGAAGGAGTCCTAAAGAGAAATGAACAATTGGGTCAAGAATTTGGAACCTAGATGAAACTGGGTGTACAACTGTCCAGAAGCCTAAGAAAATAATAGCTTGCAAAGGAGTTAAGCAAGTTAGCCAGGCAACAAGTGGGGAACGGGGTTCCCTAGTAACGGTATGCTGTTTTGTAAGTGCGATTGGCAATACAATACCACCAGCCATAATATTCCCTCGGACGCACTTTAAAGTTTAGGACTGGCAACGCCTTCAGGTTGGATGAATAGTCAACTATTTACTGAAGTTCTGCGCCACTTTATTAAACACACTAACCACTTCTGTTGAGAATCCAACCTTTATTTTATATGACAATCATGAAAGTCACCTTTCTGTTGAAGTTATTGATTTAACCAAGCGACATGGAATCACAATTCTTACATTTCCACCACACTGTAGCAACAAGCTGCAGCCGCTTGATATTGGTGTGTATTTTTCTTTCAAAGCTCATTATAATCGAGCCGTGGATTCTTGGTTAATGCACCATCCAGGGATACCTATGACTATTTACGATGCTCCTGAATGTATTGCTACAGCGTTTCAGCATTTTATGACCCCAATTAACATAATATCAGGATTCCGTAAAACAGGAATATTTCCTTTTAATCGGGATATTTTCACCGACGACGATTTTCTTCCCAGCATGACAGAGATTTTAACTAACCGCATGTCCCAGGTTCTAGTGGTATGAACACATACACCAGTTTAGTTTCTGTAGAGAATGGCGATGGTCAACAGTGTGATGGTTCTAATACCCCATCTGCCTCAACAACCAGTTTTCTTGAAACTACCTCAACAACTAATGTTCTTGAAAATATAGCTGCAAATGATAAAGTGTCGGAAGCCACCTGTAACGAAAATTTTGTAAGTTCGCAACAGTTTAGAGGATTTCCAAAAGCAGCTGCTAGAAAACAGGTTCAAAATCGGAAACGTGGCAATAGCTTTATTCCGACTGATCCTCCTGAAAAATTAGAACTGGGAGCAAAAGAGAACGAAAAACGCAAGATGAAGGTAAAAACAGTTAAAAAAAGGGTCGTGGAGACAGATTCTTCGTCAGAAAATGCGAGTTTTCGTCAGGGTCATCAGAGTACGATGAGAATTTGAATGATCCGATAACAGGCTTTGAAGAATTAGACCGAGATATGACAATAGATGACTACGTTTTAGTTAAATTCTCTGGCAAAAAAACATTAAAGTAGGTACTTCATTGGAAAAATTATAAGTGAAATAAATAGCGATCAGGAACATGATATTAGTTACCTACGCAGAAAAGACAAATCACAGAAATTCTTTTATCCACAGGTGCTTGAAATCACATCTGTTCACCTAAAAGACATTGTCATGATTCTCCCAAGTCCTCAATTATTTGGAAAAACAAAAAGACAGAATCAGTTTGTTCAATTCGAAGTCAATTTTGGACGTCTAGACGTATATTAAGTACTGTCTCACTGTGTGCTAATACCCATCTCATAGTGGACCACTTTGGGGTACACTGAGACATTCTGCACTTGGTAAAAAAACTGCATGTAACTTTTTAGATTTTGAATATTTGGTTTATTTTTGTAAATTTAGTATTAAAATAAAGATGTATCTGTGCTACTTAGTGTTTTTGGTATGAATTTATGCAATATAATTGACAAAATATTAATTAGAAGAAAAACCGTCTCACTGTGAACCACCTTCCCCTACATATGTAGGTTATACAATCGACTTTTTTTCACTATCGTTAATATAATAATAACTTCCGTCAAGATCGGCCATCATGTCTGGATGTCTGTATATGGATGCATGTTAATATCCACTGTAACTCCAGAACGAAAATACCTATGTACTCAAAATTTTGTATTTAAGCTTGTTTTCATTTGGCTTACAGCTGATTAGATTTTGGGATAAATCTAGTGATGGAGAGGGGGGTTTATTAGGGTTAGTTATTGGTTTTTATCAAATATTTCTAAAACAGCTGGATATTTGAAAGATATAAAAATACCTAGATATAGACCTAAACACATCGATTAATTATACTCTATACAATTTTTTGATACGACTAGTAATTTAGCGGCAAAAAAATTCCTAAAGTAGAATTTGAGTATTAGTTGAACTTTTTTCATTAGCCAAACAGCGATTAATTTTATAAAAAATGTGTAGATGTATTTTTTAAAGAAAATTTAATTTTATATAAATTCTCTTTATAACATTTTTTAATGTAAAGCGAAATAAACTTAAAAATTAAATAAATATGATTGAAAATGCTGAAGCTGTATTATGGGTATGTTTATAGAAGCGGGCGGCTTTGGAATTTTTTTTACGTTACGTGTATTGTTTACTTTTAACAATGTTGTCTGTTTTCGTTATGAACGTATAAAAAAGAGGTTGCGTAGTTATCAAAAAAATTGAAATTAAAATTATTTCATTTCTTTTAATTTCCATTTTGTAGGTTGAAAGGTCGTGTGGTGTTTCACATCAGATATTTTATATTCCTGGTATCTTTTATATTGTACTGATTAATGTTACTTAATTTGTTTAGAAGTTAGGCAAGAGATTTGACATTGTTGTAGACTGAACGCTAATACGAAGACACCAAGCTGCGCGAAAAAATCACGTGACCGTGTACTATTCAACTGGAAAATATTTTTTTAAAGAAAAGTAAAAGTTACGTTTTGTACATTTTTTAGTTAATAACCTCTTAATTATGATGTTTATATTTTATAATTAGGACAATTTAAACAAAAAAAAAACAATTAATTGTGAAAAGTGAAATATAAGGTTATGTTACTTGTTCATAAATTTACTGGGAAATGTAATTCGCATTTTAATTATTAACCATAGTTCTAAGGGTAAATAATTCGTGTCTAAACAGTTTTATACTTTCAAAAAAATACATTTTCAAGATTGTCGGTGAAATAAAATATTACACAATTACTCTACACTTATTTTCGTGGTGCGGTTTTCATTCTTTTATTAGAAGTCTTGAACGATTCTATTTCACCACGTTGAATTGCACTCCCTTCTCTAATAATTCTAACGACAGTACTTTTAGATACTCCAGTTGCTTTCACAACGATATCAAGAACGTTAACTGTAAAGAAATAATAGTAATAACTTTATTCTTTAGCAAAGACTGCTATCCATTCTTACATATACATACATTATTTATTATATGACATATTCTTTTCCTAACTTATTCCTAAAATATAGTTTTAACATATTTGCAAATTTTTTGACATTGTTATACTTTTCAAGTTATTACACAATTTATTATATTTCATTACTGCTTTATACAACAATGTGTTTTGTCCCCCTAGTATTATGGCTATGTACATTATTTCCTTGGTATAATATACCTTCAAAGTATTTAGGCATTACCTTTAACTGTATTTTATGTATAAATGTCAAGGCATTTATTTCCAACATACATTTGACATTCAGCTTTTCGAGCATTAATTCGCTACGAGTATATATGTCACATCTCAGAATAATCCGCATAGCTCTGTTCTGGAGTCGCTGAAGTCTATCAATATCACTATTATTTGCTAGGTATATCACTGTTGCGGCATACTGAAAATGTGGCAATACAATGGTATTGTACACAGTTTTACGTGCCCAAAATGATAAACATCCACTACACCTTCCAAGGATACCAATCTTTTTCGAAATCTTCTTACAGATATAATCAACATGTCCGTTAAATTTTAATCTATTGTCAAGAGGCACTCCTAAGTATTTGATTGTTTGCACCAATTCTATTTTCTCACTGTCAATAAACAATTCGAAATCCATTAGGTAGAGAGAATTTTGCCTCTCGAAAATCATAACTTTGGTTTTACCTACATTTAATTTTAACTTTTTTACTTTGATCCATTTATTGATGTTACATAGATCTACCTGTAACTTTTGTTTTACACTATTCACATTATCATCTGCTAAATAAATCACAGCATCATCTGCAAAAAGATGAAACTTAAAATATTTCAATACATGTTCTAAGTCATTTATGTACAAAATGAAAAGTAAGGGACCTAATATGCTCCCTTGAGGGACACCGTGATTAATCGTAGCCGTATTTGATACTCAATTACCACATTTTACATTTTGTTTTCTATTTGTCAAGTAGTTCTCTAGCCATCGAAGAACAGTACAACCGAAACCATAATTTTCCAGAGTACTTATAAGTTTAGCCCTGTCCACTGTCTCAAAGGCTCGTTTCAAATCTAAAAATATTGCAGATATAATTAACCCCTTATGTACATTTTCTGTCCATTCATTAAGTAAATATTGAATGGCCTCTTCGCAATTATGACCTTTTCTAAAACCTGACTGGTATGTTGTTATAATATCATTTTCTGTTATATAGTCAATCAATTGACGATGGCAGGAAGCATGATGACTGGCCTAAATTCTTGAACCCTGACGGTATTTGAAACTTTTCTAATGGGAACAATGGTGGCCATTTTTAGTTTATCGGGAATGATGCCCGTTTCCAAAGAGATATTTACAAAATGGAGTAAAGGTGAAATGAATTGATTCAGCGCCACTTTAATAATGTTGATTGGGACATCGTCAGGGCTACCCTTGTTGGGTAACTGACAAATTATCTTTGTGAGATCTTTCTCATTAACCAATTTAAATGAACTCATTTTACAGCTGAATTTGTTCATTTTATACATAAAATCTGTGTGGAATTGATTGCACAATTTCCTGTATACTACTAATGTAAAAATTGTTAGATATATTTTGTAAGTCATTACTAACTACTCCATTATACTTGATTTCTCTAAAATCATTTGATCTATTACCAACAATATTTTTTAAGGTTCTCCACATTAATTTTGGTTCCCCTCTATTAGCATCAATATTTTCCTCGTAATACCTTATTTTTGCTCTTCTAATTTGTTTCACATCATTTCTGCTTTGTTTATATTCCACCCAATCTGCTTCTATTTTAGAAATAGAATATTTTTTGAAATTATTATCTCTTAGTTTGATTAAAGCTAATACTGCTTGATCAATCCATGGATTAGATTTTCCCTTACATACTGTTCCAGTTATGGGCATCATTTCATTGATTGCGTTTATAGTTTTGTAATGTAACTCCAGATCACGAATTTTCCTTTCGAAGAGATCGATATCTGTTAATTTTTAAAGATTTGAAATATGTGTGTAAATAGTGTAGTGTCATTGCAAAAAACTAAATCTATTGTACTTGTGACCTGAAGGTGCTATGTGTGTCCAATCAGTGACACTGTTTCAACCCATTATTATTTAAACACCGCTTAAGCCTATTTGCATATAAGTTATCTCCTACGTAATTTATATTAATATCGCCCATTATTATAATAGTCTGCTTTTCCTTTAGGACTATATCATCCAACAAAGTTTCAAAAACATCTAAGAATACAGAGTACGAACTGTTAGGGGATCGATATACTCCCCCAATAAGTAATTTCTTATCTAGTGTAGATACTCTTATTAGTACAAACCAATACATTTTTTGTGAAGTGTATCTACCTACAATCTCATATTTATAACCCTTACTTATATAACATAGCACGTCATCTGTAAATCGACTCAAAGAATCTGTCCTAATGATATTATAATCGCTAATTTCAATCTCCGAGTCACTGATGTCTTTCTGTTAAATGAGTATCTGTTAAACACATTAATGCCGGAGCCTCTTTTGTAATAAAAAGTTTATATTCATCAAAATGTGCTGTTGGGCTTTGACAGTTCTGTAGATACACACATTGTGGTTTATTATTATTTAATTGCTATTTATCTTCTCCATAGTCAATCATTCTTCTCGCTTCCTCTGTTTTTCGCTTGTATACCAAACAAGAAGTATCGAACACTGAGTGTTTAGTATTTAGCTTTAAGTTCCATTTTTCGTAAGCTTTTATGCAATTAATACAAGCCAAGTTATACTCGTCTACTTCACAGTCACCTGTTTTATGATCCTCTCTTGAGCAGTATCCACATGATAGATTATTTTTACATTTTTCCGCTTTGTGATTGTAGCCATTGCAGTTAAAACATCTAGTTAGATCAATATGGTCAAACACTTTGCACTGTCCCCAGCCGATTTTCAATTTAGATCTTTCCAGTAATCTCTCATGCATTATGTTGTTTGTCTCTATTATTGCATTGAAAGATTTCTTTCTTGGTAGAATAGCAACTACTTCGAGATCACTTGCTTCTATTTCATTTTGCTGTAGGTATTATGCACTCCTTCAATTCCTCATTATTCCATCTACAGATTCTGTTTCCTGTCCCTTTTTTGTCATTTGAGTAATCGATTCCTACCATCTCAATTTGGGCTTTTTCTTCAATTTCATGCATGTACTTATTTCGTCACCTAACTTATTGTCTATTTCAGACTTTAACTTGTGAATGTCGTTTTTGTTTTCAGCGGTAATTGCCACTCTACCCTTATCGATATTTTGCATTTTCTTAACTCCAATTTTTAATTCGTTTGGCATGATAGTGTTTGTGACGATGTCTTTAATTTTCATAGGATCACTATTACTGGTTTTAGATTTCAACTTTTAACACCTCATTATTATTTTTTATTACATCAGCATATCTTATTTTAGTGTTAACACCCTGTATTAGCTGTTTAATATTTTCCACTTCAATTTGCAAAGTTCCAAATTCTGCCATCCTGTTACTAGCTTCCGTAATTTTAGTTTCGATATTAACTATCTTTTCTACTAGTGTGTCATTTGAAATTACCTCCGAAGGTTGCCCACCAATACCTCTGCTATAAATGGCCTAAATTTTTGTTTACACTCAATACACCACCACATTATATTGTCCTTTAAATCTTTGATCTTATTATATTTTGTTATTGCCAACTTTAAACATTGAGAGTGAAACGATTTTCCACAATATTCTTCACACTTCAAGTCTATTTGTGCCTCTAATATTTCCTTTTTACATTTATTGCACTGAGGATCACTCGCGCGACCCGTCCCCTCCACCATTTTTTCCATGTATATTGTATAACTGTAAACGATTATCAGAACCGAGACCGGGTCAACAAAATTTCATTTTGGATCTCTGTTTTACAAATTAATTATATCAATAATTTTCAATAAGAAATGAATTAGCTAGCAGTAGGCAGTGCCCGAATGAAGTGCGAAAAGTTTGGTTAATTGCGGAGGATCATTTTTAGCCGACAAATCTCACTGCGTCAAAAGAGACTGTAATTTGGTTATCGAAGCCACTTATAAATAACTGATTTTGTCATAAATAAATACACTGTATTGGATGTTAAAAATGAGATTTATTATTAGTTAATAGTATAACCGATTTTAAAAACCTCAATTTACAGTTTGTCAATATATATATATATATATATATATATATATATATATATATATATATATATATATATTGTGGCATATTTAATGTTATTGAGATTTATATTTAGTTGGATTTTAAATTTAAATTGGAATGTTGAAATTAATTAATCCAATATGGGGATAGGGATCAGTTTATTTAGTTTAGAAATTTTAAATTTAGGTGTAAATATATGAATATAATAATTAATTGTGCACCGAACTAGCTCAATCTCAATTTGAGGATAGGGTTCAAGTTATTTAGTGGGAAATTAAATTTGTTCTGTATGTAATTATATGAATTACACTTTATAGAAATTATCATATATGTATAAGAAATGAGTTTGAATAGAATTTATACTTCTAACGCATGCGTTGTAACGTTATTGAATGAAGTTAACAAATGTCAAAACTGTCAAACAATGATTTGCAAATTTAATGTTTATGTTCACAATTGAATTTAGAATTTGGAAATAATTAAAAATTTTGTTTCTTTTACAGGTGTTTATACAAGTATTATTTGAAATTTTACACCAACACATATACCCAATAAATAATAATTTGCAGGAAATTTAACACAATAATGTACACAATAAATAGGGCTATAATGAAAATGTGACTCACATATATTGTTCCAAGTGCAAGCTGATGTCTTCAAGTTGTTCCAATTTGATGCAGGCACTTTCCACTTGATTCTTGCTGCTACCATACACCCATTGGCTGCTAACAGGTACTCGGGTTGTAGATCACACTGTCTTCCAAAACTAGTAATGTTTTCTTCCAATTCGGCAACACTCCAGTCACAGATTTTATCTTGGTAATTTTTTTTATTTAAATAAATTAATGGTTATTAAGTGGCATCGTTTATAAAATGTTTAAATGTTGTCCAAAATTTATTATAATTTCACTTTTATTTTTAGATGCCGGATCAAATGTAAATTATTTAAAAGAATTTCGTACCAGGAAATAAAACACAAATGACCAAAATAAATGCGATTTTAATTTGATAAACGTAATCAAATCAACTTTGATAAAACGAAAACTTTCAACAAAATCGTCACATAAATTAAATCGTAAAAAGTTTTTCGAAAACTAACAGGTACCGGAGACCGAACTATTTAAATTAATGCCGGTATAAAAACAATTGCTCTAGAATATTCTCTTCGTTATTTATAACTTTTTCCCGATAATTAAATTAGGTTAGAAAAACTTACTTGTTACACAAATACACAACACTACTTTAACCTTTTTTTAAAAATTGAACAAATTATAGAGTGCTCACCACTTCCAGGGCAATTCCTTTTATACCTTTTTGGTTGTTACTAAAACTACAATTTTTTTTTAGCAAATCTACCTTTATAACTATGTCTCTGATTGATTGAAACATTTTATAATTTTGACTAAAATAGAAATTTGGCCATAACTTTCTTATATACTAACGGATTTAAAAACTAACGACAGAAATGAAAACTATATAAAATTTCGAATAGATAGACACCCAACAAGATATGGTTCCTTAAAATAATATGAAATCACCTAATCTAATTTAAATTTGCTTATAACTACCTAAACTTACAAGCTACACTTAATCTAATTACATAAACGTAATCCTGGTAAAATTTTACATAGGAAAACACACATTTAGAGTTTGAAATCTTGAATTTAAAGAAATATTATGTTTGTGTAAAAAAATTCTAAATTCACCCCATATTTCACGAAATTTTGCGGTGAAATGCATTGTATCCTTTTTAATACTATGAGATACTGAGGAAGAACTCCTATTAATTACTTTAAGAATATAATTTAAGCCTAATATTATAAAAAAACTATAAATTTGTGCAAAAAACCTATAAATTACAACATAACCAAACTTAAATCTAAAATTGCAAATAACTTATATTTAAAAACGTCTTTATAACTCAAAATGTTATGCTGGTGGCTTGTAATACTTGTCTTTATTATATTTAATGTTCATTTCACCTGCATTGTATAATATAGTGTTGCATTAAAAAGTCACATCGTTTAACACACTTACTTGAATTTTCACTATAAAAATGTATCTAACTGTGAATGTCTTTGTGTCAAAATGTTCTATGCATTGCTCTTGCTATAAAAATTGTATCACTAAGTTTGTCACACAATCGCATCCAAAAATATGTGAGAAATATTCCTAATAAGTCCATATTATAACCCTTTCATGAATTTATCACATTTCCTGCATTCTAAAACTATTTACACAATATCCCTAATATAATTCTAACTTTACAATTTGTTTTTAAATACCTGTAAAATATTCACTTCCCAAAATACTCTCGAAAAATTGACTTTTATTGAAATAAAGGAAATACTAAATTGACTTTACGAAAATAAGTTTATTTAACATTCTTGACATTTTTGTTGGTAGCACAATGCTTTTTATGATGAAATCAAATTGTATAAATAATATTCAGATTAATTTGTCCAAAACAACTCTACTTTAAACCCATCGTGAACCAGATTCTATCAAATCAATGTCTCGCACATGTATCGAGCTTGAAATCACCCTTTTATAAATAAATTATCATTTAAACTGTCCGATCCTTCTTTACTTCTTTCTGAACATCTCATATATATATATATATATATATATATATATATATATATATATACTATATTTAGATGTTCAGAAAGAGGTAATAAGTATCGGACAGCTTATACTTTGGGTCATAAAAGGGTGATTTCTAATGATACATGCATACTATTTATATAAATCTGGTTCACGATGTGATTAAAATAAATTTGTTTGGTATAAATTTGTCTGAATATCATTTACTAGTTTGGTTTATCATAAAAAGCAATTTGCTGCTAACACAATTGTCAAGAATGTTAAATATAACCATTTTCGTAAAGTCATTCTAGTATTTCAATTATTGCAATAAAATTCAATTTTTCAAGGGTAATTTGGCAAGTAAACACTTTACAGATGTTTAAACATGGACTATATAGTTAGGATTATGTTAGGGATAGTGTATGATTAGTTTTTGAATGCGGGAAATACAAAATTTCATAAAGGGTTATAATATGGACAGTTTAGACATTTTTCGCATATTTTTGGAAGCAATTAGTGACAAAATTATGTTACAAGTTTAACAATAAGAACAACATTTAGAACATTTTGCCATACAGACATTTATAGTGCCGTACATTTATATAGTGAAATATTTCATAAGAGTGTTAGACGATGAGACTTTTTCAATACAACATTATAGAACATTATGCATTGCAAATAGTTAGTGAAAATAATAAAGACAAGAAGTACAAACCTTTAACATAACATTTCAAGTGTTAAAACATTTTTAAATATAAATTATTTTCAATTTTAGATTTAAGTTTGAATTAATTTAGGTTTTTACATAATTTTATACTTTTTCACATTATTAGGCTTAGATTTTGCTCTTAAAGCAAATAATAAATGTTCTTTCTTAATATAGCACAGTTTTATAAGGATACAGCGCTTTTCACCGCAAAATTGTTAAATCTGAGGTGAATTTTAGATAAAATTACAAAAGCTTAAAATTTCTTTAAATTAAATATTTCGAACACAAAAGTATTGTACTTGTGTAAAATTTTCTCAAAATTCCATTTTGCAATTAGATTTAGTATAGCTTGTAAGTGTAAATAGTTATAAGCTTATTTAAGTTAGATTAAGTTACTTGTATATTAACTGTAGAACTATAGCTTGTTAGGTGTCTTTTGTTCAAAATTTTACGTAGTTTTCATTTCTGTTTTAATTTTAATTTCAGTATGTATAAGAAAGTTACGGCCAAATTTCCATTTGAGTCAATTTGTAATTTAGATCCACCAATCATAGCCCTAGTTACTTTGCAATAAGGCTGTAAAAAAATGAATTTTTGGTAACAACCAGAAAGATATACAAGGAAGTGCTCTGGAAATCAATCTCTCTCTAGAATTTGTTCAAAAGTGTAAAAGGTTAAAACAGTGTTGTGAAATTTGTGAAAAAAAGTAAGTTCATAACCTAATTTAAATTTTCGTCAAGAAGTTATACTTTACGAAGAATACTTTCGAGAGCATTTGTTTTTATATCGACGGTTTAAAATAAATAGTTCGGTCTCCGATACCTGTCGTTTTCGGAAAACATTTTTGTTCGTGTTAATTTGTGTCACGATTTTGTAAAGATTTGCTTTTGTGTTATCCAACTTAAATTAATTCCGTTATACCAAATTAAAACCCATTTTTATTTGGTTAGTGTTGTTTTATTTCTTCGGACAATTTCTTTTAAACAAAGTTTTAATCGGTAGCTAAAAATAAAAGTGTTCATCAACAAAAATTTTGGATATTTAAACATTTCTTTAAACGATATCATTCATTAAGCTTTAAAATTTAACTAAATATAAAGTTACCTAAATAAAATAAGTGGTTGGAGTTTGCCGATTTTGAAGAAAACATCTTTAAGTTTTTGGAAGTTGGTGTCTTAGACAACCAAGAATCGAGTTAGCAGTATATGGGTGATGGTAACAACTGTAATCGAGTGGACATTGCCTACATCCAGTTGGAGTATCCGAAGACATCAATCTACAGTGAGGACAGTATATGTGAGTCAAAAATTTTAATAACCCTACTTATTGTGGACATTCATTGATAAATTTCCTGCAAATTTATATTTGTTACATATATGTTTTTGGTTAAGAATTTTAAATATTTACTTGTGTAAACACCTGTAAAGGTATTAATTTATTTTCTTTTTCTAAATTTTCATTTTGGATCTAAACATTAATTTTCTAAATTATTTATTTGACATCTTTGACAGCTTTTTAATTTCATTTAAGTTCATTACAACGCATGCGTTGATAGCAAATTACATTCAGAATAATTTTTATACTTTCAATATAATTATATAAAGGGTATTTCATATACACATTTCCAGATTCAAATCTTAACTTCAAACTAAATTCCCTGAACTCTATCCCCATTTGAGATCTGAGCTAGTCCGGTGCATTATAAAAAGTTTAAATATTACTTTAATCATAATCATATTATCAAACACAAAAAATTTAAAATTACCTCAAACTAAATATAATATTATAATTTTATCTCCCTCAAAATTTATAAGTCGTCAGCATTACAATTTATTGGTGCATATATCCATTTAAATTAATATAAGTCGTTAACATTACAATTTATATATATATATATATATATATATATATATATACAAATGTAAACCTAAGTACAGATACAAAGGTATATGTTAAATATACCTAATAATTCTTTACAATGTTATAAAATAACTAAGCTTTAAATTCAACTATTGGACATCTTATAATTAAAAGTCATCACCTTCACTTTCACTATCATCTTCACTCGACTCTCCGACATTGATTACTAGAGGTTTTACCATTTCCTCAGCTCTTTTTTGAACATTTCATTTCTCCATGTAAACTACACTTTTGCCACAGTTCTCCAGTTACTTGGTTTAATGAATCCTTCCATAGCGATAAATCATTCTCGTCCATGAAGCCCTGTCTTCTAACGTTTTTGTTGTAATACTGTTTGCAATTTGCCCATATTAACTCGATAGGGTTGAATTGGCAATGATACGGAGGTAAACGTAAAATTTGATGTCCCCATTGATGAGCGATTTCATCAATTGCATATATTTTTGGAACTTGTAAATTCTTGGCAATTTGTAATAATTCCACTTTCAGCATATCATTCGAATGAATAATGTGTTTTCTTAAAAATTGAAGATCTTCTTTCTTCCAGCTACTTGAAGGTAATTTAATTTGGTGAAAGCTGTTTTGAACCATTTTTGAAATAAATCAGCCTTCATATTATCGTGGTAGTCTGCTGTCTTACTTTTACTGGAAAATACCAATGATGAATTAGATATCAAATTGTTGCCAGCACTTAGTACGATAAAACTAAATTTATTCGGTTAAAAATATTTTTAACAAATCGGACTATTTTAATTACCGTTTCCCTTCTCCTAGCGGTTTGTTTTTTGTGCTTTCCAAATCATTATCATGCCATGATTTTCGAACGTTTCCTCGACTAAAAATCCACGTCTCATCCAAAAAGATAGGATTGTAACTAATTTCACTACTTTTGTTAGCAAAATATTTTCGCGACATGTTGCTCGAGCACCAGCAATATCAACCTGCTCCATTAAACGCCTTCTTCCATCGTCAACTTTGAATTCAAAACCAATTTTGTGTAACAATTGTTTTAAACTCGTGTTACTGAAGGTAAATATTTTATCTTCTTTAAGTTCAGTTTGGAGTTTTTCGATAGTAATATGTGAGCCTAAAATTAAACACTGATTAACTCCATTTCAACAATAATTTCTGAATTATTTACCAGTTGCATGCATGGTGTAAATTTTTCGTTTCACGTCTTTCACGTATTCGTCGACATCCTCTGACTTTGACTTCAAATGCAGCCTATATTTTTGCGGTGAATCCGGCGCCGATTTCCCAGATTCTAAAGCGAGAGCTATTCTTGCCTTTGTCCGAGTTACGGTTTTCTCGGAAATGCCGCATGCGAGAGCCGTTCGCTGCAATATAATATTACATAAATATAAATTTAAATAGTGAAAATTATTAGCGTACCTGGATAATGAAAGTGAAAGGTAAACTTGGCCCCCCGTTATCGCGTTCCATCTCGAAATAATGCAGTATATTCATTAACATAACTTGAGTTTGGCTTTTCAAAGATTTACTTTTAATGACATCATTATTTGCTGCAAAATAAATAAATGCATTCAATCAATTGGAAATACATTTAGCATGAATATTAATAATAATAGCTTTGAAAAAAACTGTTGTTTACAAATTCAATGGAAACTAATATATTATGAAGCGAAAGATAAATTATTATAACTACAAAGCACGATGCGATTTTAGGAAACGAAATACGCAGAATAATTTGAGGTTAAATAGCCAAGAAGACATCTGACAGCGTCATGCGCTTTAACTTTAGAATCGACATACGTTTTTAAGTCCTGCATTTAAAATATATAGCAGACGTATATTATATAACCCGTCTTTCTTTAAGTGGGAACTTCTCACTAAGATAAAGGGAAACAGATGCATTTCACAGTAATAATTATATCCCTATTCTCAAGTCCGCCATGAGACACCTCTCCCCGGCGCTACTATAGGGTGCTTAACAGTCACAAATCAGTCCGCCGTGCGCATGACGTCACTTGATGAGTAAACTTCGAATTTACCGCATTAAGAGGCAGCAGTTATAGCATCTTAATCTACAAATTACTAACTGAAGTTTTGTTATGAATGAATAAGTTCAAAGGTAAATATGTAATAATAAATTATTATTAATTTTATTAAATACATAAACAAAAAGTTTACCTCGAGTAGGATTTGAACCTACGACCTGTATTTTGCTAAGGATCGTGCTAACCAACTGCGCCATTAAGGTTCAAGCCCCAATCGATGTAAATTTTGTCTTTATGTATGTAGAACTGATGTAAATTCTAAATATATTTAGAATTTATATCACAGCTACTTATACTTACAACATATGGGTCAACATTATTTACAAGTTTATTTTCTCTAAATGGCGTTTTTGAACTTCTGGTTCCAGGGTGTTGTAATATAATTACTTTCATCGCACATATATGTTTAAAATTCCAGGTAAAAATCAACGAACCGATGTAAAATACATAACCGTCTATGGTTTGTGTACCCGCAGTGCAATCAGCTGGTTGGAAATGACTTCAGACGCCCACGTCCTATTTATGTTATTTAAAATTTTACTGTATTTATTGTTGACATATCAACTTTTGAATTTCCAGCCTAATCAGTAATACCCGTATGTGCACCACTGGAAATAGTTGGGATCACTAAATGAGATAAGTGGAGAATAGCTTTTTTTTAAGTAAGCGGACCACTTCAATCAATCTGGATGACCCAGTATTTATAGTGATATGGAACTGTAACTGCACTATCGCCATCTCGGAAAAGAGTAATTAAAGGAAATTATTACGGAAATAATTTGAATCTATTTTTTAATATTAACTCGTATTATTGTAAGTGATGACGCAGGTTTATTCTTTGGTGGCGAGGATACTATATAAACTAGGGAGGTATAGGAAAAAAAATGTGCAGTAAGAGTTGACGGTTGTAAATATCAGTCTAATATAAATTTTCGTACCTTTGGTTATTCAAATGCTATAAATTCACATTCATATATTTCATTTAAAATCTGCATTGTTACTCCCTCTAGTGACGTATCCTAAAATATAGTTAATTAAGGGGAATTATATTACAAGCTTTTAGAAGTCCTCTCTAGATGGCGTTAGTGGAGAAATCACAATTTAGAATTTCTGGTTTTATTTAGATAAAAAAGGTGATAACAATGTATTGTGTTTAATACAACTTTAACATAAACATTACATCTTTCTTTCCTGTGGCGTCCATTTTGCCAAGCTGAAAATTTTTGATGTCTTCTTTTTTTTTTTTTAATAATTGCAAATTTACAATCTACTCTACAATATGGAGTATTAAGTAAATATGATGACAATAAAATGGCAGTGTTAAGAGAAACCACTCAGCAGAGGCACTCTTGTAGCAGTCCTATTAATTTAGGGGTTCTCAGGTCACATGGCCAGGTTCTTTTAGCCGTCTCACTGGGATGGCGTGTAGACAATTGATGGACAAGTTCACTAGAGTGATTATTAATTTTGTCGTGATAGTTCTGGGTAAATCTGTGAATTTCTTCAGTAACAAAGGGATGCTGAGATCTTCATGTATTGTCTGGTTTGTCACGTACCATGGTGCATCCACTATGGCACGAAGGGTTTTTGATTGAATTGTTGGATGGTTTTAATGCGGGTAGGTTTGGCACATCCCACAGCTGGATCCCGTAAGTCCAAATAGGCTTCAGGATAGTTTTGTAAAGCAGTAGTTTGTTTGTTATTGACAGTTTTGATTTTTTCCCAATAACCAGTACATCTGGCGGAACTTCAAGTTTAACTGCTGACGTTTGGATTGAAGATGTTTTTCCATGTAAGGCGTTGATCAAGGTGTAGTCCTAGGTACTTAGTTTCTGTTTTGTAGGAATTTGGATATTATTCAAGGTGACTGGTGGACACACACTAAATCTAGTAGTGAATGTTATTTGCACTGATTTGGTCGGATTAATTTTGATACGCCATTTAGTAAGCCATTCGTTTAGGGTGTTCAGATGTTGCTGGAGATTTGCGGCTGCTAGGTAAGGATCTTCATGTGTCGATAGGATGGCAGTATCATCGGCGAAAGTAGCGATAACTGTGTTTGTACCTTCAGGTAGGTCAGCTGTATACACTAGGTATAGGAGAGGTCCAAGGATACTGCCTTGCGGGACGCCAGATTTGACAGGAAAGTAGTTTGATATTTCATTGTTGTATTTAACTGTGTAATACCTGTCCGTAAGGTAGGACTTAAGGAGAAGATAAAATAGCTAGGAAGAAGCCTTTTGAGTTTGTAAAGTAATCCGGTATGCCAGACTTTGTCGAACGCTTGTTCCGCGTCCAAGAATACAGCTCCACAGTATTTTTTTTCTTCAAGGCTTAGAAATTTGATTTATTATTCTGTGCACTTGTTGTATTGAGAGTGCCCTTCGCGGAATCAAATTGATGGTTTGGTATATGTGACAAGGTATCTGTGTCATTCAAAGGCGTTTAAGGAATAATTTCTCAAAAATTTTTCCTAAGATGGGCAAGAGACTAATTGGCCTATATGAAGTAGCCGCTTCAGGTGGTTTGCCAGGTTTTGGGACCATTATTATTTGCGCATGTTTCCATAGCAGTTGATGTCTTCTTGAAAATTGCTTGATAGTATTATATAATATAAATAATCGGATATATCTTCAAGAAGCATATATTGCAATAAAACAATTGGTGCTTTTTCTAATCATTATTTACAAGTTTTGTTGCTCGCTTACATGCGGTTTTAGAAAAATGTTCTTCGGCAAGATCGAGTAAGTTACCAGTGAATTTCTCTGATTTTGTTAGTAATAACTGACTTTCTTTCTTAGTGTTTGAAGACGTTTTAATCAAGACATGAATTATTGATGCTTCCATAAAGCAAGGAAAGCACTTGGATAGACTTTCATTTGGCCCGTTACATCTAAGGGGTAACGAATAAAGATTATTTACCTACATAGTGTTAATTACCTTCTCCTTTTAGCTTCAACGAATTACCTGCCACTTTTAGCTTGCACGAATTACCTTCTTCTTTTGGCTTCAACGAAGTACCTTCTACTTTTGAATTCTACGATTTAACTCCAACTGTTATCTCCATATTATCTACATTCAAGTACTATTTTGGTTTACCTTCTGAGTCGCAACTAAAATCAAACAGGATCGTGACCACTTATGCCTATGTTCGTGATCCGAGAGCATCGACTGAACGTAATGACTATCTGCTTATAGAAAGGTTTGATCGTTCCTTTTTCTTTTGTTTTCTCTATTGTTACATGAACGTTAATTGAATAATGATAAAGTACATCTGCTAAAAATAACGTAATCAATTAGTCAGTTAAAATAATACCTTAACCTACATTTAATACCTGTTATCACTATATCCTTGTTGCTGTATCAATAAGTAATCCTTCACTTTACAACCATGTAACATTCCTTATCTGTTCTTTTACCATTACTTTCCTTCCCTCATTTTGTTTGTAATTATAATAATAACATTTAATTGTATCTGATGTGGCTACCATTTTTGGTGTTGTGTGTAACATCACTGTAATTGGGATGCGCACTAGTAATTACACAGTAGTCAAACGAACCGTTAGATAAACATATGTTTTCATTACATTTGGTGTAGACATTAATTTTTTTTTCTTCTTGAAATGTATGCAATTATTAAATTTTCACATATATTTGGTTCATTATTGTTTAAGAAAAAAATGCTTGTTGAGCTATAAAAGTTTCGTGTGGCTCACTATAAAATTTTATTTCGGTATTATCCGTTTTGGTGTAAACCATCGCAAGTTATTGTTTAATTATTTAGTAATAAGTTACGCTTTGTATAGGCGTCGATATACTTTTCTCTTTTAGGAATACAACGGAAGGTTTCCCTTGAAAAGGGGAAATGTTTAAGTTTGGTTTTTTTTTTGTAAAATAGAGAAAAACTATTCTGGCTTGCGAACGGTATTTAATTACTATTTCTTTTTTCTTTTGTACATTTGGGGTATCTAAATATATGGTTTTGTTGTGGATTAATTTCTTTCGCACTACAGCAGTGTTGTTATTTCTATTTCCTCTGGTACTTCCCTTTTCCTAAAATCTCCTTGCTCATTCCTTCCTGCACCACTGTCGAAGAGTCGGGACAGCGGTGAAGTTTTCTCAATTTAGGGGAGCGGCTCTTGGCGCCGGCATACTTTAACATCCTTTCTTCTCTCACCCCGCCCGAACCGACATTTTTGAGCTAGTTCGGTGTGCTCACTATCTGTGAATGAGCAAAGAATCCTTTCCTTCTTCCTTTTTCTTCCAGCTCCCCTGTTAGTTACGTAACAATATGAACAATCGATAAACAGGTATTAAAGCGAATCGATTTTTTAATTAATCGATAGTTAAACAATCGATTAATAAACTAACCGAATAATCAAATAATCGTTTAATCTAACAATCGATCAATCGATTATTTAAAAAAAATCTTGTCAAAACCTGTTTAATCGATTAATTGATGTTTTTTGCCCAGCCCTAGTTACGATTTAATCCTCTATTGCATATTGTACTGCATGAGTCGCCCATATTTGCATAAAGTTCAATTGTGTGCAAATTCAACCTAAATAAACAACTTTTTTTGCAGATTACTTGCAATACAAAAACAGAAAAACAGTTTAAATCGAATGTTTGGGAATTACCCACGGTACAAATAAAAAAATTAGTTTTGTTTGTGTATACATTTGTTTAAAGATGAAATCTGATGTCATTCTTGTTTTGTATTACATTGTACTACACATTTACCTGAACCATTTTTATTACAATCCAACAATATTTATCACTTTGCAAACAAAGAAAACAAGATCAAAATATCGTTAGCTTTCAAGATTGTATTTTATCTCTTGTTGATTAACAAATTTTGTCTCTTTGTTCCGATTTTATGTTTATCTAATCACAAAAAAAAACAAATCTCATCATACGTAATTACTTTTTAGTTTAATTTGTCGCATTGTTGCAACAGTGTGTGTGTAACCTTGATACCATAAAAATGAAAATTTTAAATTTTGGTTTTTACTTTGTTCTTCTATTTTTAAGAGTAAGTGTATTCTACTTTTCACAGTTTTATATAATTCAAGGTTTTAAGGCTCATAGTGAGTATACGGCAGCCGTGGTTGAGTTTTATCCAGAACAAGAAAGAGATTTAGCGCCTAAAGAACGATTAGAAAAAAATGTTAATGGTTACATTAAAATTTTATACGATATTAGTAAAACCAGAGTAAGTAAATTTTTTTTAATAGTGCAATGAACTCTTGACTTCTATTTTATGTAAACGAAAGCAGGTATATCTTGATAATATCCATAAGTTCATTATGGTTTTAATACTAGTATATTCACACTTTTGACACTATTGAGAGCCACTTCCGGCGGCTACACAAATAATGTTAGCAGGAATGTAAAAATAGACATTAGGAAACATGCTTTTACTACGGAAGTAATAGAAACATGTTACCAATTGGTTATCTGCTCCTGGAGAGATGGTTGTTTGCGGTGGATAATCTCAGAAACATGTGGTTTCTGGGACGTTATCATACGTAGGACGGCTTGACTTCCAGTAAGCGTATGTAGGTTCTTCACTCAACTACGGTGAATTACCTTCACCTACTGGTGAGAGTAAAAACGGTCAGCATTACTTTAACAGTAAACGCAGATTTATCGAGAGGACATTTTGAGTAAATCTCGGGTTATTCGAGACTAAATGTGATGGAGGTGCAAGGGGTACACCGTCACTTGTACTGATTGTAGAGTGGTCCTTGCACCCTGTGAGTAGTAATTCAACTAGCAGTATCTAACTCAATTCTGCTTATTAAATCTAATCACACAGGATTTATAGTAATTATCCTCCTGCCCTATTTACAAAAAATAAACAATTGCAATTGTTTTATGAAAGTTTCTATTTAACTTAATTATTCATAATGATTGCAAAATGATGCGAGTTCTGTTCAATTTAAGATTGAACGTCATGTCGCGCCAAGGAATGGTCAACTGTTCCATCACAATCCCTTCCTCTGTGGTTGGGTGTTTTTTTCTTCGTATTCATGTCCATAGTTTCGATTCTCCCAGATTGACAGAATCGTTCCCAGTACTATCGTTGTACTTGATAGGCTGGTTACTATGGAATGCAATGAAATTTTTCTACAGAAAGTGCTGTCTAACTATTGCCGCATTGTTTCTTCGTCGTTTCTCAACTTGAGTTGATCTGTGGCACAATAGTACCTCTGTACGGATGTTGTATACTTGAAATTTATCTTTCATTGGTCCTGTTATGTTGATGTGGATTGGTTTGTGATAACTATTACTGACACCGTATCTTGCCATGTTGGCCTCAGAATGCTTTGTTTTGTTTTTACCAGGCATTCCTGCGATATTTGGATGATTCTGTCTGATTTAACATTATATCTTGCCTGATTACATTGCACATTACCATAGAACATAAGGTATAAATTTACATGGTCTAGGACATTACCGCTGACTTGGTGACGTCCTTTGTGATAAACATTCACATGTTTGGCATATAGAGCTGGTTCCCGACTGCTCCATGCACTAGTTGCTTTACCACTTTGTATGCGTTTTCCTTTGTTCGGTGGTCCAGTTTATCTATTACACAGTTTGGACTCTGCTCTACATTATTGACCACTGTAGGTGCGCAAAAGGCAGTATGCCCCCAATGGACGCAGTGTTTTGTACTCTTCATCCGATAGTGGAAAGTATAATTGGTTGTTAAACTTTGGAACATCTTCATTCCCCCCTCCCCCCCCCCCCCCGGCACCTATTGACGGATTGATAGTTGCTGATTCTGTAGACAAAGCCAATGTCTCAATGATTCTGGAAAAGATGTGCCCCTAGTCAACTCTTTTTCATACGCTATGAAACCAATTCATTTTCGGTACAAGCTCTTGGAATCGATCATCAGTAGGCTTGACCTCAATAAGGCGACTGGCCCAGACGGTATCCCAGCTATTGTCTTAAAGAAATGTTCCCCCGAACTAGTACCAGTCCTATCTAAGCTCTATACGATCTCTATGTCTTCTGGGGAATTCCCTTCATCGTGGAAGTTAGCAAATGTTCAACCTATTCCCAAAAAAGGCGATAAGACCGATCCCTCAAATTACAGACCAATTGCCATCACTTCCATTATGTCTAAAATACAGTATAGTAGTCCGGTGAAACAGTTGTAGTCGCTTTAGATATCTCAAAGGCATTTGACCAAGTTTGGCATAAGTGTTTACTTGCCAAACTCACCTCGTTTGGGTTAAATCATACGCTCATCAACTGGGTTTCTAGTTTCCTTGATAAAAGACGAATACGTGTCGTAGTTGAGGGCTTTTCTTCAAAAGAAGTTAGCATTAACGCGGACGTACCACAGGGATCCGTTATAGCGCCTACACTTTTTCTGCTGTACATAAATGACCTTATTTCTTCAACAACTAACCCCATCCATTGCTTTGCTGACGATAGCACTCTTCACTGTAGTTCATCTCAGACTACTCATAGTGATAATCCATATTCTATGTCAAATTAAGAAATTAAAGCTGAAATGGCAAATTCAATCAACAAAGACATTCAACGTATTCTCGAATGGGGAAGCAATAATCTTGTTAAATTTAATGCTAACAAAACTCAGTGTTGCCTTGTGTCCGCCAAAAAAGATCGATCATTTCCTGTTGTAAGTATGAATGGCTCAGTTCTTAAGTTTTCAGACTCTATTACTCTGTTGGGTATGACTTTATCTTCAAATCTCTCATGGGTTGATTATCTTCTGTCAGCTACCAAAACAGCTGCTCGTAGAATAGGCTTTTTGTACAGATCTAAGCAGTACTTTACCTCTCGATAACTCCTTCTACTGTATAAGGCCCAAATTCGGCCTCATCTGGAATATAATTCTCACCTCTGGGTTAGTGCTCCCCAATACGTTCTCGATATCGTTGATCGTATTCAAAAGAGAGCGATTAGGCTTATAAATGACCCGTCCTTAACTTCTCACATACAGTCCCTTGAGCATAGAAGGATGGTTACAGTTCTTTCTTTGTATTATCGTTATTACAACGGCTATTGTGCTGCTGAATTATATTCTTTGATACCATCTCGGGCTATCTTTGTGAGAAACACTCGGTTCGCTCATTCACATCATCAGTATGCAGTACAAATCTCCCCTTGTCGTACCAAACGTGCGCAATCCACATTTTTGTACACGTGTTTTTGAATGTTGACAGTACTGATAACATGAACTTGGTCTGACGATCTGCGGTCTTCATTAATTCTTGATAATTCTAGTTCATCGCGTTGATGTCCTTATAGAATTCATCATTCACTTCCAATATTAATGTCAGAACGTACCCCTAACATTAACTTTTTTCCTTCTTGAGTGAATAATTGCATGTATTTCAGTTTGTAACCATTCCAGCTGTTTGTCTAACTCGACTATGTGATAGCTTAGCTCCTTGCAGAGTACATCTGATACTTTTGTAGACTGTAGATATAATTTATTGAAGCCTTATTTCTTACATTATGGCTTTTTCTATATTAGCCCTATCGAATCGTACGTCGATCCGGAATGTGCCTCTTCCTATTCGCGCGTTACCTATATATTCAATGTACAACTTTGGATCTCGATGTATAATTTTAATGTTGGATCTTCAACCGCCAATAGTATTAGGAATCCAAGTGCTACTGGCAACACGCAAGGTTGTTTTTTTCCTTGGCGTACTGTTGCCTGCTCGGCTTGCGTTTTGATGGGCGAATGTAACGGTATCAGATGTTGAATGCGTCTTTCACTGGTTTTACCATCGGGATTGCGGGTTGTTACAATGAGAACCTTTCCATCTCCCGATGGATGTATTTCTGTTACTTGCTAATGGCTATTTAACTGGCGAATGATATCTTCTTTTACTAACACTTGGTCTTCGATTACTTCCTTGCTTTGATTCTACTTGTGCTTTTACTGTATCCTGCTTAAATACCTTGATGACCCTGCTTCTCAAAAGTCTCTTTATCTTCTGGATTAATTTTTATCTTGCAGATAAGCTGTCTTCGATGTTGCATAATATATGTTCTACTAGACCAACTATTGACATTCCAATTAAGAAATGACCTGGGGTTAGTATTATTCCTCCTGGTTCAGCGATGATTGGTATTAATGGTCTTGGATATAAACACGCTTCTATTTAGAGAGTGACAGTAGTAAGTTCCTCGTAGGTTAATGTTGTTTCTCCAATGAGTCGCCTCATGTGATGTTTAGCTGATTTTACTTAAACGTCCCATAGACCTCTTACGTGTGACATGGGCATCTATCCCGGTGTGTGTAAATGGTGAATTTGGCCTTACCCTTTTTGCCATTTATTACTCGGTACTTCCTAAGTAGATAGGCCAGTGCGATCTGAATACTAGATTTGTTAGTTGTGACGGGTCCTAGTATTATCGGATGCTTTCCGTTGTATAATAAGTTACGCAGTTTTCCCCATACTCTTGTCCATCTATGAATGGGTTGAGTCGTAATAGTTTGTTTTTGTACTGCACCTGCGGTTGTGCTTGGAATGCTTTGGTTTCTTTTCTGGACTGCTGCTGCTCCCTTATTATGATGCCTTGGTGAATTGCTTTGGCCAGTTCTTCTATGTCTAGATGCATTCGTTGATTTTGGTGTCCTGTGCTTGCCTCGATGAATTGGTTGCAGTAAGCAATCACACGTTGTAATCGTGATAACGATGAAAATTGGCCTGAGTCAGCTATCCTTTTTTATTTTCATGGATGTTAGACATAGTTTCATCTACAGATCTGTGGTAGCTTGGGGGTTCTATATGCTTCCCATTCGTTTGCTTTTAACAATTTCAGACCATTCCACCAGATGGATTTGGTCTTAGTTTTTGATGCTGCGTATCCCTATGGCAGAATTTCGGCTGAATTTTCTTCCGTGCGACGTGATTCCACTGCTGGTGTGACATGAGTTTGTTGATTTCTATAACGCTATTAGCCAGGAATGCTTTTCACCTTGACGGACCCCCTTTGATCCATGCTCTTGTTATCATGGAATCGCCCCATGCAAATAGCGTGACATTTGGAATTTCTAATGCTGTTGCTGCCTACTTTAATAGCTTTGCAAGTAATAATGCTGCACACAATTCCAATTTGGGCATAGTCGCTTTTGTCTTAACTGGCACCACTTTCTTTTTTGTGACCAGCTTTCCTTTCCCTTAGTTAGTTCTAGTTCAGACTGCTGCACCGTACGCTTTTCGGGTGTGTCGTGGATCCATCTTAGTACCTGAAGCATTTCTGTGAAGATCAATGCATTGCTAAACTTCAGCACTTCGTGATTGTGTTGTCGGTCACCTGCTGATCGCAGTTGATAAAGTTCAACCATAACTCTTGGATTAACAGCTTGGCTGTTATAGCTCTGTAGTCAATGAAAGGATACTTATATGTCGCGGTCTTAATGAATGGTTATTTTTGAATTTGCATAAGTTGATGCTGCTTCTCCAAGACCGCTGATTTTCGCTTGTATTTTCTGCCTGGGCAATTTTAATAATTGCGCCGAAGCTTCTGTTATGGACGATGCCTACGATCCAGGGTCGATCAATACTCGTAATGTTTGGACCTCGCCAAGGACATATTTAATTTTAATCATTGCTGTGGCGTAGAGGGATACTCTTCTCTTCGAGCTGAGTGCACCCATAACTGCTTTGGTCGCTCCGTGCGCTGTTGATTTTCTTAGTTTGATTGGATTTTTGTAGTCCTGGTGCAGTAGCAGATGGTGTGGTTATTGGCACTTTGTGCAGCGCCGAAACGAATGGCATTTGATGTTGAAATTATGTCCCACCCAGTTGAAACATAGACGCTTCTCTTCCACGAAAACAAGCCTGGCGGGTTGTGCTAATCCTTTGAATGTGGTACAGTCACTCAATTTGTGCTTCCATATAGGATTCGTTAGTGTAGGAGCATATTTTGCTTTTCTGGCTTGGGACATGGCTTCTTACAATTGAATTCTTATTTTGAGGAATATAATTGTTTCAAGGGATAGTGATTCATTCGGCGTTTTTAGAGACTGTTCAAACAAGTTTATTGGATTCTAAATCACATTTCCGTGACACTATCCCGACGATCATTGGAGCCTCCGATGCCGTTTCTGTTCTCAGGTTTGTGATCACCTCCAGACACTAGTAAACCTCGTCAATCTTCTCTACGTGGTGGTGCTGGATTACTTTAGCTGATCTCCTGTGACGTGGATTTTCAGATATTGGATCTTCTCCGTATCTGTTACAAACTTGTTGGCGTGCATTACCTTTTCGAAAATGTCTTGGAAGGTCATCTAGTTTTCATAGCCACTACAAAATATTGGTAGCGCCACTTTTGGTAGTGCAACGTTGCATGTCTTATTTACACCATTGTTCGATCTTCTCAAACTCCTTCCTGTAAAACAGATATCCTGAACCTTAATGTGTTTGTGCAGCTCTTCAATCCCAGTCCATTTTCGTAGAATTTTCTCTCTCCACGTGTTGATTTTGACTGTGTCCTCTTCTTGCTCTAATTGTTCTTTTACTCGTTGTAGTAGAGACTGTAATTGCTGAATTTGAATGTTTTGTTGATATTGTTCATTATCGGTCCCCTCATATCTTTTCAGAACGGCCACCAACAAGAGATCGGTCACCACAACCTGCACCTCGAACACAAAAACCAGGACCCGTTTCGATGGAGTACGAGTGGGAGTTCTCGCTGCCCGCGTACATCCGGACGGCCGGCCTCGAACGCCGGATACGAGAGGCGTAAATCCTTACAATTTCACAGAGGTAGGCTTTTCTGCTTCACAATGTATCTTTGCTGTAGTACTGAGAGATTGTAGTTTTTTTCTTCCCGGCTGTTTGTTGCGGCGGTGGGGGCGCAATTGATTATATTTACTTGCACTGGTTGCTGATGTTGGTGGCTCGAAGGACCACGATTAATCTCAAGTTATTTGATACTAACTGTGTTGGGAATGAAGGTGCATCGTCAATTGTACCGATTGTAGACTTGTCCTTACATCCCGTGAGTACGAGGGATGTACAGTATTTAATATCCCTAGCATAGACTACAACATTATTTTTCAACATAATCCCTTGAACGTGAAGACGCTTATTCCACCTATGTTCAAGCATAGCAACACATTTCTTGAAAAACTCGGGTTTTGATCACAAAAGAAGTCCTGCACTGCTACCATAACTGCGTCATCGCTCTCAAATGTTGTTCCGAAGATTCTCTTTTAACTTTGGAAATAAATAACAATCAATGGGAGCTTAGTCAGGGGAGTAGAGTGGAACTTCAAACCCAGCGTCATGAATTGAATTCATAGAAATAAGGCTCTTATGAACTGGGGCGTTGTCTTGGTGAAAGAGAATTCCGTGTGATAGTCTTCCACTTCCTTTTTCTTTAATGCAATAATGAAATCTTGCAACTAACGATGCATAAGATTGACCAGTGATTGTGTGGCCACGTTCCAAAAAATCTACCAGTAAAACTCCTTCGGCATCCCAAAAAACTGCAGCCATTATCTTGCCCGCTGGAGCCTGTACACGAATTTGCGTGGAGGGAGAGATCCTGAATGACGCCCCCCCCCTTACTTTGTTGTTTGCACTTCGGATAGAAGTGATGAGCCCAAGTGTCATCAACCGTAACAGCGATCGACGAAACATTTAGGCTAAATTGGCTATTGAAGAAGTGACTCTCAAGCGCTTTTGTTTAAGCGCCAACATTAGGGGTGCCCATCTTGCTTATGAAGCCCTAAATAGTCATTTATTATGGTTCGAATCGTACCATTTGCAAGACCTGTTATCTCTGCTACAAGTCTTGTTGTCAATCGACGATCTTCTATGATCATGTTATTCACAAGATCAATGTTTTCTTGAGCACACGCAGAATGCGGCCGACCAGCACCTTTTTTGGTGTTCACAGGTTATTCTGCCACATTTGCACGCTCGAGACCAATTTTTTACTACTTGATAGGAAGGAGCAGAATCTCCAGGCACGCAAACCATATCTGTATGAATTTCTTTAGGTGTTAAACCTTTCTTTTGTAGGTACTTGGTGACAGCATGTAGCTCACCTTTTCCATTTCCCAAAATCTTGGTGCAACCACTACTTTCAACTTGTACAACTTTGGCACTATTAAACCTCATCTAACCAAATTTGGCAGTTTGTCAATAAAATAACAAAACAAGTGCGGTTACTAGAGGCAACATATTTCAAAGTCATCTATGCTAGGGACAACAAACACTGTACATCCCTCGTAATTGAACTAGTGATGTCTAACTTTTTCTGCTGCTTATTAGATCTAATATCACAACTAGTTATAGTACTTATCCTACTCTACTATTTACAAAAAATAAACAATTGCAATTTAATGTGGCGCATAAGTTCTATTTGATTAAGCTATGTTGCGTTCTTGATATGATTGACCTACTGCTGATTAATGTTTATGTTACAGTTTCTTCATGCTAATTTATGAAAGTTACTATTTAACTTAATTACTAGTAATGATTGCAAAATGATGCAGGTTCTTTCAATTTGAGATTGAACATCCTGCCGGCCGAGAGTGTATGTCCTCTCTCAACTATATCTCGGGTTTCAGGCGAAAATCCGCGTTTGCGCTTAAGCTGGACGTGAGCGGTTTCAAATTAATACTTGTACAGGTTGGCTAGATATCGTGCGAATTGTAGGCAAGATATATGAAGGAGTCGAGGTATACAAAAACTGATACAGATTTTGAAGGTACTGTCTGTGGCTTGACAAATGTTTTCTATCTCTTTTCATTTGTTCGATACCGTTCAGCTGTCAATTTTTTTTAAAATTTGTTAGAACTCGTTTATTTGACGAGATAGAAAAACGATACTAAAGTAGCGTAGTTTACGAAGGTGTAGTCAAAAATCAAGTATAGTGCAAGGTAATTAACTTACGGCATAAAACTTATGTTTCTTTAAATTATAATTATAAATAATATTATTTTCACAACTAGAAAGTTACTGCAGAATTAATTCATTTAGGCGGCCTTGACAGTATGCTGTGTTGCCATATATAACTAAAGGGTTCTTTGTAAAGAGGAACCATATGCTATTTTCCCTCTTGAAACGTTTTTTTTAGTATGATTTTCAGAAATGTAAACGCGATAATATTATTTTCAGTAAGTTACAGAAGAGATCATTACACGACATTTCCCAAATGTATTTTCAATTGAATTAAATCAAGAAAATTAATCAGCAAAATGCTTACAAAGTGATATGTCGGCTTTCTCTTATAATTGACACGGTCACTTTTTTATTTAAGTTACATGATAATTAACAGATTCAGTGCCGAACACTCCGATCGGAGTGAATCGGCTACGTTCGGAGAGCCGCCCACTTCGATAGCAATGTTATTGGAGGGGTTGCAACCCTAAAACACTCACGTCTAGGTCCTACCTGCAACTCGTGTGCCGAAACTTGTGAACATCGGGCGCACAGCGAGTTCGTCAGTCTAATGTTAAATGTTTACAATTTACATTTTAAATGGCAAATATACAATTTACTTAAAATTAACGGTTAATTCCATATTTTGGAAAATACAGAAATAATAACCAAGGTTATAAAATTTGTAGGTTATAAAAATTAATGGGAATAAATACTAAACAAAGTAGATAGTAAAGTTGCAGCCCAAACAGCTGATGACCTTTCTGACGAACGCGCAGCGCAATGTTCACGGTATTTCGGCACACGAGTTGCAGACAGGACCTAGACGCGAGTCCTTAAAATTCCTAGCTTCAGTATTTTATCGGCGTCGGTTACAGGTTATATTTATGTTTTGCCACGTATTTAAAAAGGGTTTGTTTTAACTTGGGCTTTTGTTGTATCTTTGGTGTGGCCTTAATTCAAGGCTTCAGGACATTGTGATTAAAATGGACAATCAGAGGAGTGGCAATGAGTTTGAACGTGATTTGCAAGATGGCGAAACTGGTTCAAGCTCTCAATCTGGAGATGACACCACAGATGCCTCTAATGTTTTTGTACATACAAATCAAGCGGCCACACACTGATAATTATAATCGATGACGAATTTCGACAGACTGAAAAAACGAATTCTTATGCAGTTCCGGTTTTTTAAAACCCAAAACGTCTGGAATTCTCGTATCACCACGTGGAAAGATTGTAGACGAGTTAAAAAAAATTATTTGGGCCTGTTGCTTCATACAGGGACAATCCAAGTCGTCTGAATGACTACTTCGAAAGTGATCCTTTGTTTGATATTCCTGCTTTTAGAAAACATATCTTCCGAAATAGACTTTAATTGATTTTGAGGTATATGCACATTATAACTTCTGAAACACTACTAACTGACAGTCTAGGAAAAATAAGATCTGCGGTAGATTTTATTAATAACAAAATGAATAGTATTTACTACCCCGGACGAGCGCTACAGTTGGGCGAAGCTATGGTACTTTAGCGCGGTCGTCTGCTGTTCAAACAGTACATAAAGAATAAACGGCTCAAATACGGTGTAAAGTTGTTATGCTCTCTGGCCAAATGGGCTGGTTTTAAAATTTCGTGCTTATGAAGGTGGTTTAGATGTTTATAGTGGAACCGGGCATACAGAAAAGATGCCGTACATTTAGATTATTATTATAATAGTGTTCAGTTAGTTACCAAATTGTTACAGGAAAATACCTATTGTACTGGTACGCTAAATGTCAGAAATAACAATCCAGACGATTATCCAGGAATAGACCCAGCATTCCTTATCATTTTATAAGGGATTGTTTTGCTCCAACATAGCATAGCTTTCTGGCAGCGACATAGGCGTACGTTTCTGGAGGGATTATTTTTGTTAATAACCAAATGATAAACCATTAAAAACAACGCTTATATAATGTACTTTTTTATTAAAAAGTTGTAGTAAAATGTGAAACAGTATTTGCGCTTCAGGTTAATAAGCTGACAAGATATGAATTTTCTAATTTTTGCTCACTATGGGGCTTTGCAAATAATGAATGTTACGCCTATGGCTTGTTTACTTACCGATGAATGTGAGGTTACGACTTAAATGGTCCATTTTCTACATACTACGCACTGTCACCCCATTATAAAACTTAAGTTATACTTATTATTACTATAAACAACAAATCATAACGTAAACCTTCGAAAAAACCCTGCAATAATAATCAGTAAACAATCGTCAGTCTAAAATCTTGTCAGCTATGGTAGCAGCCATCTTCTGGCAGTTTTCGATTATGTTGGGCCATAACAAATAGGTCTATTCTTGGTTAATCGTCATTGGTAAACGCCACATGAAAACATATCAATTACTCTGTAAATATGTAGTTATTGAAAATATTATTATCGCCTTTATACTTTTGAAAAGTACAAGAAACAGATGTTTTAATGGTAAAAAACATGATTATTATTCAAAATAACATAGGTTTATGCTATGAGTGCAACGAGTGTACACTCGCCACAAAAGATAGATTTTAGGATTTTTTTACTGTTTTCAATAATTTCAAATCTTTTAATATAAATTCGTATTGGTTTCGTGAGAATTCAAAAATTTCTACCTTTCGATTTATTTTGGGTAGTTTCAACTCGCTAAATTAACATCCAGTAATTTAATTTTAAATAGCTTGCTATAAAGTTTCCGTCTGTATAAAGGAAACTTAATAGTTGCTGAATAATTTCCTTTCTTATCTGGTTGCGCCGGCTAGCTTACTTATTAAATGAAATGATTATTATTCATGAATCGTCAAAAATACCTCCAAATTGATTTTCTTAAATGTATATGTAATTGGTACTTTCCTTATGATTACTTGATTTAGCATTAAAGATTTTAATGTTCGTAATGGTTAATAATAAAAATAAATCAAGCGTTACGCTTATTTAATTTAACTAAACTCAAAAATGCACAAATGCTTTGTTTATAAACAATCCCTTATATTAACCCTTACTGATTATTATGATTTCATATTTCTTGTCATCTAACATGCACATATAAATTCTATATCAACACTGAATGAAAATTGATTCATTCTGTGTTGAATGTTAAACCATTAATTAAGGAAAAGTAAATCACAAAGACGTTTTCTTTATTACACAAAGTCGGAAATTTGTTATTTTCAGATGCCGGGGAGTTGATTACTTCGTTGCTATGGCGCTGGTTCTGGAACCGTTTTTCTTTGTTTACCAAATATCTTCTTTGGAAGTTCGTCGCTGATTCTGTACGATTCCAGTCCCCAGCAACCTATTGATACGATTAATATTTTCTGGATATATTTATAAGTGTCAATTATCACTTCAAATTGTGAAGTTCCACTACAAACTGCCCGCAATTACAAACGGCAGTGCTGAGTCACATAAAGTAACCATTAATTTTGTCTGGTTATTGTTCTTTATTTACTGGTTACCCACACTGGATCGATTATCGTATTCTATATCTTTCGTTCAATATTTAAATCCAATATGCACAAAACACGTACTTTTAAATTATTGCGTCACCTTTCTTTTTATCACCGATTTAACAATATGCGCACTCCTTTTCACTTTAATGTTTTATGTTTTAATAAGGATAGTATTCTTTTTACTTCCCTATTACAGACTAATTTTATTTTCTAATTTTAGCGGTCAGCGTGACTATATACTATCGCCACTTGTGCCTCTCTTTTACCAACTTTTAACATCAACTCTCGAACTCCAACTTCCAACTAAAGACTACAAGTCATTCAAACCACATATTACCCTTCCTCTACAATACATTTATACATTCGCGAATTGCCGTGAACTTTAATTGTTTTCTAATTAAGTATGTACATAAAAAATTGAAGTAACTTCCAGATTTTCATATCAATGTTAAATACATTTATATATAAATAACAAATAATCATTTCTCATTCTATAAAATATCATATAACTCTAAAATATCGTTTAACATAGCGCGAAATTTGAAAATTCTCAGGCATCCGTTGCATGAGCCAAAAACCTTGCACATGTTATCTTTGACTACGACTACACACCCGTTTTAGTATTGTTTCTTTATCTAGTCAAATCGGAGAGATATGACATTTCGTAAATTACTTGGTGGATGTTGTTTTTTACGTGCTCTAAGTTTCGGGTTTGTTGGATTAGATATGTCTGTTAACGTACCCTCACAAATAAGGTGTCTAGTCGTATGATCTCGGCGGTCGACTGATTTTAATAATCCGTAAAGTAATAGGACCTGCGCACTTTTGGCTTAAAACACCCGTTGTGTAGCAAGTTATATATTCAATTTCGTACCAGAAGTAATCGGTATCATGCGCCCATATTGCTCACTAACTGCTAGTCTCACCTTGACCGTTTTCAAAAAAAGTAACGCTCAATGACGCAGTCTGGTCACAATGCGCCTCAAACTGTTACTTTTCGGCATCTAATGCTATCTCGTGGATTTTTACTTTCCCATATTAGGTTGTTTTGTGTATTAACATACACTGAAAATTTGTCTTATCGGAGATACGGATCTTTTGAAGAGTTAAGATCAACTTCTTGTCCCTTTAACACTCAATCTGTGTAAATTATTTGCTGTCTATTGTCTCTGGGTTTCAGTTCTTTTGTTAAATTTTATACGGATGGAGATGCAACTCCTAGTCTAAACACACGCGGGTGGGTGGTTGGTTGGGTCGTTGGGTGTATGTGTGTGGATGGGTGGGAGGATGGGTGGGTGTGGGTGTATGGGTGGTGCGTGTATACATGCGTGCTTGCCTACGTGCGTGCGTGCGTGCGCGTGTGCGTGCGTGCGCGCGTGTGTGCGTGCGCGTGTGCGTGCGTGTGTGTGCGTGTGTGTGAAAATCATTTTTTAAAGCATGTTGTCGCCCTAAACGAGCAGGTTAAGTAGGTAACTAATTACGCATTTTATTTAAATGGCATTGAAGTGAAATAATTTAAACTATGTATAAATAAATTAGGTCACAATGGGATTAAAAGAAATGTAATAATAATTATGCAATGTCCTTTGATAAAAACAACCCTAATTAATAACAGATTAAATCTTTTTTCATTCAGGACACTGCATGCACACGCATTTATTTTCCCTCCAGGGGCTGAACTTTAAAAAATTTCTTAATACAGCCAAAAGGGTCCTAATTAAGGTAAAAATTTTATCAAGGGGTTGAAAATGATCACCGAAAATAAGCCACAGGGCTGAACTGACAAAAAGGTTCTTAACACAACCGCTAATTAAGGGTAAAAATACCATCGAGGGTTGAAAATTCCGTCTTAGAGGTTGAAAAAGGTACCCAAAAAGAAGCCATAGGGGTTGGAAGTGGACCCGGCTACGTGGGCGTGACCTACCTCACAACTGATGACGTCACCTCTTTAAGTGACCCCCCCCCTTCTACTTAGAGCCTATCCTCATATTACAAAAAATGTATATTGTGTGGCACTTCTTTTGCATTATTAACCTCAAAAATGAATGGTGCGTTAAACCTATAAACTCTGTATAAACGGGTATTTTCTTAAACTTCCAAGATATATTTGAGTATTCAAAAAGGGCTAATAGATTCTTACTGCTTTATTATAAATTATAAATATGTGAATACGCGATTATAATAAATCTAAGGACTTTTACGCAGAAATCCAAAAACAAAAACGAAAATTTTTGCAAATCAGGTACATATTCAAACTGGCAATTCTTTTTAATTGGGTAAAATGCATCTTACAGATTCAGAAAAAAATATTAATGGCAATAAAACTTATAAAGAATACTTTATATCTAAATTTGTAAGTAGGCTGAGCCTAGTCTGATCTAAATGTAAGTGACCTGTCAAATCTGACAACAATCGTATTGTTTGTTCATTGTGCAAAATATGGCAGAAAATCAAAATTTTGGAAACTTTGAAAAATATGCTTTACACAGAGCAATGGCAACGCTGACGCAGCAATAAATTTGTATTTTAACAGATAAATCTAGTTTCCTTCATATTAATTTTGATAATTAGGTAACTATACATCTATGTGGGTTGCCAGAACGGAGGCAATCTAGTAAAATCACGATTAAAAAGGAATTTAATTAATTATGCATCATTTTCTAAACCCAGGTCAAACAATATAATAAAGAAAATCGAAAGAATGATAAGGTTACCGTTTTAGCCAGTGTGGAGGGCAATCCTATAAGTTCTTGCAAAGCTATAGAAAGTAGCATTGGAGTTTCGAAAATAAGAATCCAAATACTTCGCCACCATAACCATACAAATTTAGGCTTGTTCAACATCTACAACCTGGCGACGCTGAACGTAGCTTAATATTTTGCAATTGGTACTTAAACATGTTAAATATAGTACCCAACTTGGGGTCATATGGTCAGACGAGGCACATTTTAGCGATTCAGGTGTTTTAAACAGGCACACTAGCAGATTTTTGTCTAAATAAAATCAACACCAAATAATCCCCAAAAGACAACAAGGACGATTTGGACTAAACGTTTCCTGCTTTATATTAGCACCAAAAATAAAATTTTACATTTTAGCACTTCGAACGTATCCGCTCCTAGATATTTGGGCATTTTAGGAATGGTTGTGCCTGAATTATTATATGACATTCCTTCAGCTCGCTTGCGGAAAATTCATTTCCAACAAGATGGAGCCCCATCTCACAAAGCGCTAATTATACGCCCGTTTTTGGAAAATAATTTTGGTAATAGATGGATTGGCACTAATGGGTCGATAAGCTGGCCTACTAGGTCTCCGGGCTTGTCAGTCTTAGAATTCCTTTCATGAGGTTACTTGCAAAATAAAATATACCAAACTCAATATGATGATATTGAACGTTTGACAAATGCAGTTAGAGAAGCTTTCAGACATTTACAAAATCACTTTATTATTATGCTTAATGCTATAGAAGGAATTGGAAGAGAGTGTGAAATACGTATAAGACAGAATGGTCATCAGTTCGAACATCTCTTTTAGTAATTTATATTAGGCTTGTAAAGTTGTAGGTATTATGTTTAGTTTTTAATTTTGTGTTTTTGCACAAAACTTCCTAACCATTAACCTTGTTTTTTCATGGCCAACTATATCATCAAAATTTTAAATTAACGTAACATTAATTTTTGAGGTTAATAATGCAAAAAGTGCCACACAGTATATATTTTTGAAAGCTGAGAGTAAGCTCTATTATATAATAAAAATATTCAGGGTGTTCCATTAAAAAAACAAATATTTGGTTTATTGCGAAGAAACTGACTTTTTGTGGGGAAAACTACGTACGCCACTAAATTCTACGGAAAATTCTGTATAAAAGCCACTTTTTACCATTTCCATAAATTACAAGGCAACGCGGTTACGAGGGGTGCTTAAAATGTGCAAATTTTGAATTCCGCCTTGTATCTCAAGTACTAATAGGACTATGACAATTCTGTTTGTGGCATTATAATGAAGACCACTTCATTAAATGGTAATCGCGTAAATAATAATGTAATAAAGAAATAAAGAAATAAGAGTAAAAAGTTCTCCAAAACACAAATCGTCAAACTAACTGGAGATACTAACCATTCACCACTAATAGTGCATTTGACTCAAATCGGTAGATTAATATAGGGTGATTCATTCTTTCGATTTGCTTGATTACCACAATTTCTGCTCGAGTATTTTCACTTAACTTAAATATAAAAAATTGCAATGTAACACTAATAAAATGATCTCGGACGCCAAGTTATTTTTTTATTAATTATACCCGGAATAACTAAACCGAGTTTTACACTAAAAATTTATCAAAATGTAAAACTATAAAAAATATACAAATATGTTTATTAACAGTTAATGTGATGTGATTAAATAAAATATATCTTAAAACTATCCTTAAATTACAAAAAAATCATTACATAAATACCTTTGTAAGATTTTTGTACACACATTTTTTAATAACCTCTGGTATCTAAATGTTTACGAAACAGTCAACCAAGGTGATGTCATCCTTGCATCATTATTGCGCAATATCTTGAAATAATGCTTTACGTAGTAAACCAACCCATGAAAGGAATTTTATCTTATAAATTTCTTCTTGAAATTTTGAATCCAATATTTATTGCATTATTTTGAAGTTTTGAATGCAAAAATTGCAATCATAAAATGAAAGCGTACGCAACAGTAAAATTAATTGTGCAATCCAAAGCGGTAATATTAAAGGAAAAGTTAAAGTAACAGTAAAAAATAAGAGTGCCTGAAAAGAGCAAATGTTTTAATTGTTTGTATAATGCGTTAAAATATATCTTACCATCAAATTAAAGGCACTTTTACTAAATTTAGATGGAAAACCAAAAAAAGCTTCCTAACAACACCACTTTCATAAGGAAGTGAAAAAAATGGATGCCTTGGAAGTTAGATGATGTACTCGTGCGCGAAAGGATTTGCCCAAAGAATTAAGTCATGATGACGTAATGCGCGAATAAAATAATCAGAAAAATAATTTATGGGAACATAAACCTTTAAGAAATATACACTTAAGAAGATATGCACTATGAAGATATGCAAATTAAGTTGCCTACCACGTATCTATATTTCAATAATTAAAAAAATTTTCTTATATTTACAACAGAACGAATGAAACACCTTAAATTACGGTATATTTCAATACAACTCAAAAAAGGGTTGTTACAGCATCTTTCGTTGCACGAAAAAGTTGAACGGGGTCGCGAAAACCGCGTTTTTCTATCTTTGCTCGCAAACGAGATGCAGTACAATTTCAACCAAAATGGGACACAGTGTACACTATAACTCCAGAACGAAAACAGTACGTACTTTAAGTTTTGTATTTAAGCGTGTTTTTTCATTTTTCCTGGAGTTGATTAGATTTCGGAAGAAATTCAGCGGCGGTATATTTCAAAGATGTATAACTACCATTGTGTAGACCTCAATTATGTAGATTAATTATGTTCTTTGTAATTTTTTGATACGGTGTGTAGTTAGCGTCAAACAAATTCCTAAGGTACTATAATAAAAATTTTTCAATATCTGAATAACGATTAATTTTATAAAAAAATGTTAAGACATATTTCTAAAAAAAATTTAATTTTATATAATTTTGCTTTACAAAGTTTCTTAATATAAAGCGAAATAAGCGTAAAAATTAAATAAATATTATTGAAAATGCTTAAACTGTGTTACCAATACTGAAGCAGGCGGCTTTGAAAATTTTTTAAGTTAGTATCTAGATGTCTATTAACCTCTATCTGACATGAAGTTTTCAATGTTTGTTTGACGTAGATTATTGTTTTTGTTTTCACAATGTTGCCTATTTTCGTAATTAACTTTTGTAGGTTATAAGGTGGCATGTTGTTCCATATTAGATATTTTTAAATATAAATTCAAAATATACCTTGTACTTACATCAACTGAACATTGAAACGTAATTTTCAAACAAAAAAACTACCTTATGGAAACTACCTTACAACTTATGGAATGGTACGGAACAAACAAACCCGAGTGCATTAGCCCAAACTAGCTTAATGGGATGGGCCGTAGTTCTTGCTTGCTAACATACACCTACTAAGATACCCGTATATTAGCTAATCCAGCCTAAATGCCTTTATATTCGGGCGATAGAGTAAACGAAAGTGTCCACTAACCTAGTGTTGAAATTCACATATACTTTGGTAGATACAAGCGAAGGCCAGATGTGTATTAGTAAAATCTGCAGGTAATAAAGTCGATAGCTTCGGGATGTACTAGTAGCGTTAAGGTGCTTTTAGAATATGGCCATAGCAATTCAGTCTCATATAGCGTTCAGTACAGAAGATGGTATCGAAAATGGTTTAAGGCGCCCTAAAGCAATAAAATTAAGCTACGTCTACTTGGAGAAGAACAATCACCAGGTGGAAGACAAAATTTTACAATTGTACTTCCTAGCTAATCTTAATGAAACAAGTGTTCAGTTTACAGTGCCTTAAATGTATACCCTAACACCAATTGTTGCTCAACAAAATGTCAAAATGGGTGCCTATAATGCGGATCAACTTCCACCTGCTTAAAATTCATAACATAATGTCATGTATACGATCTAAAATTGTTTGCATGAACAGGAATGGAAATTAGACACTCGACATACTATTCAACACAACCTGCAAAATTGGCTTCAAAATATCTTACGTAAAGCTCGTTCTGTATGCCCGTTATTTGCGATTTCTGGGTTCTAAAAATTTACCACAAATAAATAATATAACTTTGTCTAAATTTTGGTCTTATTAAATATGTATATATATATATATATATATATATATATATATATATATATATATATATATATTATATTGTAAAGAGGACATTTTTAACTGTATTTCGGAGCTTATCTTTACATGTCATATATTAACATGCATTATTTTTACCAGATTGAATTAAATGATTTTCTTGATATGCAAGATGAGAAGAATTGATGGTAGATAGTGAAACTATAACTAATTTAAATTAATTTTATACAGTGTTAATTTAATGTTTTTTTTTTCAAGGTTCAAGTTACAGATTATTTCAGATGGTAGACCTATTGGTTATTTATATATATTTTTTTGTTTTAAACGTTTGTGATGAAATTACCATATTAACGTATAATCTACAACAGATTAAGCCCTATTGACTAAATTCTTTAAAAACCTGCGTTCTCAACTTAATTGGGGTAATTTTCGAATTTGATACAAAAATATAATAAGGTACATATCTGATAATAGAAAAACTAATAAAATTTTACTTTAACAATTTATATCAATGTACTAGAACTTTCTATTGTGACGTATTATGTTTTTTTTGTGTGAAAATAAGTGTACAAGCTTCAATATGACATCAGCCCTGAAAAATTATTAGATAAACGCAACCATCTCTTAGCAACCCCCGAGTTTGGAAGATATTATTACAGAACCTAGAATAATCCGCTTAAAAATATTTCATATACCCATAAGGGCAGTTTTTATATTAAGGGTAGCTCCCCCAATTTGATATATGTGGTAGATATGTAAATAAGTCGACTGGGGCGTGCCCGTGCAGGGGGATTTTAAAATTTATTTTTGGCCAATTCTAGCCCGTTTTCGAGAAAACTAACTTTTTTTGTTTGAAAAAGCTGGATTTAGAATAATCCTCTTAAAATATTTTATATACCCAGCTTTTATGTTAGGGATACCTCCCACAATCTGATATATGTGGTAGATACGTAAATAAGCCGACATGGGGTGTTTGTGCAGGGGGGGTTTTAAATTTATTGTTGGCTAGTTCTGACCCATTTTCGAGAAAATTGGCTTTGCGATGGAAAAAGCTTAAATATTTTTGTCATAAGGGCAGATTTTTTTGTCGGCAAACATCAAAGGGTTTGGACAGGGTCAATTGCCAAAATTTAGTTCCGCAAAATTTTCCCACGCTCTTCAAAATTTTCAGTAGTAGGTACTCCGGCACGTGATCTTGAAAACTGATTGCTAAGAATAACCCGAGCGACCATCCCTGCTTACCCCTTACGTAGACATCGACATGCAACCATTCACACACATCTCTCCGGTACCAGATACCTGAAAAAGCCATCTTTCCAATAAACAATGCCTGCATGGCCCTACCCCTCAGCAACCATCCTCGCACAGTCATCCCCCTGCTTACTCCTTAAGTAGTATGCAACCATACACAAACATCTCTTATGAGTTAATGCTTAATGTACCTTACCCCTTCCACCAATACTTCCAGTCAAATGATAACGCGCATGCACACTACTCCGAGGACCAAAAATGACCAGAAGGAACCTTGGAAAACTCCTATAAGAGATACATGAGGTTTTGAGACAAAATGTGCCAGAACTCTCCTAGCTTATTTACCGATTTAATTATGCAATTTTCTACGCAGTGAATTAATCAATATTATGAAGACAGTTTCAACTATTACTTATTTTGTTAATTTATTCTCTTAACCATATTGATCGGATTTTAAATTCTTTTTTTGAATGCTTCGGTTTACTACTATTAATATAAAAGGATTTGAATGTAATTTTTCATTTAACATGTGCGTTTTAACACAAACTAAATTATTACTTATCAAGTTTTAATTTCGGAATAACAACAAGATAAGTTGCATTTATATTAACGGTGTAATTATTTATAGTACTTAATAAGTTTTAGTTTCGGAATAATAAAGAGAAAATTTCTATTCATAATTAACGGCAATCTCTTAGAGTTTTTTGATTTTTGTTTATTATAAATGATGCTATTCTGAATCGCTAAACGTTAACAATATGTTTATTTGACGTTCATTATGAATCACGGTATAGTTATTTATATTACTTAACTTAATTCTTATCGATATACTTAATTAATTACGGTTTTTGTTGGCGGAGTAAAAAGGAAAAAAAAAACTAATCTTCACAAATTAGAGTATCATCTTCCTCTATATAGCCATAGTCCAATGGATAGAGCTTTTCAGACGGTTCCAAAGCATTTGTAACATTGCAAGTAGCTTCTTTTGATATGATATGAAGATCTTGAGGTAGGTGCCAAATGTTGAAAGTTTCGTAATTTTCTGTGATGAACTGATTCAGTGGCCCTCTAACAAGAGATTCAGCTACTTTTAAAGCTGCTAACTTCGTACTGACCTTGCTTGTAGTGTCGCAGCCGGTTAAAGAATGAATAGCTGGTAAAGCTTAAGTGGTACTCTGCCTTCAACGGAGTGAAGTGGAATGTACTACGATGTTTTCCTACTCTAAAAAAAATTCACAGTTCTTTAATTCCTAACCTTTTCCACTTCTGTAGATAATGATAGAGTGCACTAACAAAAACATCGGTATAAGTAGAACAAATAACTACGTTGCTTATTTTTGAAGTCAGTGTCATGTGAGAAATATGGGTTAAGATCCCTTCATCTGCTGCTTCATGATCAGGTTCCAAAGTAAGTTCTTCTTCAACTATCCAATTTTTTCTAGTAAATCATCTTTTACTACACCACCGATAGAATGGGAACAGATGCACTGACAGAATGTTTTTTCCCGGATATCCATTCAACAAAGTATGATTGCAACAATTGTTTGTTTTTAGACGAGGCCCAGTAAGCGTCAGTATCCATAGGAAGCGGTGTGTTGTCATTTGGGGCTCCATATTCGACAGGTTGTTTCCTTGATCGCTTGGACCTCTCAAACCATTTTACACTTTTTTCCTTATAAACGACGAAAACAATGTGGACGCGTCACTTTTGTGAGATGCTTGGCATATAGCTCTCCAAATGCTTTCTACAAATTCTTCAGTCTTCAGTTTTAAATATTTAGTTGGCACCTGCCTTGCAAATGTCATCAATTCTATAACAGCTTTACCAGCTATTCATTCTTTAACCGACTGAATGAGGACATGGAAAAAAAGCAGAATTCTTGGTTCGAGCACTTGCTTCTAGCTTAGAAACAATGAATAGATTGCGTTTTCATCCGTTTCATCACAAAAAATTACGAAACTTTCAAGATTTGGCCCCTACCTCAAGATCTACCCGTGTATGGTTGTATAAGCCGTGTAATTGCCAGACGTGCTTCAGAGGAACTGTATGTCCGTGTAGAGGATTGAAGATACCGTGCTGTGACTTTTGTAAATGTAAAAGTAGTGTTTCGGACCAATACACGAACCCTCATACATAATTTTGTTATTCTTTTTCTCTGTAAGATTTGCAACACGTTTTTTGAAGACCATGCTATTGATTAATAGTAAAAATATATTTTTAAACATCCCTTTAGGTCTTTGAATCTATTTTTTTGCTTTTACCCCAAAAATACGCCATTGTTACATTTTTCATTATACTTCAGAAACTACGTGATTTAATAAAAAATGTGTAATGACAAAATTTGTTTGCCTTTAAACAAGGAGTAAAATGAACTTTAAAAATTAAAATCGTTTTACTGGATGGGGAGATACTCTTAAACAAATAATCTTGCAATTTGATTTGGACCACGTGACCAATTTTTTTTATATTCCTATAGGTGTTTAACAAAGCCTCACAACAAAACTTAGGGGACAAACAACTGCACACCAGGCATGGCCTAGAGTACTACAACAGTTTATAATATTATGAACTACTTTTACCACATTTTTAAGTAGGTAATTTGTATAATCTTTCAGCCAGATTAGCTAGTATGAATTTTTCTAAATATACATATGTAGTTTTAACGTTTTTGTTTATTTTTTTTTCATTTCTTAAACAGTTACGATATTAGAAGAATAATATCTAAACGGCCCCCACTTCCCCCAACACAAACCACTGCTACACGTAGAAACTGTAATAATGCGTTCAAAGATCACATCTCCAATAACCTCATAGATCTACCCCTTAACACCACCGACGACATAGACAGAGCAATCCCCAAAAAAGTAATCGACATCACCCGGAAACCACTTCCCTCCGCATCGTTCCCCTGATTAAGGAAAAGCGACGGACATACCGTCGATTTCTGAAAACCAGGGACCCAGTACTAACAACCTACTCAATGCAATAATCCGACTAGAGACCAACAAATACACCAAGGAAAATTGGATTAAAGAAATAGCCAGACTAGTTTACCGTGAAGGCCTTAAATTTTGGCACAAATTTAAGATCCTAACAAAACAAAAAACCAAACAAAAATGCCACCTAATCACCCCTCAAGGTAATCTCGCAGTTTCAGGCCAGGAGAAAGCCGACCTGTTCGGTCTTCACCTGCAAACCGTTCTCACTACCCCCGACGATCCATCATTTGACAACGATTTCAAAGCTCAGCTTGAGCAAAACCTTGAGAAGTTCTAAACCCAAAACCATAGACCGCAGGAACTATCCGACCACGACCCCTTTCTTAGTCCCATTTCACCCAATCAAACATTTCAGACTTTTAGACAAGGAAGAAATTGCGCTCCTGGACAAGACGAACTTAACCGTCTAATATTTAAGAATCTACCACAAAACGCCATTAGACAGTTAGCCCGAATATACTACCGATGCCTTGCCCTATTGTATTTCCCAACGGGATGGAAGTCCGCTTCAACCGTCATGTTACCCAAACCTAGATCTGACCCTTCCCATCCTTCATCCTATAGACCTATTTCCCTCTTAAGTTTTATAGGCGAATGTCTAGAGACCATCCTGTCCCAAAGGTTAAGATACCATCTCGAAGCCAATGACATCATACCAAACAGCCAGTTCGGATTCAGACCGAATAGTTCTTGCCAAGACCCCCTCGTGAAAATATATACGGAATCCTCCAAAGTCTTGCACTACGGTAACTGCTGCCTCGCAGTCTTCCTTGACATGAAACAGGCATTTGACAAAGTATAGTACGTATGACTAATACACAAACTACGACAATTAGGCTTCCCAACCGCATTCGTCCGACTCTTTCTCTCATATCTGACAGGCAGATTTGTAAAGCTACGTGTAGATTCGTCTACTTCCCCGAGTTTTTATACCACTGCCGGCATTCTGTAAGGATCCTCACTGGCACCTATTTTGTATACCATCTATGCCTACGACATTCCTCAAAGTACCAACCCGAACGTAACTATAGCCTAATTTTCCTACGACGCTGCTCTCTGGGCGACCAGTAGGGGAAGTGACGGAGCAAATAGACTAATAACGCAACAACTTTTCCACTTCTCTACCTGGACCAACTGGCGGAGATTAACAATCAACCTAAACACAGCGCAAACGATACTGTTTAAACACTCTAAATTATCCAAGTTCGCTAGACAAACCTCCGACAGCTTCAACCTGACCCTACGCGGACGAAGGCTACAACTACAAGACACAAGCATATACCTAGGCATCACGTTCTCCCGAATCCTACACTGGCAACCCGACGCTAGCAGCGCTCTCAATAAGACACGCAACCGTGCATCACTATAGAAAATGCTGCGAGGAAACGTGAGAGGCTGTTACCACAAAACCCGGCAACACATACAAAACTTACATTCGACCATTACTCGACTACTGTGCTCCATTGTACGCAACCCTTAAAACCAACCAACTCCAATCCCTCGCCTCTTACGAAAGGACAATACTATGCACCATACACAAAGTACACTACACATACCCTAACCAGTTAACCATACAACACGCCAACATTCAACCAGTAACCGTAAGACTAATAACACTACAAATCAAATACAAAAATCGCAACGTAATCGGTGGCACAATCCCTACTAAACAAATATTACAAATCCCATTCTCCAAGAAAGCTCGTCTACTACGAATACCCAAAATCAAATTTAAACATCTCCCAGCACTCTTACTACAACGAATAGACAACCAGCTCCTCAACAATACTCCCTGCATCCTAAGATAACACCGATCCACAAGAGTAAACGATGACGACTGCCGCAAACGGACTATACTACCCATCCAATGGTACAATCCATTACACGTTAACTTCTCATACCCCAAACATATAAAATATACACTTTTTTCCCACAAAACAAAAACATCAAAATTGTTACCACTTACAATACATAAATAAAACACAACACAAACACATAAAACCCAGGGCTGAAGAGGGAGACGATCCCTAAACTGCCCGAAATGAAGATCAAATGTGGAACCAAAAAGAAAGAAGAATCCCCAAAGAAAGTAGCAAATGATTCAAAAAAAGCAACTAATTGCTGTGTAAAATTATAATCCAACATAGCAACGGTCACTACTTCTTTTCTCCATTGTAACGATTTCACACTTTTTCTAAGATTACAAAACAGAAAAGTAATTTCAACTTCAAACAAAATTTCTCCTTGTCATCGACACTCCAGTGTGGCAGCAAAATTTGCCATGCAGTACCGTAAACTATTATCCCGGATAGTCACAAGAGCAGGGCATTGGATGCGTGGGCAGCAGTTAGCAAGAAAAGGAAACGAAATGGAAGAAAAAAGAAGTGATGTTGGGCGCCCCACACTTTCATTTAGCCCCCAAACTTTGAAATGGGACGAACAACCAAAACGACAAACAGTTAGGTTGAGAATAATCGTATAATAAAAAAGAATAAATAGACATAAATTAATAACCCCTATGAATAGTGGCAGTTCCACCGCAAGGCTAGACTGGTACTAGCCTAAATAAAACACAAACAAAGAGTTTCACTAATTGGGACTAACAGTAACGCAATACGGTGGTAGTAGTCTCGTACACCCCACAACCCTCAATTAAATATAATGGCAATATGAGGTCCTGCAGCATCTACAAAAATTAAACAAAAAATATATGGTTATGATTTGAAAATAAATCTCCCGGAAATAAGGTTAGAGCTCTAAACTAAAGCTCCAAAGAAATAGGAGCCGTGATATGCTGTCAAATACTGCGGCCACACTGTCGTCCGAATCTCCATCGAAAGAAACACCCGTATTTGATAAGTCTGATTCATCTGACACGTCTGTCGTATCTGATAAGTGGTCTATAATATCTTCTAACTATTGCCGACGAAGAGGACGTTTTCTGCTCATTCTGTCTCTTTCTATCCGGGAGTAGGGTAAGCGTGTAATGGTAGATAGTGGTAGATGCTGGTTTTTTAATGGGGAAATTTGATGTTGGAAATCGAGGTTTGTGGGTGTTCTCGTATTGAACTCTTTATTCAGGAACGATTTATTCTTTACAGGGGATAGATCGTTTGGGACTGCTTTGGAGGGCTAGAATAGTTATGGTGGAAGAATGAAGTGTTACTTGGTAAATTTCTTTTCTTGAGACGGGTGTTTAAGATGTTTGAAACTGCGGGAACGATTAGCTTAATGGAATGTTTACACTTTTATATGGGTGGGATTGATAAGCTAAAAGTTTGATGTAGTCCGGTATTAAAAAATGCTTGACAGAGGTATATTTATTTAATTTGGTCTTTAATGTGTCACGGCGGAGTGTGATACAGAAAGGGCTCAAATTCAGGACTTCGTAAAACAAGTAGACTACAAAACAGGCAATTACGCTAAGTCAGATAATTTTAATACCCGCTTGTATTTACCTAATTTCTACGAGCTGAAACTTGATGGCAAAAATAACCGTATACACCTAAGTCTAGTTGATCTCTTTACTTCCAACAACATTCTGTATTTAATAAGGTGAATCTGACGGCCTGCAAGTGTGTTTTGTGTATAAATTTGTAGGTAGCATCTACCAGTAGATCTGGGTAATCAGTTTCGTTGCACTATATGCTGGACACTGTGGAGTCGGCAGGATTTAGGCAAAGCAGATGTCTGTCCGATGGCGTAAGTAGATAACCACACCGGCAATTAAGCTTCCGCCGTTACGTTCTCTACCGGAGTTTGTGTAGGTGTTGTAAAAAAATGTATGTACAGATGAAGGGGAATTTGAACGACGACCGACCAGCATGTGCAAGAGAATCCAAGAAACGATTCGAATAAAAATTCCCCACTCGGTAGCGCGTCTTGCGGTTAACTAGAAATCCGCTAAAGGCGGTGACGGCTTCTCTAATGACGTTAGGTCAGAGGTTAGGTAATGTTTAAGTAGTGAGACTGGATGAGACTCTGATGTAGAAAATTCTGAATGTTTTCGTATCAACGTTGGAGAGGATAAAAATTAATTATTCTGTAATGCTGCAATTTTGGTAAAATTGATTAATTACCGATCAAGTAATACATAACATTTGGAAACAGTTTCAGCTCTTTACAAGGTTATCGTAACCGCAATAAAAAGACTAAACATTAACTAGTTTTTACTGGTAAGAAGACACTTTAATTTAAAAAAAGCAAGGACGTCGATGCGTAAAAATCCAGATAATGCTTCTTTAGCTTAAACTTAATTACACAACGATAAATTCCCTACGGTAATTATACAATCATTAAATTATTAAGTCAGTGAAATTAAATCATTTAATGTATTTTAAATCAGTAACGTAACGTAAACAAAAAATCTGTAAAAAATATAGGTTAGAAATTGATAATCCCCGAGAGGGTAATGGAAACACCTGTAATGAGGTTGCTTAATATAAAAATAAATGACAGACCGGGAATGAATTTAGATCCCTTCGATACTCTTTTAGTACTAACTTAAAAATTTAATGATTGAATTTAACGTTAATGCTAAATGGACTCTTAGAACCTTTCAGAAATAGAAATTTTTTAAAAGTTAAAGAATTATGCAATGCTAGCTAAAATTTCTACTCTATGTCAGTGATGGGTAGGATTAATAATACTATGAAAAGGTTTTAGGAAAAGAACATGTAGGCGTGTGTAGGAATAAAACTACCAACTTTTTTAGGGATTGGACATAATTGTATACCCAGAAGCAACATTAGCAGCAAACGCTAAAATATCAAACCACAGAGATGTATTGCCATACTCGATCGATGTTCAAATAAACGGTTCGAGTCTTTGCTACTCCTCAATCAAATCATTCGTGACACCGCTCTCATGTGCAGCTATCAAGTACCACACTTACATAGTAGTAAATTTGTACGAAAAAGCTGTATGTGCAAGCAGTAAGTGCCACGACGATGGCTTAGATTTTTACAATACTAACGTCGTGTTTGATCGGACTGGAGTAATTATATCAAAGTAAGTACCACTTTCATCAGTATCAATTTAAAAAACAATTTTAGGTACCGCAAATTTAACCTTTTTGGCGAAAACTTCATAACCAAACCTGAAACCGTCGATATGTCAATATTTCACACTGATTTCAACGTCACTTTCGGGATGTTTACTTGTTTTGACATAGTATTTAGGCAACCGTCTATAGACTTAGTTACGAAGCATAATATAACATCCATAATCTTTCCTACAATGTGGTTTTCTGAGTTACCATTTTTAACATCTTTACAAACACAATTAATGTGGGCTTACGCCCTTAATGTAACACTGTTGGCTTCAGGTGCAAATAATTTACAAGTGGGAAGTGGTGGTACGGGGATCTATCAAGGTACTTCTGGGGCGATAGTGTATACAATCTTGGGTACCAACCAATCCAAATCTTTTACAACGAAGGTCCCTAACAAGCATACTGAAGATTGGCCTAATGAAACCATTATTGATGAGAAGGCAAAGAAAATGGATCCGTTTTACTTTAAGACTGACCGATTTAGTGGTAAATAGCTTGATTGAATTAAATAGAAATAAAAATGGATTACTTTTAGAGTATACTTCAAAATTAATTTTGCAAAATCAAAGTAAAATTACTGAAATCGTGTGCAGTAATGGATTATGCTGTAATTTTAATATCACTGTGAAATGGAACACGACTATACTGAATGACCTCAATAATCACTATCAGTACTATATGGTTGCATATTCTGGAGTAAAATCATTTGATAACGTTTATAATGGTGGTATTGACATTTGTGGAATTATTGCTTGTCCTACCACTTCTATGGAGTCTTGCGGCAAACGGTAAACAATTTTTGTTTGTCTCTATAGTTTACTTAATTTTAGAATTCCTGAATATGGTACCATATCATGGCCAGTGCAATTCTCGAAGATTAGTATTACAGTAGAGTTTGATTTGGGTGATAATAAAACTCAGTTTCCAAATTCTCTGTTGAGTAATTTTGAACCAATTCCTGTAAGTGGGATCGAATGGAAAAGTGTTACAAATGATGAGAAAGTACGACGAACATACAATTTGATAAAACCTGTTAATAGGTTAATGACATTTGCTATTTATGGTCGAGATTTTAATCGTGACAGTCCTGTTGGTACAGGCAGTATTAATAAATTAAGTATTTTTGGTTTACTTCCCTTGTTTATAATGATAATAAATGTAAATAATTGCATATAGTGTAACGTTAATGTAATGTAATGGAATGTTAACACTGTTACAGTAAATAGATTATTTCATTATTTTTATTAACATACAGTATCATGTGGTTTCATATTAGTTGAGTGGATCGACCTATTTCCATAGTTCTTTTATAGCGCAACGTTTCGCTAGAGGATCCCGCTTCCGTCATCAGGATTAGCCCTCAATGTTGATTTCGCACTTGACTCGCATTCTACCACGATGTTCTCTCAAGAACTTCTGCTGAGCTACTGAGTAATTCAATATATATATATATATATATATATATATATATATTATTGAATTACTTATTATGAATATACTATTTCAATTATTATCTTATTTGTACTCTACCAAGCATCTGTCCATTGTCTTGCTTCTTGTTTAAAATTTAAAATATAACTAGCCAAAAACACATACCGACCAGGTTTCCTAAAACAAACTTAAATTTGCAATACAGCAATCTCAAAATGAATTTAACAAAAATTTTATAAATTAATTAATAATGGAAATAGAAGATTTCGGGGTAGGCTGAAATAAAAAATGAAATACGGGCATTAAGGTCAACGTATTCTCAGGGAAAAAGAAAATAAGAGATTCTTTGAAATCGGGAGCTAGGTCTACATATTATATATATATATATATATATATATACATATATATATATATATATATATATATATATATATATATATATATATATATATATATATATATATATAGTAGGTAAGATTGGAGATTTTTATAATACAACCGCAAGTTCAAGGTCCCACCGGCTCAAGGTCACGAAATAAGTAGGTGATGTTTATACACTACTTCCCCAAGGCCGCACATTTCTAAAATTACCACAGCTCCAAGGTGAAACAACATACGTAGGTCACTAACACTCAACAGATTCGCAAGGCTATTTGCGTACCCTACCTACTCAGATAGCATCTCTCTTTTTCAAGGCTTGCTAATGTAATTTTTTACACTTCTCTGATACCACACTTAGAACCAAAGTAAAAAAAGAATGATATGCTAATATATTTATTTGTTGTTTGTACAAATGTAATCAGTGTATTATTCAAATATTTGATTTTCTCTAGGAATAAAGCACTTTGATTTAGTACAAGTGCAAAAGGTCTTTTCCACTTCTGTATTATTATACCTGCATAGACGTGGTGCAAGTAAATGAGCGTACGCGCAGTGTGGTGCCCATCGGAGATGTTCCTGTAGCGGAGTGTCAGATGACCGCCGTTGCTTTATACGAACTCCACACATGAAGAATTCAACCGTATCGTCTGAAGATGCTCCTCTAGAGGACTAGCAGATATTCATCAGTGGTACATGATGGTACACCATCACAGTATCATTGATATGTTTGAGCATATACACCGTGTGGTGTGTACCTGTCTAACCGTCTACCTGTCTGTCTGTCTGTATGTCTGCCTCTCTGTTGTCGGTCTGTATAGTAGTCGCCGCGTTCAGTCAGTTAGTGCCGGTCTGTCTCGTCTGGAGTCGCACTATTGGGGACGACGTTTTTTTGAAAAAATAAATCACTAGTAGGAGAGCTCTGTCAGTTATACTAATTATTGTGCCTGTCTCGATCACTTGCAAAGACCACTTGTCGAAGAGCTGCATTACGAACTCGGATGAGTTCGTAAAGTCCGGAAACCTCTACGACAGTTTCCAGTATTATCTCCAGATGTACAATGGCGTGATCCTACCCACTTAAGTATAGCTAGGCTTATAACACTATGCCAGCCAAGGTATAATGTTACAAGCCTAGTGTGTGCCCGAACGAGCTGATCTTGTAGAGAGCTCCCCGTAATCACATCATAATTCCAGACGAATGGCACTATGGTTGTCAGCTGTAATGAAAGCAATAATTATTTATATAAACAAAGTAATACCAAGACAATACATACCGTGAACGTGAGACGGTCCCATGTGATGATGCGTAGATTAGCCAGTACCACCCAGCGATAATAAGGAACGCAGAATTGCGTTGAGTGGCACTGTCTCACGTCAGGACGCCATCGCACACATAACGTTGCACTATGGTGGAAGCGCAGTGCGACCAATCGTCATAGGGATGTGTACTCCAAAACCAGCGATCGTCAAGTTCTCCGTCGTCATTGTCGTTCATGTCGTCGTCACCGTTTTCGTTATTTCCGTGATCCTGGACCTGCGAAGCGGGGTCTGGAGCCCTGGAATTGTTATTGGTCTCGTCATGTATGCTGTTATGTAACTGACAGTTCTTGAGCGCTACGTTGCAGTTGTTGCATGTTGTTAGTGATAGTGTCCCTAAAGTTATACTCATCTTCAACGATGATTTCGTTACAAAAGTCAGTACGTGTTTTGTGAAGTAGTCCCTGTTGGCGTAACGCGTCATTGTCGTAGTCGTATGAATCATAGCTGTAGCAGGGTCCATGCCTACGTCGGAGTCGTAGTCACCAGTGTTGAGGTAATCGTTCCCGGCATAGGAGGAACATACTTCCTCAACACTGGATGATATGCTGACGAAGTCATCACTATCATCGGTATGGTCGTCTAGGTCAATAGTTACTGGGGTGTCCTCGTCACTAACAATGGTGACTTGGCTATTGGTCAGGTCAAGTATTAGTGTATCCGCATCAAGATTGTAATCTTGTAGAGTGTCCAGGACTACGGTCGTCAGTTCATAAATTTCGTCGTCGCTGGATTGGACGTCCACGTCAATAGTAGAGGATGCGGAGGGAGGGATATACAGCACCTCAGGTAAAGAGGGTGAGGAACCCTGAGGTGTGGGAGTTGAAGGGAGGTCAACGTCAATTGGAGAGGAAACCTGAGGTGTGGGAGTTGACGGGAGGTTAGGAAGATGAGTAGAGGAGGTAAGCGGGGTAAAATCGAATGGATCCAGAAGTCAGCAAACTGAAAAAAGGGAAATAAAACGTTAGAAATATATCAATAATGGAAAAAAATAATAATTAAAGACATAGGCCTTGTTGGTTCTTACCTGGGGAGATGATGGGGAAATTGCTCTTGAAGTCATTGTAAGCTCAGTATTGTCTACTGTAGAATCAGTTGTACGAATAATTTCTACTGTTTTCGTTTTGTTAAATGTAGGTATTTCCCCAACTAAAAACATCGTTCTTCATGTGTCTTTAGAGGACATTTTCAAGGTCTGTAAAATTCTTGGATACACCACTTGCAGCGGACGATTTGGATGTGGTATTATCACGCACGTACGAGCAGGCAAACTCTGTAGCTCAGCCGGTGCTGGGGAGAGAGGAGTATCATACTGCTCTGACAACTGCATGCGTTGCAGATGAGTAATCGTCCACATATGCAATATACGCAGAGGGCAGAATAGTAGGGAATCTGATATTGTACTGAGCCCTACTCGTATCGCAGAGTTCGCTGAAGAGAGGAGTCCTATGAACTCTTGGATACAAGTGGAGTAAATGGATGAGTCATCAGAGAGTATCCTCAGTCCTGTGTGTGCTGCTGATTTTATAGATAATAAATGGTCGCTAAATGACTTAGCAGTATCTAGGAGTCCTTCAGCAGCCATACAATACTTACCTGCGCAATCACCCGTGAGGGATATAGTGGAAAACGCAGTATCTTCTCCCTAAAGTATATTGAGCCCTACTACTCTACCCCTCAACCTGATATATCCATCATACATATTATCCTATTCCTGGCGATATGTTACGTTGCGTCCTCGTATGCATCGCTGGATATGATTTCTTTTTTTAACAGTTGTAATACATGATAGTAATAAATGCTACAAACCAATAAAGATCGATAAAGAGTTAAAAAAAGGAATTACTACAAAACACGTAACTCTACCCCTTGATTTATACATTGTTTATACATTCTTCTGTTACAGATCTAAATAAAACAACTTAAAGAATAATGCGCAATACAGGCACGCTGGCGATTCCTGGGCATAACCAGGACCATCGGGTTTGAACAACTCACGGAAGCGTAAGTCAGATCAAAGCAACGAACCAGTACAAAAGAAAAGTAGCAGAAGTGCTGAAATTGTGCACTGCACTGATTGTTCTATTGATGTTCTCGATATGCTTATCAAGGAAACCTTAGAAGCAATAGGCACAAATCAAATGTGTGTCTACTCGTTGATACGAGAGTTGAAGTAATCCGCAATGCTTTTAAAATACATATTGTTTCGTATACATGCAATACCCATACGGATGTGCAGACGTTTATGGATGACGTTAAAGTGAATGTTTTGAAACTAATACAAATTCAGTTGCAGAAACACTTCTCGTTGAAATGTAATGTTGAGTTGTTTGGGTTGTACTTTCTGAACAGTAGAGAAAGTACCTTTCAAACGAAATATGATATATTGAGTGTTGGGATGATGTTGGAAGAGTAGTGGAAAACTTGGATGCTAAGCAATCAGAATCTCTACATAAAGACTCTGGTAAGTGTGAGTTATGAGTAGTAGGGTATTATATTATTAATGTATGTTGTTTAGTAGGGTGGTCACTGGTGCATTTCGTATATTTAGAGGTAAACATGTTGAAATTTTCTCTCACTACGGGTTCATCCTATATGAATGTCCCGCCTGAAATTTCGCATAAATATGCCATAGTGAATGTGAAGAATAGTGATATTGCTGCTTTGCGTGGGCTATTGTATGAGCATTAGTGACACAGACGGGGTTACCACAACGGACGACTTCTACCCTGATTTCAGGACGTTATTGAACTGGAATGGTGTAGAATTTCCTGTTAAGCTGACTAACATCTCAACGTTTCAGTCCAACAATAATATCTTAATCAATGTTTATGGACTGGAGGATACGTGTCGTGATGGTCAGCGTATTATTGAGGTAGTGGGTCCTCTCTACTATACCAGACCTAAACAACCTATTCATGTTAATTTATTAAAAAATGTTTCTCGTTTACTTAGCAACCAAATAAGCCGACGTAATGGGGCAAAATATTTTTGTGATTCATGTATTCATTACTTTAGAACGCAGGTGCCTCATGACTGTAATTTCGTATACACTAAATTACCGGGCGTAATGCAAAGAAAAGACAGAACCGGGGAGTTCTGTGCGGAAAGTATACTTGCGTTTGGGAACTATCAAAAACAGATGTTTCTATCATTCGTAATATATGCAAATTTTGAAGCTCTATTAGTACCGGTAAATACGGCGGTACCCGATCCCGAACAACCGTTCACGATAAAAACGTGTAAACATGAACCATACTCATTCAGTTGTTATATTAAGTGCGGTGTAAACGATGATTGGTCCAAATTAGAACTTTATAGGTGGATTAATGCCGCGGAGGTATTTATTACAAGACTCGAGAGTGGTGTGAAACATGTATAATGAGCGTTTGAAAACTGTTGTTCCAATGTTGTCACTAACTGATGAACAACTGGTAACACATGAACAAAGTTATATTGTTATATATGCGACAAGCTTTTTACGGACGACTTTACAAATTACGAGATCACTGCCATGTCAGGGTATATATCGTGGTACGGCACATTCAAATTGCAATGTAAACTATCAATTACCCACATTTATCCCATTTTTTTCATAATCTCAGTGGTTATGATGTCCACCCGTTCATCAAACAGTTAGCGAGTGAAACTGAAGAAATTATCGTACTCCCCGTTAATGGTGAAAAATTTAGAACGTTCGGTAAGCATATTTATGTATTGATGTAGGGCCGGTTCTGACTCACGGTATACCAATTTTCTATTGAAGGTCATGTCAGTTAATCTGTCGTGCACGTGCGTAATCCTTCGCTAATCATATAGGGCCGATCCTAACTCACATGGCTAGCCATATAGAGCCAATTCTGGCTCACGGGAGAATTGCAATAAGTGTGCGAGTGAGAGAGAGTGTGTGTGAATGTCCAAGGTCACTACTCTTTCAAGGTCAAACTTTTGGCGGGAAATTAAAATTTTTGTAGCTAAAAATGCAAAACTAAAAATAGATATTGCAAGACCATAATATTCTTAGAAATCTAAAAATATAATTTTCAAGGTCAAAGATTATTGACCTGGGGTACATTTCTTAAAAATTAAGAAGTAACTAAATTGAGTCAAGGTTAATAGTCATAGGTCAATAAACTAAAGGTGGGTTAAGGCGGGGCCATCATCATATTACAATTCTTAAAAATCTAAAAATAGAGTTAGGTCATTCGCCCTATTGTGGTGAGAACTGAAAGCTTTTTGGAGCTTTTACAAGGTTAAACTTTTGGCAGAAAATTTAAATTTGTGGAGCGTGTCAAGGTCAAAATTTAAATCTAGAAATAGAAATTGCAAGGTCATCATCATGATCATATTACAATTCTTAGAAATCTAACAATATAGTGTTCAAAGTCAAAGAGTAATCACCTGCAGGGGGTATAATATTACATTTCCTAGAAATATAAAATAGAATCAGTTCGTGGAAACAAGCAGTTGTAGTGATCATATAATTCTTAGAAATCTAACAATACAGTTTTCAAGGTCAAAGAGTAATCACCTGCAGTGAGTATAATATTACATTTCCTAGAAATATAAAATAGAATCAGTTCCTGGAAACAAGCAGTTTTAGTGTAGGTTAGTGGTTTTGAAGGATGTAGATTTATAATAAAAGGCTTCCTTGGGTGTGCATGATTCAGTAAACTTTTATTGGCAGACATGATGAAAGTGATACGCTTGATAAGAAGAGAAAGTATGAAAAAGTATTAAGTATTGATGCGAGAAAGAAGAGGCTTGAGGAGTTAGTGAAAAAATAAGAAAATAAAAAATAGACATAGAATTGTATGAACTGAATGGAAAAATGAAGCTGCTTCGAGTTACAAAATTTAGATAAGTCCAAAGCATGACGCGCTCCCGAATTCTTAAATTTAGGCACAATTCTCAGTAAACAAAATTTTTTTTTGCAACATGATTCAGTTTTATAAGTGGCAATTTATCCATTTCATGTATAAATTTATCAAAATATGAAAAATAGTCCTTAAATTAACCAATTCAATTTTTGAAACAACAAACAGCACTTAAAACACAACGTTTTTGTACTCACGTAAGCTCAGGAGAAACACACATGCATGTTACTGAACCATTTCAAAAATTTTAGTTTGATTAGGACTCCAAATTTTCAATTTTCAATGAGACATAAATTTTATGCATAATGACCTGCATCAAGAACTATGGGATAATGTGCGCAGTTATTTTGCATTGTGTGCAGGTTTGAATGCAAACAGTCTATATTTATCTTTAATTAGTCAGCATTGTACATTAAAATTTTGAAATCATAATTTTTACGTTATAATTGTTTTAATTACATAATTTTTATAATGTGATTTATTATTATTAATTAACTCATGAAAATGATTATAGTGAATTTCATATTTTCTTTGATTTGGAATAACGAAAGGTAAATCTATATAAACAAAAAAATATTTATCAAACTCACTGCGTAATAACGGTCGAATATCGTTTCTCTCGCTCATAACTACCACCTTTCTCTCATACACCGCCAGTAAGTTGGTTAATCGTTTCTTTCACTCGTATACATTACATTCCTGTTTTGTATGAAAAATTATTACGTTATAATTGTTTTAATTACAGAATTTTTTAAATGTGATTTATTATTACTAAACAACTCCTGAAAATGATTATAGTGAATTTACTATTTTTTTACTATATAAATCTATATAAATAGAAAATTATTCAAACTCGCGCGTAATAATGGTTGAATACCTTCTCTCCCGCACATATCTCACATACTCCGCCAGCAAGTTGGTATATACCGTAACCATTTTATAATCGTTTCCTTTCACTTGTCACGTGTCTAACCACCACGCTGTATAAAATAAGAGGAATGAGTGAGCTCGGCCAAAACTGTATCTAACGGTCGGAAGACCGCAGAGTACTCGGATTGCATGGTTGTTTTGGAGGTATCGATAATATAGTTGGAATGAGAATTTGGTTAGAGAGCAAAGAACCGAAATGGACGCCACAAGCTTTAAAGAGAAAAAGGGAATAGAAAAAGGTTCGTATTCCTTGGAAGCTTGAAACAGGTAGTAAGTAATAGGAATAATAGGTAAGTGAACAATCCCCTCAACAAACGTAAATTTATTCACTTTCTGGAATTCCCACAATTTACACACACACACACACACAAAATATAAATTAAAATAAGTGTACACGGGCAAGTCGTGAGCTTGCATTTAGGTCGCCAAAATTTATACCAAAATTTATAGTTTAGAATATCAAAAACAAATAATACCCCTTCCGGCCGACGCAAGATCTTACGTAGCTTAGCACGAAATGAAAAGGCCAATTTAATAAACTTATTAAATCAGTTACTTATAATATAAGAAAGAAATGATTAAATAATTCAGCTTGCCTTTCGTTTAACAAAACTGAATACAAACTTCTATTTGGTTAAGTTATATAGATACAATTGGAAAAGCTTGTTCAGTCCCAATTTTATTTCAAGAAACAAAGAAAATAGTAATTAAGCAATTTAAAATTAGAAACAGAAATGGGTCCGAATAACCTCCATATTCGAGTAAAGAAAAGAAGCTACCAAGTAATTTAAATTTTTCAGATTCAGTTTTACACCTGGTATACATAAAAAGTTACATCTGGTATAAACATAAAAGTTGCAACACTGCTACTGCGCACGACCAAGTAACTAGTAGTACAAAAGTAATTATTCAAAACTTTAGGTTATACATGAGCTCGCTAAGGGCATGACACTACTAATATTAACAAAAATTATTCCAAATGTTGATTAAGTGTGCGTTAAAATCTTAAAGAATGATTCAATTAACATTTAGCAGATCTACATGAGAGAAATTGTGTTGAAAACCAGATGAATTCAGGTATCAAAATATCACCGAACTTATACTACAGGTAAATATGTTTAACAAATACTTGTTGATATAATTAATATAAATATATTTAATTTCCTTGTAGACAATCGTAACCTGCTTAAGCAATTTAGATACGAGTCTCATTCAGAGGTGAGATGTTTGTCAAATAATTGTTAACGGAATTAAAGTAAATATACTTATTTTCGTTGTAGAAAACAATTTATTTATACATAGGAAAAAAAGGAAAGAGCTGACCTGTGTTTGCGAATGCTTATGCGTTTTTCAAAGCAGCTGAGCAACGAGCAAGCAATACCCAACATGTGAGCTACAGATCGCAGTTTATCAGCAACACAATCCAAGCAATAAGATACAGAACGGACACTCTTGTTACATCAATCCAGACAACCAAATGTAAACATGAACTTGGATGTACTCGTAACGGTAAAGTTATATGGACACTTCAATAGATGTAAACTTAAATATATAGAAACGTAGGTTTAGAAAAACCCAAGGTAGTTGCTAAAACGAAAGTAAAGAATGAAAACGATGTTTATTCGATGATAAGGTGTTACCTCTAAGATCGAATACGAGCGGTAGTTTAAATGCCTTAAACAATTTGTTACACTTATTTCTTTGAAGAAGTAATGTGAAATTCTTTTGTGTGTGAAATCTGAAAGAGAAGTTCTAATTATAACGAGGTTAACAAGATCTAATACGACATCAAAATGTGTAGGTGCAGTGAAATATTTCTATTACATCTGCCTTAAATGGCGATATTATATAGTGAAAATTTTCCATAAAGATTATGATGCCTAGCATCTACTAGATAGAAACACGACAATTTCCTAGAGACTTTCTACCCTTATGCAGCAATGGCGATTTTGAAAAGAAAATCAAACTCCTCAAGAAAAAATTTTACAACTTGATTTGTTATCACCTTTTAAATATTATTAACATATGTTTGTTTTCAGAATAAAGCATAAGTAAGATGCAGTTTTGTAACTGCCTATAAAATGTAAGAATGTTGAAAATAATTAGAACCTACGTTCATCTCAGAGATGGCGCTGTAGGTATTAATAGAAGATAAATTTTGTAAAAACGAGTAAACTTTTAAAATACAGAAGTAGATACGAGAGAGAAATAATTTTCGTAAAATGTAGAAGCGTACAGTACAGTACAGGAATAATTTGTATATCATTTAATCCATTATACTCATTAGTAAAATCGTAAATACAGAAATTTTAAATCATTTAGTACAGAAAATTGAAGCTAGTAACCTTAAAGCATAATACAAAATGTTTAAATCACAGATACTTATTTAAGGTAGCTTTTAGAAACAGTAATCAGATAAAATTATGCAATCGATCCTATATAGATTTTTGCACGTTACGCACTCTTGCACAGTTGTATTCACTGCAAGTCTTATGACTAGATTTTTCCATATTTGCGTAAATCAAGCTTTTCTTATCGACGCCAATAGACAAAACAAAAACATATAAAATGTGATAAATGATTTTAATGTATTAGAATACTTCTACAACGCACGCAAATTTTTAAACTCAACGTAACTAATAACAATAATAATAACAGAAAACTATAACTAATATTTTATTATAATGTAATATATGATTTATAATATAATTATAAAAATTTAATATTTGGTCATATGACCATTTTTTCGACTACTTGAACCAATCTGTGAATTGAGTTAATTAAATTCACTATAACATTTGGATTAAGCTCTTCCCAGAACTCGTGAATAACTTCCCATAATTCATTAGAATTGTTTGGTCTAAAATTTCTTTTATATATTTCTTTTACAATTAGGCCCCAAACATTCTCTATGGGATTAATATCGGGACTGTAAGCGGGTCATTGCAAGACTTCAATATTATTACGATGAAACCATTCCCTCACAGCATTGGCGATATGGACCGGGCAGTTATCATGCTGAAAGACGAATGAGTTATTTGGATATATTTGTCGAACAGATGGGAGCATTATATTTTCCAGAACAGACATATAATGTTCGGCGTTAAACCTTCCCCCCAATCGCCAGCAGACACCAAGTCCATAAGCGCTTATCCAACCTCATACATTTACTGAAAATCGCCCAGGTCTGAAAGCAAGATCGCTAATGTAGCGTTCTTCGAACCGTGTATTGTCTGGTCGGTAGACATGAATTTGTCTATTATATGTTGACTGAAAAACCTTTTCATCAGTGAATACTACCGTGTTCCAAAACTGTTGGTCGCGGTAGTTATAATTTAGGGCGAACAGTAAACGAGACTATTTCCGTTCTTCTGTGTGCATCATTTTTTTCGCAGCTACGCGTTTTTTTAAGTCAGATTCCTTTATTCTTCTGCTACCGATAGGTTGAGACCCAGGAAATCCTGTTTCAATGACAGCATTTCTTGCAGTTTCAAAAGGATTTGCCCTTAAATATCCCAGAAATGCATCATCTTGTTCAAGGACGGAAATGCGTGCCGGACCAGTACCAACTTGAATCCAACGTTGCTTAATTCTTGAAATAGTGTTTTTGCTCCTTCCATCCATCTTGTATTCTGCCTATTATTTGAGCTTTTTCATTTTCACTTAAATGACGAGGCATTTTGAAAATTTTGACACTAAGAGGCTTGTCAACCATACATTATGTTTAAGTCAAATTCAATCAAAACCGATTTACACTATAACAATTTTAGTGTACCCATTTTCTATGAATACAATTGTACATTACATTCCTGTTTTATATGGAAAATTATAACGTTTAATTTTTATGATAATTTACATTTTCCGCAATTTACATAATTATAAATAAATTGCTGCTTGAAATTCTATTGAAAATGTAATTCATTGCATTATAGTGAATTTTTTAAATGAAAAATAACGCAAAATAAAACAAGCTTTACCTAAACAATATCCGTGTAATAAATAATAAATGCAGTTCTTTGGTTTTGTGCTACATGCAACATGTGTTTTATACGAAAATTATCATTATCCATTACCTTTAGATTTTGATTTATAAACTGTTTTTAAAACAGATTCTCGCTGTCGAATATCTTTCTCTCGCACATATCTACCCCCTCGGACTCATACACATACAACAACTAAGAATGTACTTTAACTGTTCATTGTTTGTTTCTCTCTCACACAAATCTATCCCCTCTCACTCTTACACAGCGGCTAAGAATGTACTTTAACTGTTCACTGAGTTACAATATAAATTATCAGTTACAAACTATGCACACACACTTATATGTTTATCTTAAATAATTTGAAGCTAATTATATATATTTTTGTTTTAACTTTAAATAAAACAACTGTTAAATAGTTTCAATGTTTATATAAAAGACTTGACATGAATTAATAACATGCACAATAAATTCTGCAAAAACTAACCTAAACAAATTTCCTAAACTACACTACACACTATACATCTATGTCCTCCAATGCACGTAACACGTTTTCAGTTTTTAGTTTATTTAATCTGATGCTACAAAATAATTGGGTGGATTAATAATATATTTATCAAAATAATCACTACACAAAATAATAAAATAAGTAAGGTATACTTACTTTTCGTAAAATCTTGCAAAAGTTATTTTTTCTTTAAACTACAATAAAAGATGACATTTTAAACTTCAGCTGACGACGTTAAAGTTTGACATTTTAACCGGCGGCTGCAAAAGTCTTTTGCATCCCCTCGCAGCGGATGTAAAAGTAATGTAAGTTAATAACCCAAACACCCAATTTGGAAAACAATGATTAAAATTAACATTTTCTCCAAAATATAATCCGCCAGAGGTAACAGTGGAGGTCTCGCTGCGTTCTAAGGAAATGGTCTTTAACTATTCCTCTTCTACATGAATATCTGTAGTCGTAGCACTTGCACTAGGTGCAAAAATTTTCAAGACTGCCTCTTTTTTTGTTGCTAGAGAGTCTTCTATATAACGCTCAGCTACAGTACTGGATTTCCAGCGCGCTTCAAGCACATTAAATCTGCGCCGCCGTCCACCTACAGTGTAGCTGAGGTTCTTCTTAGACAATGCCCTGTGTATTCTGTATAGTTCGCTAATTTTAAGAAAAAAGCTACCTCCCTAGGAACACTACTTATTTTATGGATTCCCATCACCGCTCTTGAGCATTTTCCATTTCCATATTTCAAAAAAAATCGGCGATCATTGATAATCTCGTGAGCGCAAAGCAACATGTTTGTTATATAAATTTATGAAAGATTCCTCTACAGCTGTAAATGATTTAATTTTTTTTTGTTTTGCTATCTGGAATTTTAATATGTAGCAGAGTTTTCAGATTCTCAATGTCGTCTACCTTCATCTTCACCAATTCATCGCAACGACATGCCCCTGAGATACCAATAATCAAAACTATCTAAAAAAATACAAAATATAAAAACTTGTTTTCATTCTATTTCTAAAAGTTAGCTTCATTGCCAAGTATTTTTCGTCCGACGCTTCCGATAAAAATTTGTTAAATTGGTCTTTTGTAAAATACTTTGGCTTGCTTTGGGGTGTATCATCATTCTGCTTCTTTAGATATGCACGAAGTTTCAAGTATTTGTTTATATCTACGCGCTGTCGAATGCTCAATAATGATTTTATCATCGAATATTGAGACCACATTGTCGAGCTTTTCATTTTCATTTTTGTTGTTAATTCTTCTTGTAGGTAATAGATCATTTATTGCTGTATTAGCCGCTTCAGTAATTTATGACGGCGGCGTGTAGTTCTCCAAATCCATCATACTCCTAACAATGTAATATTTTAATTTACGCAAATAGAAACAAAAAGTTTCTTAAAATACTTACAATAACACTGAGAATCTTCACAATTTTCAACTTGTTTAATGCATTGTTTTCAACGAAACCTAGCAACGTCTACTGCTGCTTGCCAGAGCACGCAAAGTAAATCTAATTATTCCTCATTTTCACAACCTAGTTATTTTTCCTTATTTCACATTTAAGTGTAAAAAACGTCTGACTCACTACGTTCGTCCGTCAAACCTACAGATTCGCCACAAAAAGTGTCACTTTCGCTCCTTATAAAATATTATACTATTTTATGCTGTATAATTCATTAAATATATTATTAGAGGTTAATTAAGGTTTTCTTCACTTGTAACATCAGCTTAACTTTCTTTATATATGTGGTAGGGATATTGGATATCACTGGAATTACATAGATTTTATGCTTAAAATGTTAGATGCACGTGTAAATCATTTGAAGCTAATTATAAATATTTTTTGTTTTAACTTTAAATAAAACAACTGTTAAATAGTTTCACGTATAGGTAGGTCCTACACTAACCAGGATCTGAATGAGGTAGTTAGATGTTAGGTAGCTCCGTTCGGTTTCATGGTCATAAACACGGATGCTGAAGTTAATAATAATGGTCGCTATAGGAAAAGATTTGATGAATATATAATACCTTAAACTGCTTTCAGCCTGCTCCGTTGAGCTTTTCTGTGGGAAACAGCTACCTCTTCTGGGAAACGGCTACCTGTTTTTGAGAAACGGGTACCGGTTTTAGGTTTGTGTTTTAGCTGTTTTTGGAAAACGGATACCTGTTTTGAGAGAGGGAGGGAGGGAGGGAGAGAGAGCGAGAGAGAGAAAGAGAAACGGCTAAACGAGAGAGAGAGAAAGAGAGAGGTGTGCATGATTAACTTCTATTACAGAAAACACTTGCTAGTTTAAAAATACACAACTAGATGGCGCTAAAAATCAATTTTAACTCAAAGAGGGCCTGTTTTAAAGTTAGCGTTAGGGTCACCTTATTAGAATACAAATCTTTATGATGGGGACGAAGGCCTACATCTGTCTTATAAGATTAGGTTAGAACCCACATACAATTGCACCAAGGGGGCCACGATAGGGGCCAAGTCCCAAGAGCTAGTTTCTGCACTTGTCTTATAAGGTTAGGGCCTCATACCATTTCCAACCAGGGGGCCGCGACAGGGGCGAAGGCCCGAGAACAAGTTTTGAAGATCTACACGTGTCTTACAAGTTAGCATTAGGGTCCCTTATTAGAATACAAATTCAAATTTCCCGCCATAACCAATCAGAATGCACAGACTTAGTCCTCCAATCAGAGCACAGCGGCTGAGTGGTGGGCTAAGGACCAATCAGAAGCCAGAGAGGCGGGTGCACGCACGACCAATCGGTTAAAAGGTGGGGCGTGGCCTAGTTTTAATCCCTCCAGTCAGAACAGTGCATGTACGCGTAATTTCCTAACTTCCAAGGGGTGTACAGCCAAAAAGGCTCTTAATATTTCCGAAAGGACCTTAATTAAGGGCTCAACTTCGCCCAAGGGTTGAAAAAGGCCCCCAAGAGGATGCCGACCCCACCTTCCAAATATACTCCTCCCACGTGGGTGAGTACAAAAAGTGGTGGGGAAGGTGCCCCAGTGGGCGGGGCTTGTGACGTAAAAAGTGGAGGTGGAAGTTGGTCAATGTGTTAAATAATCGAACTATCCCATAGATGTCTGGAATTAGCCGTACGCTAATTTAAGTATTTTCTTCACCTGGCAAACATATTCTAATAAGGAGGCCCAAGTACGTCATTAAATTAAGTCGGCTCATTTGAGTTGGAATGAAATGAAACTTTGTTGGATTAAACATTTCTTAGAAACATTCTTTTTTTTTATTAGAATTATAAGGTACAATACACTAGTAAATTACAGATTATTGTGGTTTGGGAACTTTTCTGAATTAGCTCCGATAAGTTGGCATCCAATTCATTTGCTTCTATCTTAAATTGTGTTAACGCTGGTAAATTATCAAAATGTTTAGATCAATGTCATTAATCTGGTTATTACTAAGGCTTAATCGATACAAGTTATTAAGGCCTTCAAACCTGTCATAACTGACATGATTGATTCTATTTCCAGATAAATCTAAATAAATAAGAGACTGTTTCAAGGGCAATTGGCCAATTTCGTCAATTTCATTATTATTCAAATACAAATACTGCAGTTCTGAAACAACTGGAATTGTGTCCTACATCAAAATTTTGAACTAAGCGATAAAATTTTTAATTTTGTCGGCTTGAATAGGTCATTAGGCAAGGAATCGATATCGTTATTAACTAAATCCAGATGAACCAGATTTCGAACTTTGACAAATACATCACTTTCTAGAATCTTTAAATTGTTTTTTGCACAAAAAGGCTAAGGATGGCAGTAAATCAAACGTACCTGTATCAATCGATGTAATGTTATTTCCGCTTAACGTCAACCTGTTTACTTCTTTCATTCCTTTAACCATCCCTTTAGTAACCTTCGATAAGTTATTACCACACAGGGATAGAGTACGCAACTGAAAAAGGTCTACAAAAACTTCATCCTCAAGTTCCTCTATCTTATTCTCTATCAAATCTAAAATCCCCACTTTAAAGGCCCCTTCTTTAAACGTCCTTATATTTATTTTTTTAATTTTAATGTATAAAGGTCATTAAGGCCCAGAAAGCAATTAACTGAAAAATATTTTCTACTAATTCAAGCTTTTCTAAAATTCCCAACTTTTGGAATGCATCACGAACTACCTCTATGGGATTTTTTTTCTATAAGAAGATATTGTAATCGGCGCAAACCTTTAAACAATTCTCCTTTAAGAACTTTTAATTTATTACCGTTTATATACAAAGTCCTTAAATCGTTGAGGTTATTGAAAATATCAATTTGAATATCAATAATAAAAAATGGTGATGGTCAGGTATAATAAAAATGTATAAATGAATGAGTTAAATCGTTCTCCAAACAAATCGTTAAACTAACTAGAGATACAAACCATTCACCAAAAATAATGCCTTCGTCCCAGTTGGTAGGTTAACGTAGGGTGGTTCAATCTTTTGATTTGCTTAATTACCACAAATTCTGCTAGAATACTTCCACTGAACATAAATAATAAAAATGCAATGTAACACTAATAAAATGATCTCGGACGCCAAGTTATTTTTTAATTATGATCGGAATAACTAAACTGAGTTCTATACTAAAAATGTTATCAAAATGTAAAAAATAAAAAAATATACAGACTATGTTTATTAATAGTTAAAATAATAGGGTTAAATAAAATATATCTTAAAACTAGTTATAGCCTTAAATTACTAACTAATGGTTATAAATACCTGTACGTAAAATTTTGTACACAAACTTTTTAATAACCTCTGGTATCTAAATGATTACGGAACTGTCAACCAAGGTGATGTCATCTTTGCACCATTATTGCGCAATATCTTGAAATAATACTTAACCCATAAATGGAATTTTAGTTCTTGTAAATTTCTTCTTGAAATTTTGAATCCAATATTTATTGCATTAAAATGAAAAAGTACGTAAAAGTAAAGTTAAATGCGTACTTAAAATGTAATTAACGTAGAAAAGTAATTGTAGCAAAAGTGTAAATCAAAGTACAAAAAAAGAATGTGCCTGCAAAGAGCAAATGTTTTAATTTTTTGTATAATGCGTTAAACAAAATTTAGGTGGAAGCCCAAAAAATTGCTTCCTGCATCTACAGCGTACCACCAGAAGTGAACAAAATGGATGCTTTAGGATGTCAGATGATGATGACGCGTTGCGCGAAAGATATGAGCAGAATAATTTAAAGTGGGAGTATAAACCTTTAAGAAGTATATACACTTAAGTTACACCAAAATGCAAATTAAGTTGCCTACCTCATAGCTATAATGCAAAAATAATTAAAATTTTTTCATATATTTACAACTGAATGAACGAAAGACCTAAATTACGGTATATTTTAATACAACTCAAAATGGGTTGTTACATATCCATATTCATTAATTTGTCAAAAACACAATTATCTAGCTTTATGACAGCGTTTTCATTTAATCTCAGCATTATCAACAAACCCAAGCCATCAAAAACTCCAACGGGAAGTACTGTAATTTTATTTCGACCGAGATTCAAAAAAGTCAGTTTTTCTAAATAACCAAAAGAATCTGATGCAACAATTTTATTTGGTTGGCGCTTAAATCTAATTCTTCTAAGTTTTCCAGATCTTTGAAAGAGTAACATTCCAAACTTGAAATATTGTTTTTTGACAAATCTAAAACGGTTAGCTCCATTAGACCTTTAAAAGATTCAGTTGTTATCTCCATTAACCTGTTTGATTTTAGTTCGAGGGTAATAATGCCGGAGTTTCCCAAAAAGACACCTGAGGGGAGAGATTCTATAAGGTTTTCCTTCAGGTTTAGCGAGGTTAAATTGGAAAGACTCTTGAAAGTATCAACATCTAACCCGGTAATTTGGTTGTAAGCCAAATGCAGAGTGTTCGGCCTGAAGCTTACAAAAATATCTACGGGTAAGCTGTTAATTTGATTGCCAGAGAGATTTAAAGATTCCAAATTTTGCAAAAAAATGCTTTTGTCTAGTTTCTGAATACGGTTATTTTGTAAAAATAAATCAATAAGTGATCTAAGGTCTTTAAATAATTCAGATGGTAACCCTGACAAACGATTATTTTTTAGATTGAGGAGGTTTAGATTTGCCAAACTATTAAATGTACCGAGCTACTCCAAAGAATTCTCATTGAGCCAAATTTCTTGTAGTGAAGATAAATTTGTGAAAAGATTCTGAGGAAGCTTAATAAAACTGTTTCTAAAGGGGGTTTCAATAAGAGCGCAAAATTTTAAGGTTCAATAAAACATGGTTTTCTGTAGCAAAGCATTGAAATATTTATTGATTTATAATGTATACGTTTGGGAATTATGTATGAAACAAAATATCTTGTAAATGGCCGCCATGGCTTTGCTGGCACATGATTACTCTTTTGGCAAAATTTGCAATAACATTATTGAATACATGTGGCGGAATTTCATTGATAGAGCGTCTAATTTCGGCCTTCAATGCTTCGGTGGTCGCGGGCTTGTTGGCATAAACCTGTGACCTCAGATTACCCCACAGCCAGAAGTCCAAAGGTGTTCAATCGCAAGAGGGTGGCGGCCAATTCTGGTCACCAAACCGGGAAATGACATGACCAGGAGCAAACTCGGGCAAGACAGTCAATGTTTCACGGGCGGTGTGAGATGTGGCACCGTTCTGCTGAAACCACATATCGCAAAAAGCAATATCTTCCAATTGAGGTACAAAAAATTGCGTTATCATAGCACGATAACGTTCGCCATTCACCGTTACAGCATTACCTGCCTTATCTTCAAAGAAAAACGGTCCAATTATTCCTCCAGACCACAACGCACATCAAACAGTGACACGTTTTGGATGAATTGCTTTGTGATGAATCATTCGTGAATTTTCTGAGTCCCAACTGCGGCAGATTTGCCTATTGCTTATTAAATAAGTTGTTGAGTCAATTGGACTTTGTAGACGTGGAGATGCAAATCATTAGTGACAATACGCTGAAGGGTGACTATTGTAATGTCCAATTCTTGTGCACGATGACGAATCGATGTCTCTGGACTTTCGGCCACACTCTCTCGCGAACTGCCGGGATGTGTTGCTCTGAACGACCTCTACGAGCTCGTGTCGTGTGTTTCACATCACTAAGCGAACCAGTACTTTCGAATTTTTCGATTATTCTTTTCACAGTAGATGAATTAGGAACATCATTTCGACCGAATATTGGACCCACTTTACAAATGGTTCACCATTTTGATAATAATGTTTAACAATCAGGACACGTTGTTCTATCGTATAATTCTCCATGTTTACTAACTCTCATCCGTTCACTTTCGATCTGTCACGTCATAATCACGTGTCATTATGGCTGTCAAACATGGCGCGCAATTCAAATCTCGCGCTCTTATTGAAACACCCTTTTTTGAGTTCTATTAAGCTATTGTTATGTAGATCCATTTTGGTTAAAGAATGCAAATCTTTGAACTCATTTTGGTAAATCCATTTACATTGGTCGCCTAAAAGCTAAATTCTTTCAGATGGAACAATTCACTAAAAGCCTGATCATCAACGTAATCCACTGTGCTAAAACCAATCCGCAAATATTGCAAATTTTTTAGGTCCATCTGGTATATACGTTATGTTGCTAAATATAATTTTGAGTGTTTTGATATGGCCGAAACCTTCAAATGTGTTTCGGTTTAGAAAATCAATGTAACTGCTTTCTCTTTGTAATACCAAGATATCTTCAACCTTCCCGTTCGCTGCTTTAATAGATAATTGTACTTTTTCTTAATTCTTCCAATGAGAAGATTTTCTCACAAACTATACGTTTGTCAAAACGATAATTACAGTGTTGTGATTGTATAGTAGGTAATAGGAGTAAAATCAGCGGTGTTGAAACGGACGGTTCCGTAGCTACCTAAAAAAACATTACTTATTAGTATTTTTATTGTTTAATTACCACATTTAGAACCCTCCAATTGTGTACCAGACGATGCAGATAGAACTGATTTAGGTTGGCAATTCTGTCCGATGTTGTCAAGCATTTCTGACATTAAACATTTGACATAACACATGTTTATTATTGTGATAAAATAAACATAGCCCCTGAAGCTGAGATTTGACTCGTGAAAATTACTATATGTACTATCGCGCTCAAAAAATACTGGTACAGCAAAATTTTGGCTGTATGGTACTTGATTTGATGGCACATAATCAATTGCATTAGCAGGCTATGACCATGAAATATCAAAGTGACAGGTAATAAGAGTCTTTATACTATCAAATTTACCAGTTTGACAAATGCATAACCCCATCGTGAGATGTCCGATTTACACACATTTTGGAAGTGTCTACAGTAACAAGCTGTATCAGTATTTTTTGAGCGCGATAGTACTTAAATGCCATAGTGGCACCGTAGTTGTGAATTATGGAATGTATACTATAATAGCTGCGTGTGCCACAAAAAATGGAGGCGTTCTAAAGTGGACATGTTTTCTTTTTCCACAAAAAAATACATAAAGCACCGAACGCATTTCAATAGCTAAGCTATCATCATCAGAGGTTGATCCTAGTCACCCGCTGATAAATATTAATAAAACAAAACTGTACCGTACCGCACTGGTGAGGAGTTGTACTTCACATTAACACTACCAGAGGCGATACATTACAATTACACCGATAAGGCTTCAACAAACAGTGATGCGTTCTCATGCAAAATATCTAGATTATGATCTCTTCTTACACGTATTACAAAGGAAAGACTTTCTATCTTATACACACAAAATAACGGTAAATATAAAAGAATGAAATTATAGTATGTAACAGTAACATTGTAACAACATTTATTTTTATCTACGGCCTCTTGTGTACGAGACTGCAATAAAAGCAAAGGTTAGCGTTTAGTAGTATTTACACACATGAAGTTATAGTCAATACAAAACAAACAGACGTGCGCCCGTGCACGCACTCACGCTTATACGTGCATTGGGCTGTTGCACCGACCGCTTGCTTGTAGATCCGTTCCGCCGTTGCTACCGAATAAACTGAATATTCTGACCGAGCGCCTGCTGCTCTTAATCAGGTTATTTAAGAGAATCCTGAATCCTGACCAGAAACTTGATCACTTACTGCGATAAATTCTGAAAAGCCTGACCTGAATTCTTATCGCTTACTGCGATAACCCAGAAGTAATATCCAGACCGCGCGCGCTTGTCGTTCTTAGTTTCGTCGTGTACGATTGCCACTTACGTTCACCCTGGACCGTCGCGGTACTCGTCGTCGCCTGAGAATCCGCTCCAGCTAACCGGTCATCTGGCCGACGTATTCGGAGGTGAGAGTACGTGAGTTGAGTACACAAACATTACACCAAACACCCAGATAAACGACGGGCTGTAGAGCCCGGAAGTTATCTCACATTTCAAGTACACACATCAGAAGTTGCCACGACGGGCTGTAAAGCCTGAAGTCATCTTCTACAAACATACGCAAACCAGGACGTTGTCACAGCGGGCTCTAACGCCCTGCAGTCATCTTCCATTTACTCCGGTGGCAAGAAGGGTAATCGCTCTAATTCTACCACTCCCCTGAAAGACGCGTCTAAACAGCGTAGCACGAGGTAGTCCCAGATTCTATTGGGCATCTCTTAATTTAGCAGCCAGCACACAACATTATAATAACACACTTGACAAAAAGAAATACCAAGAAACACAGACTTACTCGCAACCGCTAACGTTAATACCAGACGCTACTTCCGCATCCTAACCGTGAAGCGCCTGTTAAATTGCATCAACCGTAGTTAAAAAAGCTCCAAACGGATTGAACACCGCATAGTTTCTAACGATCTCCCGCAAGTCTATGTAAAGGTATAAAGTTATTCCTTTTTAATCAAGAGAATAATCGTGTACATAAGAAACATTATTTCCGTCCGAAACAATTCGCATAATTGTTTAATTTCGATTACGCCGTACTAAAACATCGCATAAACCAACCACCTCAGTTTAATTCGGCTTTACCAATTAAAAATAGGTCTTTTTGCATTTAAATTAGATGCGATATAAACATCGTTTATAATAACGTGCAAAATTGTGTAAATGGTGTACAATTTACCTCGCGTATAAGAACGACTTTTCACTAACAAATAACTTTGTAATAAATTCACTACTCCCCGTATTTAATAACTAGAGCAAATTTCGTCCATAGGAAATCTGTACGTGTTTAATAAACGCTTTCTTATAATAAAAATCAACGTGTCTTTTCGGTAGACTAAAATAAAGTATATGTAAGTACGTTCGTAATTAATTAATCCTGATTATTTAGAGAATTGATAATTCATTAGAGTAAATAATCAATCGCGCACGAACAATTTGCATTCAGAAACGTATAAATATCAACCAGCCGCTTGTAAAGAATTCCCAGTAATGCACATCTATTCAGTCTGAAAGCAAAACCATATATGAGAATAGCCATGCGCACCAATGTTACTTTTTCTGCGGAACTGACCTTCTCACAAACGCCAGCTCGGACGCTGACTTATTTTACCTTATGTAATACCGGTAACATCCCAGAACAGCGCGTATAGCTTCAGTTTTTTTAGCCAGAACAGACTACCATTTTTCTAAATAAATTATGTCATCATTTTTTTTGTTATAACGCGAGTACCCAATAGACCTAAGGGTCTAATACTAAACTTCCACAGAAAGGACTCAGGATCCAGTGAGAAGCCTCCATGATCGTCCCTAGATGCAACCCGATACCCAGGACGAATTAAGTTTTGTGTTATTAGTATATACAGTTACCTCTTAATTTTAGGCATAACTTATTTAGCATTATAAACGTAATTGTATACCTTTAAACCATTTTACTATAATTATTCAAGGTGAATAGCGTTAAGCCTAAATACTGCGTATTTACGAACCACTCCCGTCTTGTTAAAATAGACACGATTGAGCTAGTTGGAGGAAAATTAAAACAAATCAATTTAAATTATTGTAAACAAAGCGGCTTACAAGTAAGTAGGCAATATTCACTTTAACACGTAAAACAAATCTATTTCCTTGAAGATCATGTAATGTAATATTGAGTGAAAAAACGATGCCTTCACTTTGGGCGACAAAATTGTAATGAGAAGGGAATCTACGCCAACACATTGAGAGACAAATTGTAATGTAATTTTTTAATCCTTGCTGAAAGCAGAGTGTTTAATTCAGTATCGTAGCGTTGGTAATTGGATATATTGAATAAGATAAAACAATTATTATTTACCCAGGTTAGCTCTGTTATAGACAATTTGAAATGTCTAAATTATAATAAATAAAAAGAAATAACACTAATTTTACTTCTAAAATGCTCCAAACTCATTTACAGTATCAGTTATTGACACAATTATATGCAATTTATAGTAGAAATTATGGTAAGGTGCCTTTAATTTAAACTGTGAATCGAGTTAACTCAATATCATGTATGTAAACAACTTTAAATATAATTTCAATCATTCACTCTATTAAAAGTCATTATTATCTAATACTACGAGGGATGTCCGGTTACTAAGGTACAATTATGAATTACAGACAGACTGCTTTATTTATAGAAATCAAATATACAATTAGTAAAAGCGCGAACTTTCAGCTACTTTTCAACGTAATCACCGTCAATGTTAAGGCACTTATCGTAGCGAGGCACAAGCTTCTGTGAACCTTCTTTGTAAAAGGTACAACTCCAAATTTCTAAAAAAACTGCCTTACTTCATATTGAAGTTCGTCGTCGTTTTCAAGCCTTTTACCTGACAAATGGGTTCCTAATGGCCCGAACAAATGAAAATCAGAAGGAGCCAAATCTGGACTATGGAGCGGATGGACAATACCTTGCCAATTGTGTTTCTGAAGCAAGGCCTTCGTTTGAGCTGAGGTGTGCGGTCTTGCATTGTCATGCAATAACCTGATTCCTTTTGTCAACCTTCCTATTCGTTTCTGTCGAAAAGCTTGGTGTAGTTTTTCGAGAGCTTGACAGTAAATATCGGCGGTAAAAACTATAAGCAAAATGCCTTGTATATCCCAGAACACAGTTCCCATTGTATTTTTTGCAGACTGCTGAACTTTAAATTTTTTCGGTGTTGGTGAACTGACATGCTTCCACGTCATCGAGTCTTTTTTGACTCCTGTAACTATAGACTCTAGAAATCCGTTTTTCTGACGATAACGCGTTAAAAGTTCCATTCCCGCCGACATTCGTTGCATTTTGTGTTGGTCGGTCAGCAGTTTTGGTACACATCTCGCGGCAACTTTTCGATAGTCTGATTGAGATACGATTTCTTGAACAGAGCTTTTAGGAATGACGGTCAGTAGACCAATTTCCCGTATTGCCAACTGAAGGCCTCGACTCAGTGTATCGACCTTTAATTGATTTTCATCCGTTTGTTTTTGTTGATGGTTTTCATCGCAAACCTTTGGGATCATCCTTCAGATTTGTGTGTCCACTTTTGAACTGCTGACACCACACATAAACTTGTTTTCGACTCATAATTCGTAAAATCAGTATAACACAGAAACGGAACAATTTAAAAATAAACAAACGACAAGAACAACAAAAAAAAACACCAAAATGAAATAGAAAAATATACCTTGAATGTATTCTACATAAATTGGTGAAACCGATAGCCATTTTCTCTCAAACACAATTCACGTCTGGCTCTAATTGCATTTAATAAGTAAACTGGTTGCACCTTACGAAATGCTTTTTCTACAGCATCTTGCAGTTCTTGAACGGTTTTGATAAACCCCACAGGAAAAAATGCAGTATTGACAGATCTGAAGATCGTGGCGGCCATAACACTGAACCTAATGTTGCAATCCAACGATTTGGGAAACGGTTTTCGAAGTAATTCCTCACTGCCAAAGCATTATGCGTTGCGGCACCATCTTGTTAACAAAAATATTTGGAAGATATTTTCACGAATGTCTGTCTTCAATTCTGGTAGTCGTTGGTTTAGTATTTCCATATAACGGTCAGCATTAAGGTTTTCTTCTAAAATATGGAATACTATTCTATCCCCAATTTGAAGGTTAGTTTTTTCTTTTTCATTTATTTTACCCTTGGGTTTACCAAAGGATCCGAAATTAATGAGATTGTTTTGTAATCTTGATAATGTTACTTAATTTGGCTGACGTCGTTCACAATACCTACAATAAGCAATATTTTAAATTACTTACTATGCCAACACTGGCGAAAATATGAAAATACATGTTAAAATATAATTGAGAAGCTTGATCTGCATTCTCTACTTTCTGTAAATGCCTGTGTCATATATTTTCGAAAAATTTCGTAGCTCACCATATTTCCCCGTTATAGTTACAGCAATAATACATTTGCAACAATATTAAATTCTCAGCAATATGTTCACAACATACTTTGAACGTCAGGTCAAAATAGTTTGCAACAAAAAGGAACAATGATTTATTGAACGGATGACATTTTAAATAATTGTTTATGTTGAAATTGTTTCTTTTGTGTGGTATAGTCATTTTACGATGCTTAGCTTGCCCTTTTACCAGAAAATGTTTGATATATCTGTTAAAAATAAATATCTCGATGTTTATATTTTTGAAATGCTAAGAAAGAACTGCAGCTGATGGTTGCCAAGACAACTATGATTCCCATTCAAAAAAATGCAAGTTCATATTATTACTAGAAAACCGCACCCCTTAGAATAATTCCAAGCACGCCACTGAATTCGACACTTCGCAATATACAGCGTGATCCAGATTGATTGTAGGGTTTGTAACTCCACTATGGCTCTGTATTATAAGTGTTTTGTAACTATGGTTTCCTATTAGTGGAGTTGATCGGCGTATTTCCACAGTTTTTGCTTTTGAAGCGCGACGTTTCGGAAGCGGACTCTGCTTTTGTCATCAGGCTTAGTCCTGAGAAGGACTGTTTTCGGACGAGTCGAATTCATATGTTATATATAATTGTTTTCCAAGCACTTGACTACTCTCAGATTCGAACTTGGTACCTTTCACTTACTAGTTTGACACCTTTACCGCTGAGCCACTGAGTAATCCAATATATATATATATATATATATTTTTTTTTTAGAACATGTATATATATATATATATATATATATATATATATATATATATAAAACCTTTTAGTGGTTGCGCAGAAGTTTATTGCGAATGTTGCGCCGTAACTTTTTGCGCAGGTGTATTGCGCTTAAGCTCTTCGCGCATTATTGGAATCCATATGGGTTTCATTTCTACACTAGGTTGGCTTATTGGATTTTCTACTAGTGCGATGTATGTGGCTTCTTTGAGTTTTCGACGAGCTGTGTTCTCGTGCCACTATCTGTATGATATCCCATTGGACGTGGCGGTCTTCGTTCCAGACATGTTCGGCGATTCTTGATCTTTCTGTTTCGCCCTTGCGGACGTTGTTCTTATCCTCCTGCGTTCTCACTTTGAGTGGTCTACTGCTCTCTCCTATGTATGCTCTGCCGCATTCGCATGGTAGGTTGTATACACAATTCTTGGAATTCTGATCTTCATTGTATGGTTTGGTTTTGGTGAGTATTCCCCTGAGCGTTCTGGTCAATTTGAAAGCATAGCGATTCTTGTATTTGCTGCCTATCCTTCGTATTTTGTCTGAGGTACCTTGTATAAATGGTATTATCGCTGTATATTTAAGTTCCTCTTTTACGGTTACCCTTTCCCTGTTTAGGTTAGGTGTTAGATTGGGGTAGCCATTTTCTTTGAGTGTTCTAGCGATATTTCCTTCTTCTTTGTTCAGGTCCTCTTACTTTGAGCATATTGTTTTGCTGTATCGTACAAGCATTTTTCCACGCCTAACTTCAAGTTTTTGTGGTGATTGGAGTTGTATTGTAGGTACCTCCCCGTATGGGTAGTTTTCCTGTATACACTTGTCGTGATCATTCCTGTGTACAAGTACATCCAGGAATGGCAGTTTTTGTTTCGACTCCAGTTCCATTGTGAATTTTATGGAGGTTGCGCGGCTATTTAGATGATCTAGGAATTCATCTAGCTTATGTTTGCCGTATTGCCAAACTACGAAAGTATCGTCCACGTATCTAAGCCCATCATTGGTTTCTCTGTGAATTCGGATAACGCTTGGTCCTCGTCTTCCATATATATATATATATAATATATATATATATATATATATATATATATATATATATATATATATATATATATATACTATTGATAGTGGGAACCCATGGTAGAACTTCTACCTGGAAATATGTAGTTCTAATGCATATTGTTAGAAGTTCCATTTTTGTGTTTACCGAGACTTGAGTGCGTTCGTCTAACGTTTCACCCTTTTCCAGCTTGTCCCTTATGATAGTTAGTGCCTTGTCAAAGCTTACCAGCTTCCACGAAGTGCTGCGTGTTCTTGACCATAGACTCGGTTTTTCCCGATAAGGGTGTGATGATACCTAGCAGATAGTGTGCTAACGGGTGACAAGGTGAATTTCTCGAGCTCACAATTGGTCTCAGAGGAATTCCTGTAAACTTGTATTTTTGATAACAACAAAGCTATCTTTAAAAAGCTACTAAAAGGCAATGATCGAGTTCCGACACAATTTATTTACTCTATCAATAATTTTAATGAATTTCAAAAATTAAATCTACTATCAGCACGCAACCATTGACTTATTTCTATAAAGAAAGATAAGTTCTCTTTCTAACTTAATAATGCAATATCAGGCATCTCCTTCCGGATCATTATATGTACAGGGTATGAGTGGTATAATAATGTTCCAATCCCTTTGAATTTTAATCAATTGCTTGACAAACCAAAATGTTTTCCTTTCAGTAATGAAGACGCACAACTGTTTTACACGAACCATTAAAATCTCGTTTTTTCGATTACAGGTATAAGAATTATGTACATTTGAAGTTCACTATTTCTTTGGTACTACTGTTCTTATCTTATTATTTATTTAAGTGTTATACTTACATAGAACTTAAAAAATCTTTCTGAACTTCCAGTTATAACCAATTAATTGTGCAACATGTGAATTTACCATTTACTTATTAAACTTATAAATAATTTATATATTATTATAAGTTAGCCGTTTTAAGTTGTCGTGCGGCAGAGCAACCCGAAGTTCGGTTCGGTCGCGCGAAACCCCATCCAGCGGCGTAGTGTAAAGATTCTACCTAGAAAAACAGCACAAACAATAGAAACTTTAAAGTTGTTTTATTTAAAACGTTTAATTAAGAATCTATAATTGTATATCTTTAATGGTTAATTAATCACTTTCACCTCCACTTCAATCGGAATATGAAAAGTTGTTCTGTGTGGCAATCAATCAAATTTTCATTTTTTCAATATGAATTTTCAATCTGCTTCACATGGTCACATCTTCGTTTCCATCGTCTTGCGTAATGTTGAAAAATTCTTGCTCGGTTAATTTCTACACGTAGTTCAGTTTAAGGGTAGCATTCCTTTTAGCTACATTCCCTACACAGTTCTATAGGATTCAGATAGGCATGAGTACTGTGTAGTCGTATTCTTGCATGAACGAGTCAAATCGATATTTAGTGAACTGTTGTTCGTGGCATTTTATAAACTGATACAACTGCGGTTTGAACGTGTCAGTTGTAAATGGATTTTTTTTATTGGTGCCCCATTTTACCTATTTAAAGAAAAATCTGGAACACTGGAACTGTGGCAGGATCTGTAACAAACAAAATACACCCACGTACCAAACCAAATTAAAAAACACCGAACGCGTTTCGATAGCTACACTATCATCATCAGCGGTCGACTAGGGCAGACTAAAGAAAATTTCTAACATATATACCATCAGCGAATAACGCTTCGTTGCTAATCTGGTGAAAGTGAAAGTAAAAGTTATGGAAGTTTAACGAGTTCAGAGTAGCCTAAAGGTACTTAATCATCATTATTCATATGAATTTGATTGTTTTTGAAGATCTCTAAACTTTCATAACAATCAATTTCGTGCTTATTACTAACATGTTTGATTAATGATACCTCATCTACTACATGATTTTTATGAAGCCTATGTATTGCTACGGCAGACTTGTCCCAACGTTTGTATTTTATATGAACTAAATGTTCTTTAAAGCGAATTTTGATGGGTCGTTTAGTTTGCCCCACATATATTTGTTCACAATTTTTGCAATTAATCTTATAAGTACCCGACCTATCCTGCTTATCCACTTTATCTTTTGGATTGCCTAAAAGAGTTCGCAAACTATTATCTGAAGTAATGACTGTTTTCAAATTAATTTTGGAAAAGATTTTTTTGTAGACCTTTTGTATAAGCAGGATAGTTTGGTAACTTTACATACTTTGTTTCTATTTGTTCTGGAGCATTACCTAATGTAGTTACGTTCTTAACCCTCATCCTATGTGTTTGTTTCCTAACTATATTCATAACCACTTCATCTGAAAACCCATTGTATGCAGCAATTCCTTTAATATTGCGCAATCCTTTATTATAATTTTGAACTGAAAGACGAAAATTAAGCAATCTATGAACCAAAAAGTTAAAAGCCGCGAGTTTATGCTGTCTACAGTGATTTGAGTCATTAGTTATGAATGTTTTAGTGCTAGTTTCCTAACGATAAATATCTATATCTAGTTTTCTACCATTTCTTGTTACCAGAGTATCAAGGAACGGGAGACTGTCATTTGCCTCTATCTCATAGGTAAATTTGATTGTCGAAAATTTAGAATTTAAAGTTTCTACAAAGTTCTCAACGCTACAAATTTTAGTATTAAGGATGGCAAACACATCATCCACATATCTAATCCAAACTCTAGGAAAATAAGGCAAATCGCGTTTTAAGTCTGTCTCAAATTTACCCATGAATAGATTGGCTACTTATTTGTGATGCTTAAAGAATGCTGGTGCTGTGGGGAAGGGCGAAAATCACATTTACTATTACATACATTATTAAAATAGTACGCTTAAAGTACGTTAACACTATATTATAATAATGAAAACATATTCAAATAGTATGTACAATTAGTTCAAGCCAAAATACATAAATTAGCTGTAAAACACAATCCTTCTTAGCTAAAATTTCAATTATAAATGTAATTAATTGGTTGAAACTTGCAATTTCCAAAATTCCAAAATCAAATAATCTTAAATCTTGATTTTAATTATCCCAATTATCTTCATAATGGACACGTAGGAAACAAATTCGACAAATTTTAAAGTGTAAATATCAATACACAATGAAAAACAATAATATCACACAATAGCGTGAAGATCATAAAAGACAGGGTGAATACGCTTCGGTTACTGTATACACTCGTCAGAAGGGCATCTACACAATATTATGCAACAAAAAGGAGCGTGGTCATCTGCGTACTTAAAGACAGTTATACAACTTTTAACGAAATCACAAAAACACACACACACACACACACACACACAACACACACACACACACACACACACACACACACACACACACACACACACACACACACACACACACACACACACACACACACACACACACACACAATTACCTTAACTTGCACAGATTTTTAGTCTAACTTTTCTTTTACAGCTGACAGCAACAGATGCAATTCTCGTACAATTGACCCCTCGTTAATAGATCCGAAAATACCAGTTGACTTTTTAATTCTTTCTTAATAACACCCGGCAGTAAACAAGAATTTGTCTCATCAGGTAAACTAATTCTTATAATTTATACTCGCAAAGGATCAGCGAAATATTTTATTTACACGAAGTTTTTTGTTATGTACACCAAATATATTAGCAACTGTTTAGAGCAATTCGCTGTCTATTTTCGAACAGCTGTAGGTGAACTTTATAAATAAAAAAATGTGTGATTGATATTTGTCATTAAAACGGTAAGTTTGCATCATGGTCTAGAACTGCTATGCTTTATCAGGTTGTGAGGAAGGCAGAGATATATTCACACCTCTAGTCAGTGAAGCATTTGTTTGTTTTTGTTAGGCGTCACTCAATCATATAGGATAAATAATTAAAATACAACAAAAATTAAGAAAGTTGTACATTAATACAACAGGTAATCTGAATAACGCTAATGCGTGCGTGCGTGCGTGCGTGCGTGGGTGCGTGCGTGGTGCGTGCGTGCGTGCGTGCGTGCGTGCGTGTGTGTGTGTGTGTTATGGTGCGTGTGTGTGAATGTGTGTTAGTATTTGAATTTGATTTCATTTTTGCTGGAGCTGATTAGATATTGAGAAATTCACCAGGGTTAGGCACAGTTTTTGGTTTTTATCAATTATTTCCGAAACAGCTGCATATTTCAAAAATATAAATATCTGGTGTGGAACTCTACACAACCTTCCAACCTACAAAATAAAAATTAAAAGAAATGAAATAAATTTAATAACATTTTTTTAAAATAATTATGCAACCTTTTTTATAAGAAGTTCATTATGAAAAGAGGCAACATTGTAAACGCAAAGATAAAATATATGTCAAACAGACGTATAAAACTTCATGACAGACAGAGGTTAATATTAATATTAATCTATATGCTAACTAAAACTAAAAGAAATGAAATAATTTTAATTTCAATTTTTTTCAGGGTAACAATGAAACTTCTTTCTTATACGTTCATAACGAAAACAAGGAACATTGTAAAAACGAAAACAATAATCTGTCAAAATGACATTTAAAACTTCATGTTAATAATAGACATAATAGACATAAATATATGTTAATCTAAAAAAAATTCCAAAGCCTCCCGATTCTATAAAAGTATCGATAAAACAGCTTCAGCATTTTCAATCATATTTATTTAATTTTTGCATTTATTTCGCTTTATATTCAAAACTTTATGTAAAATTAAATTTTCTTTAAAAAATACGTCTACACTTTTTGTTATAAAATTAATCGTTATTCAGATAATGAAAAAATTTTAACCAACACTTATACTCTACATTGGGAATTTTTTTGCCGCTAAATTACGCGTCATATCAAAAAATTGTGTAGAACATAATTAATCGATATGTTTAAGGTCCATATTAAAGTATTTCTATATCTTTGAAATATGCAGCTGTTTTAGAAATATTTGATAAAAACCAAAAACTGACCCCAATAGCCCCCTCTCCGCCACTGGATTTCTCCAAAAATATAATCAGCTCTAAGCCAAATGAAAACAAGCTTAAATGCAAAATCTTAAGTAGGTAGGTAATTTCGTTCTGGAGTTATCGTGGATACTAACATACATCCACACATACAGACACGCACACTCACACGCGCACACACCCACACTCAACCACACACACATACATACACACACATACACACACATACTCACCCACACACATACACACACCCACACACTCACACACTCACACACCCACACACCCACAGACCCACCCAACCAACCAGTCATCCACCCACCCAACCACACACCCCCCCACAAACACACACACACACACACACACACACACACACACACACACACACACACACACACACCTACCACCCACACAGGTGGATAGGGACCGAAAAATTGTACTAATGCAAGCACACGTTGCTTGTGATATAAAATTTTCAAATTCTTTTTAAAAATGTAACATCAGCCCTTAGTAGTCATTAGTAATTGGTGACAGTAGAATGTTAACTTAAACTTAACCTTCACGCCATTCCCTTGCGGGGTAGGCAAAACAATCCCTGCATCTTATTTATTTTTCATTCACAATCTTTCTCCATGCTTTCCTATCTCCGCATACCTCCCTTGCTTTCTCAAGATTCATACATAGTCTCTGACATGCCCTTTTATTTTTAAAACTCCTTATCTTTCTTTCCTTTATCATAGATTCTGCTACATTCAGCCAAATTTTACGCGGCCTACCAGATTCGGCCTTTCCCCTAACCTCACCCACATATGTTTGTTTCGTTAATCTTGCGTTGCTCATTCTCTCAATGTGACCAAACCAACGTAATGTACAACTTTTATATCTATCCATCATCGTCTTTTCCTCACCACACTCCGTCATTATGTATTCATTTTTTATCTTGTTCCTTATCGTTTTACCACATGCGCTTCTCAGGAATCTCACTGACGGGACGAATACGACATTATAGATTGATCGTTTCGCAGCTAGGCGCATGCTTTCATTTCTCATTATCGTCCACATACTTCCAATCACTTTCCTTCCAGACCCTTCGTCCAATCTCGCTCTCAATTGTACCATCTGCAGTAAACATTCTACCGAGATATACCAGCTCGTCCACTTGCTCCACAATTTCATCTTAATAAGACTGTGTCATCTGTATACACCAGAAGTCGTACATTTACGTCACCAACCATTACACCATTTGTATCGGTACATGCTTGTCTAAGACATTTATCCATGTATACATTGAACGACCACGGTGACATCACACAGCGTTGTCGCACACCTTGCTTAATATTAAAGTACTCACGCACACCTCCTCTGACCTTCACACATGCCCAACTACCGTTGTATGCTGCCCTTATTCCATTTATTAGACCTTTATTTACGCCATATTCATTTAATGTTTCCCACAGCTTCACCCTATTCACTCTGTCATATGCTTTCTCCAGATCTACAAACGCACAGTACAACTTCCTTTTTACCTTTAAACACTTTTCGATCACCTGCTGGAGAGCAACCATGTGATCGACACATTCTTTCCCTGGTATGAAGCCACCTTGCACATCCCAAAACTTAGTTTGTGTAGTTTCTCGTACTCTATCAATCAGTACTCTTCCAAATACTTTACCAGGCACGCTGAGCAGGCTTATTCCTCTGTAGTTCTTACAATCACTCTTGTTCCCCTTACCCTTATACAATGGTACAATGATCGCGCTGTTCCACTCCCTCGTCACTTTTCCACACATAAGGCATACTTTGAATAATTCACACAATCTTCATATAAGCTTTGCACCACCATATTTGAGCATTTCACCAGTGATTTTATCTACGCCTGCTCCCTTGCCGTTTTTCAAACTTCCTACCGTTTTCTCTACCTCATTTATTTCAATATCCTTGTCAGTTTCATTCATCATTTCTTCTATATTCTCCTTATTTAAACCTTTAGTCTTACTTTCCTCACTACTGTACCTCTTTCCGAAATATTCTTGCTAGCATTTCCTCGCTTCACAATCGTTCCACACTATTTCGTTTCTAGTATTTATCACTCCTGCAGCGTTCTGTTTTGGGCCACGTTTTGTATTTTTGACCCATTTCCAGAAGAGTTTTTGGTTTTCCTCAAAATCATTCTGCATTTTCTCTCCTTCCGCAGCCATTACTTTCTCTTTACTCATTCTCACTGTCTCCTTCGCTTCTTTGTTTCTTAATATGTACACCTCATACAATCGCTTCTTCTTAGTCTCATTTTTTGCAGCAATCATTGCCATGTACGCATCTTTTTTCTTACATATTGCCTTTTTTACCGACCCATTCCACCAAGCATATTTTTTCTGTGTGCCTACAGTCACTCTTCCACATATTCGCACGGAACATTGACAACAGAGTTTTTCAAGCTTATCCATGCACTTTCAACGTCAGTGTCTTTTATTTGTTCGTTCCACACTGTTTCATTCACATTCAACTCTTTACTCACTAGTTTGTCAACTCTAATTCTGGACGTTCGCACTACGTTTGCTTTCCTTCTCCAGACCCACTTTTGCCCTAAACACACTCGATACAACCAAAAAGTGGTCCGATCTACATTCCGGTCCGCGCATTACTTTTGTGTCTTTCACCCGGTTTCTAAACCATTCATCATACACTATCAAGTCTTTCACACTTTTAGATTCAAATCTTTGCCATGTATACATATGCACACGTTTATGTTTAAACCACTTATTGGATACAAACAGGCTTCTCTACACACAGATGTTCAGCAGGTGTTCACCGTTCTCATTGACTCTTTGGTCTCCAAACTTTTCTAGAACGCGTTCACTATGTTCTCTCTGTACATCAACCCATCCGTTCTTATCCCCCACTAGCATCGCTTTTTCGTTTGGCTTACATACGTTCAACACGTTCTCTACCTCATTCCAGAAGTTCTGACGCTCCTGGTCTCTTTCTACATTCACCGGTGCATACCATGCAATAAGAAAAATTCTTCCAAACTCCACTTTCATTCTAACCCATATTACCCGGGGAGATACCAACTGGTACTGTTTAACACATCTTTTCGCTCTTTCACTTATGGTCATCCCAACTCCTTTTGCGCCATGTACTTCCATCTCAACTTCTAACCATAGTGCCGGGCTACCATCCTCCATCTCCACAGCATCCTTTCCTTTGCGCTTTGTCTCCGATACACACAGAATATCAAGGTGTCTTTTGTACAATACATTTGTAATTTCAAATTCTTTACCATGCATACCTCTAACATTCCACGTACCGACTCGCTATTCATTCCTCCTGTTAATCATAATTTATCCTGTAAATTTATCTATTAAGCACAATAAGATATTTTTCATAAAATAACTTAGAGAAGCCTTGATAAAGGAACAATATAAACGCTCCGGAATATTGGCAGATATCAAAGAGTTTTAAACTTATTGAAACCATAGTTAGCCGCAGGCCATGATAATACTAAACAATTAGTTAATAATTTTTTCTTCTTAACGTTGTTAAGGGCTGTTACTTCCCTGCAACCTATATATATATATATATATATATATATATATATATATATATCCTAAATACATCGATTAATTATGTTCTATGCAATTTTTTTTTAAATGTGGTGCGCAATTTGGCGGCAAAACGTTGCTAAGGTGGAATTTAAGTGTTCGCTCAAGTATAAATATCTAAATATCGATCAACTTTATATGAAAATGTGTAGAAGTTTCTTAAGACACAGCCCAATTGGATTAAAAATGAAACATACAAGCTTGAATATGCCAAATCTGTGTTGTCGATATTTTTATAAAAGCGGACGGCTTTGGAATTTTTTTTAATTTAGCATCTCTGACATGAAGTTTTAAACGTCTGTTTGACATAGATTATTCTTCTAGTTTTTACAACCTTGGCTATTTTCGTAATGAATGTATTACAGAAGAGGTTGTATAATTATTCTAAAGAAAATTATTTTCTTTTAATTTTCATTTTTTAGGTTTGAAGGACGTTGTTCCACGCAAAATAGTTATAAATAGCAGTTCTATATTACAATGAACAGTTATACGCAGGAAGTAATGTTGGTTGTGTACCAACTGTTTCATGCATATAGGAGGTTATTTTCACGGATAATAATAATTAGTACTTTGCTTATTATTATCGGTTATAACACGAGTTAAGCTCGACGAAAATTGAGCGAGTGCGAAGCACGGGCTCAATTTTCTGAAGTATTTAAGATTTAACGAGTGATATCGTCAACAATCAGCATAGCACAAGTTATATTTAGGAAGGAAATATAACGCTTTAATCACAAGGGATCGTTCTAGTCAATGAAACTATACTTTCCTTAGTAATGTGTCTATTACCGCGATAAATTGTTTTCACTATAATACGCACATCACTAAGGAAAATATGCTCTTTCATTGGCAAAAATGACCCCATGCGATTCCAGAATTACATCCTAATTGTGATGTATCCAAAAGAAGATAAAATACAAATGTTTGCACGTACATAACGCAAAATGCGGATCAATCACACGTTTCCTTGTTTGACAAGTTCATAGTTAGGTGAAAAAATCTAAAATTTACGATATAATAGGAAAATAGTATATTACGTAATAAGGGTGGTAATAGAAATTACTACCCGAGTTGTGTACTATGCTTTTTCTACTCCTATACAGCATAAGAACAGTGACGTATGAATAATAAACCATCACTCATTACGATTCTTATGACTTTTGAAGGTTTTATACTCGTATCTAATATTGTAATGAACGATCCTATAAAAATAAATTATAGTATAAATGTATTACAAGATTGTATGGTTTATTTCAATTACCACGTTGAAAGTCCGAAAAATTCGAACTACAATAAATAGAACTAGTTGACACCACTGGTTTTATTAGTTATCTTAAATTAAACAAATTAACCTCACTTTTTGTATGGTTAACGATGGAATGAAGTTTTATTTTATTAACATAAGTTATTGCTCTAAAGTAATAATAAACGTAAATGTTCTAAAAACTGTAATTTAATGGTGGTATTGATATATTTTTATATTTAAAACTTGAGATTTATTGGAAAATTTTTTAGTTTACGATGTTTTTTAATACTGAAGTAAATGGCTTAGATACATATATGGGTTTTAAAGTTGACACACTGCTTTCAATATATTCTATGTACTAAGTTGTAGTGGTAGTTAAGGCTTTACACAGAATTGTCAATTAAACCTTTGATACGTTTTATGACCGCCATTATTAGGTTAGGTGAATCAAACGGTTGCACTAACACATTGATATATCTAGGAATAATCACGAAATTATACACATGCGTGTTCTTAAAAGAATAGTTTTTTTATAAGTACAAACAAAAAATTTAACGAGAATTAAAAATTTAAACAAACAATTAAGTCGATTAAAGTGCAATACAATGAACTGTATTAATAAGACACTGGGAAAACTTGAAACAAAAATAAACCCCAAATATCAAATTTTTTTGTCCTTTTCATTCAAAACAGAACATGATAAATAATTAAAATCAAAAATTTAACTTTATTAGTAAATTTTATTAGATTTTTTCTTAAATTAACATGATTACTATGAATTTAACCAACAAAAAAAAAGATTTTAAGCAGTTAATACAATCACCTAGTTACAGAACGTTATTGATTACCTGCACGTATCTTTTCATTATTCTCACTATAGTAACTGATTCTTTATGTACTAAATAAACATTACTACAGCTACAAAAGAAAGCTCATTATCAAATGTAATGTTGTAACGAATCTTTTACGTTCTTCGTTCATTTAGTTGTAAATAAAAAAGTTTTTGATAATTCATGAATTATAAGTATGTGGTAGGCAACTTAATTTGCATTTTGGTGTAACTTAAGTTGGTTATCTTCTTAAGGGTTTATGCTTCCATATCTTTGAATTAATTTTTTTGCACATATTTCTTGCGCATCGACATCACCTGACATCGTGAGCTTTCTTTTAGCACTTCTTGATGTATGTTGTTTTAAACAGGAAGCCATTTTTGGTGTCCACCTAAATTTTGTGAAAAGTGCCATTGATTTAATGGTACTTTTACACTCTTCCTACTTTTACACTTTTGGTACTTATGCTTTTACTACTTATACTATTTTTACCTCTTTTGCCATTTTTGATTCTTATGATTACATTTTTGCATTTAATTCAGGTCTAAATTTAGATCACATTTTTTATTTGAACTTTAAAGAGAATGCAATAAATACTGGATTATTCAAATCTCAATGAAGATAAATTTGTGAAAAGTAAATTCAACTTTGGTATGGTTTACAACGTACAGCATTGAAATTACGACATATTGCGCAACATTTGTACAAAGATTACATCATCTATGGTTTATATTTCCGCATTCCTTTTGATACCAGAGGTTCTCAAAAAGTTGTACATACATTTTTATAACAGGTAATTATACTCTAATGATTTCTTAGTATAAGGCTATTTTTAAGATTTATTTTATATAATACCAAATTTAAATGATTAATAAACATAGTTTGTATATTTTTTATTTTGACATTTTGGTGAATGTTTTTATTGTATCCTCGGTTTAGTTATTCCGAGCATAATAAAAAAAAATAACTTGGCGTCCGGGATTATTTTTATTATTGTTGTATTGAAGTTACTATATTGATGTTAAGTGGAAATAACTAAGCAGAAATTTGTGGTAATTAAGCAAATCAAAAAGCATGAACTAGGCCTGATTTAATCTACCTACTGAGCCAACGGCATTATCTTTTAATGAGTGTTTTGAGTCTCTAGTTATTTAATGTATTGAGAACGCTTTAAAACATTGATTTATACCTATTAAATGTTATACCATATACATTATCATTATAATGTTTAATCTGGAATATAAGTTTCCGGTTTATATATATATATATATATATATATATATATATATATATATATATATATATATATATATACAATTGGCAAATTGATCAAACTATCATTAATTCACTAAAATTATTCATCTACTAAATGTAGAATCTATCAAATTAATCTATTGCACCATCGATAAACTGTATTTCTGATGTTATTTCGTTACGTCCTTCTTTCTTTAAAATGAAAATTATAATTTAGTGGAGTGACGATATGTTTTTACACGGTGTTTAAAAATTTTTTTAAATAACATTATCAATACATGTTTACCTAAATTCACATTTAAAAACACCAAAAAGTTGAGGTGGATCTAGATTAATAGAACAAATGGGCTTGAGCTTCTAATTAAGTGCTGTGACTACAACCAATATAGTGTATATGTGCTCTATACTTCAAAACTACATTAAGAAGTGTATCATTTTACAAAATGTTAATCATTACCATACAATATGTAATAAATTTTTGACATTAAAATTGATACCAAAACAATACATTGAGGTTAACTTAGTGAAACTAAATTACCAAATTAATAATTTTAAATTTTCCTTTAACTATTACGTATATATATATATATATATATATATATATATATATATATATATGTATATTACGTAACAGTTCTAATTTTCATTACGTAACCATATTACGTAATGGAGAATTTACACATATAGTAGAGAGTTTCGTTATTCGTGCGTTGGGAGAAGAAAAAACAGAAACAAAACTACTGTAACTTAACAGAGAAAAAAGTGCATGATCCGGGAATTGAACCTACCTCAACCGCGTGTCGGCGACCAATGTACCACAAGACCAACCGCAGTTCCCCAGTTTGACGTTGAAACCGTTATATAAAATATTACGCGACTACACATTCAAAGCTATTTCCTATTGGTTTGCATTTTTCGAGAATTAGCCACAAACAGTTAATGTCTGATGCGCTTATTGCAAATCACATTGTATATGACATTGTTTTAATACCAATTGCTTTGTTTCGAAATAAGAAATAGGCATAGCATATTGGCATTAGCAGACCATTAACAATTAATTTTACTTTTAATTAAAACATAAACGACTCTCCCATGTACAAGTGGGTTGTTGGACTTCCCATCCACCCCACTATCAACTGGATGCCCAGGTTATGTATGTAAGGTACATTCTATTCCACCGTTTTATTAAGTTACAAATTTAGGTGAGAGCGTGTTGCGTTACGTTGTGTAGTGTGCGGCACAGTTGCACTTTAATCGCCCAATTATTTTTATGCGAAAGATATGTTCTCAAATATAAGTGTTTCGATCTAGATTTAAATTATAGTGTGAATTTATCGCTGCAGAATAACCGTTTGTATAGCTTCATTACGGTATAAATAAATAAGAGCTCGTAATTGCTAAAATTCAATTACCGTTCGCTAATCATTAGTTAACACCCGTCTTCATAAAGAAGGAATTTGTGACTTTTGTCTTTATTTTAAACTATCCTTAGTAGAACTAATTATAATTCTGGAATTATCCTCAACCACCGTATTAAAACATGAAATCGAATTTTACTGAGAACATTTGTTGAAAATGTCTTGAGGTCGAGTTGCTTTACTTACCCAAAAACAATCTAGATGGCAATAACTTATCTCTTTGCAGTCCCCGAGGTTTATTAATGGTGGTTATTACAGGTAATTGAAGATTTTGGCAGTCATGATCAGAAATACTACTAGTGACTGTAGATGCTATGTAACCAAGCACAGCAATACCAATAAATAAATTTGAAAATGTAAACTATCACAATTATTACACATAATAAGTTTTTTAATCGTGCATTTTTCCAGTTATATTTCATATAACTGCATACGTTTCGATTACATTTACAGTTATCGTCCCCAAAAACTGATAATAATTACTTGAGATATTACCATATAATGAGGACAATAACTGCAATTGTTTCCGAAATGTATAAATTTGCAGAAAATAAGAAGGCGCACAGCGCACACGCACATCCACACGCACACACACACACACACACACACACACACACACACAAGCACACGCACACGTACTCAGAGAGGAGGAAGAGAGAGGGAGAGATCAAGTAGTAGCGTCAAAATCAGGTAAAGCAATAGGTGGCGTGGCTCACTGTACCTCTATCCTGTTTATTTATTTTTTTTTTGGCTTTCATATATTACTATTTAATAAGTTCTACGCAACTGTATGCACATGACATTTCACACATGTTTTGTTAGTGATGTGACATACAGTGGTGCCTATTTTACCCTGTTATCGTCACCTCTAGTACACCTTCCTTCTTTATTTATACTCATTCTAACTTTGTCACATCATTATGGATTTAGATGATGTTATAATAGTATATTGGCGACCCTAACCACGAGCTGCAGTTATTTGTCTGTGCGGTAGTCTAATACCGTTTGAGGTCTAAGTCGTTATATACTCGTCTAGTAGGGGTTTTTATTGTATTCTTTTTTACTGTAGTAGAAACCACAGAACTCCCTTGCACCACACTCGTCAATTTTCGGACTTCGTCTAATGACTGGACTTGTGAAATTACAGATTTCATAATTTGGTTGATATTTTAGATATTTGTGACCAAATCATAACAAAAGGTGTACAGTTCTATAATTATACTTCTACACCCATAGCTAAAAATTTCAGCTAATTAACAGTTTGGGTAATAAATAGAAGGTTTGATGCCTTATGCTCAGCCGTAGATTAAAGTGGGGCAGGTTCATATAATTATAGATTTGCCTTATTAACCAAAAAATATTTACATGTACCTAGTTATGTTCGCTTTAAAATCGGGGTTGCTTCTTCTTGAAACTAATAGTTAAATACTCGAACGCCAACTTCTTGTTAAATATGGAATAAACAAGCAAACCATTATACAATAAAGTTAAAAGAAAATTTATACAATAATAAATTTTATTACACAACCTATATTTAATTATAAATTGAAATACTTAATGCTAATGTTTGTAACGTTATAACCTAATGAATAGTTAAAATTGTGAGTAATTAATGGGATCAGAATACCTTATTCTTAGTCACACTGTAGATAACGAAACGGCTGCATGCTGGGTCAGTGTTTTTGGAAATTGTTGCGTAATATTACTTCAGGGTTGAAATAAATCTAGATTTGTATGTTTTATGATTCCCAAATGAATAAATCTCACACTTAAAGATGAAGTAAATAAAAAATAAAAGTGCCTGAAAAAGGAAACGTCTCAAACTTTTATATAATAGTTTAAAATAACTTACCATACAAATTATATATCACTTTTTTTATTGAAATTAACAAAGCCATAATGGATGCTACATCCACCTTCTTAACTCAACCAAAAACGACGCTCCCAAAATAGTGATGTGTAGTTCGTGAACGAATCGTTCGCATGAACTATTCGTTTAAGGTGAACTGAACGAACTATTTCACTTCAGACATGAAAATAAGTTCATTTTGAACTATTTCAAATTTTGATATTTTGATTTTGTGTGTACTCATGTCATGGTTTGCAACATTAAGGTCGATTTAGTGATAAGCTTAATAATTTAATTGAATTACGCATAGAAATCGACATGCGGGGAATTAGTTGAACTACAATAATAATAATAATAATATTTGATTTATTTGATAATAAATATTATTCTTTAACGTTGTTACAATTTATGTTACTCGACGTTTTAAAATAGGCATTAATCAAATATGAAAAACACAAAAATTAGATCTTTCTCTCCGTTTCTGTAATATATACAATGTAAAAAAAAAATTCTAAGATAATTTAAATATGTTTCTATTTATAGATTGTGAGATTTCATAGAAAAGAAATGCGGTGGTTGTATTGATGTAATCGATACACACTGTAAAATAGAACTATTCACTTTGGTGAACTGTTTCGGTGCGAACGATTTGTTACGTGTTTTATTGGAAAGCGTTTCTTTTTGATAACGTTCGTTATTTTGTCAAATTTATTCTTAGGTTGAATGCTTCCAATTCACTATTTCGCAAATTTTTACGCATCTCTAATTGCATTTAAATTTACGTCAGTAACTTACGTACACATCTCTTATTTAGTTAAAATTTGTCAAAATAATATCCTCAGAGACATCTCTGAGATTTCGGATCGTTTAATATAAAGCAGGTAAATAGAAACCTGGATCTTTTAAGTCAAATAATAAAAATACATATAATAAATACATATTTTCTACAAATTTTTACTTTTGGTAACAATGATTAAATACAACTTTTCTCAAGTTTGTGAAATTGATTTTGAAGGTGTTGGACAATTTTTCGTTCTTCCTTTTTAAGAACGCCTTTGATGGTGGATGTTGAGTTTCTAGAGAATTTTCGTTTCTGGTTCTGGATGCTGAAGCATCATTTTTGGAAAATTCTCACTTAAAGTAATACTTGGTTAGTAAAAGTATTACTAACGCTTTTAAAAGGCGGATATAATTGAAATTATTAATTCGTCCACATCTTCGGTAAGTGGCACATGTTTCGATAATGGCAATTAAAATTGTTTTCAGGTTTTCGTATATAAAAGCATTCAATACTAATTCTTCACATATAAAGACACTTTAATCGAAATTATGTTGAATGTTCACTATCAGCTCGTTTGTCACCTGTAAGAGGTATCAACGGCCATAATTAATTAAACATCGTACTTATATTTACTTTCTTGTAGCATCTCTGTGCTACCTATGTGAGAGTATCTCTGTACTACCTATGTAAGAATATCTCTGTACTACTTACATTTCTAACGTCGTTCCTTCTTAAGTTTTTTGCTCACATTTTACTGTTACGTTACATCCAAAGTACATAATTATTGCTGGAAGGCATAAGAGCCTTGCTGATATCTATGACCATATACGTGAAGGCTGCTAGATCATTGGAATAGTACCCGAAATTAACAGGATCAAAAAAGTAAACGTTTCAACAATAAAGGTCAGGTCTTTTTTTTCTTTATCACCTGGTTACACGATTGTTTCCAAATTTCAATTACACCTAGGCGGTTCTTAATGAATTTCTACAACGAAAATAAATGGACTGATAATATTGATTTTATAATCAAATGATTCACAATTGTTACTTCTAATTAAGGTTATATATTTAAGATACTTCCAGCAGTTTACTTTCACAAAATTCTTTTATCTAAAACGGGATATATATATATATATATATATATATATATATATATTCACTAATTCAGTTTTGAATATTTTTGCACTTAATCACAAATAAAACTTTAATTGAATCCTTAAAATAGTTAGACCGCACCCAAATATTTTTTGCTTCCATTTTGACTTAATTAATTCTAGCTTCTGTGGCTACATTCAACCAACGATTTAACTCCTGTTTTGATTGCAATATACCGGGTGTAACGATTATCTGTATTACGTGAACTACTGCAAATTTTAAACATTTGTCTCGTAATCTTTATGTGTTATGTATATTACTTTTTATGTGGACAATATTGTTCGGGACAATTTATTTCCTATAAATTTTTTGATTTATTTGTATGTTACGGTAGTTACTTACCGTAGACCGAACAAGCTTTCCGAATTACTGTATACTGTGTGAAGCGTAAGGCAAGCAAGTTCATTAATTAAATTTTGTTTTTGTTTTTTTATTCTACTAAACATCCCAATGGGATTATGTGTTAAATTAGCCAATTCCGAATCCGAACAGTAAGATTTTACAACGACCGGAAGAAGGCACATAATAATTTTATTATCTTTTTTTATTAATTCAGTTTAAATTATAATTGTCGTGGGCACAAGCTGAGGCTCACTACTTGCCATCGTGGGCTTTGGTGAATGTTAATTTTTATTATATATATATATATATATATATATATATATATATATATATATAATATTCTTTTGTCAGGATATCCACAATCAAATTACTTTATCGGGGGAATTGTTAACCCATTTCTACTTCTTCCTTTCATTCCTATTTCTTTCTTTTTTTTTTGGTAAATTCTGTTTCAGGATTTACAGGGTTTACTCTCCTTTCAGCACTTGTTGAGAATTTCCTTATTAAAGCCTGTGGCGCCTACTCATATCCGGTTCTTATCTAACCATATCACTATCACTTTAAGCTACACCTCCAAAACAACCACGCATCCGAGTGTTCTGCGGTCTTCTGACCGTACGCCTGAGCTTAGTCAAGCCCATTTCCTTTTTTTATGCCATATGATGATTAGACACGTGGCACCAAAGTGAACTGGAATGCTCATCCTTATCCCAAAAAGGTCTTTGCGCATCAACACGTCTGAAATTGAATGTGCCAAGGAAATGCGTAAGAGTTCGAATTAAAATAATTAAACACATGTTTTTAAACAGCTAGATATGCAACACACGCTGCACGAAATGCACGTTAAGTTGCATACATAGAGGTGAATTATTAACAACACGTTCGAAGTTTGTTACAAAGGTTATCTATACATCTCATCCGATAGCTATTAATCGCATTTATATATAATCGAGTATAGGTACATGAAATCGTAGTTTATTTACAGAAACAATACCGTTAAAATGCCTTACATTCACATAGAAACAAATATTCCTAAAAACAGGATACCTCCTAATTTTTCTCATAAATTATGTCATTCTTTGGCAGCGCATTTAAAAAAACCTGTTCATGTAAGTTAGTATTAGAAAGTAAGGCTTAATCTAACACTTTTGTAGTATTGTGCAGCAACGGTTACCAGTGATGTTGAAATGTCATTTGGTGCGACAAATGAACCAACTGCTCAAGTCAGTTTAACGTGCATCGATAACTTAGGTATCCAGGAAAATAAGAAACATACAAAATTTATCTCTGAACTAATGGTTAAAGAGTTGAATATTCCAATGACGAGGTATGTAGATACTTAGTCCTATTTTAGTTAGTAAATCGTTAATTTTAGAATGTTTATTAAATTCATCAATCTAAAGAGTAGTGAAATTGGTTATAATGGAACAACATTCTATGGAGTTGAACTGGATAAGCTTACATAATGTACCACCTCGCTTTATTTATGTTACGTATTTCAGTTCTTTTTATTTTGCTCTAATATACGACTTACTTTTCATTACTCAATGGGGTAATGAAAAGTAAGTCGTGTCAGTCTTGACGATGATCACAGTTTATAGATTATCTAAAACACATACGGCTAAATAAAATTTACTATTAGATTTATTACTGTAGTGTTTTAGATAATCTATAAGCTGTGATCATCGTTAAGACTGACGCGTTGAAATAAAAAAATGAGCGCCAATCTGGAATTAAGAGAAGCGATTCGAAACAAAACCACAATCTTCAACTCCACGTGGGCAAAAAAATTAATACACGTCATTCTTTTAGCTTAAAACGTTATGTATCTATAAACACACATTTATCTGTTGATAAATAAATTACAAAAACTAAATAAAAATGAAAGAGAGTGTTGTAATACACTTTTTCAATTCAGCAGTACACATAAAAATTATCTGGTGTGGAACAACACACTTTCTTCCAACTTACAAAATGGAAATTAAAAGAAATTAAATAATTTTAATAACAATTTTTTACCTTCCAACCTGCATATAACATATGTAGGTATAAAAGGTTATGCAATCGACTTTTACTTCACGATTGCCAAATCGGCTTATTAGCTCATTATTCAACTTCTGGCCAAGTTTCGCCAAGATTGGCCGTCATGTCTGTATAAAAATAATAACAATAATATATCTGTTTTTCTCTTAAAACATTACACTTTGTAGATTCGCCATGTAAGAAAAAATAAAAAAAGGGCAGTATAAAGTAAAACCAGGCATCAGAAATAATGATTACAACTCACAAAAAAGTACATAGTAAATGTGTAAAAATATGTATATCACCTTATACCTGATCACAGTCAAATTACTTTTTTTTTTTTTTTTTTTTAGTATGCTCATGCTAATGTGTTAGTAATTACTTATTATTTGCTTATATATATATATATCTTATTGTGGACTGTTCAGAGTCCTTCTCCTCTTCAGCCCTGGTCATTCCTTGTTGTTGTGTTGCGTTGTTTGGTGTTATTGTATAGTGTACAATCATGAGGTGTGGCTATTTTGGGTTAAAAAGAAAAAAAGGATTTGATTTTAAATGAGTAATGAGTGTTACTGGGTTAATGTGCGTGTTATATGTGGTGTGTGTGTCGTGGTTGGTGTACTTATCTGCGTTGGCCGGTATCTTGCTAGGGTCGTCATCCAATAAACGTGGGGATGCGGAGGGCATAAGGGATGTTATCAAGTTCTTCTATCTCCGCGAGGTCGTCGAGGAATTGAGTAAGGATAGCGGAGGATGTTTAAATTTTAATTTGGGTTTCCTTCGGAATTAAATCGGTAGTTATAAGGAGTGGTCAGGATCTCTTTGGTTGGGACGGTGTCGCCGAAAATTCTGTTGTGCGTCAAATTACAAAACAAAACGCTATATGCCTTAGGTACGTAAAAAAGTACAAATAGGATATAGTAAAGAGGGCATCAAGAAAATGGCTACCACTTACATAAAAGTGTAGAAATAAAGTAACGTACAGGGTGTTCCACTTTTTTGTAGCAGGACTTTAATAGTCCATAGAGCTTTCAAAATTAAGACAAAAAGTTCATATAAGCATAGGTTGCCAAACGCTTAGTTTTGGAGATACAGGGTTTCAAAGTTTTAATTTTTTTTCAGTTCTTTTAATTTTTCTTCAAAACTATTTAAAATAATAAATCCAAATTTAGTACACATATTACACCCCTTAAACTTAATATTAAGAGTAGTTTAACGTTTACCAATATCTACAGGGTAGTACATTTTCTGGGGTGGTACACCCTTTATCCCCCTGAATTTTTTCATGCGACGCCTCTAACTCTTAAAAACCAAAAATTTAGATTGCCCATTTGATTTAGTAACTTTTTTGAGATAAATTAGCTGTAATCCATGAACAGCTTCCAAATGGTAAGTAAAGAACGTCTGATGCTCCCGCAAAAATAGTGTGCCATGAAAAGAACAATAAAAAAAAAAGAATCAAATTATGTCAAATCTCACGTTTTATTTTAAATACGACTTGCGCATAAGAAAGAATGTAATTTATTTACATATTTTATTGTGTTAATTTTTATTGCAAAAGTGACTTTTAAAATGCCATTTTTGTTTTCTAATCAAGAAATAGCGGATATCAATTTTATTTATGGCTTTGTAAATGGAAGTTCAGCAGCAGCAGCCCGTGAATATAGGTAAAGATTTTCTTTTAGAGGAGCTCCGCATCCTTCAGTATTTGTAAGAATTCACCAACAAATTATGTCAGGGGTTAAATAATGTGCATGGTCGTCAAACTAATAATCATAGGCAGCAAAGAAATATTGCAGGACGAATTTTGCGTGAATTCGACTGAGATCCCACAACTAGCATTAGAAGAGTATCCGTAGCTTTAGGTGGAGTCTCAAATACTACTATTCACCGAACATTAAGACGGGATCACCGATATCCTTACCACCTACAACCTGTTTAAGGACTACAACCAGGGGATGCAGAACATAGAGTTGCGTATTGTCGATGGATTCTTGCTGAAAATAATAACAATCCAGGTTTTTTACATCATGTTTTATGGACCGATGAATCCTGTTTCACTCGCCGTGAGTAGAAGTGGGCACCTTGGCCGCCATCTTGGATTTTATGGGGAAAACCCACCTTTCACTTTTTATACGTCCACGTGGGAGACCATATTTTCCACCCCTATGGTTTCTTTTCGGAGGCCTTTTTCAACCCCTTTTCATCCCTAATTATTTTTGTTTTTTACTCACCCTCGTGTAGGACGTGTTTTTCATCCCTATTTTATCACAGCTCACGTATAGGACGCGTTTTTCTACCCCTATGGTTTCTTTTCGAGGGTCAACCATTGATGGAATTTTTACCCCTAATTATTTTTGGTTGTATTAAGTCTTTTTGACAGCAATTTTTGTACTTGCTCACGTGAGGGGCATATGCAGTTCTTGGGTTTGGTCTTGGACTTGGGGTTGGTCTTGGACCTGGAGTTGGTCTTAGGGTTATTTTTGATAGACAGCTTTAACCCTAATTAAGGTCCTTTTGGTTGTGTTAAGAGCAGTACCCCTGGAGGTTAGGCAAACGCACACGCATATAATGTTGGAAATTGCATAATTACCCTAATAAGATATTATTAAAATTATCGATCCTATTTTTTTAAATTCGTCATATAGTATTGGGTACGTTCGGATGATCTCTTACCTATACGAGAAATTTATTTATACGTTGTATTTCTAATAAGGAGGTTCTTGTAAGACACGTGTAGGGTTTCGCAACTTGTTCTCGGGCCTTCGCCCCCTGACTGGAGATGGTATGGTAACCTAATCTTATAAGACAAGTGAAGAGCTTAGCTATCGCGGCCCCTTGGTGCAATTGTATGTAGTTTCTAACTTAATCTTACAGCTGTATGTCTACGTCCCGTCATACAAGATTGCATCTAATAAAGAGACCCTAGCCTTGTAAGACAGGACTTGTATCAGGGTCTGAGCCCTGGCCCTTTGAGTTAAAATTGATTTTAGTGCCATCTAGTGGCGTATAGACTAATGAACATTTTCTATAATAGAAGTTGATAATGCACACCTCTCTCTTGCTCTATCTTGTTTCTCTCTCTCCCTCTCTCTCTTTAGGCTTTTTCTCTCTCTCTCTCTCTCTCTCTCACACACACACACACACACACACACACACACACAAACAAATCAATTAATTAATTAATCAATCAATCTCAAACAAATCATGCTCGATCAAATCAACCAGATCAATCTCAATCAATCAACCGAAATTATGTCTTACAGTTTGCGGAAATCAGATTACAGTTCAAAACTGAATACATTAAAGTCTAAATTAAATATGACGTGAAATAATAAATAATTTCTACCCTAATGCAATGCTACTTTGTATATAAGCAGGTTCTCTCTTTCTAAACAGGCACCACCTATACATTCGGAAAATTATGTCTGATTTATTTGCAATTACATACACACAAAATTGTTTCATAGTAACGTGTTCATTAGCAGTTATAAAAACCCAATTAAAAAGACTGGAAAGTAATAATTACTTATATATAATATAGAGTTAAATTAAATTAACATGTTTCTAAGAATATCAAACTGATATAATGGAAATAAAAGGCAAAAGGTTTTAATGGTTTTATTATTATATGCGAATTAACAATAACTACAAGTTTAAAATCCACGAATACGCACCAACTATTTGTAGAGCTAATCTTATGACGTCATCCTATAAGAGTAATAATACATTTTAAAAATCTTTATTGACATTTTTGTTAGCAATATCAGGTAAAAACATATATATATATATTAAAATAATACGCTTACCTTTAGAAGTGTTTTTCCTTCAGTTGTTCTAATAATGATAACTATATGTTGAACAGAAATATTTTTTATACAACGTGTCCATATGTAGTCTCACTGAACACGCTTTGTGAATGATTGGATATAAACTGGCTATTACATTCCGATAAGTAATCAGAATGTAAACACTTAAATACAAATTCAAATTTCTCCCCAAGGGACTAGGGGCTAAGACCCGAAAGAAAGTTGCGAAACTCTATGTCTGTCTGTTTTATAAGTTAGCATTAGGCCTGCTTATTATAATACAAATTCAAATTTCCCCTCATATATGGCGCCACAAATGCAAATTTTTGGTCGAGGGGCGAGGCCCTGAAAGGAAGTTGCTAAGCTCTACATCTGTCTTACGAGTTAGCATTATACCCCTTATTACAATACAAATTCATATCTCCAGCCATAACCTGCAGAAACTTAAATACAAATTCAAATTCAAATTTTTCGCTAAGGGCCCAGGGGGCAGAACCCCGAGTGCAAGTTGCGCAGCTCTACACATTTCTTACAAGTTAGCATTAGGCCCCTTATTATAATACAAATTCATATTTTCCGCCAAGGGTACCACGACAATACACAAAGCCCCACGAATACGTTCCGACCACGACAATGGGTGAAGAGCCGAGAACAATTTGCGACGCCCTACACCTGTCTTATAATCTGAGTTATATTCAGTGAGGATTGGAATGAGGTCGCCGAAATAGCCTTCGCCAAAAGCCTCGCGTCACAAAATTTTACCTATATGTTAACGAGTTTATACCGAAAGAAATTGCGGTGATTATAGATTATGGTTCGTTCCTACTGATGCTGATAAAGCCACCTCAAGACAGATAAGGTATTTAGAGGATAAATATAACGACTTGAAATGGCGGTCAGAATATGTACCCTACAACGATTTCCAAGAGGAACTGATGAGAACTCTGCTGCCGTATAACAAAATTCACATAGTGAAAGACAGCAATTTTTAACATTCCTTAACAGACCTAACTTGGACGAGACTGGCTGTCCGTCGATTAAAAAATTGAAAATGGAAGCAAAGGCGTATAGTTGTTTAAACCATAAGATGGAGGAGCCTCTGCACGCCCTGGAAAACGGATTACTACTGCAAGACTGGGCGCATATCAATGCCAAAGATCTATGCGGTACAAGTGTTGAAATGTTTTAAATCGATCCCCGGCCACAAGAATGTGTTTTGACTTGTATGTGCTTCCAATCAGCTACCGTGACACGCACATAGACCTTGTTCAATTATTGTGAACACGGATCCAGCAAACAAACCAAAGCAGCATTAGACTACTATCTACATTGACGAGAATGATAACGGGTAATATTTTGATTCCTTTGGACAACCCCTGCTAGGTTACCATTTCCGTTTCCTTGAGAAGAATTCTAGATGGTTCCGCTACAACAAAACGACGCTGCAGGATTACCATTCGGATGAGATAATCAGATTACCGTATGATGCTTGTCTTTCAACTATTCTATTCTAAAAAATAAAAGCGTTTTTAGTAGTTTAGTTGTTTTAATTAAGTGTTCCGTAACAAGAGAGAGGCGTGCATGATCAACTTATATTGCAGAAAAATTTTCGGTGAAAAAAAATCTGCAATCGCAAGTATATTCTACTCTGTTTTATCTTTTAACATCAAGATAACCCTATTTTGTAGTTGTCTTTTATATATTTACTGAAACCAACAAGCGCATCGTGCATTAACAATAATTGTTTGATGTATATCTAATTATAATGTCTGATTAACTGCCGATCATGTATTTATTTTAAAGTAATCTGTGTGTGTGTGTGTGTGTGTGCGTGCGTGCGTGCGTGCGTGAGTGTGTGTGTGTGTGAGTGAGTGTGTGTGCGTGCGTGCGTGTGTGCGTGTGTGTGTGTGCGTGAGTGTGTGTGAGTGCGTGAGTGTGTGTGCGTGTGTGCGTGGTGTGTGAGTGTGTGTGTGTTGGTGAGTGTGTGTGTGTCGTGGTGCGTGTGTGTGTGTGCGTGTGCGTGCAGTGCGTGATGTGTGTGTGTGGTGTGTGCGTGGTGTTGCTGCGTGAGTGTGTGTGTGAGTGTGTGTGTGTGTGTGTGTGCGTGTGTGTGGTGGTGGTGCGTGCATGTGTGGTGTGTGTGTGCGTGTGCGTGTGTGTGTGTGCGTGTGCGTGGTGTGTGTGCGTGTGTGTGTGTGGTGCATGGTGTGTATGTGTGTGTGTGCGCGTGTGTGTGTGTGCTGTGTGCGTGCGTGCGTGTCGTGCGTGGTGCGTGTGTTGTGTGTGTGTGTGTGTGTGTGTGTGCTGTGCTGTGTGTGCGCGTGTGTGAGTAATTGAACTAAAATTGGTCAGGCATAATTTTTTCGAATGTATAGGTTGCTGACCGCTTAGATGGAGAATCTGCCTGTATAAAAAGGGCGCTATTGTATAAGTGTAGAAATGATTATTATTATTTCATCTCATATTTAATTTAGATCTTAATGGTTTTTTTTGTAGTAACAAATTTTTAAAATATTTGTAAACACATTAATTAACGCGATGCCGACGACTGATTTCTACTTTCTAATTAGTATAAATGAAGTTGTACAACTGTTTTAATAATAATAGACACATATGAAGAAGCTCGCGAACAGATCCGCGTCTTACAAGACCGCGTCCCTTATTCTCAGGTGAAAAAAAATACGATCTCTACGTGGGCATATAAAAAAAAGTGAAAGTTAAAGTGTTCTAAGGGTGACGTCACAAAAATCCAAGACGGCGGACAAGGAGCCTCGCTACTACTGTCGTTTAAAGTAATAAGTACATTACGCATATTTCTTAAGCGGGCATCAAACCAATAAAGACGTTAAGTTCGAGAGTTATGACTTTCTCGTATTAGTAATTGTTCGAATAATTAATTTACGTTGTCTTGTCTTACATATAGTATGAATATAAAAACTAATTATTTGAGCAAAGTGAAATTAACAAAAATATTATCTATGCAATTGTTTCCTCTGGTGTTAGAAGAAATAGTAGAACTAAGCCCAAAACTATACATTATGTCAGTAAGCTAGATGGCTTACTTTCGTTGGGGTTACATTTAACATTAAAGTCTCCACATAAGACAACAAAATTCTTGTTAATCTAGAGTTTAGAAAATAGAATAATAAGAATGTCAAAAAACGAATTAAAATTTCCAACAGGACACCTATACACAGAGACAACAATTACATTGCGTTTATTAATTAAAATACCAGATGTTTCGCAGTCAGTTTCTCTGGATAATTCCATAACAAACGGAATAGCTACACATTCAATATATATTTTTGTCAATATTATAGAACCGCCATGTTTATGAATTTTTCGAAGAAAATGAGAAGGAACTTTGAAATCGAAAATATTAATTAGGTTAACGACATTGTCCTTAAGCCACTGTTCTGTCAAACACAGTATGTTTATATTGTTATTAGATTCAACAGTAGCCTCTAATTCAGAGATTTGTTAGTAACAGATTGTATATTAATGTGCATAATATATTTTTCGGCCCAAAAAAATTGTCAATTGTTTTTTGGATGCTTTTTATTGGACTATTTGGCTTCACTACACTAGTCTCACTAACATGAACATTCTGTTGCAATCTTGTCTCATTGCGTCTAGAATTATAGATTTTAACAGAAGATCTTGTCAAAGGTATATTTATTTTAGCGTTTAGATTGTCATCTCCAGAGCTGAGCTTGTTTGTTTCAATAGGTGGACAAAGGTCTGATGTTTTTATTTGTTTTAAGAGACATTTATCGGAATTTTTTTTATTAAGAATATATTTAGAGAATAAGGAGCATAACTCGAGTTTACCGTGTTGATTTAGGTGAATACCTATATTCGATCGTGTCAACCAGATCATTATTAGCCTTAAAATAGCATTGTTAGCCATGGAAGTGGCCGGTGCGTAAACATATGGAACAGTGCAAAACAGAACGTTTGTATTAGTTATTGATTTATAGATATGTTTTACATCCTTCATATTTAAAGTAGAATTTATAATTAAATCTTTAGATGCCGTAAAGTGATTTATTCCGGCTATAATAACGATGTCTTTAAAACAAGCATTAGGTTCAAAATCTGATTGAACTTTAAAACTACTAGTTAGATTGTTACGTAAGTTATCAGCTAGATTACGCCCATGACTGTCTGCTAATAACACAAAATTATGTCTGATGCATGTATTTGTGTAAGACACATTCTTGCTGCCTGGTGTCATTAGATAAATGGGCCATCACAGGTGTATGTGGATTTGAAGATATACTATGTTTAAGCTGGACCGGACGACCTTCCTCTTCTATTGGACAGCTGTATGCGGAATTTGTATTATTTTTATTTTTATTATCTATGTTTTGTATCAGCAATTGATCGCGTTTTTTTTACATACTTTCTTAGTTTTGTTAGTTTTATTCTCTAGAATTTGAAATCTATGTGCAAGTTGGATATTTAATTTACGCTTACTGCATTGCATATTTAAATTATTCTTTGAAATATCCGTCTTGGTGCGATTTAAATCAAGAGAGTGATTTAAATGTTCATTAAGTCTGTTAATTAATTCTATTTTCTTACCCACACAGCTTAATCCACATTTTTAAATTCACACATTAGATCATTACAAGTTAATTTGATCAAGTCTATCTTAGAATTATTAAAACATTATTATCCATTAATTAAATAATAAATAAATAAATTTAAATTAAATTAATTATTAGCACAACTGACCGCAATTATTCGCACTTTTGTATTACGCATGCGAGTCTGTCGGCGGTCGGTCGGCGGTCGGTCGTCGGCCGGCCGGCCTGTCGGTTGGTCGGTCGGTTGGCCCGGCCGGTCGGTTGGTCAGTCAGTCGTCCTGTCGGTAGGCCGGTCGGTAGGCTGGTCTGCCTGGCTGTCTGTTTGTCCGTCCGTCCGTCTGTCCGCCCGCACGCCCGCTCGCCTGTCCGTCCGTCCGTCAGTCCGTTCCTCCGTCCGTCCGTCAGTCCGTTCCTCCGTCCGTCCGTCAGTCCGTCCGTCAGTCCGTCCGTCCGTCTGTCTGTCTGTCTCTTTTTTTAATTATTTATTGTAGCATGCTCCATACAAATAATACTACATGCTTTACTAACTTAAACTAATCTAGTACGCCAAACAAACTTATATTACTTGTTAGAATGTCGAAATCAATGTTTTTACAAATTCGAAATAATCCTTAAAATAATGATCTATTAGTTCTTGTTTTGACATCGCTACCTTATCTGCTCAAGTACCGGAAAGTCATAAATTATATGATCTACAGATTGATCCTCTGCGTTACGGACGCGCACTGAATTTTCGCTTATTTTGAACCTGTAAAATGAGATTGTAATCGTCCATGACCGCTTAATATCGTTGACATATTTAGTGATGAGCGGATTTTACACCTTAGTATAGAATTCACTGTTGGTAAAAACGCTTTAGTCTTTTCACCTTTTACATTGCCCAACCATTCACTTTCTCACTGCATCTCACTTTTCTTTTGCACCTGCTTTATCATTTCCTTTCTTCTCTTTCTATATTCCACTTTCAATTCCCGGTTTCTTCCATTTTCGATAGCTTGATTCTCATTTTGCTGGCGCATTTCTTTTGTTCTTCTCTGTATTTCTACCTTTTCTTGTATCGTAATTATTATTGGTGTGATTCCTGAAATTAAACATGAAGCCTCATACGAACTGGTTCTGAATATTTTGATGTTTAGCAGTCTTTGAATTTTTCTTAGTCTTCTTATGTTTATTTGCTTCTTTAGAGCTGATTCCCAGATCTCTGCCCCGTAGGTCAAAATCGGTAAAACTCTGCCTTTATATATCGTTGTTAGAGCCTCTCGGTTCAGACTCCACGATATTTTCGCCGTTCCAGATAACATATTTATAAGTTTCAAACATCTATCTGTTACTTGTTGCACATGCAAGTTGAAATCCCATTTGTGATCCAAATATATACCCAAGTATTTCAGACTTTTCATTTGTACTAATTCTTCGTTGTTCATAAATGTACTCAGATTTTGCTTTGTAGAGGTTCTGTTCTTTGATATTAGCATAATTTTAGATTTGCCTTCGTTAAAAGTAATCTTATTTTCTTTTGCCCAGTTCGTGATTTTTTGCATCTCTAGGTTCGCTACGTTCTCGATTTCGAGAACACTTCTTCCTGTGACTAAAACGGTTAAATCGTCTGGAAATGCCAAAACTCTAGTTTGTTTTTGAAAGTTCAAATATAATAATGAGTTATACATGAGATTCCAAAATCCAGGGCCGTAACACGGGATTTGTGGATATCCTTTTTCTACTGTTCAGGTGACTTTAACATTATTCGTTTCTAAATGTTCAGTCCTTTCACTAAAGTAATTTACCGCTACATCATAAAAATTTCTTGGACAGTTTAATTGTTTCAAGCTGTCTAAAATTTTTGGCCACCATGCCGCGTACAATGCTCCTTTTACGTCTAGACTTATTAGAAGTGTATCTTTCTTTTCTCTTAAACTCTCTTCTACAAATACTTTAACTTCCAATAGTACATCTATAGTGCTTTTATTAGGGGCAAACTCAAATGGGCGTGCGTTCGTTAATCCGTTAGAGTACACATATTTCATTATTCTTGTAAAGATCCAGAAAAATTATTACGTAAATTCTTAAACTCCTATGCATTTTAAAAATTAAGTTGTTTACCTCTTCTTCCGTGGTAAAGAAATCGTGAAGATTTCTGCGCAAGAACCCTACCAAAGTATCATTACTATTTCAACCAATCACGTTACAGTCCTAACTAATAATCCAATCACGTAGAACCGCGGATTATATATAAACGGTAGCGAGATGTGAAATTAGTTAGTTACTGCTTGCTCTTTGTCGAGCTCTTCAGTTAGTGGCCTGCGAGCCTATCCCGACCTAGTTAGTTCCTGCCGTTCCGTTTCCTGAATCCACCAGCCTAGTTAACCGCGCCCGCTTCATCCGTTTAACACCCACTTGGGGTAAGTCTTAGAGTTTCTATATTAATTATCACACCGCCTGCAGTGATAGATTTCCTTTCTGTCCTTGCTGGAATTATAGAACGATCTTGTAGATCTATAAAACATCACGACACATAATTACACACACTTAGACCCTGGTGCGTTAGTCCGCAGATACACACATGTAAATACACAAGTCCTCTATACTTTTGGGAGGTATTGAGACCTGCCCAAGAAAGGATTATCCCCTAAGGCGTGTGCCTTTAGAGGTGATTCGTTTACCGCGCCCGTCCCTAAGGCGTAGGCCTGTAGAGGTCGAGCTATCCTGTTAATTAACCCAAGGTGCGGGGAGATTAAACTAGAAACAAACATATACACCTATCATAAATACGACCGAGCTAAGAAATAGGAATATTATAGACAACAGATCGTACCGATATAATCACCAGAAGTTAAATCCTGTTAGATTAGTCTGATCACGGGTTTGATAAAAGTACGAGGATACCGCCCGTGTGTTAAGTCAAATTTTAATACGTTATTTCTAAGCCGTATCCTGAACTCGTCCTTTCCGAGAGTATAAAAACCACTTAGAGACCGCTTATATTTCTGACAGTTTGTATACCTAACCTGATTCAATTTGGATAATCCTCCGGTGAATCTAGTTGTCCGAAAACAGATCACTTGAAAATTATCTAAAGATCAAAGTTTACATAAAGAAAGGATTGTGAACTTTCATAATCATTATTCTCAAAGTACGCCTTGTACATAAAATAGGATTGTCCCGAAACGATTTAAAAGAATCTGAATTAAAAAGGAAAATAAGTTTTCGTTGCAAACAAATATGCAACTATCCTTTTTCTGTACATAAGAAAAAGGAATAAACTGATTCTGTTAGTGAAGTTATTGTCTGAAACCGCAGGTCAACGTACTATTTTAACCGACATAAAGCGCTCATCCCCATTAGAATCTTATACCATTTATTTCTTGAATTCGTATATAAATATAAACTTTTATATACATAAATAGTTAAAGCTTAAGAATATTGATTTTATTCTCTTGAAGATAAAATCAGAAATCCTCTTTAAAATCTCATACCGTTGTTGTACTATGGACACCTCACTATCTTGACGGCCGAGAGCACCAACGTGTTGAGATTGAAAATATCGTGTCCAGACCTGGGGGATCATCGCATTCCTGTTTGTGTTCTGTAAATAATTGTTTTGTTCTCCTTAGATTGAGTTGAAACAAACGTAGAATAAGTAAAATATTTAGAGTTGTGAATAATAGAAAATAAATTTAGTTGTTTGTTGAAACCTTTCAGACAATCCAATCTCAATCACGGCCTTTCTTCAATTGCAGTTAGTCCGAGGTAATTGTACAAGCTACAATTTACAGTAAACGCCACCCCGGTATATTTAAGTGCTTACACTTGGCGCCTTAAATAAACAAAGTGAGTAAGTTTACATTTGACCCTAACGTCTGGGTTTATGTTTGACACGAATTCAAATTAGATAACGTAAAGGAAATAAGGGGCGCGTTACAAATTGGCGCCCAATGTGGGGCTCGACTTGATTTGACAATTACCAGATAACATTGACACAAACAAACTAATAAAATTCTGTTACAGATCCAGCATCCAGTCCGGTATAATAATTTTTTTTTCAGACTTAAATATTTTCAGAGATATCGAATCCGGGAGAAGACAGCGATACACGAGTCGGATAGATTTTAAATTAAAGAAGGAAGAGTTTAAAGAAGAAGCTTGTAAGTATCGATTAGACACCGAAGGAAACGCTGACGCACTCCGAGCCAGAGTAAAAATAGGAGAAGGACAAATGCTGGAACCTAGTGAATTAAGGCCGACATTTACAGGTACATCTACATCCGCCGACACACCATTTACGATTCGCCGGTTACACATATAAAGAGAGAAGACATTTGCGATCGAATTCGCTAATAGAGAGGAAGATACGATGGCATAAGCGACCCAATATCTTTTCTCGAGCGTGTACGAGAACTTCAAAAATGTTATCATATCGCAGACGACGACTTACTGATTGCATTACCCGAACTCCTAAAGGAGAGTACTTTGTTATGGTATCGAAATAACAAAAACTCGTGGAATACCTGGTAAGACTTTTTACGAAGTTTCCGATTACACTTCTTACCGCACTGATATCAAACTCAATTAAAAGAAGAAATCAAAAACCGTATACAAAAGGCAAGGGAGCAAGCAGCTGAGTATGTAACCGCTATCCTAATGTACATGCGACGACGTGGCGAGATGTCTACGAATAGCCAGCTACAACGAATTTATGACAATTTACGCAGTGAATATAAATACTATATACGACAGCGTGACTTCAGTAATTTATCCGAGTTATTAGAAATGGCGACGCAATTTGAGATGTTACCTTCGAATAATCCGTCTTCTGTAATCAACATCCGTCCGAAAGTACATTTTAGTCGCCTCTCAACCGCATAAGCACCTGCACAGAATTCCCCTAAACCGAGTCAGACCAGAGGAGATCAACGAAAAGAAAGCACCTCGGAACATATCGCCGAGGATACAGTTGTTGGCAGTGTGGAGGACAAGGATATGTTAGAAGCAAATGTAATAATCCGTTTAAACTCTTTTGTTCCAGATGCGACCAACCTGGAATCCTTTCGCGAAATTGTCCATGCCCAAATTCGGGAAACCTTCAGCGTCGGTAAAGGAACCTTTACACACTCCGGCTAGGAAACCTGAAACCGTTAAGACCCGCGAAAAACCAGATAATTGGGAAGCTTGGTTAGGTAACGTTAAAAACTTTTCCTCAAGTAAGATCAAACCACCGCCTATTACAAATCCCGGAGACGATAGATTTTTCGTGACTTTGTCGATCTTCCGAAGGCCAGTATTAGCGTTAATTGACACCGAGCGTCACGTACGTACATCGGACCGAAAGTAAAGAATTTGGTAATTGCTAATAAAATTTATCCGGCATCACTGCAAACTGTTAGCATTTGCCTTGCCGATAATTCTATCGCGGAAACGCGAGGATTATACATTTTCCAGTAACCTTAGGGGACAGCCGCTACGAAATACCGGTATACTATCTGCCACAGTTATCCACCGACATGGTCCTCGGGTTAGATTTTTACAACATGCCCAAGCTACGCTCCACCTGCATACGAAGTAACTAGAGGTGGCAGGAATTAAATTTCCGATGCAAGCACAAATCAACGTCGGTCTGGGAGGATCTAAGGGAGCTTGTTGGAGCCACGCTCGCCCAATCTTTTGAGGTGCAAGGCACCATTATAACTTTTGTCGAAGACCGTACCGCTCGAGAATCGAAACGCTGGTATACCGTAAGTCTCACCTGTTATCCAATAAGGCTAAATGTTTTTCAACAAAACTAGCAACGAAGTACAACGGTCCGCACCAAATACACCGCATCCTGTCACCAGTTATTGTGGAACTTCGCGATCCAACCACCAAGAAACCCGTAGGCCAAGCTAACGTCAAAGACTTGAAGGACGCGTAAAATACGCGCACTCTGAAAATGATGCTACAAGATGCAGTCGCATTAGGTCTGAAATAATAGCCTGAACTTTTCCAAAAGAGGGTAGTATGTAAAGATCCAGAAAAATCATTACGTAAATTCACAAATTAATTTTTGTAAATTGATCTTATAGAAACCCCGATGCATTTTAAAAATTAAGTTGTTTTCCCCCTCTTTCGTGGTAAAGCAATCATGAAGATTTCTGCGCAAGAACCCCACCAAAGTATCATTACTATTTGCAACCAATCATGTTAGATAGCGAATAGTCATAATTAATCATCCAATCACGCAGAACCGCGAATTATATATAAACGGTAGCGAAATGCGAAATTATTTAGTTCCTCTTGCTCTTTGGCGAGCTCTTCACTTAGTGGCCTGCGAGTCCATCCCGACCTAGTTAGTTCCTGCCGTTCCGTCTTCCTGAATCCATCAGCCTAGTTAACCGCGCCCGCTTCATCCGTTTAAGACCCACTTGGAGCAAGTCTTAGAGTCTCTATATTAATTATCACACCGCATGCAGTGATAGATTTCCTTTCTGTCCTTGCTGGAATTATAGAACGATCTTGTAGATCTATAAAACATCACGACACCTAATTACAGACACTCAGTCCCCCGTGAGTTAGTCCGCAGGTACACACATAAATGTACAGGCCTCTCTTTACTTTTGGGAGTGATTCTTGTAAGGTATTGAGACTTGTCCAAGAAAGCATTACCCCCTAAGTCGTCTGCTTTTAGAGGTGATTCGTTTACCTAGCCCATCCCTAAGGCGTAGGCCTGTAGAGATCGAGCTATCCTGTTAATTAAACTAAGGTGCGACCGCCCGTTGTGGAGATTAAGCTAGAAACAAACACATACACCTATCATAAACACGACCGAGCTAAGGAATTGGTGTATTATAGACAACAGATCGTACCGATATAATCACCAGAAGCTAAATCCTGTTCGATTATTTCAACCACAGGTTTGATTTCTAATCTGTATCTTGAACTCATCCTGTCCGATAGTATAAGAACCACTTAGAGACCGCTAGGTGAATTCTATTTCTCAAGGCCCGTATACCTAACCTGATTCAATTTGGATAATCCTCCGGTGAATCTAGTTGTCCTAAAACTGATGACATGTAAAGCATCTAAAGATCAAAGTTTACATAAAAAAAGGATTGTGAATTTCATTGCTCATTATTCTCAAAGCTTAAGAATATTAATTTTATCACTTTAAGACGAAATCAGATTTAACTATAATGGGAAATAATCAATAAGAAATTGATGTGCGAATGAATTATAACAAAAGTCGATACTGTATTGGTTTTTAACTTTTGTAATCTAACTATAGTTGGTGCGAAGCTCCCTTCCACTCCAAGCCCGTGTTAGCTAAACATTGTTGTATTATAGACTCCTCACTATCCCGACGTGCGAGACCACCAACGTGTTGGGATTGAAAATATCGTGTCCATACCTGGCGGATCATCGCATGCCTGTTTGTGTTCTGTAAATAATTGTTTTGTTACATGTTTTCCTTAGGTTAAGTTGAAATAAACGTAGAATAAGTAAAATATTTAGAGTTGTAAATAATAGAGAATAAATTTAGTTGTTGAAATCTCTCAGTCAATCCAACCTCGATCACGACCTTTCTTCGATTGTAGTTAGTCCGAGGCAATTGTACACGCTACAATTTATACCAGCAGCTTCTCTACCACTTTACCTCAAACGTTGATTAAGATTATAGGCCGATATTTTGATACCTTGTTGGAATTCTCTTTTCCTGGCTTAAGGATAGGAATTTGCCATGTGTCTAACCATCATATGGCATAAAAAAGAATGAGTGGGCTCGACTAAACTCAGGCCTACGGTCGGAAGAGCGCAGAACACTCGGACGCGTGATTGTTTTGGAGGTATAGCTTAAAGTGATCGTAATGTGGTTAGATAGGAACCGGATATGAGTAGGCGCCACAGGCTTTAATAAGGAAGCACTCAACAAGTGCTGAATGGAGAGTAAACCCTGTAAAGCCTGAAACAGGATTTACCAAAAAAAGAAAGAAATAATAATGAAAGGAGGAAGTAGAAATGAGTTGATAATTCTCCCGATAGAGTAATTTTTATTGTCGATATCCTGACAAAAGAATAAGATAAAAAAAATATATAAACTAGCATTCCACCAAAGCCCACGATGGCAAGCAGTGAGCCTCAGATTGTGCCCACGACAATTATAATTTAAATTTCAATTAGAAAGAAAAAAAGTGAAATTATTATATGCCCTCTTCCGGCCGCTGTAAGATCTTACTGTTCGTATTCGGAATTGGCTAATTTAACACATGATCCCATTGGGATGTTTAGTAAGATAAAAAAATAATAAAAAAAAAATTTACTTAATGAACTTGCTTGCCTTACGCTTCACACAGTATATAGTAAATTGGAAAGCTTGTTCGGTCCACAATAAATAACTACCGTAACAAACAAAGTAATCAAGAAATTTATAGGAAATAAACTGTTTCGAACAACCTTGTCCACAAGAAAAGGTAATGTACATAACACATAAAAATTACGAGACAAAATTACAAATTCATATGAAATTAAATGTTTAACATTTGCAGTAGTTCACGTAAAACGGATAATTGTTACACCCGGTATATTGCAATCAAAACAGAAGTTAAATCGTTGGGTGAATGTAGTCACAGAAGCTAGAATTAATTAGGTCAAAATGGAAGCTAAAACTGTTTAGGAGCGGTCTGTCTATTTTAATGATTCAATTAAAATTTTACAAGTGATTGCAAAATATTCAAAGCTGAATTAGTGAATATGTATATATATATATATATATATATATATATATATATAATTAAAGTGCTGGAAGCACCTTAAATATATAAACTTGTTAATTATTTGATTACAAAATTAATATCCGTACATTTATTTTCGTTGTAGAAATTCACCAAGAACCTTCCAGGTGTATTTGAAATTTAGAAACACAATCGTGTAACCAGGTGATAAAGAAAAAAAGAAAAATCTGACAAATTTCGGGTACGACTCCGATGATCTAGCAGCCTTCATGTATATGGTCATAGATGTCAGCAAGGTTCATATGTCTTCCAGCGATAATCATATATTTTGTATGTAACGTAACAGTAAAATGTAATCAGAAAATCTAAGAAGGAATGACGTTAGAAATGTAGGTAGTACGGAAATGCTCTTACGTAGGTAGTGCAGAGATGCTCGTACATAGGTAGTACAGAGATATTCTTACATAGGTAGTACAGAGATGCTAAAAGAAGGTAGTACGGAGATGCTGAAAGAAGTACGATGTTTAATTAATTACGACCGTTCATACCTCTTACAGGTGACAAACGAGCCGGTAGTGAACACTCAACGTAATTTCGATTGAAGTGTCTAAATATGTAAAGAATTAATTACCATGAGGTTATCGAAACATGTGCCACTTACCGAAGATGTGGACGAATGAATAATTTCAATTATATCTGCCTTTTAAAAGCGTTACTTAACAAAGTATTACTTTAAGTGACAATTTTCCAAGAAAATGATGCTTCAGCATCCAGAACCAGAAACGAAAAATTCTCTAGAAACTCAACATCCACCATCAATGGCGTTCTTAAAAGGAAGAAAGAAAAATTGGCCAACTCCTTAAAAATCAATTTTACAAACTTGAGAAAATTTTATTTAATCATTGTTGCCAAAGTTAAGAATGTAGAAAATATATATTTATTACATGTATAGGTATTATTTGACCCTAAAAGATCCCAGGTTTCTTTCTAACTGCTTTAAATGATCCGAAATCTCAGATATGTCACTGAAGGTATTGGATTTGACTGATTATAACTAAATAAGAGATGTGTATAAAAGTTACATATGTTAATTTAAATGCAATTAGAGATGAGTAAAAATTTGCGAAATAGTGAATTGGAAGCATTCAACCTAAGAATAAATTTCTATTTATACAATGACACATTATCATGTCATAATTCAACTGCTTACAAACGATTATAAACCTATAAAATAGTGTTTTATATTCATAAAACAATAGGTTTTATATTCATAAGACACTGTAGCGTTTTCATATTCAGTCACTATAGCAATAAATCCATGACCACCCATACATTCAAATAATAAGAAAATTGAATTAAAATTTACACATTTCATTTACATTTCACTACAATTTATTGTCGGTTGTGGATAAAGTTTTGTATTACATTCGGGTCTTATTAGCATATGAAACACTTAAGAAAATAAACGCGTTTATTTTATTGCGTGTTTTATATACCTAATAAGACCCTTATATAATAAAACACTATTTTTAGTAAGTAAATTTGACAAAATGACGAACGGTATCAAAAAGAAACGTTTTCGAATTAAACACTTAACAAATTATTGTAGATGACTTCCATTTCTTTGGAAGGATATTGCAAGACACTATAAATTTCTGTCATCATTAACGGAAATTGATTAAATAATATGGCACTTGTTATTCCGTCTTCCCCTGGACGTTTTTCAGGACTTATCTTCTGTAAGACGCGTTCTATTTCTTTTTGTCTAAATATCTCGTCTGCTTCTGTTTGTATCGGTTCTTTTACTCGGTTTCTGATCCTTGTATGAGATTCATTGTATTCTCGTGCATTATATTAGTATTTGTAATGTACTTTCCGCTTTGTTTCTGTATAGTTGAAAGTGTTAAACTGTTTCTTATTTTTCCTGCCGCAAGTTGATAAGCCTTGTTCCAAGAATTGGACCCTTCCTCTATTTTGTCAGTACTGTTTCCATGATGTTAATTTTGAATGTCTAATCGTTTGTATATACTTTCTTTTCAACTCGCAGTATGCCTGTTTTTTTTTCTTCTCCCAGGCTATCATTGTTCTGGGTTCTTTGATATCTTCTTCTGCTAGCATTTGTTCGTTTTCTCAGCAACTTTAGTTTTTCTGACCACCATGGTACTGTTTTCATGTCTTTCTTTATTTTCCTCTTCTTCGATGAACAGAATGTTTCGTCGCATGTTTTCGCGATTGCTATATTATACTTTTCTATGCAGCCTTCGTAATCTTCGTTATCTCTAACTATTTTACTTAATTTACTGTCCAGTTGTTCAGAACTATTCATCATGTCTTCGTCGAAAAAGAATCGTTGAAACTGGTGAGCCATATTTCCATCGAAAGTTTCCCAATTCTTCTGTTTTGTTATACATCGTTTTGTGTTGTTTTCCGTGAATATAGTGTTATATGTTAATACTAGCTTTGTACGTTCTCAAGTTGTGGCCAGACCAACTTTCCTCTTCCTCTATTTTCCAATGTTTCACGGACTTAAACATTTGGTTGTTTACAATACTCAAATCAATGTTACTTTTGGCTCGCACTGTTTCGATTGTAAATCTTTCACTTTCTTCATTTAAAATGTGTAAACTGTATGTACCTGCAAACTCCACTACGCGTTTTCCCTTTTCATTATTAATTATGTTATGCCATGTAACGCATCTTGCGCTACTGCCCAGTACTATCAGCATTTTTTCAGTTTTTGACATCTGTAATACTTTTTCTATTTTTTTGTAAATTAATGTTGATATCAGGAGTATAACCGACATAAGCATTTATTATTAAACACTTAAAATTTTTGTAAAGCATTTCTAACACATCATATCCTCGTCCGAAAATTGACATAAGAGTATAGCACTAATCTTCTCATTTGTTATAACTACCACATCCCTTTTCTTTCCATCCATGGAAATATCACAAAAGTGGCTGGATTTGTAAAATACACAAACGAATTAGCTAAATTTTGAGTGCAGATTTATGTTATTTAACATGTGTTTTGATATTATTAAATATTATATAAAATTATAAGAATTATATATAAGATGATATTAATTTTGAACAAATGATTTATTTTCATAAATATTTGAATTGAGAATGTTTTAATATTAAGTTTCGATTATTACATTTAGTATAACTCCATATTATTGTAATAAAGAAAAGTTTAATGTTGAATTGATGTTAGGTTAAAGTACATAGGTCAAATTATTTCGAGAAATATTATGATTTAATAATTAATAAATTTTGAAATTATTAGATTTAAATCATAAATTATTTTTTCATATTTAGTTCGTAATTGTTTAATTATAGTATTTTAGTAGAAGCAGATATATCTTCATTGAATAAAATAGTATTAGTATGTTTAGCCTTTTATATAAAATCTAATTGTATTTGGGAAAATTCAATTTCATAATATTAATATCTATAATATTATGATTTGTTTATTTTTATAATGTGTAAATCTCATACGCGCTGTTCATTAACTACAATGTAACGGATTCAACTTAGAATCTTGAAAATGTATTTTAAGTACTAACACTGGTATATTTCATGTAATTTTGAATATTTACGATGTAATTAAATTATTTTAATAACATTTAATTAACAATTGATCTTTTAAAATTGTTAAATTAATCGTATTGAGGAAAATTATATTCAATATTATAATTAATATATTTATACTCAGATATTGTAATTTTAATCTTGGTAATTTAAATTATTAAAATTTTATAACTGGGTTATTAATTATAATTATTTTTACGAATAATTTTTACTCAAGATATTACTTAAAATCCTTACTTAAAAAGTTTAATTAATCTATAACGAATGTATTAATTCGTAAATATTAGGTTTCAAAACTCCAACTTTTATACTTAATGAAATTTTAGACAACAGCTGATCCTTAATTGTTTAATAAACTAACATGAAAATTTTGCAATCAACCTGGCTAATAAAACCTTTCAGGTGCTCATAAATCTGAAAATTAAAATATGCAAAGCTTACTTTTAAAATTGTCAAAACTAGATCACCAATTAAGTAAATGTTACAACTGTGCCTCATACCTGGCTAAATAAACAACTGAATAACAATCAACGGCCAATACATATATTGTCCTGCACAAAATGAAACAAAAACACAAATATCACATAAATTTACATCAGCGTGGTTGAAAGTTAAACCACCCAAATACCACTTTGTATTCTTACTACTAAAACAAACCATACAATAAGACTCAAGAACGATTATCTCTTCCTTTCAAAACTACTTAATAATTTAAACAACAATACGCCAATAAACTAGACAAAAAGATAATCGGGCTTAAATGAGTTCTGAAAATTCCTAAATCTAATTTCTTACTTAAAATTGTCCATTAATCCTACGCTTTTCTTTCTTCTTTCTTCCGTAAATCAATTCTTTGTAGTCCATTTGTAATCCTTAAATTGCCTGAAGCACGTTACAAATGCTCAACAAAACTTATTCCTCTATGCACTCGCGAATAGTTCACTATGCGAGGTTATTACTCCCAAAAACATGTAATAACGGTAAACCTTTGGTTGCCTCTTTAAAAACAATTTCTAGCAACCTTTACACCAATTTAGTCCCTTATACAAATAAACTTTCAATGTCACATAAAATTAACTTAACATTGGCTTAATTTACTACGAAAATTTTCGTTTACTTAAAGGTGGTTTAATAAATAATTTTTAACTCAATATCGGTACAAGAACACGCGCTGCACTTAACACTTTAACATAACACCTGTTAATTTTTTTATAAATCTGCTTATGCACTTTTTACTTTCTTAAAAATAAACAAACTAATTTTATCTTCAACTTCAATTTTATTATTGTTTTGTTTATGAATGTCTTTTACGATTCATCCCCGGTTCGGGTTACGCAGTTGTTTAAACAATTACTGCCTCATTAAAATTCACAAACATAATTCCAACATCATCCCATTCTATCACACACTACCTCGCGTGCGCGTCTCTCACCAAAAGCCAAAAGCTAACCAACCCTAACTAACTCGTCAATCCCTGACTTTCCTATTTATAACTTCAGTCATCCATCTTTAAACATGTCTTCCTTCCGCGTTATATTCTCCAATAGTATTCATTCAAAATTCCATAGTTCCAATAGATGCTACCCTCTATACAAGCACGCGTGTAATTACAATACATCGCCATATTTGTTCTTACTTACAAATTTTACAATTACTTCATGAAGAAATCATTTTTCGTCACCACATTCATTCAGTAGCCACTCTGGACCATTACGCAACTTTTAACATTTATCTCCAACCTGCGCTCGATCTCGTTCCGCAACATTTGCAAAAATCAGTACCGTCTAAGGTCTCAAATCCCATATACATACACGTATTCTTAAAACAATTGCACAACATTACAAAACCCTTCTGAAATTAATACTTAAACATACCCAATCTTTCTCTACATATTTTCTAAAACATTTTACACTTATACTTCACATCTTCTGACCAAAATTACTCCTTTTCCACCAACATTCCATTCCATATAGTAGCAAAACAGTAGCGATACAGTGGTAAGCATTATCGTCCCATCGACCAATTTCTCTTCACATTTACATTCATCAGAATCTAATTATTCCAACACTAATGTCTTTATAACATTCAAATACACGTATCTACATACAGAATTATATTTCTCCTAAATTTCCAGTGGCGTATCACCCACCCACATACATTATGCACACACAAAGAAAAAATTTTTTTTTTCGTTCAAACTCAATACAGCCGTGCTCAAAACACATAATACACGTCATTATAACATCCTACATCCAGGGTGCGTCAACGCAACCTGACAGAAAATGTAATAAAATACAGAGTGTTTTATTTAAAGTAAGCAACTTATAAATGATTTAAATTGTGCATGTTGGCGGTTAAGTTTAAAACACCCTGTATGAAATACCAATGAGATGGATATATGAAGTTAACGTGCAAGCTCTCGTTGTTTATTGGTTACAATTTCACATTACTAGCTTTCGTTATTAATGGAGATATCGTTATTCACTGTTTTCAAAATTTAAAAAAAATACGAAATATCTCGAAAATACTTCATTTTTGGTATAGGACTTTGTGCACAAATTTTATCTAGAATTTCATGTAGAATTCGAAAAGGAAATAAAAAATATTAGGTTCCATTTAAAATAACAAAGTTGACGCCTACTTCCGGTATAACCGGAAGTGCCACATTCAGGACAATATTATATTTGAACTCAGCGTCATCCCAAGCCTACAGCTTCGTAATTTCAGATTTTTAACATAACTGTATCCGCCTTTACTTTTAATCAAAGCTCTTCGCGCCACACCCTGTATATACAATGGTATTAATTTGAACCAAATTGATAATTATTTTGCCGCTTGTGTAAAATATTTGATTGTGTCGGATTTTGAATGTATTTACATTATTAACGTTGTGATTATTAGCCATATTTTTTTTTAAATAATAATTACTTTTACAACCGAATTTATGATTAAAATAATTTTAATTTTTTTTGTACTTCGGTTCGGTATTTTATTTTCAAATAAAACTCTGAATATAATTTAAGCCAATATTTCGTGTTTAATTAACACTTCATCAGGCAACTGTTTGGGTATAAAACCAAATATAAGCTAAAACTAGAACAATTTTTTGATTAACCCAAAATTTTAGTTTATTAACAACATTTATTCCATATTTAATTTTAATGTTGCTCAAATAATAATTATTTTTACAAATGTTGTTAATAAACTAATTTGTGTCGTCAAAAAAACTGTTTATTTTTGCTTATTTTTTGTTTTATACCTTGATATTTGCTGATGGTTTAATTAAACACGAAATAATGCTTAAAGTTATTGGAGTTCTGAAAATAAAATACTGACTGTAATAGAAAATTAATTTTTACTCCTATTTTGTTCGAATTTAATTATCGCTTTTTCTGCAAAGCAATTTTATCCATGGACGAATGCTTTGTGTTTACTTTTGCTTGATTGTTTTATTCCAGTTTTCAATTAAGATTTAGTGACTCAGTTAGGCGTTGTAGTGATCGCCTGTATTCGCAGGCCGCGGCTGTACTTCTGCCGTGATTATCTTGAACATTTGAAACATGTGTTTTGATAACTGATAGTGAATCTGTGTGTCCATATGTTGATGTAATTTTTAGTTTCGTCTGATCTTTTCTCTGTTACTGTTAACTTTAAATTAAATTCAATTTTTAAATTGTTATGTGTTTTTTCAGTGTTATGTGAAGGTCGAATTTGTTGTTATTTCTCCAGTTTTCTTTTTTTCTATTCTGGTGTCGTAAATTATAATCTGGTTTGTTTAGGCACAATCGCCTAAGTTCTTCGTAGATGTCTTAGTTGTATCTTTGTGTCTGCAACTTGTTTTACTGTGTAGATTCTATGTAGAATTTGTCCTGTGTGTAATGATTTAAAGTCTGTGTCTCTAGAATGTCTGTGTGTTTAATGTGTCATGTGTTTGAGTGTCATGTTTCAACAGAATGTGTCTAGTTGTCTGTGTGTCTAGTGATCATAAATGTGTTGTGTGATCCCTGTGATTGTCTGTGTCTGTGATCTGTGTGTCCAATGTGTCTACATATTGCTTATGAGTACCAGATAATAACTTCATTATTAGTCTGAAATACTGATTTTGCATTGTCTGTTGTCTTGTCCAGTCTCTGTGTCTTAATTGTCTTGTAAATGATTCAATGTGATGTACTGCGTGTCATGATGTCTTGTGTAGTCATGTCGTAAATGTGTGCTTGTGTCTGTGCTGTCTAATCTTTGAGTGCATGTGTACCAATCTAATCGTCCGATGTTCGACGTGCTGTCGTCTGTAGCGTCATTGTCGTCTGTGCGTCGTCATGTGTCAGATGTGTCTGTGTGTCTGCCGTAGTCTGTGTGGACATCTGTGTGTCTGTGTGTCTGTGTGTCGTGCCATCCGTCTGTGTACGTCTGTCCTTGCTGCTGTGCTGTGTCCGTCGTGTCTGTTGTTCTGTGTGTCCGTCTGTCTGTCCGTCTGTTGTCTGTTGTCCGTCGTGTCATCCGTAGTCCGTCAGTCGTGTTCTGTGTCTGTCATGTCCGTACGTGTCTTGTGCTCTGTGTGTCTGTGTGTCAGTGGACTGTGGTCTGTGGTCTGTGCGTCTGTGCGTCTGTGTCTGTGTGTCAGTGTGTCTGTGTGTCTGTGTGTCTGTGTGTCTGTGTGTCTGTGTGTCTGTGTGTCTGTGTGTCTGTGTGTCTGTGTGTCTGTGTGTCTGTGTGTCTGTGTGCCTGTGTGTCTGTGTGTCTGTGTGTCTGTGTGTCTGTGTGTCTGTGTGCCTGAGTGCCTGTGTGTCCGTGTGTCCGTGTGAATGTGTGTCCGTGAGAATTGACAAATCTCGACAATTGGAGACCTGCCTCAATTCTGATAACAGATTATAAGATCCTGGCAAATGCTCTATCTACTAGGCTTTCCGCCGTAATAAATACCATTATAGACCCGGATTAAAGCTACAGTATCCCAGGAAGAACAATTTACGATACCCTCCACATTCATAGAGACACGATTTTTATGGCAGACAAAGAAAACATTCCACTGTCATTTTAAATCTCAACCAAAGGCAGCTTTTGATTGCATCTGTACAATTACCTTTTTACGTGCTACAAAGTTTAATAATGGCAATTATTTTTGAACGCAGTAGAAACGCTATATAAAGAAGCCGTATGCCAAGTTAAAGTTAACAAACCACTAACATGTGAAATCGCGAAAGAAAAACGTAATCGTCAGGATTGTCCTATGTCCGGATTCCTATATTCTCTAGTTACAGAACCTTTTCTCTCCCTAGACAGACAATCACTTCAAGGTGCTATGCTTAAAATCGACATCTTAAACTGGTGGTGAGTGCGTACGCAGATTACATTTCGGTGTTTACTTCTGATGATAGCGGCTTTGACAAGTTTCACCTGAGCTATGAAATTTTTTCGAAACAATTGTGTTCCGAGCTCAACGTAGAAAAAACGATGGGTTACTGGACGGGGAGTTGACGAATCAGAAAAGACAAGCCCCTCGGGTATAAATGGACCAACGCATCTACAAAAATTTTGGGAATCAGGAAGAAGATGCTGCACATGCGTTTTGCAAACTCAAGGAAACAATTAGCAATTTGATCTCAAAATGGAGACGCCAGCCCCCTCGCTATCCACAGCAGCAAAAAAGGTTGTAGTGAATCAATCCTATTGCACCGAAGCTGTGGCACAGTTATCAGGTGATAACGTTTGATGACATTCGGATAAACGAACTACACAGAACTATAACAGATTTTATAAGGTTGGGGAAGCACTGGAGTAAAGAGTAGGATCTATGCTTGCCTGTAGATTATGGGGGATGGGACTTGTCAATTTAAAATCAAAACTCGAAACATTTGGAATATTAGCAGTAAAAAAATTGATGAGTAATGCAAAACAACAGAAATGGAAGATAATAATGAATAACGTGATCCAAAAACTAAAACCACATAATGTCTCTTGGCAATGGTTATACATTGTACAGGAAAAAGAAAGCTGATAGAACGTCACAACAATCTTTAAAATCATCTGTCAGGTCTCTAAACATTGTAATTCAAAGTTTTCCTAGAGGTCTGGAAGATATTAAAAGCCTTCTCACCACAAGTTCCACACTCATTAAAGAAATACGGCCCCATTGTTCGTAACAACTTGGGTAGCGATGGGATTCCCTACAATTTCAGATTTTATAAAAAACAACAAGTGGATAACTGATGAAGAACTATTAGCACAACTAGAACACCAACCTGATAATATTCGAAAAGACCTAGTGACTCATTATCAAACCATAAAAGTCTACTTTGCATCGAACTACAAAACCGCCCTGAAGAGCAACAGCACAAGTTCCACTCTAATTAAAGAAATATGGCCCCCGTTGTTTGTAACAATTTGGGTAGCGATGGGATACCCTACAATTTCAGATTTTATGAAGAACAACAAGTGGATAACTGATGAAGAACTGTCAGCACAACTTGAACACAAACCTGATAATACTCGAAAAGATCTAGTAACTCATTACCAAACCATGAAAAGCCTACTTTGAAACGAATTACAATACCGCCATGTAGAGCAACAGCATAAAAGAACAATTTACTTTGAACTACGTAAATCTCAATGGTAAGAAAAAAACACTTGAAAAAAATGCAACAGAGACTTGTATCGAACACATACCACATCAGAACAAAGCAAAAAGGAAATTGGTCAGACAAGGAAATTAATCGGAATACTTTCCAAAATAAAATGACCTCATGAAATTATGACATGCGTAAGATCACAATTACTATGGAACGGACGCACATGCACACGCACGCCATACACACACACACACACACACACACAACTTATCGTGATGTTTGTTTCAAAGTAACTTCCCACCATAAATAATTTTTGTTGCTGATGTTAAGTTAGGGACTGTATTTAAGTGTTGATTAATGTATTGTGACTAAATGAACAGATTTTTGCGATACACGTTTTGAAGTAATAAAGTGCATTCACAAAATTATAATAAATGTCTATACTTGAACCTATGTTTAAAGTGGTGTGTAATGTGCTGGTTTGAAATTTAAATACTCTTTGGATGTTATTTTGTTTCTGAAGCTGTTGTCTCTGACTCCTGTGAGTACAAAACGACGTTTCGGCGAAGTCCGTTTTCCATCTTCAGGTTCTAAACTGTTTGGGTCGGTTCCGTGTTACTCGAATCGAACTGATGTCTTGCTGCCCGGTCTCCTGTTTATATCTGATGCTGTATACTTTCATCACTTTCACTTCTTTCACTTCGGCTATTTTGTCATTTTGCGTGTTCTCCGTATTACTTGCTGTTCTTTTGTTGTGGGCTCTGTTGGTTTAGGTAATTCTTGCAAGGGCGAGAGCTTACTTGTATTGCGATGTTTGGCGAGTATTAGCATGCACGTATTGTGCAATCTTTGAGAATAGTCTCGTGTGTTATTTCTGTTTTTCAATTTCTTTGGCCTCTCAAATGGTTATTGTCACGTGTGGGTGAAATTGACGTTTTTTTGTTTGTAAATTTTCAGATATTTGGATGTCGTATTGTAGAATTTCAATAAATGTATTACCACGTAAATTGTATTTAAGGTTTTGTTTTTCTTGCAGTGAAAGGAAATACTTTCGTTTTGAGTATTAAATTGGTTATCATAAATAGTTTTGTGAAGTGTTATATACGTAGCATAGAGTTTCTTGGTACCTTATAGTTGACTAGTTCACTTTGGCTAAAGTTGTTAATGAGAGAACATAATATTGGGTTTATTTGAAATAGCTTACTGTAAATAAGACACAGTCGGGGTTGACATAAAACCGGAAAGGGCGCCAGAGTATTTGAAATGACATAATCGGGCTTGGAATGCCTAATCACGTCGGTTCACAGCACGCTTAAATACTCCAATAACTCGCTTACCTGAACGTAATCACAGATGGTCCTGGGTCCAACAGATCTTGGCTATACCTAAAAGATTACACATAATATCGCACGATTATCTAAAATTAGTCACTAATCTGATTAAAAAAACAATAATTTAGTTGTTACGTTACTTCACTTAACTAATCTGATTTTTAATGGAATTACCCTTCCAAGAAAAGTAAATCAATTTAATTCAATTTACAACCACTTGAAATTAGATCAATCAATACGTTATATTATAAAATATGCTCAAATTCATGAAAACAATGCACTAACGCATCTTTCGTTAAAAAATAACCTATATGTACGTATTGTGAATAAACGACCATCGAAATATCAACACAATCGTTATATTAATTTTTATATACAAATTAAATCACTTCGTTTACTTAAAATGCAGTGAGACTAGCTAGTTCCAACGTCAACCTTTACTAAATAACTATAAATTTTACTCTTATAACAATATCAATTGGTCATATCAATCTGCGTTTCCCTTTTAACACAACCGTCACATAAAATTTCGGTAGAAAATAGTGAACATAACAAATCAAAGGAGTTTAAAGAACTTGATTAAACACGGATGAATGCGATTGGGTTAAAAATTTAGAAGATAAAATAATTAGAAGTTAATCCTAAAGGCCAGCGTGTTCAACCGTTAGAACATACAAAAAAATACACACAACACTTTATTAAAATTGTCAACCACAGCAAAAAAATATCAACGGAAAAGATTACCTTTAATTTTACCCCTTTTTGGTATACAGTCACTTGGTGGAAACCCAGAGGATGAACCCTGCAGCGGCTTCGGCAGTGTGATTGACGTTCTCCAAGAATGACGCTCGTCGTGAAGGCAAGCGGCGCGTCGATTCAAAGTACCAGCTTGCGGTTGATCAATAACTCAATTGGTTGTGCGGTACACTAATGTCTATGTATGCGTTGCTTACTAACGTTACTTTATCTATGTATTAATTCTGTATGACACTTATTTTTAGAAGAAAAGCTTAATTATTTACAGCGAGTTTTTCGTTACCGACGAGCTGTGGACTTAATGCCAGAAAATTAGGAACGGACATTTTGTTTCTTCCGCACAAAAGCGATAACTACTCCACAGAACACGGAGAGCACCAGAATTTAACGCTCAACACCTTCTCCTAGGATCTTCGACAAAGTCTCTTGAGACCAACTGCACTTAACTATAAAAGTCACCTATTGGTTGAATCACACAACAATATCCCTTCAAATGGTTGATTGGGGAAAATGCCCCTACTAACGAAATTTCTTTTAACACGGATTAGAGGTAACGCCGTTCCGCAATAATTCACCTGCGGTGGTAACGGTAACCTGTTAACGTCTTTGTGTCTACATTAGGAGTCCTTTCGCGAATCACCCAATTACCGCCACATTGAACTCTTATTACCCTACTTCTAAATTAGCCAATCATAAAAAGGATTGCTTAAATTTTTAATACGCGCCAAAACGATCTAAACTCGAAAGCTGACGGGAAGATAGCATCATCAAAAACCAATTCGATACGAGCGGGTGCTATCAATATAATGGATGTCCTGTAAGGTGATGATTTCATAACGACCCTAGTCCTTAACGCCTCGTATCTAAAAGCGAAACTCTTTGTTTAATGCCAAAAATCTTATCGAAAACTTCCACCAATTTGTCGCCTAAAACGTTTTACAAACTGCGATATATGCTTTCTACACTGTATTTGAATACAAAGTAACAATTTTAATGTAATCTGTAATTTTTCAATGGCGCAATTTCATGTAAATGACAATATTTAACGATATCTACAAAATGACGAACAACTATTATTTACAAAGAAACTTGTCAATCCTTAGTAAAAGAGATTTCACTACCTATCGTTACCAATACGTAAATCGGATCCTAAACTTCCATCTAAACGTATTTTTATTCAGATAGACAAAATCACTTTCTCCCGTAACACATTTTTATCGCGTCTTTGATATTTGATATCATCCTGGTATTTTTAAACACTGTGGTGTGTGATGCGCTGCCGACTTGCAGCACTAGAAATCATGATTCAAGTTAATTTTCGGCGTTAGAAGCACTAAAGATATTTTTCTGTCCGTGTTTAACGTTGTCTGTATCCTGTGTTTGCTGAGACTTTTTGCAACCTTGTTTGTTCATTTTACATACGGAAGCGTAATTTTTGCCGATAGTCGTTTCTCCCCCTTTGTGGGTCTGGGCTTCCATGGGATTGAGTGTTGCTATCTTCTCCTTTGTGTGAGTTGTGTCTGCGGGTTTCGTTGATTTCGTCACCAGTGCGCAGGATGATGGTGAGATTTGACGTTGAGGTATCTTTTGGCATGGCTGGCTTTCCGATGCACTGCGTAACCATTCTTCTGCTTGTATATCAGCACGCGTATGAATAACAACTTGCATGATTCGCTTCCATTGAAAAACTTGATTTTGTTGTGGGCGTCGTTTGGATGTTTTAAGAACTTCTCGAGTTGTTATCTATCCTGTTGCCATATAACGAAGGTGCCGTTAATGTAGTTTAACCATAAGTAGTAGAGCTATCCCACTTCTGAGCCAATCTACAGTATTGCCATGTCTCTAGATCATGTGACCTTTGCCAGATTTTGCGTTGTTGCTAAGGTCATGTCCCTTTTTAGTTAATTGATCTTTTCAAGGTCAAAGTGTATTGGGGGTATCATATTACAATTCTTCTAAAAATAGAAGCAGCTCGTGAAAACGCCATAAACCATACTTTAATGACATCTTCAACGTCAAAGTTCATTGACCTGTAGGCGTGTCACATTACAATCCTTGGAAATCTAAAAGTAGAATCAAAGTTCACTAACCTCTCCAAAACCAAAGTTCATTGATCTCTAGGGGTTTCATAACAGTTCTTATAAATCTAGAAATAGAACATTTTTGTGAAAACCCCAAATATATTGACCCTTAAAGGTGGGTCAAGGATAAGAGACTACAAATATTGCCAAAGTTCATTGCCCTTTTTAAGGTGAAAATTCTTGACCTGATGTGCCCTTAATTAGAATTAGGTATCGTAATAGTATTTATTGCAATTCAATGATTAAGCAGTATGTAGTAAACATTAAATGGTGTCACCTAGTTGCGTTATGAACAAAGGTAAATGCAAGCAAGCAACCTGTAGTAACGAAATAAGTAGGTAACATACATTTAAAAGATATAAATGAGTTTAGTTACTTAAATAGGTAAGTTAGTAATTATTAATCATTAGTAGCACATCCAGCTAAGTATAATGTAAGTGTTAACTAGTAAACGTTAGCTCTTTATGAATTATTTAATTCATTATACACCAACTTCCAAGTGCAACCCTACAGGACCAAGGTTGCACAACATGGCGATCCTTGTCAGTACGGCTAATCCGACGCGGAAACGCTACCTGTGAAATATGCCAAATGTGCAATGTTAATTAGAAAGAAGGCATGTACAGAAAAAAAAGTGTTAAGTTAAATTATGTAATGGGAAGCAGTAAAATTTCGTTAACATATCTTATTTTATAAAAATATAACAACGTAGTAAAAGCCTAATAATGGGAACAAATAATTCTAAGGAAGAGAAATACGAAGTGTTTGTAATGCAAGCCGGAAACAACGGTGGATTAACTAATAGTGTGAATCAAAATCAAGATGAGAAAGTGTTCACGTGGAGAGAATTGGGTATAATTTTAGTCATAATGTTAATTATAGTGATTATATTGTCATATATAATAAAACGGTATAATAAACATGTCACCAAGAAGATACACAAGGAAGTAGTAAAAAGTAGTGAAATGTTAAATATGATGAATAAGGTTTAAGTTAAAATACAAAGTCAACAATTAAAACAGTAAATATTATGATAGTAAATTATCGAGTGCGAATCAAATTTACACATTTACACATTAACAAAGTGTGATAGTGGAAATTGTGTAAAACAGTTTAAAAAGTTAAGAGTAGTGTTACTCAATCAAATTAGGACATTGTAAAGATTAAGGTGAGTCATTGACTTTCTTTCTTTTATTGTTCTTCTACACGATTATTTACAATTTGGACTACAACTGTGTTATTTTTATTTTTTTTTTCTATTAATACTTGTCTCTGGTTATTAATAATTTAAATAATATTACTGGTGAGATAGGTTTAGTCATAGAAAATTTAATTCGAAATGATAGATTAGTAAAAAGTAAAAGAAAAAGGGAGAAAATTAGAGGTAAATTAGTAGATCTGTTCAATAAATTTCAAAGTTTAGCTCCTAATTATTATAAAGAAGGTTATTTAAGCGATAAAAATGTGGATAAAGCTATTAAAATTATCTTTCAAGAAATTCATAAACAAATCGTTCACATTATTAAAGAAGGGTTATTAGAAGTAATAGTGGATGATACCACAGAAGAGGAAGCTGAAGAACTAGACATGCAACTACAAGCTAGTGTCGCAACGAAAATACCAGCAACAATGCCTCAGCAAAGAATTTCTTGATATTGCTAATAATATTTTACCAAAAAATTTTAGCGGTGACAATTCAGAATTAGATTCATTTCTGAATGGCCTTGAACCTTTAAAATTAAATATTGAAGGTCATGAAGATATAGTTAATGCCTTAATAAAAATTAAACTTTCAGGTCGCGCTAGTAATTGAATAGGCACTGCAGATGGCATTAACACAATTATAGAAAAATTGAAGAAAGGGATATGAAGAGATACGATTGAATCGATAACAAATGCTCTGCAAAAATGTAAACAGAATTATAAGGATGGTGTCAAATATACAATGGAAATAGAAGATTTTACAGGAAAACTGAAGAGGCATTATGTAGATGAAGGAGCATCTAATAATTTAGCCTAAAAACTTACTCTAAGCACTACTGCTAAGACGGTCAAAGAAAATGTATCAGAAGAAAGAAGAAAGTTGTCTACTGAAAAATCGACAAATAAGGTGTTCGGCATGTCGAACAGAAGAAATAATTCTAATCAAGACAGTTTTCGAGGTCGGGACTACTCAAATGGTTACAATCTAAGGGTATCGTATTACAATCCTTAGAAAACTAAAAATAGAATCAGTTGCTGTAAACAAAAAGAATGATTAAGTTGTCTATGCTAAAAAGGAGGTCATGGTTAAATGGTTCTTGTTTTGGCTAAATTGAGCCAAGGTCAAATAGTTGTCCAACAGTAGGCGAAGGTGAGTATTTTGACAAGTTGAAACTTGTTCTGGCAGGTACTCAAGTCAAAGATATTTTTCTTATATAAGTCGCAACGTGGTGTCTAAAAATAGAACCACAGTTTATTAACCTCTAGTGGTACCATATCATAATTCTTAGAAATCTAAATATAGAATCAATTTGTGGAAACGGGAGAGTCCAAACTGTATTGACCTAGCGAAGTGTCATTACATTTCTTACAAATCTAGAATTAGACCAATTTCTTGAAAACCCTAAAGTTTGTTGACCTTCAAAAGTGGGTGAAGGATAGGAGTCATGAACGCTAAAAATAGGACTAAAGTTTATTAACCTCTAGGGGTATCATATTAGAATGCTTATAAATCTAAACATAGAATCGAAGAGTCGAAGGTCAAATTCTTGGAAATCTAACCAATTCTAGGAAATTCCAACGTAGGTCAAGAGTCACGTAATGCTTCTAAGAAATCTAATCAGTTCCTAGAAACCCCCAGGTTCATTAACATTTTTCTAGGTCAGAAGGACGTTGGTCATTTCTTGGAAATCTAAAAATAGAACCAAAGCCTGGATTGGAATTGAGGATTAGATGAGGGAAATCGATAAGTGCTCCTGAGTGCTTTAGCACGATAGGCCTTATTTAGCCTGTTCAGGTCCACAATCATTAAAAAAAAAAAAATCTACCGGATATTAAGCAGAATGAGCATTCCTAATCAAAGACTCATGTAACTGGCTTTGCCCATGCTCGGTGTATTACTCGACCATCCTCGTGGGTTCAACCTACTTATATAAGGTAAAATTTTGTAATCGCATGTCAGCCGCTTCGACATCAACTTTTTCTAAAAAGTATGTGTGTAAAGTTTGTAGTCCACCTGGTCTGCAAATCAAATTTCTGGTCGGGAGCACTTGATTTTGTGCCCCTCAGAGTTGGGGTTAAACGACGTCTCTATTTTGTGAATAATTAATTAATATAAACTGGACCGGTTATAAACACTTTTATTGTATGAATGGTTATAACATAAATGAAAATCTATGTAACAAACTAAATAAACTTATAATATTCTGTATAAATAATAAAATAACAAAGTTGTTAGAGACATCGCTGGCCGGCTTATTTCCCCGTGGTCGTGTCGCCCTCTATGGGTAAAAGAATTTTTAAAAACGTTAATTCAAATAGGTGTTATGTGGGTATACCAGGATATTGGTGATGTGATCTGGGAGTTATACCGGCGGTAACAGCTGAGTGGGTTTGTTACTGTTCTAATTATGTAGGAAATTTAAGTTATGATAAGGACCATATGATTTTTGTAGTGATTGTTTTTTTGAATTGGTATATTTAATTGTGCATATAGTAATTGTGGGTGTATGAATGGTTTGTACATCAATTACGTGTACCTTATGGCATTTTAGTGTTCTGGACTTGTATCGTAGGGCATATACAGGGTGAAGTGAATATCGACTTTAACTACAATTCTAATTAGGTAGCTTTGGATTGAGAGGAGGTAATTAAGAATTAGAGGACACGTGAGGGGTCAAGTAATTATGAGGTGTATTGACAGACGTTTCTGGAGTATAATTATGGACAGGGATATCGTATTCGGAGCCTCACCACCGGCAATGATTAAGAGGGTGGCTATGTTCAAGGGGGACTGGCTTAAGTAGAAGTAGTTAGATGCTAGGGGCAGGACCTCCCTCGAAATAACTACGTCGTTTAGGAATAATTCAAAAACCCGTCTCGGTGCAACTTACAGCCAAGATGATGGTTTGAGTTGTAATACTTTTCCCTTTCGTGAGGTGATCAAATAAAGTGTAGGGGAGTTATGGGGCCTCGCAATATTTAGCTATTCGGGGCGTAGCCTCCGGCAAACTAATTACCACGGGCCTTAGGCAGGTTTATGTACTGTACTCGGTGCTATCAACAGCTAAGAGCGTTCTACACAAGCGTGACTACAAAAAGGTAGGTTGTAATAATATTGGGTTAAAGGGTAGGAATGTAAGTGGTGGATGATTGAGGTGTTCAAGAGAGATGGCAGGTTTGGATATTTAATAAGGGATGCTGGTGGTTCAGGTATTTCTGGAGTGTATTATGCAATTTGTAAGTGTAAGTAAGTATGTCTGGTATAAGATTGAATTGTATTAATCAGGTATGTGTGTCTGGGGTAAAATTGACGGGTATAGTCTGGCAGGACAGGTAAATGAGATATGTGTGTAAACAAGCAAGAGTGTAGGTCTGGTATGTCTGGTATACAAGTAAAAGTGCAAAGTTAAAAGAAGTGAAGTGAATATGCAAGGTGGTCGGGTATTTATAGCAGAATTCTGGAGACTGGGAACAGGAATCGACAACTGATAACATTTATGAATAATGGTAATGCAGTTGTGGAAATAACTAGGAAATAAGGTTTGATAGGAATTATTTACTAGTAAATATACTGCACATTGTTATTGTGTATTTAAAATCGCTTACGTGTTTACTATTGCAATATTGTGTGTAAACCTAATCGGATAATAAGATTTGTACTATAAATTACTACAATGGAACCAATTTCACATATGAGCTCCCAACTTGTGGAGTTGACTTGAAAAGCGATGAATCTAATTAAATGGTATCTTAAAGAAAAATATTAGGTTAGTTGAACAATATATTAGTAATAAGTTAGAACTAAGTAAGTAAGAATGAAAATATGCTAAAGACAGAGAGTAATTTAACTGTTATGATGTGTTATTTACTAAAACCTAACCAATCAAGGACGCTTTTAAGATGGGTGGGGGTAATTTACAAAATTTTATGTGGCAACCTATTGAATATTGTTACAAAGGTAGAATACTTGCAGGCATTATTATGAACGTAAATATGAGTGATCCACTAACATTTGAATGCTTACAGTCCATGCTGAAAGTGTTTTCCCAGCTCATTTTGTAGAGCCGCATAGTTTGGAAATTGATTTCAAAACATTTAAAAACCAAATTATTCATGTTGATATTGACTTCTGGCAATGGTATCGAACTAATGTCTATAATAAGTTACAATCCAAATTGGGAGAATTTGCAGAGTGGGCTTCGCATTAAATTTTACATTTAAAAGTAAACATTAACAGGTGTGTGCACTTAAAAGGTGAAATTCATATTAAAGTACCTAACTTCATAGCAGTCAAAAAAGCTGTTGTTAATGAGAAAAGTAACGATGATTATTGTTCTTTGTGGGCCGTTGTTTCAGCTTCGCATTCTTCTTCACAGAATTCAGATCGAACTTCTAGCTATCCTCATTTCAGTTAAATTATGATTCAATTGAGTACTTCTTGAAAATAACTGATTTAAAAAAATTTGAAAAATTAAATAATCGTTCAATAAATTTGCGCGAAAGATGAAAAATGTTGTACCATTTGCATCGACCATCAGCAAAGCGACAGAGAACCCATAAATCTTTTAATGCTTTCTAACGATAACGAAACTTTTCATCACTTGGTGCGGATTAAAAACATGTCGGCTTTATTTGCAAAACAGTTGACTGCAGACGGTCATAAGAATGTGATTTGCAACGGGTGTTTGAACCATGTTTAACCAGATTTAGCTTTAGAAAAGCATTTAGCATATTGAAATCAACTCAATCAATGTCGTGCTAAATTATCTAATGATTGTAATAAGTATTTAGAATTTAAACATGTAGCGTACCAAGAAGAGGTTTTATTTGTACTATACGCGGATCTTGAAAGCATTTTAGAGAAATGTTCAACTGCAATGGTCAAAACACACGTACGTGTGATAAACTTGTACCCTTTAGCCTTGAATATTACCTTAAATACTCTTGTTATCACAATTTCACTTATACAGGGGAGATGATTATATACAATGGTTTATCGGAGACCTACAAAAGATTTCAAACTGGGTAAACAGCATTCTCAATACCATCGTGCCCATGTAGGTGCTGACTTGTGACCCAATTGATAATTTAGAGTGTGTTATTATCTGTCATATTTCCAATCGGGTGTTTTAACGGACGTGTATTAAGGTTAGGGACCATAACCATTTGACGGGGAAGTTTCGGGATGCGGCACATCGAGATTGCAACTTAAATTTTGAAGACATGCATACTGTCCCTGTCGTGTTCCATAACTTAGGTGGTTGACGCCCATTTCCTCATTTAATAGGTAGCTATGGGTTTCGAGGGATAAGCATCCCTCTTACTGTTAAACAAGGAAAAGTATATATCCTTTACCAAGACTGTAGATTCCTTTAGGTTTATGAGAAGTAGTATTGATAAGATAGCTTCTTACTGAGATAATGATAAAAAGCTTATTACTAGATCCGTGTGTAGTAGCGACGCAGAATTTAATTTGTTAGTGCGCAAGGGTATCGTTCCCATACGAATACTTTGATTCATGGGACATACTAAACGAAACCGCTCTACCGCCAAAGAAAGCATTTTAGAGTCACCTGGTTAACGAAGGTATCAGCGATGAAAACTATTTACATCCGATTCCAGTCTGGAACATCTTTGCGGTACAACCATTAGGACAATATTCAGATTTATGTTTAAAAACGGATATTATTGTTAGCTCATAAATTTGAATATTTCCGCATAGCTTGCTTAGGTGCGTGTATCAGTTGGACCCCCTGCACTATTATACAGCCCCCGGACTATCCTTTCATGCAATGCTAAAAATTACATAAGTTAAATTAGAATTGGTCGCTGATATCGATATGGTCAAGTTCTTTAAAAGTGGTATCAGAGGCGGAGTAGCACAGTGCTACAATCGTTATGCAAAGGCTAATAACAAGTATATGGGTAATAACTATAATCCCAGTTCCCTAACGCTCAATTTAACGTACTTTGATATTAATAACCTTTATGAAAAATCAATGAAGTAATTCTTGCCATATGGGGAGTTTGCCTTTGTGGATAATTCAACCTTTAATCCATGGTTAGACATTGGTTACATTGTAGACTATGGTTTGAACTATCCACTGGAATTGCACGAGTTCCATAGCGACTTACCCTTAGCACCAGAACATATGGCTCCACCTAGTTCCAATCAGAGAAAATTATTGTTCTCATTGTATCCGAAACGCAATTACATTGTTCGTTGTTGGAGCATAGAAATGTATTTAGCGCTTGGTTTAAAATTGGCAAAATTAAATAGACTTGAGCTTTAAACAGGCATCCTGGTTACGAAAATATGTCGACATCAATACTACACAACGCAAGCAAGCCAAAAATGCAAATTTCTATAAATTAATGGTCAATGTTGGTTTCGGTAAACTGATGGAAAATGTGCGTAAATATAAAGATATCGGTTTGGTTACCAAGTGGAAGGGTCGATATGGTACTGGTGCGTATATTTCCAAACCAAATTTCTATAGCTGCATCATATTTGATAAGGATATGGTAATTATCGATTGAATAAGTTGGAAGTTTTTCTAAACAAAACCATTTGCCGTTCTAGTCACTTCTAAAACTTTTCTGTACGAATTCCATTACAATTATGTGCTACCAAAATTCGGAAATAAAGCTAAGTTCATGTATACTGACACAGACAGCTTGATTTATGTGTTCTCTGTATCCGATATTTATGAGTCCATGTAAAAAAAAATCCATACACCCGATCATGTCCACGACAAAATTTTTGGTATTCCTCTAGTAAATACAAAAATTCCTGGCTTGATCAAAAATGAAAACAATGGCCTTATCATGAAAGAATTTTTGTGGTTGGGAGCGCACATGTACAAAATCACAAACAAATTTAAAGATGCTACCACAGCCAGTCTAAAACAAATCATGTGGGAGAATAATGTGCAATCGGGTGACCAAAACACCTTACAGCTCAGAGCCCCCTTGTCCATGTTATTTTCAAGGATCTTGGTTGTCTTGAGGGAACGAGGAGCACTACAAAACACAACTGTATATTAGAAAACATTCATAAAGGTAAAACAAAATCAAATTCATGCCTGAGATGGTGATGTGGACCAGATCCAGGAATACGACCATCAAGTAATTTAAATGATTATAGAAGTACGTTAGGTTTATTGTAGAAGTTAATAGAATTTTAGAAAAACCTTGCTTATTAAAATATTCAATGCACGAAAGTAAAAATGTAATTATTATGTTTTGTGTTTTATTTCATGTAAAAGCTACATACTTTGTTAGAAAGCTATTGCTATGGCTATATAAGTAATTTATTTCACAAATCATAAGTTAAATATCTCCTTATACAACAATATTGTCTTTATTGATCCAGGATCTTTTATCCAATACGCACCATTTTACGAAAATCTTATTATTCTTGGAGCGAAGTACTTTTTCCACCAGGTACACATCAGTATATTTTCCTTTTTGTAATTTCTGTTCATAAACCCTTCCCAGTACAGGCGTTCCTTCCATGTCTTCCAACATGTACTTAGTGGGGTTAGTAATGCGGACTTTCACAATCTTAGATAGTTCACTAGACCAGTTGTAGCCTCTGGCAAAAGTACTTTTAAATTTACTGATTCGTACTGTCGCCCACACAATATCGATTCTTATCTAATGTTTTTATGTGAGTATAAGCCTCTATCCTCGTACGTTTATCGACATCATTTCTCTTCATTCAGGTAGTTCTATGCTTAGGACTGGTGTAATCCATTCGTTACAATTTCGATTATATTAATCCATTTGTAATTCTTGCAGGTTAAACGTTTTATACAGAGCACACCTGATGGTTCTAATAATACGTTCCGCACTTGCAGCCTTTTTTGTGCCATAGGTGGAGTAATGATTGACTCCATAACGCTGCATTAGTTCATTAAAATACTCATTGTAGAATTATTTTCCTGCATCTGTCTGCAAATTCTTAGGTTTCCGACCTTGTTTTAATGGCCTTGGTAATTTCTTAACCTGTTTTGGCTTTAAATCCTTTACTCTACAGGTATTGTGAAAAACAATCGATAGCCACTAATATATACGTATAGCCGTTACCTTGTTCAGGATATGTGTTAAATTCCACCAAATCTGCTTGCCAAAGGTCGTCAATCATAATTATTGTCCGTCTTCGTTTAGAATGTTTTGTGCAGGTCTATGCAATTCGTTGACTAGTTGTAGTTTAGACATAGCGCTAATTTATCTACAATTTCTTCAAGTTTATATAGTTTTTGCTCCAAAACTAGAAAAGCGTTAGAGTTCTATTTAAACGCTTTATAAACTGCTTGTAGAAATCAAGATATATTTACTTATCACTGTCTTCTCCCGGGTCGGCCAACTGTTTCAAACGGTTTCCATCCAAATTGAACCTTATTGATAAATAATATTGCTTAGGGATGACGTCCTGAGGATCTATGGGATTGACAACATTGCTGAGTCTATTATTCTCGACATCAAATTGGTCAATCCTCAATCAGTATAAACTGACGGGTTAATTTTTTGAATTGATACTCGACATATAAACGTCCAAATTTGTCAAGGGGTGTTTTAGTTAAGATATGTTAAAATCGATGCATTCTTATTTATACTGTTAGAAACGACTGCTTGTTGTTTCAATGTATCCATCTTCATATAGTTCTTCTAAAATTGATATGTAATGTACAAAACCTGTGTTTCCGCCAATTTTTCTGCCCACAATACCTCCAGATCGCGAATTGGTTCTTGTATACCATTCAATCGGTCTGTTTGTTAATTCCTTAAAAGACATAGCTCCACCTTCTTTAGTTGTGGGCGATGATGATAGCACGGGTTTGATTATGCGTGCTTCCTTGAATTTGTCCGCTGACACCATAATCTCGCCTTGCTACATTCGTAGCTTATAAAATACTTTTATAATTTTTTTATCTTTTGAATTTACTAGATTTAGATTGCGTTCATTCATAATAAGCAGATCGTATAAACCTGGAGTCCCTTTATACGTGACACCTTTATTAATCATGTTGTTTCCTTCAATTGTATCGGGATTTTTCCATTTGCCTGCTTTGGTATCATAGTGGACTCCATAAGTATGATCAATAGCACGTTCATGATACCCCATTACACGTTGAAGGTATATACGAGGTAATTCATTGTACTGCTCGAGAAATTCTTTTGAGATGGGTTTATTATGGACAGTAGAATCATCTGCGATACTAATAGGTTCTTATTCTTCCTCTTTCTACGACAGATGTATCTGAAAAAGATGGTGTCCTAAGACCTGGAGGAGGATTTCTTTAAAAAGAGAAGGAAGCTGAGCTAGTTGGTTGATAGCACCCTTTTTCGAAACACCTGACGGTGAAGAGGAACTTGGTCTAGCGGGCTAGTGGGGGTAGTTTTTTTATGAAAGTATGAAGACGGGTGGTTTTTTGGCTTTAACGTCAATGGGTGTGATTTTATTTACTATTTCAGTTAGAGGTTCTATTAGATGTTTATGAGTACTTTTAAATATTCTTTCATTATCAATGCGAGCAATTTTAAGACTTGTATTTCTGATGTATTATTTTACGAACCTGAATAATTGCTTGCTTTAATATCATCTCCTTGTTATCCATTGCATCAAAACGGGTTCACTGAACAGGTACGGGTTTACCCTGAACTGTTTACACTAAACAGAGTTTTTTTTAAACGCACCACCACTAGATTTGTATGGTTTTAGATAAAGTGCACCACCGTTCTCATTAATAAAGCCTATAATGATAGATTCCATTATGCGGTTATGAAGAGATGTTTCCTCTTGAAATTTTTTGGAATTTTTAGCTTTATTGACTGCTTTTGCAATTCCTGGTGCGCCACTACCTGTACTCTTTCGCTTCTTACCTAACATTGTTTACCTAGATGGATAAAGCAGGGTATACATAGCTAACTAGAGATCACAAAAACAAATCCTAGTTAATAATATTTCTTTATTTAGTAAATGCTATACATTAGATAAGCAGGACGATAATACAATATTTCAATTAAGCATACAGTGTTATGTGAATTAATATTATACTTTAGCATTTATAACATCGTCAATGTCTATATAAATGTATCATTATCACTACTATGGAATTCTTTCTCGCGAAAACGTTGGTTTCATAGAAACACACCAGATTGTAAGATTCAAGAAATTCCAATCTGTAGCTTATATCCTTTAAATTGAATAGTTCTTCTATACTATGCGAATTGAATGTGCGAGAACAACAGTTGTAGTTTTCAATCATAACAGTTTTCAAAGTTCTGTCATATCCTTTAATCGATTCCCAATAGTAATGAATACCAAGATTGCTAGATAGAGATTCATAATGTTGATCATAGATTATATCTTCATCTTCGTTTATATTGGGCCAATCAATTTTATTTTCAATTTCTTGGGATCGGAAAAATTGTAATTCTACATATGAATGCCATCTTAGAAGTGCATTCCATTCCTTCATATACAACACCACATTATTGCTTTCATCAGAGTTGCCACACCCCAAACGCACTACTAGTGCAAGGTTGAGGTGTGTACTGCATCCAATTTCTATACGTTTTGCATAACGAGGCTATATAATAATAAACACAATCGATTAAGTATTCATTGGCTGCTTGTTAGTACACTTCTGATAAATCATCTTTACGTTGACATGATGGCCAGTCAGTGTTAGTAACCTTCATTTTGCTTCTGTTAATTTTTATTTTCACTATTAGTACTGCCATCACTATTTTGACAAGCGTCAACAGCACAATGTTTAATTATCATTCATATTTTTGCGGCAACTATGGGGGTGGGGGGTCCATATATAACGGTGAGCTTCTGATTTTTCCTTCCACAAATGATTTTATTGCTGCTTCCATTATAATTATATAACGACTTCACTAGTTCGCAATTGCACTATGTTTAAACACTGTTTAAGAAATGATTCTGGTTAAATCATGCGCAATTTACATATGGTGGCGTTTTAGCACTATTATTAAAAACAAAATGTTATGTTTGTATTTCCACCTGCACCTAAACTACTTATGTACACATCCTTCATGTTTAGCAACGTTTTAAATTCATCAATGTGGTCTTTTATTTGAAATAGCTACAAAAGCGCTGATAATACACATTGTAATACACATTTATCAGCTGTTTCCATCACTATATCCTCACCATACTTATTATTAATTACAGCCACATCTGTCACTTCATACTTTCTAGATTTCTCGAGGTCAAGCACATTTTCAAAGGGTTTGCAATATGTGCTTTGATTTAACCCTACTAATTCTATGTTTAATAATTACAAGCTGCTAACTGACTGCTTTAAACACGCCTTGCCTTGCGGTTTATATAAGAAAAATGTGTTCTTGACCTAAGTATCTACTAGAACAAGTTTCAACTTGTCAAATGCTCACCCTGACCTACTTTTAGGCAACTGTTTGACTTTGACCCAAATTAGCAATACAACAACCTTGACCTGCTTTGTAGCATAGACAACAACCTGCCATTTTTCTTATGTCCAGGAACTGATTCCATTTTTAGATTTACCGAGCATGCGAAAAGCCAATAGCATGAGTCATTGGTTAGGAATGGTTATTTTACTTAACATCCGATGGATTATTGATTTCCATCATCCAATCCTCACTTCCGGTCCCATCTTTGAATTTCAAAGGATTGACGAACCTCCTTTTGACCAAGAAAAAAGTTAATAAACTGATTAGATTTCTAAGAAGCATCACGTGATTCGTGACCTACTTTGAAATCTCCTAGAACTGGTTAGATATCCCAGAATTTGAACTTCAAGAATAAACTTTCGACTCTCCTCTCATTTCCACTTTTTCCATTTTTGGATTTCTAAGAATTGCAGTATGATACCTCTAGAGGTCAGTAAACTTTAGTTCCACTTTTAGAGTTCATGTCTCCTATCCTTGACCCACTTTTAAAGGTCAACAAACTTTGAGGTTTTAAAGAAATTGTTCTATTTTTAGATTTCTAAGGATAGTAATGGTACCCGCTAGGTCAATATTCTTTGGACTCTCCTAGTTCCACCAACTGACGCTATTTTTGGATTTTTAAGAATTTTAATATGTTACTCCGAGAGGTCAATGAACTTTGGTTCTATTTTTAGACACCACGCTGCGATTTGCATAAGAAAAAATGTGGCTTTCACTTGAGCACCTACCAGAACAAATTTTAACTTGTTAAAATACTCACCTTGTTCTACTTTTATACAACTATCTGGCTTTGATTGAATTTAGCCAATACAAGAACCATTTAACCTTGACCTACCTTTTAGCATAGACGGCATGTCTTTCTTCTTGTTTCCACGAACTGATTCTATTTTTAGATTTCTAAGAATTGTAATATGATATCCCTCGAGGTCTATAAACTTTAACCTTGAAAATGTCAATGGACTTTGGTTCTATCTTTAGTCTCTTATCCTTGACCCACCTTTAAAGGTTAATGAACTTTGAAGTTTTTAAGGAACTGTTCTATTTTTATATTTATAAGAATTGTAATCACACCCCTAGAGGTCAATGGACTGTGGTCTTTGAAAGATTAGTGAACTTTGGTTCTACTTTTAGATTTCTAAGAACTGTAATATGACACGCCTAAAGATCAATGAACTTTGACCTTAAAGAGGTCAAGAAACTTTGGACTCTCCCAAACTGACCATAACATGATACCCCAATAAACATTGACCTTGAAAAGATCAATGCACTTAAAATGGGAGTGACCTTGGAAACAACGCGAAATCTAACACCCGTATGACCAGGAGACATTGAAACACTGTAGAGTGGCCCAGAAGTGGGGTAGCTATGCTACTGTCATACTGTCATAACTTTGAAACAGTAGTTATAATTTCCGCTTCCAAGTGGCGGACGAATAAGTGGACTACCACTGGTGATGGTAGTAGTCCCATTGGTGCCTCGTCTACCTGTTTGTACCGTTGTCACCCGTAGATCAAATACATGTTGCGTTAGTGTCATGATGTCTTTCGGTATTCGATGTTTCATTTTGCTTATGACTAGCGACTCATTCATCGGGATGTTTGTAAATAGTGACACAATGTCAAAGTAGGTGGTTGTGGTTTACAGTCTCTTCCTTCAGTATCTCAGTAAGGTACATAGATGTAGGAGATATTTTGCTAGTTGTTGTAGTGGCGGCTCAATTCAAATGACGATTGGTTTCAAATTATGGATTTTTGTAATCCATATGATCTTGGACACAGTGAAGATTTTTCGTGTGGTGTCAGTTAGATTTGTTTTTCTTCACTGATCTTGCTATCCTTCATTTTGGTCTTGATGGACTCCACCAGACAGGTTGCGGAATCCATCTCTACGGTTCGTATTATGGGTCTTGCAGCAACTCCCGATTTTCACACCACAGTCTGCCTTATAACCGCAGCGTTCCTTTCGTCGGCTGGAAGAATGATGATTTCCTTGTTGAAAATTAGGTTCCGCAGTCCGTGCAGCTCGTTTATTGGTAGATTCCTCATCGGTGCTCATGCTTTCTTCAATACTTAAGAAATGTCTTGTAGTATGGATTTAGCTGCATCTCAGTCGAGCTTTGTGATTGATACTTCAACTTCGCAGGAACTCTTTCAGGTGCGATCACAAAACTAAAGCCTTTACTGAGTAAGCTCCATACTTGGAGATATTGTGTTTGCTTTTTGTCTAAAACAGCATTTCCCCAAAATAATATGCCATATCGAAGAACAGCCTCAAAATATGAAAAGTAAACACTTTTTAACGTATGCAAACTGACAATTGGCTTAAGACGATGTAAAATAAATTTTGCTTTATTTAATTTAGAAATAATACCGTTGCAATGAGTATTCCAATACAGATAGCTTGTCTATATCAAGCTCAAGAATTTTACAGCTGTTTATTGTTTTTACATCTACAGGATCAATGGCAAGTGTCTTCAGTAAAGAATTTCTATTTTTAAAAATTATAATGTTGGTTTTTCTGACATTTAATAGTAATTTATTGTAGTTAAACCAGCATCCAGCCTATGTCAGTGCACGTTTTATTGAGTGTTTAAGTTCATCTTCATTTGACGCTGTTACCATCAAACTCGTATCATCAGCATACATAACTATTTGCTCTAGTGACACACCAAGCGTACAATGAATGGGGCTAGATATTTGAAACTATTCAAAGGGTTTGTTAGTGATTTCTTAAATGCTCTACCTCCGTGTGACAGAGCTAACAGTTGGAATCAGCTAGATGGTGCTCCAGCACATTTCACTATGGCCGTACAACAGCAGTTAATATTGATGTTACACATACACGTACACGTACACGTACACGTACACGTACACGTACACGTACACGTACACGTACACGTACACGTACACGTACACGTACACGTACTCGTACACGTACACGTACAAGTACACGTACACGTACACGTACACGTACACGTACACGTACACGTACACGTACACGTACACGTACACGTACACGTACACGTACACGTACACGTACACGTACACGTACACGTACATGTACACGTAGTCATAGTAAACGCTTTTAAAAAATTGTGAAAGTGGTAAACGAATTAGAACAAGTAGAATAATTGTAATTATTTTAAGTAATACGGAACTACTTTTTATAATTATCAGAAACCTAAAAAATTAAATTTTAATTACGGTTTTAACAGTAATTACACCTAAATTCAAACAACGTCATTCGTGTCGAATAATTTGACGTAACATTTTCAAATGAGTGCTACATACCTAAAAGCAAATTTCCTTTGTCATAATAAAAATGGGGATAAAATTTACAGAACCGCGTGTGAACTGGTGCTACGTACTTTAATAAGTTTGATTCTCGGTTAATACAGAAGTATATTTAGTACACGTAATTAAATAGCCGACATTATATTATTAAAATTCCTCTTTTTGGGTGAGAAATCACAAATAATCTCTTCGCTTTCTGCAATGTATAAGTATCCGATAAGATGAGACATTCAGTTTACTTTAGATTAAACAATTGCGTTCTGTGTAGCATAAATTAAAACGTTACAAAACGCATTTGTACATCGCCTTATATTAAGGATGTCACACGCCAAGTGAACCGATTATGCACATATGCTAGATATGATCGCAGCTTTTGTACAAATCGTAAAAGGACATTATATTTTGCTAGTCGTGTTTGGTCAAATTGTTGGTTAAAACAAAATTATTTCTCGGCTGACTATCAATATTAATTAATCTAAATGAATCTCAAAGTGAACTTCCATGATATTACTATACAGCTTTGGCAAAGATTAATATGGGAATTGTTATAGCTACTGTCTACATGGTATTTTTACCCTCGTAATACGTTGAAGAATTGTACGTCACATGTCATAGTAATCATTTAACTTCCGTATTTTGACAATTTGATTTATTAGAATTATCTAGTATTGTTTATTTAATTGTTACCTTACTAGTGAATTGTGTCTACGAGTGGGTTATTGAATTTTCCAAACACTAACAAGAAATTATATACGAAGGTTTATATGCAAGCTACGCTTCCATATCTTTGCGATCCAAGCTTTGCATAAAAGGCATCGAAAATCTTCAGTTTATACTGAGCTAAGGTTAATTCTTGAATGTAAACTAATGTTAGTAATGTGTATGTATTGCTATTGGTTAACTATCCGTTTAATTTGGTAGCTGTCTAAAATGAAGTCTCTATTTTCGAAAAAAACAATAATATACATTCAAATTCAATAAGTCTGCCACCGGTACCATGAAAATTAATTCGTCAAAATACTTTTTTTAATTTATCTTTTATGTAAACGTATACGTTTTGATAACATTTACGGTTATCGTCCTCTGGAAACATTAATATCTTTAAGAATTATCTAAAATGTCAAGATGCTTGCAACTATAGAGAAATCGTTTAACTCCAGCAAAAATTCCTATGAATTAACCTATAATATTCTTAAAGAGCTACTAATAGTTAATTACGGGCGCCCTCTTAACAAATAATGTATTTTTTTAAACGTTTATGATTTGATTGAAATAATTCTGAACAGGTAAATTTCAGAAAGTTGAATTCATTGTGATACTGATATGCACCCCTAAGATAGTTGAAACCGCATGTGAAGTATCATATAATTTAAATTCTGAATAGAACATACTCTGTCACTGTAATCAATTCTTATGTCTTTCGTATTACGTACTCATTTAAACCATGTGGTATTTAAAAAATATTACCATAATAATTACATGAAAAGATAAGGAAAAGAACAAATAAAGAATTTATTAATATAAAAAGTTGAAGGTCGCGATGAACTTTAAACTAAAATGCGATAACTTATATCTGTACGAAATTAGAACGTAAAATGACAAACATTAGGTTGACGATAATTTAACCAATAAACAACTTAAAACGCAAATACATTTTTATTCGTTCATTTATTATAGACAAGGTGGTTTTTTCCTAAGATAACGCTATATGTGAAGCAGTAAAATATGATTTTGAGTAGGGCATAATTAAATTTAGTTGTCATGAATTAAGTAGCATATCTTATATCAGTAGGTGTACGGGAGGTTGCTGGCAATTGGTCAGAAGCAATATGAGTGAAAATGCCAATAAGATTTGCGTAACAGATAAAGGTAATTGCTGGTAGCTCAGTGTAAGGGGGTGACGTGGAAGTTGATCCGCGTACGGGGTGAATCAGAATGTTATACATTAATATCGGATAAGGCATTAGTCAAAGGGCGCCAGATTATTTGAATTAAAAGTATTGGTGTAATTAGCACACAAATAAACGCTAGTACTCTACAGCAAGGTTTAAAAACAAATAAAAACTTGTTCACCTTTAGTGGCATTAAACCAGATGGATCAGAAGAGGTCATTAAACCTAATTAAAAAAAATTCCTTTGTCTAAATAGTAAATAAAAGAAATTTTAATCTTCATTGAATCTTGCAAAATCAAAATATTTGATGTTTCAGCAACTCAAATCTCACATAATCATAAAATCACAGCTACGGGAATGGTACTATCCTAGTTCAAATGATTCTTATAATTGATCGCAAGCAATAACCTACTGAAATCTTCAATTCTTTCTTTATACACGAACCCCAGCAGTAAATGTAAAGTTTCAATCACGACAGGTGAAATAATCTGAAGTTTTTAATTACACCTTCTCCAGTATACACTAGCAAATTAAGTACGATATCTTTCAATCCTAGTTTAAGTGCCATTTATTTACTTGTTTCTTTAACACGAATTCAACTGCTTAATTATACGCAAATCTTCTTTATATGTAAAGTACTCTAGCAAATACTATACTAAGTAACAATTGTTTTAAACAGCTGAAGGTACACTATTATGATAAACAGTTCGGTACCAGATTAAAAAAAAACAAAATTCCAAAACACTAGAGATAAATTTGTTTTAAAGTGTAAACTAATTCAGGATATGGGGAAGCACCAAAGATAAACACTTTCCCTTCACGATGAAAACGAGAGCTTAATAACAATTGACGAAACACAAAATACCAAAAATGTTCCAGGAACGATCACACTTTACGTATAAACCACAATCAGTAAAAATGTAGCTTCCTAAACGACATCTTCAGGAAACCACGGGGTAACTAGTTGCCATTCCAGCGCGCACTACGTTTTCACATCACAACCCAAACTTAGCAACTCCGTAAATTAACTAGCAAAAAACAAAATCCCCTTACCCCACTATTCATCCCGTCACATCTAACCCCCGCCATTATAATGTTCCATGTTGAAATGAAAACTCAACGTTTTTCACAAAACTACACTCAAGAAGCTACACGCGTGCAACCTGAAACCACTGTTCACTTAGAATAGCGATAAACTCATTGTCTTCTTTGCGTACAATCCAAATAATTTTCAGCACGATCTAGTATCTCAACTGAATTTACAAGACTTTTACATGAATACTTTTACATATTACCAGTTTGGTATAAGATTAAATATTAAATTAATCACATTACAAAATTCACAATATCGTAGATTATACACCCATCTGAAGGTAGTTCTTACAAAATAATCCCACGACGCCAACACGTTATAAATTATGTTTCTTAAAATTCTCTCCAGAAATGATTACAAACTTTATTCCCATGGACAAATCAACTTTCTTTTATCGAAACCAAAATAGCAAAAATAAGATTCGCGGAAAGAAAATGCTTCTTCAAACCATTTTTACAATACCTTAACATTAATATCCGAAAAAGAAATTTTAAATCAAGTTTAACTATGTGTAACATCAAATCCTTGTATAATGGATTGTGTTTTATATTAAAAAATGTAAACTCACGGATTCGATCCAGGATAATTGGGTTGGAAACCTTTACCATGAGACCACAAATACTTGCTGATGTAAAACGTATAAGTCTGTGATATTTATTGCTTTAAATAAGACAAAATGAAATGCTTAAACATTTCGATTAAGGCGAGAAACGTAGTACCTACACGTACAAGATTATTTAATTGTAATTCGGTTTTGCCAAATTTAGTTCTTTACTAATTATTTGCTAAACTTATAAACATATTGACAGTCATAAAACACTTGACATGTATTCCATTTAAACGATGTGGAAAACGCTTCACTATTTATTGCAGTGTTAGGAATCACATTTGCGATGAGGTTTTGTAAAACGTAACAAACATTTTTTGTTTAGTACGATTTCAAAAATATTACAAGAGTTACTTTTACATCAGCCTAACTTCTGTGTATTAGTACACTGTTGTATACACAGTGTATACACAAAAAGACGTTACCTTTGTCAAAACTACTAGTTTTCAATGACGGCGGTTTTGATCAATTTTTTAAAATCATGGCTTGCCGCAAATAAAATTATAATGCAAGATGCAAAGTTGGTTTCTATGCTTCTAGGAAACGTTAGGTTTCTAGATTCAATAAATTACCTTCAGATGCCGCTTGCTAAACTACCTAAAGTGTCTGGCCTAACGAAGTTAAAAAAAAATCAGAATCAAAATTACATAGGATCAATCTCGGCCATAGATACCTTCAAACCGGATGATCTTAAGTGTGACGAAAGAGAACGCTAACTTGGCATACGTGAAAAGGGTTCGAAAACCATATATTTGATTTTCAAAAATGGTTTGTGGAACATTGAGTATCTGATGTAAACATATCACAGGCGTGTCTAAAATTTAAGCAGTTGATGATGAAGAAGGAGTATCTGTGTGGTCCGTTTACTAAAAGTGTTGCATTACATCAAAACTAGCCAAACGACGATTGTTGGTAGAAGAGCTGTGCAATCCCGAAATACAAACAAAACAAAAAAATATAAAATGTTTGACTGGTTAAAATAAGTTTATCACCGTGAATTGGGCGGAAATCACAAATTTTTATAATCAAAATAATTTAAAGGTTCTACTAACTATATTGCAATTAAAATAATTTGAACAATTGGTTTAAAATCCATATATGAATTTTGTAATTTTGTACGTAATTTTAATTTTCATAGAATCTTGCAATATATATATATATATATATATATATATATATATATATATATATATATATGTATAGTATTTGTGCAGAAACCAGTTTCACAAGTGATATTAATGTGATTGTCATGAATATTTAAAGCATGCAAGACAAGCACTTTTATTAGATGGTAAAGTAGAGACTCTGGCGCACCGTTATGATGTAAGATTATTGTGACGCATCCTGCATGTGCAGTATTTTGATAACGTATATTTTGAATGTAAATGAAATGTGTGCAGAATGTAAGTTGATGTAAATGATACGCCACTGGAATTTACTGAAGCATTAGTTGTCATATGACAGAACATTTTAATGTTTCAAAAAGATTTCCAGGTTGAAAGCGTTAAATTTGATTGAAAAATAATGTTTTGTGTAAATCTTTACCGGGACGGCACTGGTAAGAGACTACCAAATTGCTATTGTGTATAAAAGAATTTGGATTAAAGAAATGGTTGTAGACATATGAATAAGTCAGCGTATGACATATTGATATTGCATGAACGTGCAGTAAGGAATTTGGATGCATATCTCTGTTGGTTGAAATTTTGTAATATTGTGCAGCAGGAAAATTTAATGCATGTTCAAGAATGAAGTTGCTAGAATGTGAGGTAGTTGCCTAAATTGTACGGAAATAGGGATCGCCCAGATGCAAAATTTGCACAGAAAGTTGAGATATGATCTGGTTAATGTACAGAGTAAATGTAATTGCAATTACTGATCATTTCGGAGAGTTTTTAGTGAATTTAAAAGTAAATTCAAGATGACTACGTTTATTTCGCATCGTTTACGTCTTGTTCCGTTTTCAGAACTTGGACGCGACAAGGAACGCGTGAGATCTCGATTATGATAGGTGAATTTTGATGTTAGCGCGAATATATTGTGGTTTCGATAATATAGCGGGCAGAAGGTATATAAGAGAGCCCAATTGAAGGGATAGAGGGTTCAGTTAAAATCGTTCAGTGACAGCATAAGTTGAGGGTCGGGCACGCTGTATTTGAAGGGACCATTAGAATGGTTAGTGTAGATTTTATTTGTGAAAATTGTAGTCTCAGCGGCACGTATATATAGCGGCTGCAATAACACAAAAGGGGATCAATCACATATAGACACATTCATAAATAAATAGTTTAATTGTGAGTTGAAGAAGAAAGTAATTTTTTTTAAGAAATCTAAAAAGTGCAGAAGCAGATTTGAAAATAACATAGCAAAATGTTCAGTAAGCGCGTGATCTAGTAAAGAAAGCCTGAAGTATCTGTTTAAGTAACCCAACTAAAAGTTCATAAATTTAGTTAAGACATTGGTGATCAAAGTGATCATTACTGACAGTGATTGAAGTACATGCGTACAATCAATAATAACATCATATCAATTGTACAAAGCAAATAATGGTTTTGGTATATTTAAGTGGAAGTAAACACGTTTCATTGTGTTAAACGTTTTGAAGGACAAACATATAAGCGTAACATGTGATGCTATGTTAAGGCAAAGAGCCCAGATGAGAAATGCGCAAGTAAACGACGGACACTACTGCGCTCGTGAGTGTTACAGCCGTATGCATTAATTGTCTTCTGTGCTGTGCATAGTGGAATTGTACATTTATCAATATAGCCAATGTTTAATTTATTTTGTTGTTTATTTGTGTCAATTGAGATAAGATTTTTGATTAACCTACCCATTTACCTAACGGGTTACATCTATTGATAGTTGAAATTAATCTTTGTTTATTTCGAGTTTTATTTTCGATTTGAAATTGCGTAATGAGCCAGATCGATTATAAAATTTTAGTTTAACTACAGCTTGACAAGGATACCTCCGCGGGTGAAAATTTTAGCCTCCTGCGTACACAAAGAAGAGAGGACTTATTCAGAGGGGAAAAGACAAATACTACGCGCGCACGATTCATGGTACATACAGTATTACGTAGACTTAATCCTTCTTCTACAAACTTTTAAAATTTCATTCACATTAATAATAAACTATAATAAAATTTTCTTAATTAATTAATAAAATGAAGATATTTCTATTAAACCACTACAATAATTTAATTAATTCAAATTAACTGTATTAAACAGTAACATTTTTAATGTAAATAAAAAACTTTCTTTAAACTTTAATTTGATAATTCTAGATTCACTTTCCAGTACATCTTCTATGTTACGACTTATCTCAATTTAAATGAGAGTGACGGTCAATATGTACACATATTAGAGCATTTACCATATAAAATAAATTTTTCATGTTACTATCAAACCCAATTTTAAATAAAATTTTCAATAAAGAACATTATTGTAACCCATTTCTCCTTTTATTATAAACTGCACCTTGATTTTAAATAATGTATCATTATAAATCTTTGAACTGACTAAAATAGATATGTATTTTTATTCATTTCGAGTCCAAAGTTAAATGTGAAAATATTAAAATGAAAGATAAGACTGTATTGATTCAGTTACAGATCCATAATTATAGATAATTCAGTTGCCAAAATTTACATTGCAAATTAGTCATAATTTAAGATATCCAGGTACAAATTAATCAGTGTTTCTACAGCTTAAAGTACATAAATAGATATGTATTATTTAAATGTTTAAATACTTTTCTTCAGTATTGAAGTTGAACGCTGAACGTCTCTTATCCAAGTGACTACTCTCGTTCCAATCTCTCTGCGCAACAATAGGTGGGATTTATTATTATTACGTCACCCGCAGAGGTATTCTTGTCAAGCTGTACTTTGAATTAGTTTACAGTCAATCAGCTACAGAATACTACTGACCGAATATTTTTATTAAGCATACATTACAGATTTGAATAATTAAAATTTAAACCTATCGACGAATGTCTAAATACGATTTTTAAAGAGAAAGTATTAATAAAATATAAAGATATTATTTATGATGAAAGCACTGACCGTTCTATTTTCAGCAACTAACGAAGTTTTATAACAGTTAGAAAAATAAATGTATACGAGGGATACTTAAAAAGTATTCAAATTAACGTTTTATGTACGGGGTGTGTTCATAAGGTTACGACCCGTGTATTTGAAAATTTTGGATCAATTTCTTTTGAAGTGTAATTGGATTTGAGTGGTGAATGGTTTTACTGAGTAGGCGGCAATTCCACAGTCAGATAGGATTAATTTAACATCCCGCCTAAGACTATCTATTTTAACAAAATTTAAGATTGTGGTGGCGCCTAGGAACAATTTTTCTCCGACTGAGCTTTGTGAGTTGTAAATTTATTTTAAGTGTAAAGTGTTTGAAAATACCTTTTTATCATTTTACTCCTTATTTCGACCCCGTCCATTTCCCCACATTATCGAAATGTGGGGCTGTGATTTTCGACGTCGGACAGCAAACATAAAATCTTGTTATAAGGTAAAGGATGACGAGCAGATAAAATATCTAGCTATACTCTTACATTAACGAATGTGGAAAATACCCCTTCGGCTATCCAACTGTTCACAATGTGGGAGATGGCCTTATTAAGTGTAAAATACTATCTCCACAAATTAAACATCACCCCATGTTGCTAGTAAAAAGGAGCAACATCTGTTGCCGTGCATGCGCTGAAAGCTCCAATCTGTGAACGTAACTATGGTCCTGAACAGACAAAGTTCAGCGTAGCATACTAAAGCACTCAGGAACGTTTAGGAAGATGGATAGGGAGATATTGAATTTCCAAGAGATGTCTATTATAGACGGCTACCTTACATTTTTTGATTTCATAAGTGAGAGAAAAACAGAAACTGGGGAGATAATTACAGAGTTTAGAAGCGATGTAGAAGAATGAGGATTGCGTCCGTTTGGTACAAGTCGAGATTTGCACTGCCTGTTGATAGTGTGAAAGAGAGAATTGCGTATTGCTAGCAAATGTCGGAAATGGTATCAAAGAATGTAATTCGACTGCGCAGTAGCCATTATAATACCGATAATACAAAGAAAGAACTAAAACGATTCTTCTATGCTCGAGGGACTATGTGATAAGTTAAAGACGTATCATTTATAAGCCTAATCGTTCTTTCTTGAACGCGATCAACGATATCGAAAGCGCACTCGGAAGCACCAATGCAGAGGTGAAAATTATGTTCTGGATGGTGTCGCATTTGAGACTTATGCAGCAAAAAGGGTTGTACTGGTTAGATCATAAAGATCTTATTTTACCAGCAGCTGCTTTAGTAGCTGACAGAAGATAATTTACCCATGATAAATTTGAAGATATTCGCAATATAGAAAACTTAAGACCTAAACCATTCATACTTACAACAGGAAACGGTGTATCTTCTTGTAGCAGACACAAGGTGGCGCTAATTGTATTACCATTAAATTTAACTAGGTTGTTACCTTCCTATTCAAGGATGCGTTTAATGTTGAATTATGTGATTTATTACAAATACGACATTTTGATAAAGTGGACTCTTGGCTACTACGAGATGGTCTAAGACAATTGAGACATAAATTAAGTTTTTTAATTTCTGAAACTCTAGCTGATGGATTTAATTTCAAGAAACTTTCGCATTTATCAATTGAATGATTCTTTTTACAATAAAAGCAATTTAAATTTCTTGAATTTACGTATGACCCAGTTGTGCGATTATTATCTCGCGCACCTCGAATTTGACCTTTATTTTGATATTTATTAATTTGAACCTTTTCTAAAAATTCGCGTCACAAAAATCTTTCCAGGTGAACGAGTGTCGGATATATCAGGCGCCACTGGAAATAGCTGATAATCAGCGTTTCCCGATTCCGTAGCTGCTGACTATTGTTTGTTTAGTAGGATTTTATTCCAGTAGTCAATCAATTTGACGTTATCAATAGCGAAATAACCAATGAGACTTTACGTGGAAAAAGGAAATAGATTCCTTCTTAAATCTTTTTACCCACGATATTGCTACTACCATTATTGAGGAAATAAACAGGTATGCAATTCAGCAGAATGCACCACAATGGATAGCTATTGACTTGAACGAGTTTGGTATTTATTGGTATAACAATGCTGATGACAAGAAATAAAAAACTTACTAGCAAGAAGTTTTAGCCCAGGGACGAGCTGCTTCATTTCCCTATTTTCGGGGAAAAAATGACAATGAACAGATATCTGCAATTTTATAGATATTTGCACTTTTGTGACAGTGAAAAAGCTCCCCCAAACAATCGTCTCTATACAGTAGACCATATTCTGCCACAATTAAAGGAGAGGTTTCAAACACAATTTAGCCCGTGTCAGGACCTTGTAATTGATGAAAGCTTAATACCTTTTAAAAGAAGATTGAACATTAAACAGTTTATAAAGAGTAAAAGCACCGTTTTGGTATTAATCTCTTCGTTTTGTGCGATTGCGGAACAGGAATAGTATTGGACATCATAGTATGTTTGGGAAAATACACAAGTGGAAATGCGACTGAATCAAGATTTGGGTGTATCGGGAGCTGGTGTAACCAATCTCATGGATCAATATCTTAACAAAGGAGACTCGCTTGTTACAGACAACTACTACGGCAGTCCTCTTTTGTCAACTTGAGTATTCGAAAATAAAACAAACTCTTGTGGAACTGCCCGGCCACATAAAAAGCATGAGCCAAAGTTCACAGGCAAACTAAGCAAAGAAGATGTTTCTTGCAAATTCTAGTGATCATCTATTGGTATTAAAATAGAAAGAGCGTTAGAAGTCATACGTCAGTTATTTGACAAGTTAGGAAATGTTTTTATTTTAAAGGTAAATATGATTAACGATCATTATAAGTTTTTGTTATGAACGAATAAGTTCAAAGATTAATAATAATTTTTATTTACATATTTATCTTTGAACTTATTCGTTCATAACAAAAACTTATAATAATTAAAAATAATTTTTATTTACATAATTAACGATCGTTTATGTGTAGGTTTTCAACAAATCATCCTCTAACAAGGCCTGATTTGGACTTTAATTCCGCACGATTAATCGAAAGGCACTCTCCGATGTGCGTTCCGGAAACGGAAAAGAACAAGAATCCTTCAAGAAGATGTCTGGTTTGTTCACGCACAGAAAAACAAGAAAAGAAAAGGAGAGACTCTAGATACATGAGTAAAAAGTTCAATGTTGGACTTTATATTGTACCCTGTTTCCAAACTTACCACAGCCAGGCTAACTTTTGAATTTTTAAACATTACTTTTAGCTATTATATTATCATTTAGATTTTATTTGTTCGTCAGTGTTCACTTCTTTGAATTATTTTACTTGGTTTGTTGAAGAAAAAAAGGGAGAGGGAGAGGGAGAGGAGAGAGGGAGAGGGAGAGGGAGAGGGAGAGGGAGAGGGAGAGGAGGGAGAGGAGAGAGGGAGAGGGAGAGGAGGAGGGAGAGGGAGAGGGAGAGGGAGAGGGAGGAGGGAGAGGGAGAGGGAGAGGGAGAGGGAGAGGGAGAGGAGAGGGAGAGGAGAAGAGGGAGAGGAGAGGAGAGGAGAGGAAGAGGGAGAGGGAGAGGAGAGGGAAGGAGGGAGAGGAGAGGAGAGGAGGAGAGGGAGAGGAGAGAGGGAGAGGAGAGGGAGAGGAGAGGGAGAGGGAGAGGAGAGAGGGAGAGAGGAGAGGGAGAGGGAGAGGAGAGGAGAGAGGAGAGGGAGAGGGAGGAGGGAGAGGGAGAGGAGAGGGAGAGGGAGAGGGAGAGGAGGGAGAGGGAGAGGGAGAGGAGAGGAGAGGAGAGGAGAGGGAGAGGAGAGGAGAGGAGGGAGAGGGAGAGGGAGAGGGAGAGGGAGAGGAGAGGGAGAGGGAAGAGGGAGAGGGAGAGGAGAGGGAGAGGGAGAGAGGAGAGGGAGAGGAGAGGAGAGGAGAGGGAGAGGGAGAGGAGAGGGAGAGGGAGAGGGAGGGAGAGGAGAGGAGAGGAGAGGAGAGGAGAGGGAGAGGGAGAGGAGAGGGAGAGGGAGAGGAGAGGAGAGGAGAGGAGAGGGAGAGGGAGAGGGAGAGGGAGAGGGAGAGGGAGAGGGAGAGGGAGAGGGAGAGGGAGAGGGAGAGGAGAGGAGAGGGAGAGGAGAGGGAGGGAGAGGGAGAGGGAGAGGGAGAGGGAGAGGAGAGGGAGAGGGAGAGGGAGAGGGAGGAGGGAGAGGGAGGAGGGAGGGAGGAAGGAAGGAGAGGGAGGGAGAGGGAGGAGGAGGGAGAGGAGGGAGAGGAGGAAGGAGAGGAGGGAGAGGGAGAGGGAGAGGGAGAGGGAGAGGAGAGAAGAGAGAGGAGAGGAGAGGGAGAGAAGGGAGAGGAGGAGGGAGTAGAAATAGGTAATATATATATATATATATATATATATATATATATATATATATATATATATATATATATATATATATATATATATATATATATATATATATATATATATATACTATATATACACACACACACATGTCGGAAATGGTAACTCTGGTTAAATGGGAAAAAGTTGTGTAATTAGGGGACCAATAAAATACGGTCCTGATATTTTGAAAACTGATTTTGAAAGGTTTTTTTATTGTACATTCAGCAATGTATCACTTTTGATGATCTGGTTGCGTTTTACATTTTATGGACCATCACGAAATTTTTGAATACAGACCTGCATTTTCAAAAAAATTTATTTAGTTAACTTTCCTGTTTTGTTCAATATTTTATAAAATAAGGAAAAGTGCTAAAATAAAATATTGTTAATTATGCAACTTAACATAAAAAACTAAATGCTTGTAAAATTAACATTAGTGTTACCTTATTATAAGTTTTTGTTATGAACGAATAAGTTCAAAGGGAAATATGTAATTAAAAATTATTATTAATTTTATTAAATACATAAATAAAAAGTTTACCTCGAGTAGGATTTGAACCTACGACCTGAACTTTGTTAGAGTACCGCGCTAACCAACTGCGCCATCAAGGTTCAAGCCCAAATCGCTGTAAACTTTGTCTTTATGTATGTAGAACTGATGTAAATTCTAAATATAATGAGTTCACAATCAAATTACTTATATTAATAGAATTTGAGCCTGCAATATCGCAAGGATTTACACATACCAAAGCAACGATTATATTAGCAATGATTATTAATTTACATCAGTCCTACATACATGAAGACAAAGTTTACGTCGATTGGGGCTTCAACCTTGATGGCGCAGTTGGTTAGCGCGGTATTCTAGCAAAGTACAAGTCGTAGGTTCAAATCCTACTCGAGGTAAACTTTTTATTTATGTATTTAATAAAATTAATAATAATTTTTAATTAGAGTTACCTATTTAAATGATCATTATCCAATATTGCTAAAATATATATAATTATATCCTTACCTAGAAATGAGATTAACACTTATTATTATATCCTCACTTAGAAATAAGATTAGAAACTACGGTTTAACTTTTCATCATCTACTTTTACCAATAACTTAATCACTTGATTATTCTGTATCTGTTCTAAGTCATTTAATATTGCTTCTAATTACACTTGATTATTCTGTCGTAATTACATAGATGATAAGAAATACTTCAAAAGACGATGTAAACATAAGAACTGGTAGATATCATATTAACGTATGTTAATATGCTAATATAATTGGCGCTGCGAACAGGATTGACAACAACAGTGTATTTCAATACTTAATTGGCAACCTACCATAACTTCATCTGCATCTAACTTCAATTGTTTCCGAACTACGAAGAACTTCAACTCCGAGAAGGACTTCACCTCAGCGAGTATACTGAACGCCGTTGCAGATCTACGTGCACTAGACAACTCCAACTCTTTAGGCATTTCAAAGACAATGCTTTTAACAACAATTTTAGTGTAAGTTTCCTTCTACATTCCCTTTATTGCGTATAATATACACATCGCTATTTTATGAATAATATTATCAGGGCAGATCCCCTATAAAACTGAATACTTCAAATTCAAATTAATTATTAGTCGTAAGTGACCATAAAATAAACATGAATTACACAGAATCAATAACAAGGTCAAGAGGGTTGTACTATCAATAGATTATTAGATGAAATTTGTTGCTCTAAATTAACGGGTACTGCTAGAGACGTTTTTATAATTTCAAATTGTCAAACTTGGTCTCAGGTAAAAACAGAATTAATGAATCGTTTCTGTAGAAGTAGAAACGAGAGTTTATTAGAAAAAAATTTAGTTACCTGTTTTCAATTAACGAATGAATCATATCACGATTATTATGAACGTATTAAGATAAAATTACAATGTTTACTAGAACACATAAGTATTAATGAAAATAATGTAGTATTAAAAAACTATAAAATCGAAAATTTTAATCAAGAAAGCATTAGATACGTATTTATCAGGTTTATTAGAACCATATTACTCATTTATGAATTATCATATATTAAAATTGTTAGACGAATGTTTGCTTAAACTTAAAGATTATGACAATCATCGACCACAAGCGAATTTTATGAACTATATAAGACAAAAAGGTCAAAATAAATAAAATACTAAACCTTTAAATAATTATCACAAACCTCAACAGTTCAAATCAAATCAATTTCAAAATAATTCATCTAATTTTAATTATAATTCACAAATTCCTACAAATAATCAACACAAACCCAATTTCTTTCCTCGTGGACCCATAAAAATTAAAAAATCTTCTTTTCGGAGGCCTTTTTCAACCCCTAATTATTTTTGTTTTTATTCGCCCACGTGTAGGACGTATTTTTTCACCCCTATCTTATGACCGCCCCGTGCAGGACGCGTTTTTCTACCCCTATGGTTTCTTTTCGGTGGTTTTTTTAACCCCTTGATTATTAAGTTAATTAATTACATAACAGTTATTACAATATTGTTTTCTAAACGAAAATTAAAACATAGTTTTATCTGTTGATCCTAATGTATTGAAATATGTTTAATATCCATCCGACCGTTGAAATGTTTGTATATTGTACGCCTTAATATTTTTTAAAGAAACTTGTTGCTACGTATAGCTTAGATGCGTTTTATAACAATAATTAAAAATCTGTACGAGTAAATAAAATAAATAAAAGGTTAAAAGCACACTTACCACCTCTGTTCTGAAAGAATGTTTTGGAGAATTGGTTTACGAGTGATGGTCAGTGCTTTGTGTTACTCGCCTAATCAAACTAAATCACTTTCCACGTTTTTACTTATGCATAGTTGATGTAATCTAGCTATTGATTTCCCCATAATTAATTTTTAGAGTGTAAATATACAAACAACCTAATTATCTTTATCACACTTACTGCAACTCGTGTTTACCTTTTCCTTAAAGTAAATAATAACAAAGCGGGTTGAAAAAATGCTGTACATACACACGCAACATGTTTTTATAAAAAACCTCATTAAAAGTTTGGAATGTAATAATTACATGTTTCAAATTCCAACAATATGTAGTTAGAAACCACTGTTCATGTTTACTTTTAGCTAATTACTATGTAATTATATAATCCTGTTAAATTTAATAGTCTAAAAATTGATTACCAAAACGAGTAACATAATTTTTTTAAAAAATGATAAAGTCGTAAATTTTATAACACGATTTTTAAAAAACACATGTCGAATTAAAAAGAAAGAAAAACAGTAGGTGTTACGCAACTCTTAATTAAAAAAGTGAGATACTAAAAAATTTCTTTATTTATCAGAATATAATGGTTGGGTAACAGGCGTTAAACAATAATTTAATTATCTCGTCATTTACAATTAAACATGTACTAAAAAAGTATTTTACAAAATCAATCATTGATAAACTATGTAATCTAAAACATAAAAACATTAACGTATAAAGTCCACACACATTCGAATGGTAATCTTGCAGTATTGTTTTATTGTAATGGAACCATCTAGAATGATTCTCTAGGAAACGTAAATGATACCCTTAAGGTGCTCGTCCAAAGGAATCGAAATATTCCCCATTACCATTCTCGCCAATGTAGATAGCGGTCCAATGCTGACCTGGTTTGTTTGCAGGATCCGTATTTACGATAATTGAATACGGTCTAGGTGCGTGTCTCGGTAGTTGATTAGAAGCACATACAAGACGAAACACATTCTTCTTGTAGCTGGGGATCTATTTCAAGCATCTCGACACTTGTACCGCATACATCTTTGGAATTGGTATGCGTCCAGCCTTGCAATAGTTTTCCAGTGCACACATAGGCCCAGTGATGTTATAGTTTAAACAGCTATATGCTTTTGCTTCCTTTTTCAACTGTTTAATCGACGGGCAACCAGTCTCCTTCAGGTTTACTATTGGTTTGTTAAGAAACCTTAAAAACTGTTGTTTTCCACTGCCCTTAACGTGAATTTTGTTAAAAGGGCGCAACACTCTCATCAACTCCTCACGGAAATTGTTGTAGTGTACATGACCTGACCACCATTTCAGCCCATGATAATTATCCTCCATAAATTTTAACGGTCGGATGGATATTAAACATATTTCAATACATTAGGACCAACAGGTAAAACTATGTTTTAATATTCGTTTAGAAAACAATATTGTAATAACTGTTATGTAATTAATTAATTTAATAGAAATTTTTGTTTCATTAGAGAATAACCTGAATGTCAGTAATTTTTTTTATAACTCACTGAGGTTTTTTTAATTATGACATTTACAATAAAAATAAATGTTCTATAATTAAATTTTAGTCATTCAAATTCTCCCACGCAAGATCAATCCCTAACACAAGTTCATACACGTGTCTTACAAGAACCTCCTTATTAGAATACAATTTTGTATGACGGGGCGAAGGCCTAGAACCCGCATGCAATTGCACCAAAGGGGTCCACAATAGGGGCTAAGCTCTGCACTTGTCTTATAAGGTTAGGGTCTCCATACCATCTTCGGCCTGGAGGCGAAGGCCCGAGAACAAGTTGCGAAGCCCTACACGTGTCTTACAAGCTAGCATTAGGCCTCCTTATTAGAACATTGTACGCGCACGCATTTGCCTACCTTCTAGGGGCTAAACAGCCAAAGAAGCGGTAATTAGGGTAAAAATTCCATCAAGGGGTTAAAAAGACCACCGAAAAGAAACCATAGGGGTAGAAAAACGCGTCCTACACGTGGGCGAATAAAAACAAAAATAATTAGGGGTTGAAAAAGGCCTCCGAAAAGAAGCCGTCAAAATTAAAGGTGGAAAACGCGTCCCCCACGTGGGGCATTCTCGTGACGTCAAAATCCAAGATGGCGGTGGAAGGTGCCGCACTACTACTACTATTTAACATTGACGAACGTCACGACAACTCAGAACTCATTAAAGACTACTTTGAAGACCATCTAATAGACCATAATGAGGAATTAACGGAAGAAGACGTAAATGATGAATATAATTACTACGATTCACTTGTAAATTTTCAAATACCAGCCTCGGAAGAATCAACCTCGACATAAATACCTTCACCAGTAAACTTAAATTACCATTTATCATATCATCTCTATGATTAAAAGTCTTAATAGATAGCGGAGTATCAAGCTCAATTATTAACGCGACTCCTGCAAAAGAAAATTTTACAAGTTATTATTTAGAGAAACCCTTTATTGTAAGAAGTATAACAAGAACCATCACCGACAAGTAAAATATTAGATATCCCACACTCAGATAATTTGGAAATAAAAAAGCTATTGATTTTCACGTGATGCATTGAAATGAAAGATTCGATGCACTCCTGGAAGTGAAGATCTCAGAACACTAAAGCAAAAAATCGATTATGAAAAGCAAATCTTAGAAATAGGCGAGTACAAAATACCTTTTTATTTCGAATTAAATGCCCTCAATTTTACACCGTTTAAACAAATAATTTCAGGTTCAATAAAAATACCAGTAAATACTGAAAAGGGACACGTCGACATCCCCGAAATTAAAGTAGGTAACATTCTTGAATAAATAAGCTATGCAAAAGAAGACATTTTACTAAATCCCAAATGGAAGTGCCAACAAATTAGAAATCAACTTCAACCAAGAAATAGACGTCCAACCTGTCTTCAACGTAGAAATTAAAAAAAAAAATTAATAGGGAAGTAACAAACTTAGATATCCCAAATATCATCAGAACACCTCATTCAAATTTGGCAGAGAAAACAGAAATCATTGTACACTGCAAGAAATACAAAAACATTTTTAGTAATAAAAATTCAGATTTGACATTCACCGATACTGTTTAACATAAAATCAGGACTACAGACACTGAACCAGTTTATTGCAAATCATATAGATACCCTCATAACTTAAAATTTGAAATACAGAACCAAATTCAAAAATTATTCGAAAATAAAATAATGCAACCAAGCATTTCTCCTTTTAGCTCACCAGTTTGGATACTTTAAAAAAAATGGATGCTAGCACAAAGAAGAAATGGCGCTTAGTGATAGATTACCGTAAACTTAATGAAAAAACTATCGAAGACAAATATCCTTTACGAAGGATTGAAGACCTCGCACAAGCCTTTCACCAAATTGAAATGGGCCAAGAATCAATTGAGAAAACCGCTTTTTCTGTAAATAATAGACCTTACGAATACACAAGGATGCCTTTTGGATTGAAAATGCTCCAAATACTTTTCAAAGATTTATGGATACGTTTTGAGAGAATACTTGCATAAATTTTGTTTCGTATACATAGACGATATAGTCATTTTCTCTAAATCTTTGCATGACCGTTTGTTACACTTAAAATTAATATTTCAAAACTTCAACTATGTAACTTCAAGGTTCAATTGGGTAAATCCGAATTTCTATGTGAAGAAGTTGCACTTTTAGGACATATAATTACACCCAATAGCATCAAACCAAATCCCTCAAAACTAGAAGGAATCAGAAATTATCCGTTACCAAAAACCACCAACGAGATTAAATCATTTCTTGGTTTAATCAGTTACTATCGGAGATTCATACAAAACTTCGCAAAAATCCATTTACGAAATTTTAAAAAAATGACTCCAAAATTTATTACACTGACAGAAATTATATGCAGGCCTTCTCATAATGTAAATAATTACTCTCAAACTCGCCCATCTAGATTTTGATAAATTATTTCGTATAACTACTGATGCTTTCAACATAGCTATAGGAGGCGCTCAAAATGATAATCCAATCTCATTCTATTCAAGAACCTTAAATAGTGCAGATAGAAATTATTCTACCATTGAAAAATAATTACTATCAATTGTAGAAAACACCAAACACTTTAGACCATACATCTACGGAAAAAGATTTATAATAGAAACGGACCATAAACCTTAAGTTTGGCTTTTTTCTTTAAAAACACCAAATTCTAGACTGGTTAAATGGAGACTTAAACTCGAAGAACTCGATTACGAAATTCCATTACAAAAAAGGAAAGGATGGTGTAGTAGCAGATGCTCTATCAAGAGTAGAAATAAATAATCATGACGAAGAAGGAATTTCCTCATTATTCCCAAATATAGATGAAGACGCAAATCGTCTTGAAGAATTTGACAAAATACCTGAAAACAATGACCTCGATAACATACTTCACAAGAAAACCTTGTATTTGGCATATCCACTTCAGATAAACCACTTAACCATTTCACAAATAGAATAATTTATTCAAACGCGCTTTAGCAAACTTTTTAGTTACAACTATCAAATTTATAACAGGTAATCCTGATAATAATGATCTAATCGAAATTAATAAAAATCTAGATTCATTTAAAAATCAAGAAAAAGTAGTAAAACAAGTAAACCAATCCACATCATATAACTACTAGACATTCTGATGACTTAAAACTAATTTAATATAATATTAACTCAACGTTAAACGCAGCAACAACTTTAAGCAACACTTTTGAAATTCTATTGAAAGTACAATAGGAAGACCTTCTATACACAAAATTATTAGAAGTCCTCCTGGCTTTTCGCAGGATATTTCATACACCTCAAGGTCAAATGTGTATTGACTAAATTGTAATAAAAGGCTTATGCTTACGTGGGCTCATACTACTGTCCTAAACCGCCAAGGTAGTTTTCCTAAGAACCGGATCCGGTCCCCAAAGACAGATAGCCGTTTGCCAAAACCGGGAAGCCGTCACCCAAAACAGGTAACTGTTTCCCCCGTTTCAAGGTTACACCTCTGAGAAAAGAATAAAGGCCATTCATTGTTCTGGTTGAGTTAGGGTCATAATTCCTAAAAATAGATCTAGCTACCCCCACAATTTCAGACTCAATTCTGATAAATCAATTTTCAAGAACTAAGGGGATCCATTGTTCAAGCCGACGCTACAAAGTCTATGTTTACAATTTTTAAGGTCACACCTATGAGAAAAGAACAAAGGCGATCCATTGTTCTGGCTGAGTTGGGGTCATAATTTCTAAAAAATAGATTGTTATCTAGATACCCCCACCATTTCAGACTAAATTCTGAGAAATCAATTTTTAAGAACAAAGGCGATGTTCAAGCAATTCAACCGACGCTTCAAGGTCAAAGTTGTTTTGCTCAAGGCCATCATACACATTGCCTACGTGTATTCCTCAAAGTCACACAGCAATTCTTGGCTGAGCTAAGATGTTAATTCTTATACATCAATTCTCAGGGGTATTAAGTGAACTTTTCAAGGTGTGGGGGATTCTATATTTCAGCGTCACCCAAGCAATTATTGGCTGAGTCAAGACGTTAATTGTAAAAGTCGGGAGTGTCATACAGGTTGTCATTGTCTATGCTAAAATGTAAGTAAAAGTTCCTGTATTGGCTAAATTGTAATAAAAAGATTATGCTTACGGTATGTGGATTCATAATACTACTGTCTTAACCATCAGGATGAGTCAGTTTCCCCAAGAACCGGATCCGATTCCCAAAGACAGATAATCATATCCCAAAACAAGGATCTGTTACCCAACGCAGGTAGCCGTTTCCTCCACCATTTCACGGTCACACCTCTGAGAAAAAAACAAAACCATCAGGATGAGATAGTTTCCCCGAGAACCGGATCCGGTTGATTTTTAAAAATATACCTTTTGATTCAATAAACTTTAACCCCTCAGATCAATAAACTTTGCCCCCTTCACGGCCTGGTTCAATTCGTTTTCTGTAATGGAAACGACTTTCTGCATTTGGGAAACGGTTATCTGTCTTAGAGAAACTACCTCCTGCTGGAGGTTAGGATAGTAAGATACTGTAAGCATAATATTTAGGCAATACAGGAACCTCGATATTCGTTTAGCATAGTCAACAACCCTCTTGGTTCCGCGAACTGACTCTATTCTTAGAAATGAGTAATAGGAGCGCAAACATCAAAACCGATACATAGATATGTAGATACACACAGAACCAATAAAAGCACCATTTAACCTTAGGAATTGATTTCTAAGAATACCCTTGCAGGCCGCCTTGAATCGACGACTTAAAATTTTGACCTTGAAGCGGTGAGCGCGTACGTGCACGGTGGATTAAGTAACCTTCAATTCGTATACTGTTGGTCAGGATCGGTCCCATATCCTAAACTTAATCACCCACATGTAGAATCCAGCGTCCAATCAGAAGACCGAAAACGTCAGGAACCGTTTATCTGTATTTGGGAAACGGATCCAATTATTGGGGAAAACTACCTCATCCTGAGATGGACCAGCTCCTGTTAGTATTATGAATCCACATACTCTTTTATTATTATAAACAATTTAGTCAATACAGGAACCACTTAACCCACGTTTTAGCATGGACAACATCATTCTTCAACAGCAACCTGTTTCCATGAACCGTTTAGAATTGGTCCTGCATGTAGATTTAATAACTGATTTAACACCTTGACTCGACTAAATTGCTTGGTGACCTTGAAAAATTTCGATCGGATAAGGTCGGGTAAGATTGGGATAGCCTGTAGGCTAGCACATATGGTCTTGACAATTAAATTGCTTGGAGGCCTTGAAAATTTCAAACCACACAACCATTTAACCTTGACCTACTTATTATCATAAACAACATGTCCTTCTTCATATGCCTGCGAGTGGAACAGCAAAATTCCGACCACGAAAATTTGATTTGACATGTCTCGCTCGCCTTGAATGGGGTGTGACCTTGACCTTGACAAATTCTCAGGCAAACGTAAAAAAACGTAAAAAAACGTCAAGGAAACGTTAAAAAGGTCAAAAAACCTTAAAGAAACGTCAAAACCTCCAAAGAAACGTCAAAAAACCATCAATCAAGTGTCAAAAAAAGGTAAGGGTAACGTCAAAACATAGATACACACAGAGCCAATAAAAGAATCGCTTAACCTTGACCTAAATTTATTAGCATAAACATCTGCCCGCGAACTGAGTGTAATAAGATACCAATAAATTATAACATTGAATAGCTCAATTTGGGCAATACAAGAACCATTTAACCTACCTTTTAGCATAGACGACAATATGTCTCAACTGTAATACCCCTGACTTTGAAAATTGATTTCTCAGGATTGAGCTTGAAATGGTGGGGGCACCTGGAAATAACACCTTTGACATTGAGAATAGATTTCTAGGAATTGTAATAACTTCTAAGACTCATACAAAAGTCACTGATTGGTTATTGATTAGGAATTGATTTCTAGGAATACCCTGCAGACCACCTTGAGAATTGTAATAACTGAATTAACACCTCGACTCAGCTAAGAATAGCCTGCTTGAAAACCATGTAATCTTGTTGCCCGTTGCAGGTAACCTTGAACATTTCCCGATACATGACCTCTACCTGAAAATAGAATCCCACACCTACAACTTGACCATTTATTTAATACCTCTGACCTTGATAATTCCAAGAATTAGCACCTCGACTTGATTAGGAATTGCTTGGTGACCTTGAAGAATATACTTTACACGGTGTACGAGAGGACCTTGAAAAACATGTACTTGGACGTAGGTAATGCGATGACCTTGAAAACCATATACTTTGATATAGGTATTGTGTACAATAACCTTAACCTCGAAAAACCATGTACTTGGACGTGGACAATCTTGACCTGGCCATTGAGAAATATACGTAGGCAATGTGCGAAAATTAATACCAATACGTTTTGGCTGTTGACCTAGATAACAATCTATTTTTAGATTTCTAGGGATTTTGACCCCGACTCGGCCAGAATAGAATTTTCAATCGAGATACTCCTGCAGGTTAACACATGACCTTGACTCAGTCAAGAATTGCTTGCTTGAAAACCACGTGACGTCATTGATTAGGATTGCTTCTAAATCTGACTTTCCGACATATGTTACAACCAGTTTGCTGACCTAACCCTGAAAAGTAGAATTCCCGCACCTTGAAAAGTCTATTTGAATACCTAGTGCAGGTGATTTATAGGGATTATGAGCAGACCAGAATTGCTTGAACATTGCCTTTATCCTTGAAAATAGATTTTTCAAAGGTGTGACCTTGTAGGGAAAGTGTACGTGACCTAATGCACTTGCGGGATTTCCTTAATAAATGAATAAGTAGATCACTATACGTGGCCGTGAAGAATATAAGCAGACACTGTGTGTATGCGATGGTCTTGTAAACGAAAAAGTAGATCCTATAGTATACGTGACCTTGAAGACCATCCTCCTATATACCTTCACCGGCCATGTATTGGGATACCCCTGCAGGTTGATTTCTAGGACTTATGACCTTGAAAATTGATACCAATACATTTTAGCCATTGACAATCTATTTCATAGTCCTAGGCGATTTCTAGGAATTATGACCCTGCGTCAGCCAAGAATCACTTGAACAATGGATCGCTTTGGTTTTTTTCTCAGAGGTGTGACCGTGAAATGGTGGAGGAAACGGCTACCTGCGTTGGGTAACAGATTCCTGTTTTGGGAAACGGTTATCTGTCTTTGGGAACCGGATCCGGTTCACGGGGAAACTGACTCATCCTGATGGTTAAGACAGTAGTATTATGAATCCACATACCGCAAGCAGAATCTTTTTATTATAATTTAGCCAATACAGGAGCTTTTACTTCCATTTTAGCATAGACAATGACAACCTGTATGACACCCCGACCTTGAAAATTAACGTTTTGACTCAGTTAAGAATTGCTTGGGTAACCCTGAAAGGTAGAATCCCCCACACCTTGAAAAGTCCACTTAAACCCCCGAGAATTGATTTATAAGATTTAACACCTTAGCTAAGCCAAGAACTGCTGTGTGACTTTGAGGAATATACATAGGCAATGTGTATGATGGCTTTGAGCATGACAACTTTGACCTTGAATCGTTGGTTGAATTGCTTGAACAGCGCCTTTGTTCTTGAAAATTGATTTCTCAGAGTTGAGCCAGAAATGGTGGGGGTATCTAGATAACAATCTATTTTTAGGAATTATGACCCTAACTCAACCAGTACAATGGATCGCCTTTGTTCTTTTCTCAGTGGTGACCTTGAAAATTGTAAACATAGACTTTGATTTATCAGAATTGAGTCTGAAATGGTGGGGGTAGCTAGAAATTGATCTATTTTTAGGAATTATGACCCTAACTCGGCCAGAACAACGGACCGCCTTTGTTATTTTCTCAGAGGTGTGACCTTAAAACGGGGGAAAACGGTTATCTATTTTGGGTGACGCATCCCCTGTTTTGGAAAACGCCTATCTGTCTTTAGGGACCGGATCCGGTTCTTAGGAAAACTACTTTGGTGGTTTAGGACAGTAGTATGAGCCCACGTAAGCATAATCCTTTTATTAAAATTTAGTCAATACTAGAACTTTGAATCACATTTGACCTTGAGGTGTGTGAAATACCTTGCGCAAAGCCAGAAGCTTCTTTTTGACTTGAACCACAGAGGTCAATCAACATTGCTGTGGGGCGTAACCTTAAAACCGATGACCTTGAAAAGGTCAATGAACTTTGACTATTAGCATAGACAATAATCTGTAATAGAATACTCCAGCAGGTGACCTTGAGAATAATTCTAATAACTAAGTCCTCCTATATTCCAATTGTTAACTGTGAATGCTCGTGACCTTGAAGAACATCCAAGAATCCCATGCACCTACAACAAGCTTAAAAATTCTATTTAATGCCCCCGAGCTTGAGACTTGTAATAAATGAATTATCACCTCGACTCGGTCAAGAATTGCTTGTGACCTTGAGCACTGTGGAGTAGTTCACCTTTGGTCTACGTAAAGCCGAGGCACATGAGTCATGCAATTTGAGGGACCTGCTTCAGAGGTCAATGAACTAATTTCCTGTCACGTGGCCTTAAAATTTCCCGCCAAATGAACAAATTCCTCATCCAACTTATGCCATTGAATGTTTCTGTGAATTCTGCTATATTACCATAATTAAAAATAACTGATGCCTTAAAGTCGAGGATAATCTGAACTTTTATGTTTGGCACTTTGTGCCTTAAAAAAGTGGTTGGTATTCAAAGGATTGTCCTTAAATAACCCGCCTTTGATATCTTCAGTAATCTTGGAGCGTAAGTACCTTGAGAATAATATTGTTGAAATGTTCAAAACAATCGTGACTTTGGTTATGACAAAAATTGATGACTTGACTTGAAAACAATTGCCTATGAGGTAATCTTACAATGTTTATATTGAAGAGTGATAATGTAGTTATCATGTCGCAACTATTGAAAATGGCTTTGATCAACAAATTCCTAATACAGAAACTGGTAATTTTGCTAATTAAATAAATCTTCGGTATGACTTATAATTGAATGGAAAATACTTACTAAAAATTATCCTAAACTGAATGCATGGAGATAAACACGTCAATATGAATAATCTTAATTTCACAGACAGACATAAAATAGTTGCAAATTTGACCAAAATCTGTTATTCTTTGTAATATGGATTTTCCTAATAGTTCTAATGGTAAAATAGAGCCGTAAAAATGTTTAAAAGTGTTTTATATTACCGAAGTAAATCTGCATCGATACTATTTGCAAAATTTTCTAATGAGCAACTAAATAAGCAGTTTTTGAACGGTTGTAATGAAATTAAAATTTTCTAGCTCAAACAATATCTTAATTAATTGTAGGTTACAGAAAAATCGATCCAGAGCCATAACTTCATCTAGACAAATGGTTAAATCATACGTGTCTTAGAAAGTCCTTCGAATGTTAAAGAAAACATAGCCATTGCTATAGATTTCGGAAAGAACATTTTTGGCTATAGATCAAAGGCGGCGTACTGAGGTTGTAACTGGTATAAGTCAAGCCATTTTACCTAATTGTCAAACTATTGCTATTTTGGCACAAAGTTATAATATTTGAAGTTTTGTTAGTTTCACAAGTCGTCGCTAGAAGGCTTTGTTCGACATTCCGACAGAAACGGTGAATTTTCGCAAAAAAATTAAATGCATTGGTATGACTTTTTTTCATGAACGAGTAGTTAAATGATGTCTAAACAAGCTCGCCAAAACCGCATCTCGATATCTTGTTCCTAACCTAAAATATTGGCCAAAGAAAACTTTATTTTTTTTTAACTATATTTTTCTGGAATTGTTTCTATTATGTAAGTTGTGGCCCTAAAAAGGACCGATTTAAAGAAGGAAGGTTTTTAATGCCCCGTAAATGCTCGAAATTCTGATCATCACGCTCTATGCATTGCTGAAGCCTCTCATGACTAGACAAAACTGCAGCTTCAATTTCGGCTCTCGGTATGTTACGTATTGCGTTACGAATCCGGTTTTTCATATCTTCTCTAGTAGTAGGTTGAGTCCGAAACACGATGTCCTTTAAGCGCCCCCATAAATAAAAATCGAGGCAAGTTAAGTCTGCGATCGCGGAAGCCATGGAAACAGACTTTCTCTTCCAATCCACCGCTGTTGAAATACTGCATTAATATGCTTTCGCACATTAATAGCAAAATGTGCTGGGCAACTATCCAACTGCAAAAACAATTTTTGCCTTGTTTCCAGAGGCACGTCTTCCAACAACAACGGTAATTGATTGGCCAAAAAGTTAAGAAATACATTGCCATTTAGGTGTTGCTGGAAAAAATATGGCCCAATAATTCTGCTTCCCAGTATGCCACACCATACATTTAAACTCCAACGTCCTTGGCGTTGAACCTCACTCAACCAATGGGGATTTTCTGCAAACCAATAATGCATATTGTGTAGATTGACTCTCCCGTCCCGTCACTACTGAAGGTGGCTTTATCGGTCCAAAGAATTTGAAATAAAAATTCTCTATTTTCGCGTATCATGCCTAACATCCAATGGCAATAGTCTAACCTTCGATCAAAATATTCCTCTTTCAAGGCCTGATGCAAAACGACAAGATATGGGTGCATCCTTAAAGTAATTAAAAAAAGTTTAAATGAACACCTATATATTTTGATGGCCATTAGAACTTACCTATGGTCCTTCAAAATATATTGAACCGTTGTCCGTGACATGCCCAACTCAGTGGATAATGCTCTTGTGCTAACATGAGGATTTCCTTCAATATAGCCCAGTACACGGTTAATATTTTCTTGTGTTCTTCCAATTCTTTGCCGTTGAAACGTAGGCCGAAAACTACCATTGGCCCATAAGCTCGCCACTAATCGGAGAAAAACTCTTACATCGCTTAACTCTTTTAGATACTGCGGAATTCTGAAGACATTCAAAATAAACCGCAAGCATATCAACAGCTTCATTATTCGTAAAACGCATTTGGAAAGCACAAAAATTGCTCAAAGTAACGCGAAAGCATTGACAACTATTGACAATTTCAGGATTACGTATGTTTTGTTTAGGTATCTGTTTCCATTGCCTGCTTCTATTAATTGTATTTTTCGTAAATATCCATAGTGAATATGCATTTAAACAAACAAAAAATAAGCCTTTTGTATAACTTTAGCATTGCTTACTTGCTCGTAGTAATCTCAAAAAGGGTAATTTTATTCTGGTGTATAAATTTACAAACATTTAAAATCGCAATTTCTAGGTAACCTACTCAGAGCCGAAATTGAAGCTGCAGTTTTGTCTACCCATAAGAGGCCTCAGCAATGCACAGAGTGATGGTCAGCATTTCGCGCATTTACGGGGGCATCAAAACATTCCTCCTTTAAATCGGTCCTTTTTAGGGCCACAACTTACATTAATAGCAACAATTCCAGAAAAATATAGTTAAAAAGAATAAAAATTTAAGGGATTTTCGTATAAAGTTTTCTTTGGCCGATATTTTAGGTTAGGAACAAGATATCGAGATGCGGTTTTCGCGAGCTTGTTTAGGCATCATTTAGCTACTTAAAAAGTCATACCAATGCATTTAATTTTTTTGCGAAAATTAACCGTTTCTGTCGGAATGTCGAACAAAGCCCTCTAGCGACGACATGTGAAACTAACAACACTTCAAATATTATGACATTTGTAGCCCAAGAATAACTCAACGCGCCCAAGTTTGTTAAAATCGGCTTAGCCGTTTTGAAGATACACGGGGGTTATTTAAGGAAACCTTTGAATACCCCCCACCAGTTTATTTTTAGACATACGTCAAAAAGTGCCAAACAAACAAAATTCAGATTATCCTCTACTTTAAAGATCAGTTATTTTTTTATTAGGTTAATATGGCAGAATTCACAGAAACATCACTTTTTTAGATTCAAGATTGCAGTTACGCCCCCTAGCGGCTATTTCAGAAACTTGAAAATATTTTCCATTTTTTGTATTTGCCGTTTTAGTATAAATTTTTTTGCGCAAGCCTCTACGATGGATAGTTTCTCAGATACAGTACCTCGCATTCTTAGTTGGCCACCCTGTACAGAATGTATTTAAGGAAAGCGATGTATACATATTTTGACTACACAATATATAAACACTTTATTACTAAAACTACACACATAAATACACAAATGTTAAAAATTACTGCCGTCGTTTTAATACTGCAGGAAGACTTTGTATTCATAATAATCAACTATTTTATCTTTATCTTTAACGCTACATTATAATTCTATTACACTTTCTCTTTATTCTTTAGTCTTTAATATTCCGTTCTTATCATCTATCAGATCAAAATTCTAGAAATGACGAAATGAATACTATTCGTAATATTTTAATTCAAAATAATTACAGCCAGAACCAAATAATCAAAATTGTGAATAAAATCAGAAAACCCAAAAACCATTCCAACTCATTAGATACCGAACATAAAATTCCAGTAATTTTACCATATATAAAAAGAATCACTGATAAAATCGCTAAAAAATTTCCCAAACATGAATTTAGACTCTTACCTTACACCAACTTTTGAAGAATCCGAAAGACAAAATTTGTAATGAAAATCAAGGAGTGTACAAGAAGTTATATTGGACAAACAAATCGAAAATTATATGTGAGAACTAATGAACACAAACTGGCCATCAAACAACAAAATCCTTCGTCATCTTTGGCTAATCATTATTTAGATACTGGACACGAAATTAACACAAATAATATTCGATTACTTGCTCCTTTATATAATTTACACCAGCGGATTACTAGAGAAGCCATTGAAATTGAGAAGAGGCCTAATGCCCTTAACAAACGTGATGATAGTTCTAGGATACCGCATATTTGGAAGAACCTTATTAAACAAAATTCAAAATTACCAATAACTCAAAATCTTCCCAGCATCTCCGCCAATATTACATCTACATCACCTCTAAATCCTGATACTCAAGATTCTGTTAACATTTCGGCATCTAATACAATTCCAAATTCAACGCCATATCTTGGATCTGAAAATCGAAGCAGAACTCGTTCATCAAAATTATTATAATTAATTAGTTAGCTTAATAGAATACTTATCTTTTTTGGGATTTTTTAATGGTGTACTTTAAATTATACAATCTAAACGTTTCGATAACACTTACAGTTATCTTCGTCAGTAGTAATGTTTGTTAAAAATTGTTAAAGATGTAAACAATTTTGTCAAATTTGAAAAATTCAAACATAAACATAAGCCTGCTATTAATATAACAGTTTGAGAAACGTATAAGCCAACTATAAAATTGTAGTAAAGAATAACTAGGTCATTAAAATTAAATATTGTTAAACTGCCTCAAAGATGACAAACCAGAACACTCTCTACGACGAAAGCTAACAATGAAATTTGCCAGCCAAAAAACACATTTAACAAAATTTAATCGAGTTATGATGTAAGTGTAAAGTTGTGAAAAACTTCAATTTTAAAATGATAGAAGCATTCACAAATCCAAACATTACATCAAAAAATAACACAGTTAAATCTAACAAAGAGATATCTTTATCAATAATTGGAAGTGTTATTAACAATGAAAAGCACAATGCAGAACGTTCTTTGTAATTTTTAATTTCAATTTAATTTCAACTACTTATGTTAAATTATAGTGCTGTGGAAATTTAACATATAATTGGTAAAGCATTTGCTTCAAGGTCTAGGAAAAACACAGCAAAAACCTAGACATACCAAAAGTTGAAAACAAATTAAAATCAAGGCGTATCATTATGCTCTTTTTAATTATAAGATGCCAAAACCTATTTAAACGGAGATTTTCTTCTTGTCTATTAAAATTATTCGGGTGTTTATATATTTCAATAGCTTCACGTTGCAAACGAACATAATAATGGGTTTGTCTTGACAATATTTTCATATTGTCAAATTGAATGTCATGATTTAGATTATTCAGGGCATGGTCAGCCACAGCAGACTCTCTGGTTGACCCAATCTACAAAATCTCATATGTTCTTTGCGTCTTGTATCAAAGCTACGTTTTGTGGTCCCATGTATACTTTTCCACATGAACAAGATAACTTATACACTCCGGAAGATGATAAAGGGTTTGACACATCTTTAGGTGATCTTAAATGTTCTTTAATTTTTCTTGTAGGTTTAAAAATAGTCCTAATGCCATATTTGATTAGGATTTTTTCAATTCTATTTGTAACATTAGCTATAAAAGGAAGAAAAGCAGTACCAACATTAAGAACTGGTTTTCTTTAAGGTTACGCCTAGAAGGTGTAATAACATTATTAATATCTGTAAGTGAATATCCATTATCTTGTAAGGATTTTCTTAAATATTTATATTCATCATTCAAAAATTCAGGGTCACAAATTCGTTTTGCTCGATCTACTAAAGATTTAATTACACTAATTTTTGACGTGGATGGTGGTTGGATAATTTATGAAGGTATCTATCAGTGTGTGTCGGCTTTCTGTAAACCTTAAAAGATAGTGAATTATTATTTTAGATATTAATATGTCAAGAAATGGTAAACTTCCATTAGTTTCTTTTCCATGGTAAACTGAATACTAGGATGTATACCATTTATAAAAACCAAAAACTCATGCAGTGCTTTTCTCCATGTCTCCAAATAACAAATGTGTCATCTACATATCTATACCAAACTGAAGGTTTTTAGGTGTATTTTGTAACGTTAATGTTTCAAATTTTTCCATATAAAAATTAGCTATAACAGGACTAAGGGACTACCCATTGCTACACCTTCAATCTGTTCATAAAATTTACTATTCCACTGAAAATAAGTTGTAGTAAGACAGTGCTGAAAAGAATGGTTATGTCCTTTGGAAAAGATGATCTATGTATTCAATAGTTTCTTTTAGAGGTACTTTTGTAAAAGTGAAATAACATCAAAACTAACCATTATATCACCCTCTTCAATTTTGAAACTATGCATTTTTTCAACAAAGTCGGCAGAATTTTTAATGTAATGGGGTGTTTTTCCTATATGAGGTTGTAATAACAATGTAAGATGTTTTGCAAGGTGATATGTAGGAGAACCAATTGCACTAACAATAGGCCTTAAAGGAATATTAGGTTTATGAATTTTGGTAAACCATATAGTTTTGGTGAAATAGCTTCAGAGTTAGATAGTTTCTTCTTTATTTCTTCAGGAATAGATGATAATTTAATCAGCTCTTTAGTTTTTAAAAGAAACTTTTTTGTTGGATCTTTTGGTATTTCACGATAAGTTTCTGGTCCCAACAATTGTTCTATCTTAGTGTTATAATCGTTCATATTTAATATAACAGTTGCATTACCTTTATCTGATTTTAATATTATAATACTTTCATTGCGTTTAAGATCAAGTAAAGCATGTCGTCGACGAAAGGATAAGTTGCTCTTATATAAGTTAGCTTGTTTCATATTTCATATACTAAATATCATTCTTGACAAAGGGGACATAGTAAGTCCCCGAAACGTTGAATATCATATATTTTCACGTTAATAAACACAAGTTGTTCCGAATAATGTCTTTATTGAATAATATTACTTGTGGTAGCTTAAATAATAACATATATATATATATATATATATATATATATATATATACTTACGATTCATACAGGAATTCTAATTGTGGTTCAATTAGTATAAAAAGTTCATTTACTGTCCTATTTTAACGAAATCTGTGACATATTCGAAATCACTTGTGGTTTCCATGTAATACTGCCTCACATACATTGAGCTGGGAAGACAACTTCTATTATTTCCAGCTTTGAGATAAAACAATTTTGACTTTTGTGATCTTTAACAAGTAAAATGGTAATGCTACAAACGAGAATATCGTTATTAACAAATCTTCTGAGACTTTTAATAAAGAAGAAACAGATTTGTTAAATAAAGGTTGGAAATATAATCTTAATTTTATCAAACCTCCGATGGATAAAATCATAGTAGGCATAGAAAGTTCGACTAAATCATTGCATGAAAATTGCAAAAAGTACGTTAGACAAGCCAGTAAATTCAAATTTTGGAAAATGTCTAACAGGAGTCAAAATTTAACTTAAATCATTCAGAATTAAAATTGATTTTATCTCAAAGCAGATGAAGTAGTCATTTTAAACAAAGAGGATTATTTTTATATTCTTAGGTTCAGGTTCTTATTCAGTCATTACCAAAGACCCTCTTCCTGAAATTATTACTTCAACTAGGAAGGTTTTATTAGCATGTGAAAGAGTTGTAGATGACTCACTTAGGTTTCGACTAACGGTATCCAATCCGCTGCTACCTAGAATGTATTGCTTGCCTAAGATTCATAAACCAGATAATGCTATCCGATCAATTGTTTCTGGTATTAATTTCACCCACTTATTTGCTGTCCAAATGGTTATCTAGTAAATTTCATAACCTCTCCTACCAACAGCCCAACTCCAGTGTGGCAAATTGGTATGAATTTTTGATAAAATTAAAACATTGAACGTACAGAAAATGACGTTTGTTCACTATTTCCGAGCGTTCCTATAGATCAAACCTTAGTTTATTTAGAAGATGTTTTATAACAAAACCATTTGGGCGATAGAGAAGAGGGATTTTCTTAAATTAACAGATTTGTGTATGAAACAAACCTTTTCCAAAATGAACCATCAATTTTACAGAAAGAACATGGTACGATAATGGCAATAGCTTATCTCCGTTAAATTTGAGACAGACTTAAAACGCGATATGCCTTATTTTCCTAGAGTTTGATTAGATACCTGGATGATGTGTTTGCCATCCTTAATACTAAAATTTGTAGTGTTGAGAGCTTCGTAGAAACTTTAAATTCTAAATTTCCGACAATCAAACTTACCTATGAGATAGAGACAAATGACAGTCTCTGTTCCTTGATACTTTTGTAATGATCCTGACAAATCTTACAAAATTACCTTTCTAGAAATAATTCATATCAATCCATTTCCAAATTTGATGTTACTACACCAAGTTGGGTGTAAAAGTGTCACAAGTAGAATTCCGGAGGCATTCACCCGGTATTTTAACTAACTCGTACTTGGTTATTTTCCGTATCCATATTATTTCACCACAAGAGTGAACTGGAGATCCTTGAATCGACCAGTGCAGCCCGGATAAAGAAACAAATGTTAATTTATTTATTTTTCCTTACGATTTATTTAGAACATTTGTATTTATTTTCTTTCTTATTTAGTATTCCGCTTTAGTTATTTGTTATTTATTTGAATAAATGGTTATAACTTAAATGTATTATCATTGATCAACTACCTGCACCAAATAGATGAAAGAGAAAAGTGGTTTGAATGACGGCCCTGAAGGTCCCATAGCTCAAAATTTGAGCAACCAGAAATGCGTTTATAATGAGCATTATAAACTGGCGCCCAACGTGGGACGAAACAGTTACGCCAATTTCTAGGTATGTCTTCGTGGTACCGGAAATATATTGCGCAGTTTGCCCAGCTCAGCCAACCGTTGACCCGACTCTTGAAAAAAATTCTCTGGACTTCCCAACAACAGTAGGCTTTCTAACGGACCAAGCAGGCCCTCATTTCTCCCCAGTGTTAGTAGTTTGCCCGGATTTCACGTCTAGGAGCTGTTCTTACCCAGGGGGCACGGACCAAAAGAAAGGGTGATTGCCTACATAAGCCGAGCACTCACCCTCCGAACCTAACTATCCCACCAATGAAAAAAGAACGTCTGGCAGTAGTATGGGCATCCTGGAGCTTAAGGGCTACCTCGAAGGGTACAAGTTTACAGCACTCACCGACCACGGGTGTTTAAAGTGGCTGATATCTCTTGAAAAACCCACCTCACGCTTGGCACGCTGGATCCTAAAACTACAACAATACGACTTTTCTATCAAATACTGCAAAGGAGCGCTGAATACAAAGTGCCCGATGCACTTTCCCGTCGACACGAGTCCGTCCCCTCTACACCAAAACTCTCCCTCGTTGAATGGACAACACAAACAGATCAGGACTGGCGGTGGTACCAGAATCTTCTTCAGCAAGTCCAGCAGAGTCCAGCCAACGATCCCCTGTACAAAATCCAGAATAATTTCCTGTATAAAAAATTACCAGCATCCTCGCCAGAAACCGAGACCGGTGTACATGGGAGTTGGAAAATGTGCGTTCCCAAGAATCAAAGAAGCACCATCCTTAGAGAGTGGCACGATGCCACCACCGCCGGTCACCTAGGTATCTCCAAAACGCTCTCTTGAATTTATTGACATTAATATTGGCCAGGAATAAAAGGACATGTAATTTACTGACAAAACTTACCTGTATTAACTTTTCACTTAGACGACAACACTTGACTATCCTGAGCACCTTCCGATACGAATAATTAATCCTTTTTTAGATTTTTCACTGATAACGATATATATCAAATTCGTAATAACTATATTTTACAGTCTCACCCACAGAGGGCGTAACTGGAGACGCTTAAATCGACCCGTATAGTCCGGATAAAGAAACAAATGTTAATTTATTTATTTTTCCATATGATTTATTTAGAACATTTGTATTTATTTTCTTTCTTATTTAGTATTCCGCTTTAGTTATTTGTTATTTATGCACTAAAGTGAAAAAGAGAAAAGTGGTTTGAATCACGCCCCTGGAGGTCACATAGCTCAAAATTAGGGTAACCAGAAATGCGTTTATAATGAGCGTTATACTCTGGTACCAAGAAATGGTAGTAAACAAGATATAGATATTTATCGTAAGGAAACTAGCACTAAAAGATTCAAAACCACTGACTCAAATCACCGTAGACAGCATAAACTCGCAGCTTTTAACTTTTTGGTTCATAGATTGCTTAATTTTCCTCTTTCAGTTCAAAATTATAATAAAGAATTGATTTAAAGGAATTGCCGTTCTAGGATACCGCATATTTGGAAGAACCTTATTAAACAAAATTCAAAATTACCAATAACTCAAAATCTTCCCAGCATCTCGGCCAATATTACATCTACATCACCTCTAAATCCTGATACTCAAGATTCTGTTAACATTCCGGCATCTAATACAATTCCAAATTCAACGCCATATCTTGGATCTGAAAATCGAAGCAGAACTCGTTCATCAAAATTATTATAATTAATTAGTTAGCTTAATAGAATACTTATCTTTTTTGGGATTTTTTAATGGTGTACTTTAAATTATACAATATAAACGTTTCGATAATACTTACAGTTATCTTCGTCAGTAGTAATGTTTGTTAAAAATTGTTAAAGATGTAGTAAACAATTTTGTCAAATTTCAAAAATTCAAACATAAACATAAGCCTGCTATTAATATAACAGTTTGAGAAACGTATAAGCCAACTATAAAATTGTAGTAAAGAATAAGTAGGTCATTAAAATTAAATATTGTTAAACTGCCTCAAAGATGACAAACCAGAACACTCTCTACGACGAAAGCTAACAATGAAATTTGCCAGCCAAGAAACACATTTAACAAAATTTAATCGAGTTATGATGTAAGTGTAAAGTTGTGAAAAACTTCAATTTTAAAATGATAGAACCATTCACAAATCCAAACATTACATCAAATAAAATAACCCAGTTAAATCTAACAAAGCGATATCTTTATCAATAATTGGAAGTGTTATTAACAATGAAAAGCACAATGCAGAACGTTCTTTGTAATTTTTAATTTCAATTTAATTTCAACTACTTATGTTAAATTATAGTGCTGTGGAAATTTAACATATAATTGGTAAAGCATTTGCTTCAAGGTCTAGGAAAAACACAGCAAAAACCTAGACATACCAAAAGTTGAAAACAAATTAAAATCAAGGCGTATCATTATGCTCTTTTTAATTATAAGATGCCAAACCTATTTAAACGGAGATTTTCTTCTTGTCTATTAAAATTATTCGGGTGTTTATATATTTCAATAGCTTCACGTTGCAAACGAACATAATAATGGGTTTGTCTTGACAATATTTTCATATTGTCAAATTGAATGTCATGATTTAGATTATTCAGGGCATGGTCAGCCACAGCAGACTCTCTGGTTGACCCAATCTACAAAATCTCATATGTTCTTTGCGTCTTGTATCAAAGCTACGTTTTGTGGTCCCGATGTATACTTTTCCACATGAACAAGATAACTTATACACTCCGGAAGATGATAAAGGGTTTGACACATCTTTAGGTGATCTTAAATGTTCTTTAATTTTTCTTGTAGGTTTAAAAATAGTCCTAATGCCATATTTGATTAGGATTTTTTCAATTCTATTTGTAACATTAGCTATAAAAGGAAGAAAAGCAGTACCAACATTAAGAACTGGTTTTTCTTTAAGGTTACGCCTAGAAGGTGTAATAACATTATTAATATCTGTAAGTGAATATCCATTATCTTGTAAGGATTTTCTTAAATATTTATATTCATCATTCAAAATTCAGGGTCACAAATTCGTTTTGCTCGATCTACTAAAGATTTAATTACACTAATTTTTTGACGTGGATGGTGGTTGGATAATTTATGAAGGTATCTATCAGTGTGTGTCGGCTTTCTGTAAACCTTAAAAGATATTGAATTATTATTTTAGATATTAATATGTCAAGAAATGGTAAACTTCCATTAGTTTCTTTTCCATGGTAAACTGAATACTAGGATGTATACCATTTATAAAAACCAAAAACTCATGCAGTGCTTTTCTCCATGTCTCCAAATAACAAATGTGTCATCTACATATCTATACCAAACTGAAGGTTTTTAGGTGTATTTTGTAACGTTAATGTTTCAAATTTTTCCATATAAAAATTAGCTATAACAGGACTAAGGGACTACCCATTGCTACACCTTCAATCTGTTCATAAAATTTACTATTCCACTGAAAATAAGTTGTAGTAAGACAGTGCTGAAAAAGAATGGTTATGTCCTTTGGAAAAGATGATCTATGTATTCAATAGTTTCTTTTAGAGGTACTTTTGTAAAAGTGAAATAACATCAAAACTAACCATTATATCACCCTCTTCAATTTTGAAACTATGCATTTTTTCAACAAAGTCGGCAGAATTTTTAATGTAATGGGGTGTTTTTCCTATATGAGGTTGTAATAACAATGTAAGATGTTTTGCAAGGTGATATGTAGGAGAACCAATTGCACTAACAATAGGCCTTAAAGGAATATTAGGTTTATGAATTTTGGTAAACCATATAGTTTTGGTGAAATAGCTTCAGAGTTAGATAGTTTCTTCTTTATTTCTTCAGGAATAGATGATAATTTAATCAGCTCTTTAGTTTTTAAAAGAAACTTTTTGTTGGATCTTTTGGTATTTCACGATAAGTTTCTGGTCCCAACAATTGTTCTATCTTAGTGTTATAATCGTTCATATTTAATATAACAGTTGCATTACCTTTATCTGATTTTAATATTATAATACTTTCATTGCGTTTAAGATCAAGTAAAGCATGTCGTCGACGAAAGGATAAGTTGCTCTTATATAAGTTAGCTTGTTTCATATTTCATATACTAAATATCATTCTTGACAAAGGGACATAGTAAGTCCCGAAACGTTGAATATCATATATTTTCACGTTAATAAACACAAGTTGTTCGAATAATGTCTTTATTGAATAATATTACTTGTGGTAAGCTAATAATATATATATATATATATATATATATATATATATATATATATATATATATATATATACTTACGATTCATACAGGAATTCTAATTGTGGTTCAATTAGTATAAAGAGTTCATTTACTGTCCTATTTGACATATTCGAAATCACTTGTGGTTTCCATGTAATACTGCCTCACATACATTGAGCTGGGGAAGACAACTTCTATTATTTCCAGCTTTGAGATAAAAACAATTTTGACTTTTGTGATTTTTAACAAGTAAAATGGTAATGCTACAAACGAAAATATCGTTATTAACAAATCTTCTGAGACTTTTAATAAAGAAGAAACAGATTTGTTAAATAAAGGTTGGAAATATAATCTTAATTTTATCAAACCTCCGATGGATAAAATCATAGTAGGCATAGAAAGTTCGACTAAATCATTGCATGAAAATTGCAAAAAGTACGTTAGACAAGCCAGTAAATTCAAATTTTGGAAAATGTCTAACAGGAGTCAAAATTTAACTTAAATCATTCAGAATTAAAAATTGATTTTATCTCAAAGCAGATGAAGTAGTCATTTTAAACAAAGAGGATTATTTTTATATTCTTAGGTTCAGGTCCATCTAAAATATTTTTCAAAGTTAATTTGAAAACAGTCACTACTTCAGATAATAGTTTGCAAACTCTTTTAGGCAATCCAAAAGATAAAGTGGATAAGTAGTATAGGTCGGGAATTTATAAAATTAATTGTAAAAATTGTGAAGAAATATATGTGGGGCAAACTAAACGACCTATCAAAATTCGCTTTAAAGAACATTTAGCTCATGTAAATTCCAAAGTCTACCGTAATCCTACATATGTTTGATAAAAATCAAGTAGTAGGTAAAGTGTCATGAATCAAACGTGTTAGTAAGCACGCACTTGATTGTTATGAAAGTTTAGAGATCTTCAAGAACAAACAAATTCTAATGAATAATGATGATCAAGGGCCTTCAGGCTGCTCAGAATTAATTAAACTTTCATAACTTTCACTTTCACTTTCATCAGATAAGCAACGAAGCGTTATTCGTTAATGGTAATAAAATTTTTATTAGTTCGTCCTAGTCGACCGCTGATGATGATAGCGTAGCTATCGAAACGCGCTCAGTTTTTTTAATTTTGTGTGGTATGTGGGTATATTTTGTTTGTTGCTCGTAATTATAATTACATAAACTTAGATTTTGAAACATTAGTATAATAATTTTCTATTTAGTAACAAAATATTCCATGTTCAAAGAGGAGTTTCATTATCAAACACGTCAAACGCGATATCTTTTGTTAGCCCTATTGTACGATTAACATTGTGAGGGCGTATGAGTGAAGTGTGTTTTACCGACCCGTTTGGGTAAGCTTAAATAATTTAATTAATTTGATTACATTTACACCGTAATTTTGAGTGTGAATGTTTGAGTACGAATGCACAATTTATAGATTGTCGACTTGTTGATTTAATTTTCTTAATGCGTTGGTAATAACTAATCCGGATTGAATGACATTTTTTGTAAGTAACCGAAAAACAAAAGGAAAAAAAAAGGATAGCGGTACATCCTAATTAGCTGATACCGCGACTGACACAATTGTTTGCATTTTCTGATATTAAGGAATTGTGCAAATAGCGTTATTTTTGGATTACAATTTTCAGTATTACAACCGATATTCAGACTAAACCTAAAATTTAATTTGCCAATTCTCTAACTTGTAGAATAGCCTTAGGATACAACTTTGGGGCGTTAATTTAATTAAAATTACTACTTTAGTGAAACTAAATTGAATTAAAAGATATTCCTGCCTAAACTAAAGCGATCAAATTTAAAGACTTTATCGTCTCGCAATTATTTTGTTTTCTTTAAAATCACCATTTGAATAACACTTTCGGGTTATGTGCTATTACTGTTCCTTTATAAGTGAATTAATTTAGATCAAGTAACAACTACTGAACACAATTTAGTTCAAATTGTTTCTATTTCTTCCCTGGACGTCCGTATAACTGTCCATCTTTAACTGGCACTAGCTGTTTGTTATAACGCTACCGTTGAAATTTTTGTCTTACCGAAGACCACGATCTTCGTTGATTTATTGTTTGGCTAACTATTTGTGGTCATACTTACCAAGTAACCAAAACCATCTGATTATGAGCATTTGCACAAATACATTTTTCCAGTTTATTTGATTGCATTTCTATTAGGATTGTTTTTCTTTTGTTTGGTTTAAAGTTATTTGCCCATATTGTCCACCGATTTAGACACATAAGATATCTTTTATTAGCTTTACTTTTTTATTTTATTACGAATTTAATTTAAGTTTTCTGCCACCGTTGGCTAAACATAAGTATAATCCAAGAGTTTAATTTTGGATTATTATTCTAATCATTAGAATTGTTCATTTTGTTTTTAACCGTGGTTAACTGACCGTTGTTTGCGAAGGTTATATATATATATATATATATATATATATATATATATATATATATACATACATACATACTATACATATATATATATATATATATATATATATATATATATATATATATATATATATGTGTATATAGGGTGTCCAGAAAGTGTGGTCAATACTGCTAGGACGTATAGAGGGGCTCAAAATAACCCTAGCTTTCATTTGAATTGAATTGAATGCGAATAAAAAATTTTTTTAGTAATTATTTTCGGAACTACAACTCAAACATATATTTTTTTAAATGGTAACTATAGGTGGTTATGGACTCATTCGATGGCTTATTTTTTTTCTGATTTCAAAAATATATAACTTTGAATGTTTAATATTATTAGTTAACTCACAATTTTTAAAAAAAAAGGTAATTATAATATTTATTAAACAAATTAAAGTGTGCCGAGAACATTTAAATAACAAAATAAGCTCATATTCTACTACTAAATTTGTGGAAACAACAAGAAATAATGTGCTACATTATCAAAATAAAAGATTTAACTTACAACAAGAGTAACAGCAAAAAATATAAACAGATAACACAATCATAGAAGTGCTTCAAAATGCCCACCATTATTTTGAACACACATTTGACATCGTTTTAAAATTTCGCTTTGAACTTAAACTTTGGGTTATAATTTGTTGTATAGCAACGTTCCTGTAAATAGTTACACACAAGTAATCTATTGTGTGCTGGTGCCCCGTCGTGTTGAAAATAACTCAAATTATGAATTACGTTCAACGGAAGGTTCAA